>BSWB01000006.1:101046044-101698241 GCA_033239125.1 Fagopyrum homotropicum
AGTTTACGTGAAAAGAAACCTAGCGACCTTATCGTATCTCCCTATGTTGTCCCATTAAAGATCTCTAAGGCACCGAAGCATAATTTTTTGAGCAAGAAGAAAATAGACGCATTTTATTCTTGGTACCTTGACTCTACCAAAGAAGATTCTTTAATTGGATATCACCATGAACCAACCAAGAAACACTTCAAGTTGATACTCCAAAAAATTGGATGGTTGTGGGATTATGTAAGTTAACACTAACCTTACTTTTATTTAACTTAATAATTTTTGGATGTGTTACGGGTATGCCTTTCTAGTAAGAGCTATTGATGTGTTTCTGGTATGAGCTTGGGTCCATAATCTGTTTAATTAGTTTCTGGTATGCTATGTTGAACTGCTTTCTGGTAAGAGCTAGTTGTATTTGAGTCTGATATGACTTTGATTTGTTGATATGTGTTTTGGTTTTCTGGTATTATATATTTTGGTATGGGATTCTTGTATATTGATTTTGATCTATGTGATTTGTTATGATGATTTATATGCCACAAATTATCAGGTGCCTTCATGAGATGATTTATTGCTTGAGCTTTCTGGTATTTGTTTATGTTTTGGGATTCTAGTATGATGGGTTTCCCTGTTTGTGTATCTTGCCTGATTGTTTTCATGTATTGAGTTTTGGTATGAGATCTTGTTGTGTTTCTGGTATGAGTCTCATATGAGTTTCTGGTATGGATTTATTGTATTATTTTTTGGTATTGAGTTATTAGTTTTTTCCCTAATTTACACCAACTCGATGAAATGCTTGTCTACCTCAGAAAAGTTGTTGTTGATCATCTTGAGGTTTATGGTCGTGTTGTCATTCTTCTTGGAATATTTCTATCATATTTCAATTATGAGGTCTATCAATCATTTTTAGCGGTCAAAAAGGCAAGGGAGGTGGAGTTCGATTTTGGTGACTCAATTATAAACTATATATTTGGATTTGAACCCCCAACCTTCGCCAAGAACTTATACAATGTCGATACCATATACACTACCATGAACACTAGGGGTAAACACTAGATATCGATTCAGATTGATTTAATTAAATGGTGTTTAACAGTATATGACTCAATTGTGGACTATATGTCCGATGGGGACTTGAAGAATTTGCTTACCCCATTCCTTGTTATGTATCCTCACGTTCTGAAACTTCATGGACATTTTGAAAAGTTTGGCGACAATTTTGATAAGTCGCTGGCGTATGTTCGAAAGACAACGATAAAGGTTCAACAAAACAACCAAAGGTAATTTATACAATACTACTCATATGTTTCTAGTATTTTCATTAGTATGTTGGTTTGGAAAAACACTTATATAATCTATTGTTGAATGGCAGTGGAAGTTGTGATGTATTCACTATCAAGCACATCCAATACTTGTCATTTGGACGTACTGATTTGTCGCTCATATGTCAAGACCACGTCCCAGCTTTCAGAGAATAGTTTTGTGTGATTATTTACAATAGGGAGTGGGTGAAGCCCTATGAGTCGCTTTGAAACTGTAACTGGCTTTTATGTTGTTGTTTAATTGACTATTGTAACACCCCAAATTCTCAGAACTCGGGGAGCTACTGGTTAGGACCTCACAATGGGTCCCAACCTTAGTTTGACAACAATTTTACTAGGATCTTACAACAAGGCACAAAAGTATTAAAACATTTGAAAACTTTAAACAATATATACATGAAGGATATGTATCAGCCTTACAAAGCAACGGTACTAAAACGACGCATATAAAGAACATAAGACAACCTCGCCCCCAACTAAAAGAGTACGTGGACCCGGCTGACCATTTCCTCCGGATCTCTCTACAACTGTCTTAACCTGCAAGGCATCTACAAGCGGTATAAAACCGTTAGCTAACATTTTATGCATAAGTATAAAGGTAAAATCACAAACACACAACATACACAATCAACATGCACAATCAATCCTTTTATTATCTTTAATTAGGTGATATGTCATTACTAATGATACTTATTTTGTGACACGAGAGATTCCCAAACCTCGCCCCTGTCCCCGTTTACCAACGCGGAATGGTACTAATGCATTTGACCGTCTACCTGATTGGGCTGGTCGCAGGGAACCTCCTAGACTCTCGCAAGAGCTAGGCAGATGATGTCACGACCCGTTATCATACACTTGGGTCAATTACACAATATACTAAAGTCGGCATATTCCGGTTTCGTTATTTATCTTAACTAACAAACACCACTCATACACATCACACACATGCAAGAAGCCAGCTAAGTAAGTCCGTGGACTTACCTGAATCTGATCTTGACTTTCTAATTCGCAAATCGATCTGTACAGTGGGAATTCAGTGGCCTGTCAAAGGAGGCAAGTGTGTCAGCACACTTTCTAGGTGATTAGAAGTCTAAGACTTCTAAGATAGTAGGTCTTAATAGAACGGAATTGATTACAGTATTAATTTATGGTAAATTGACTATTTTACCCTTGGTCCCGAAACTTCTAAAAATTTCCATAATTTATGTCTAAACTCTTATTTGAGACTAAAATGTCATATTCTAACTCATAAAGATGAGTTTGGTTACAAACTGGCAATTTACACATTCTTCTTATTTTCCGAAAGGTCATTAAGATCCAACTTCGGCTTCAAATATAAAACTCGAATAAATTTATAAAATTTCCGAAATAATTTCTTATGTCCTCTATGATATCTCATTTACTCATAGGAGAAAGAATTTCTTAAAACTGTTAAAGCATCACTTCTACAAAAATTTCTAAAGTTGGTTACAACACTTAACAAACAGCACAATGTCTTAACTTTGAAAAATCATAACTCCTAAACTACTCGCTGTATTTATCCCAAATTTTGATATGTTCTACTATAAAATCTTATCTATAATATATCCAAAATTCAGCCGCAAAGGAGATCAAAATCCTATTTAAAACTATCTCACAAAACCGAATTTCAGCACAACAGAAAAACTGCTTACGACTCAATCTTTGAAAAATCATAAATCCCAAACCACTCGTTGCATTCCTCTCAAATTTTTATATGTTCTACAACAATATGTCAATTATATCATATCCAAAATTCAAGCCCAACGGAGATCAAGAGCTTATTCAAAATCATCTCACAAAACGGCATCACTTGCTGTTTTCCCCAACACTCAGCACATATATAAAAACTGGCGTCAACTTTGGAACACCATAACTCTCAAACCGTAGCTCCGATTCCTCTCAAATTTTAGTATGTTATACTATACAATATCGAATAAAACATATCCGAAAATCAGCAGTAAATGTGGAGTCTAACCTACCCAAAACTGGAGCCGAAGATGACTGTTTGTCACTTCCAAAAATTTCAGAAAACACCTCAGCTCTTCAAGCTATCTTCCGAGGCTGTTAGGGGCGGATTGATGACACAAAGGGTACCCACATCAGCATATATATATATTAAGGATCGATCAAAGAGAAGGACCAAGGAAGGACGGAGTTGGATCTTACTCAATTCTATGACTCGAAGGCATGAGAAAGACAACCCAAGGCTGTTGCGGATCAGATTCGGGCTCCTCGCATCAGTGGTCTGCTGGATCGACAGAATAGAAGCAGCAGTCCGGGTGCCAGTTCAGTTCAACCGAAGGAGAAGTACTCGTTGGGTGTCGGTTTGAGTCGACCAAAGAGACCAAGCCGCTACTGCTGCGTGGTTGCGAGATTGGAAACGAAGGGGCTCGTCCTGGTGCTGTTGTTGCCTGTAGGTCGCGAGGTCATGCCCTTCAGTCCGAATCGTTCATCCACGTTGTAGGATTTGTGTGTCGGTTGTGCAAGAAAGGTTAGAGTTCAACGGAATACGTGAGAGAGGTGACTCTAGAGGGGAACGAGATCTTACCGGCGCTCCTGTGTCGAAGGGAACATGCGGCTGCTGCTGCATCGGACAATTGCTATGGTTGCTGTTGCTTGGACGGTTGTTAGGGCTGTTGTCTATCGTGCAGAAAGAGAGGAAGGAGGAGGTACGGCTGAAGGTTGTTGTTGCTAATTAGATTAGGATTTAATTAGGTTAGGTTAAATTTAACTAAAGAGAGGGTTAGGGTAAACATTTAGGGTGTGGGCTGGATGTAAATGTCATTGGGCCGGGTTTGTTGGGTCTGCTCATCTAACTAAGATGGGTTGATAAATAAGTCGTTACTCGCACGGAACCGCTCTTCGGTTTTAAAATATACGGACTTATTATACGGGTTACATAATTATCATTTTATGTGAATCAAGGTCACATAAAATGATAGAATTTAATACTGTTTTATTTAATTTAAAATGAATCAAGGTTGGCGGGTCGGAATCCGGTCTGGTCGGGTTTTAAACGAAATAATAAATTTTTCGGGTATTACAACTACGATGTAATTGTGTGTTTGTGTAGCATTAATATGTACATTATAAACAAATATTTTGGTATTGACTCTATTATAACAGTCATTCAGGTTATATTGACTCTTTTTTAATCTAATCTTGTTGATGACTATTTTCTGGTGTGATTTTTGTCATTAGTTTTCTGGTATTTGTTAATGTACATAGTATTCTTGTATGTTGGTTTTCATTTATAAGATTCTGGAACGATGATTTCTTTTCCAGAAATATTTATGTTGCGATTTGGATTTCGGTATGATGTTGGATTTACATTTATATGCCTCTGGTATGAGTATATATGGTATTTTGTTTATGGTTTATGATTCTGGTATGATGGATTTTCATTTATCTAATTCTAGTATGATGATTTTTTTTTCCATATATTATCATGTGATAATCTGAGATGATTTATTACTTGATGTATTAGGTATTTGCTTTTGTTTTATGACTTTGGTATGTTTGGTTTTATTTTATGTGCCTCTAGTATGAGTATTTACTTACCAAAATTGTTCATTTTGTGATTTTTTGGTATGATTTATTGCATTAACATTCTGGTATTTGTTTATGGTATTGTATTCTGGTATATTTTGTTACATTTATGTTATTTTGGTATTATAATTTGTCTACTAGAAATGTTCATATGTGATTTTATTGTATTATTCATTGTATGAGCTTTCTGGTATGAGTATTTGGCCTGATGGTATTCATGTATTGGATTCTAGATTGAGTTTTTGATACAGTTTTTGTTAGGTATGAGGATTTTTACACATAAAACAAACATATACTAATATAATAACCGTTTTGTACAATCTCACATTAACATAAAATCATAATCTGTATTTTTGGTATGTGTCTTCATTCCTTCACTAGTGGTTTAGGCAATCTTCCAGTTCTCTTCCCCTAATCCCCATATCCTAGCTTTAGGCAATCTTCCAGTTCACTTCCGCTTTATAGGAGGGTTGCATTCAATAGATACAATGCAACTTGGGATATCTAAATTCTCATCGTCAACGATTGGGTATATTGTCTCTACATATGTCATTCTCCAATATTCAACGCTGTAATATTTACTTAGCAGAGAAGCATGATTCATTTTCGCCATCTTTGATCCAGCTATGGCATGAACACATGGTATTTCCTTAATATCAAATTCCTTGCAAGTGCAACTCCTATCCACTAAACAAACAAATTCGCTTTCCTGGTTCTATTGTACCTCAAACAATAGCCTTTTTGCATCAAGCACGTAGCATTCATACTTTGTGGCCTCCCCAAATTTAGCTTGTATTAGAGCATCAACGTTTAGTGTTGTCAATTTTGTACATGATGCAGTCTTTTCCCTTCGTGTTGCAAACCATGTACCCACCAACTCCTTGATAATATCAATGAGGGCAAGCACCGGATAATCTCTTCCATCACACAGTACACTATTAATACATTCTGCATTGTTGTTTGTCATAATGTTGTAACATTTGGTGGGGGAAAAAGTTCGGGACCATGCAGCAAATCCAATCTCATCCAACAACTCCGCAACTACTTCCTTCTCCTACACATCATTTTCAGGTACACATGAAGTTATATACAATACCAGAAAAATCATACTAGACACATAACATGTTTTCATACTAGAAAAAAGGTAATACCATAATCATTGTTCATCAATGATAATGTTCAATACCAAAAAGATATCATGTATTATCCTACCAAAAATGAGCCCAAAATCTATACCAGAATTGATTAGAAAATTCATACAACATACATAACATTTGTTCATATCAGTGTCATTTATACCAGAGTCATTATTAATGTAAGGTAAGGCACAATACTAGAAGTAAATCACCAGAAATAAGATACCAACAAACATAATATAATTGCATACCAGAAAATACTATAAACCAGAATAAACATACTATCTTTATATATTTGAACAGTTCTAGGCACTTATCCTTTCTGTAGCACCTAGTTGCATCCAATAACATTTGCTGAACTATATTCTTGGTTGGTTTTTTCTTAATGTTCCCTTTTAAGTGGTACACGCAAACTCCGTGAGATACTTTTGTGCAGTGCTTAGCTATATCATTCTTTATTGACATGTGTCTATCAGATACAAATAGTTGTTCATCACTGTCATCAACAAACTTGTGTATATTACAGAAGAAGAAATCATATGAGTCATCACATTCACGGTCAACAATCACAAATGCTAGCGGGTATATTTGTTGGTTTGCATCTTGATCTGTTGCAAGCAATAATACCCACCATATCGTCCTTTCAAAAATGTTCCGTTCACTGAAATAACCTTAAACAACAACAATCACCAATCAATTAGTTTCTGGTATACCAGAAAAGGATAATACTCATACCAAAAACTTCATTATTCAAATATAATTCAATATACCAAAAACTGAGCACATACACAAACTATAAATTATATTACCAGAAACACATTTATATAACATATCAGACATTGAATACAAAAACCAAAAATGAACATACCAGAAACATAACACTAATACTTACCAAATAAGGCTACTGCATACTTGAATACTAGAGGCATAATTCAGAATACCAGATAATGCTTACCAAATAATGCATACCAGAAACTATATCATTCATACATAATTCAGAATACTAGAGTCGTAGCTTTAATACATACTAAAAAATGGATAATACCTTTCTCACTACTACATATCCTTTGATTGATTGTCCCAAAGCAAAGAACACATATTGAATTTATTTTCATCATCCAATTGCAGTGCTACAATAGTGTTCAAATTAGCTTCTTGCAATTGATATAAGTACACTCGCACACCCTTGTAGTTCTCTTCATTTGTTCCTCTTATATTGTCCTTCACGGCCTCTTGTGGCATCCAACATTTCCAGTAACTAGCTTCTAAACAATGCTTATTCCTCAAGATTCCAATAATTGTCTTAGGATCGGGAAGTTTGTGTGTTTTAGCATATCTGAATCACATAAACAATATCATTTTAATGCAATTCATACCAGAAACAAAGAAAACAATATACAATTGAATATTATATGTGATAATAAGCAATGACCTTACATTTTTGCAATTATTTCAACAATGACAGGATATGACACCTTTCTGTGATAATTTCTTCTTGTATGGAATGAACAAGTGTGCCCTCTGGTATACTTTGTTAGTGTAAACACTTTCCATTTCTTGTTTTTTGAGAATCGCACGCGCTACTTACAATCTTTATCTAGATATCGGGTAAGAACAGCAAGCTTGGTAGACTTTGTTATTCTGTATTGTGTACATTCAGCAACAGCATGCAAACACAATGCATTTTTCACTACGGTTTTATCTTTGAACTTTTGACTAACCTTAAGACCCCATTTAGTTGCTTTAGGTTCAACTTCAGTGATTGCACAACTATTTTCTGTTTCTATTTCATTCACACTAGGAGCGGCAACAATGGTAGTGCTTGGAAGATATTCATTAACTTCTTCAATTTCTGGTATAAGAATTTTTTACTTTAATCTCACACACATTGGCACACTCCAACATGGTTGAGTGGGTTGATTAGTTTCGACAAAATCCTTGAAATCTTCTACGGTCTCAATATCAAACGGTTGCAATTCTTCATTTAAGGTATTCTTGTATGTAAGTTCCACATTATGCAACATCTCATCTACTTGAAAATGTTCTGCAATCAATATCCGTATTTCTTGTATGCTAATAGGATCTCTCACAGTGATGGGTTTGCTCTCTACCTTATCCCCCATATATATCCATACATTTTCCACAGATTTACATCCTCCACAGTAAACAACAATTTGTATAGGAGCCATGCCTAACAAGTTCTGTATATACCAGAAAAAACTACTATAAGCATACCAGAAATGAGAAGAATGCAAAACACCACAAACAAAGCATGTTACATACCAGAAATGAGCATACCAGAAATACAATAAATAGGATAATACCATTAACTGATCATGTATACAAACCAGAAATTCACATACCATTTCACATATTTGAAACAATACGAGAAACACAATTATCAATCAAATACCAGATAAATGTTGATACCAAAAATATTATTATTCAAATATAATTCACATACGAGAAAGACAATTATCAAACAAATACCATAAACACAATTCTCATTCATACAAGGAAAAGGATGATACCAAAAACATTATTGTTCAAATATAATACACATACCAGAAACATTATTATCATAAAATATTAAAAACACATCTCTCATTCATACCAGAAAAATAATATACCAGAAGCATTAGTATTCAAATATATTTCGCATACCAGAAACATTATTATTCAAATATAATTCACATACAAGAAAGACTATTACCAAACAAATGCCAAAAACACAACTCTCATTCATACTAGATAAAGGATTATAACAAAATTCATTCATTCATACTAGAATAAATAAAATATACCAGCAACACAATTCATACCAGAATCATTAATCAAATTGATACCAGCAACACAATGTCAATCATATCAAAACAAAGAAAATTCAAAGGTAATGCACAAAACCTAAAATTCAAAACATAACACTCACTCATTCATACCAGAATTGAAACATTACTGTCTTTGATTTGAAGATCAAAGAATACCAAATCTGATAATGACTTATACCATAATTACAAGAATCTGATCAAAATTTCAAAATGGTGAACATAATACTAGAATAAAAATGAAGAAGATGGCGAGAGAGAGATACCTGGTTAGATCGATGACAATTTTTGGTGTTTGATGTGTTGAATCACAATGTCGATTGTCTGGTATGAGTTTATGGTTATTTGGATCTCAGATTGCCCACCAGAGAATGTTCGATCAATGGCGATTGTGAGAGAGAACAGAGAGAATAAATCGATTGTGATTCCAGAGAAGAAGATGATTGCGAGAATGAGAGGAGAAAAAAATTGCGAGATCGATGGTGTTTTCGTTTCATCATAACGGAAAAGAGAGAGAATGAAATTACCTAATTTTATGGTAATTAATTGCCTTTTTCACAGTAAATGTAATATGGGGTATATTTTGTTAATGGAAAACATATAAAAGCCTAGTTACTACTATAATTTCTCAAAAATGTCTATTTACCTAGTTTGCCCTTATTATTTTTCACACATTAAATGATTTTTCATGAACAATTATAATGAAATGGAGATAGTATTAGGGCCCGTTTGGTTTGAACTCCGGAATCGGAAACGGAATGGAAACTAATCTAGTCCATATGTATACCCTTATTCATGAAAGTTGTTGAAATCATTCCTTGTGATTTGAAGTAATTGAAGTTGAATTTGATTACTTTTGATACCCTATAGGGTAACAAAATATGGGAAGACAAGTGCATTTTGCATGTAAACACAAGGAATGATTCCATAGAATTTTATGAATATGGATATACATATGGACTAAATTCGTTTCCATTACTGTATAAATTGTAAACGATTTTGATGATACGTTTGTAGTGAAAAACACGTTGCATTAACTTTTTTTGGACACTCTTATCTTTATGCTACTAATATTTTTCTTAACTTTACTGGGGGATTTATTATTCCAGCTAATTCATTGCTGTTATTATTTACTTCAAAATAATTCAAATAATGTATATTTTAGTTATTGCTAAAAATGAAATTATAATAAATGAAATGAGGAGTATAAATAAAGACTCATGGTATCTTGCATTACTACAAGTGAGTGTGGTATTAGTTGAGAAAAACCGTCTTCGTTGTTCTCGTGAAAAATATTCCATTTAGAGCGATTTTAATCGGTATTTTAAGGAAAGTATGGCTTGGAATCTATTTCTCATGCTTCTCGTCCAAACGATGTTACCTTACGCTTGGATTTCTTCCCAAATTCGGAATATAGGTGAAGGTCGCGGTTGCCAAAGTGACCTAAAATTTCCGATAGACTTGAATTTGCCATTCCTAGAAGAGAAGGGCGACCAGGAAGAGGTACTCCTTTCATTTGTTTTTGTCCGGTATTCATGTGTTTTGGTTAATTGTTTTGGTTTGTTTATTGCGAGATTAGTCAATCTAAAAAGACTAGTATTTTAAATGATAGGAAAAAGAAGTAGATCCAAGACGGGTAGATGGGCGTGAAGACGAGGCAGACTTGGAATTAAGTTTAAGTTGTGGTGGCGATCAATCGCCGTCTTCATCCTCAAACGCTTCCGGACCATCATCCTTGGTTGTTAACCCTAGCAACGACGGTGGGAGCGGTTTAAGCGACGGTGCCGGTGACGTTGAATCTCGGAATGGAGTAGCTAACAATGAAAGCGAGGCGTATTTAGTTGTCATGGGTTGCGGCCGTTGCTACATATATTGCATGGTGTCCAACATGATGCCAGAGTGTCCACTCTGCAAAAACAAAGAACTGATTAATGTTCATCAATGTTCCCCCACAAGAGAGTAGTAGTTAGCATCAACTTCTATGTTTATGGTTGTCACTTGTGACTAATAATGTTTATTTGCAATTAGTATTAAGAGTCTTCTTGATAAGTATGTGACGTCTCATGTCACGGTCGATCTTATTTACTATACTCTTATCATTAAATCTCATTCATTGCACCAAATCCCAAATAAATATCAAACAAATTTCATAACAACAATCTTTACATAAACAAAATGGGATGAGAAAGTAATAAATATTCAAGAATAATAATAAATGTTGTTGTCAATAAAGGATATATCACAAGCAATGCATTTAGATTATTCAAATTTCAAAATGTATTTATAGTTAAAACGGTAAAATAAATATAATGTACTGGTTTACCGTTTCGACTAGCTGGAACAAGCGATGCAAATTCACTAGAGATTTTCCGCTATGGGTCCCACCCTGACAATCTTAAGAAACATGTGGAATCCATAGTAAAACAATCTTGTGGGTTTTTCATAGTAAACCGTAAACAAAACCCTTTTGTCATTAAATTTATATTTCAATACTTTTTATTATTTTCTATTTCGTTTTATTAAAAAAAATTTATCAAAGATATCGATGAGATGCATATTCATGACTAAACAACGTAGGATTCATGGATGGTCGGACATGAGTGCAGCGGGTGAAAGTTTGAATGGGCATAAATGTCCTTATGCTCATCTCTTCACCAACTATCCATTTAAGGGTCCGTTTGGTGGAACATTGAGATTATTGTGAGGGATAAAATTTTTTAATAATCTACCAATAATCTCAATAATATCTTTGTAGTTGGGTACTTTTTTGGGGTCAAAATAATCTCCCAAAATAATCTAGGCACAATAATCTACCAAATAACCTCATTTTTTGTGCACGCCGAACGCACCCTAAATGCTCAATTATTCATACATATAAAAGTATTGGCATGTTTTTATTGGAGTCATATCACCTTGCATACCCAAGTTCATGTGCATATACATGAATAACCACGATACGACAAATTTGAGTATATAAGTCTAGTGAGATTTATCTCAAAAAATCATTTTATAATTTGAAAAGTAGTCCACACATCTTAAGTACTAGACTTGCAATCTTCCAAATCTATTATCTTCGATAGTACCTATTACTTCGTGTAACCGCACACATTGTGTGTGGTCTATAACGAGTAGGTGGTTTTATGCATGCTATATAATACGCATATTGAGCAACAATATATGTATATATATAAATAATATAGTTAGAGGTTTAAGAATTAGAAGGCACCTAGTCATAGTAGTCTCTTTCTCCTCAAAAATGTCAGCCTTCACCATTGTCAATTACATGACACTATAAGTCTCTTCCACACTAATGGGAACCTTGTCTACAGTTCTCCAACTTTTGGCGGAGATCCAACTTGTATTGGGGAGGTATAAACCTAGCCTTCATATGCTCCTAAGTAGCTACATTCGCCTCTAGAGTTCTTATTTCTTTCACCAAATTATTCAACAAAATTAGAGCATATTCAATAAATTCAAGGGTTGAGTATTGTATCTTCTTATGCTCTAGGACATTGTGGCAACTCAAAATTTTCTTCACTTTAGTCTCCAATGTAAGACGCGCATCTTCATTGATCTTCCCTTCGAAAGGTGGAATTTTCACCGTAGCCTTAGAGAAGGCTTCGGTATCATAGTCTTTATCACGTCCTCTCCTTTGATCCCTCCATATTGGGTAGTCCCTCCATCCTCTTGCCTATAATGCTCCTCCAATCCGGGATCCCTTGGTTGATCATGGCGTCCTCCTTGAGGTACTTGAGGTAGATGAATGTTATTAGGAAACGTAGAAGTATAATGTTTATTCTCACCTTGGGCCAAAGTTTTGACAAAGACTCCTCGTCGGGGCAAAATGGGCATAGGTTGGGATGAAATGGTGGTGAAATTCGGCTGAACATTGTCTTGATTGGTGGCTGGAGCGCCGGCTTCTTGTAACACTAATGGCATTTATGATTGTTTTTACTATGCCAACAAGACACTAGACCCTACACAAGTGAACTATGCCACAATAGAAAAAGAGCTCATCGCCATCATCTACGCCTTTGACAAATTTAGGTCCTATTTAGTTTGTTCAAAAGTTATTGTCTATATTGACCATGTTGCTATTAGGTACCTCATTGTCAAGAAATATGTCAAACCACGGCATATAAGATGGATATTGTTGCTCTAAGAGTATGACTTTGAAGTGCAAGACAAGAAAGGAATTGAAAATCTCGTTATTGATCATCTCTCACTTTTTGCTCATACAAACCCTGTTGATGTTCCCATCAATGATGAATTTTTGGATGAGCACCTCTTCAACTTTGAGACGTGCTTCCAAATCTCCACTGAAGAACGGGACATGCCCTAGTACGGATAAATTGTAAACTTCTTAGTCTCTGCAACGAGTTACCTTCTGTACTCACGTATCATCAAAAGAAGATGTTCTACAAGAACGCCTACTACTAATATTTCAATGTGGTTTCTTTCGGCCTACCATGTTTAAATATGTACGTAATGTTGTAGTTTCTTGTGATTCTTGTGAAAGAATAGGTAACATTTCAATGATGAACGTGTTGCCATATTTATTTGGATCTTATTTGGTTGATTGTATTGTACTTATATCGTACTTTTGTTGAGGAAAAAATGGTTTTATTTAAATTTATGTGTTTTTCGTTGGTTTTTGGTATCGTATTTGATTAATTACCGATTTACATGAAAATAAATAGAACATCCAAATTCCCACCTGCTTTCGTTGCATGTGGGTGGATTGGATGCAAGTGAGAGTTTTGACGGGTGACGATTTGAGTAATTCATCTATCACCCGACTCATTGTCATCCCTATTATGATTAATACATGTTAGCAGAGTAAAAGATATATAAGACTAAGGTCAAAATCCCAAACATTACAATTCACCAATAAATTTGACATTACACGCAAACTACAATAACATAAACAAGAAAGGCAAAGATTAGGGTTTGTATGAAAGAAAAGTTGTTGTAAGAAAGAGTAAGGAGGGTTGTTCCTAAAAAGCCCAATGGGCCAGTTTTGAGAGGAGTGAATCATTCATTTTGTTGGGTTGTGTAAAAGGAATAAATAAATGATAAAGGGAATGAAAAGGTATGATATGGTTGGATTCGACAACAGTTACCAAAGGTGATGGGTGCTTTAGCCTCTTCTTGACCGTAAATGAAGATGGAGTATTTTCCAAGGAGACCTTTAGCTCTCTCCGATCCACTTTATTATCTAGTTTTCCACTTTGTTTCCTATAAAGAATGAATCAAATTGCTTTCCACTTTCTTTAAAACTAGACAGTATTTCCCTCTCCTTCACGAAAGGCACAATTCCACTCTTTACATAACAACACTTGGACTTGACGTACTATGAAAACACCTCTCATACTCACACACTACTTGACTACTTGCTAGCAAATTAAGATGAGACCCTCCGGTGGTGGTTGTAGCATGCAACAATCACTAACTCCCGAAGCCGCCGCCCTCGTAAAGCAAGCCATCACCCTGGCTCGACGAAGAGGCCACGCTCAGGTCACCCCAATCCACGTCGCCTTTTCCATGCTCGTCTCTCCATCCGCCCTTCTCCAAACGGCTTGTCTCAAGTCTCACTCCCATCCCTTACAATACAAAGCATTAGAGCTTTGTTTCAACGTCGCTCTCAACCGCCTTCCCACAACACCCTCCCACAACTCCCCTTACCCATCCTTCTCCAACGCACTCGTCGCCGCCTTCAAGCGCGCCCAAGCTCACCAACGTCGCGGCTCCATTGAGAACCAGCAACAGCCCATCTTGGCCCTTAAGATCGAGACCCAACAGCTGGTGCTTTCCATTCTAGACGATCCTAGTGTCAGCAGGGTCATGCGAGAGGCCGGCTTTTCAAGTACACATATTAAGGCTAATGTAGAACAGTCCGTCTCCATCGAGGTCACCTCTCAAAACACCTCTATGCCTGCTATGAATGATGATCTTTCAGCTGTGATTTCTTCTTTGATGAAGAAGAAGAGCACCATTGTGGTGGGCGAGTGTGTGGCCACCTGCGAGGCGCTAGTCAGAGCAGCGAAGCACAAAATTGAGAGAGCTGATGTGCCCGACGAACTCAAGAACGCACACTTTCTAAGTCTTCCTTTGATGTCCATGAAGAACTCGTCGCGGGAGGAGATGGACTTCAAATTAGGAGAGCTTGGGTGTGTTTTCAATGGAAGGAGTGTTGTTTTGTACTTGGGTGATCTCAATTGGGTTTCTGAGTATTGGGGATGTTATGGTGATCGAAGAAGAAGCTTCTATTGTCCTATTGACCACATGCTCATGGGAATCCGTAGGATTCAATCCATTGGAAAGTTGAAGCTTTTGGGCGTTGCTAATTTCAGCTCTTACATCAAATGCAAAGCAGGATCTCCTTCTTTGGAGACACTATTGGATCTTCATCCTCTTCCCATTCCTGTTGGCACTTTGGACTTGAGTCTCAAACTACACAGGTGATTAATTAAGTTGTCCATTTACATACTCTCACCAACATATATTTATATATGTATGTCATTGCTAACTCTATATATTATCCTTTTGCAGCACTTTGCAAGGGGAGTCCGCAACCTCAACCTTGCCTTCATGGTTACAGAAGTGTAAACAAGAAAGGATTGAAGAATTCACAAGTGATGATCAATCTGAAGTGAAAAACCTTCAAAATCTGTGGCCTGCAATGTTTGAATCCAGATGGCTTTCCAAAGAACACAACTTCCTTATATCCGATCCACCGAAACCCGACCTTCTATCAAATCCCAACTCTATTCCTAACTCGGCTTCGTCAAGCGAGGCGACGGACACAATACCGGGGGATTTCGATCTTGAAGCCATGTGTTCAGCATTAGAGGAGAGAGTCCCATGGCAGAAGGACGTAATTCCGGATATTGCAAGCACGATTTTGAAATGCCGGGCGGGAATGGTGAGAAGAAAAGACAATGAGAAGCGCGAAACATGGCTGTTCTTCTCAGGTGGAGATGAAGAAGGTAAGGTTAAGGTGGGAAAGGAGCTGGCTAAGGTCGTGTTTGGTTGTCAGGAGAGCTTCAAGACTGTGGGGCTAAGCATGTACTCGTCACCATCAAAGGCCGATTCGAATGATGTTTCGAGGAATAAGAGAGTCCGGGGTGAAGGGTTCCTGGAGAGGTTTGGTAAAGCAGTAAGAGACGATCCTCATCGCGTGTTTTACGTTGAGGATGTAGAAGAAGCTGATTGTTTTTGGCGCAAGGGGATGAAGAGGGCTATTGAAAGCGGAATGATAGCACTTCCTGACGGCCAAATGGTTCCTCTTGAGGACGCCATTGTCATATTCAGTTGCAAAAGCTTCAGCTCAACTTGGAGAGCTTCTTCCCCACCCGTCGAGCAAAAGCTGGATCTGAACCTCACGGTGGGCGACGACTCGATTAGTGAATTCCGCATTTTAGAATGTGTGGACAAGCAAATCTTGTTCAAAACCCAAGCGTTGTTGTAAGTTGCTTGTTTAAGTTTTAGGTAAGAATTTAGCCATGTCAATTGAGTGTACTAGTATGTTGGTATAGCAATGTAAATTTGCCATGTCTCTAAAACACATTGTCTGCTAGACTGCTACTGGTAAAATGGTATTATGCAAGGCAAGCATATACTGACATTAGCAATCTGCAGGTGAACAGACTGTCAAATTAAAAGGATGCCAAATAAGAAAAGCTATATCATGAACCATGATTGCCTTGATTGGCCTTAACACCAAAAAGAAGCATCCATCTAGTCTAGTCTTCAAGACCAAAAAGATGTTCCTTTTACTTTATATTCTACTGTAGTGCTAGTATCAAATAAAGTTGCATCAAAAGAGGTTTCAAGTTTGAACATTATGGATCATCATCTTCCTTGTTTTCGGGATCAAATATTTCTCTTTACCTATTAAATTCAATATTCATACACCAAGCTTTAGCAATCATAGCACTTGCCTCATCATCAATGGACACAACATCCTCGAGCATCCATCCCATTAAAACACACTAATATTCTCAACTATCATTCACAACCTTTTTCCTCCCACTAATTGCTTACTTTCTTCGCTTTTCCACACAATCAAACCATGCTTATATTTATTCTTAAAAAAAAATTTAAATTCTCATATTTAAATATCAGTTGAACCCGATAATGAATTAAATTGTGATGTTGTATGCGAATTGTAAAATTGAAATCAGTAAAGGTTTGTTTCACCCTAATGAACCTAATCGATCTTGACTTATTCCAACAGGAAAACTTTTGCTTACATTCAAAAATGGTATTTTATTTGGAAATAAAATACATTTCGTTTTCTCTAAGAGCATGCTAAGTTTATTGAAATAACTAGGATCATGCTTGATGGGAGGTGGTGACGACTATTTTATCCCGATGATATCTAGATTTCATAGTTAGGATTACCGATTTTACACCGTTTTATCTTTTTTCGCTAGAGTGTGATTGGTTTTGGTTTATTACTTGCTTTCTACGTGTTTAATAAGATTGAATCATATCTTTTGCTACTGCGAGAACATCTCTATATTAAGTTGAGTATGATTTTTGTACAATTAGAGGTGGCAAAAACTACATTTGATAGCTAACTACAATTGAACATTGATTGATGTTTATTTGACCAAAAAAAAACATTGATTGATGTTTATACTGTTCACATACAATATCTACTTGACAATCTATTATTGTGTGTAAGCATGTCCACGGGTCACGGGTCACCCGTGACCCGGCAGGAACCCGGCGGGTCGCCGACCTGGCGGGTCCGGGTTCCCCCGGGTCGCGGTTACGGGTAAGGGTCGTTAGATCCTTACCCGTGACCCGCCGGGTCGACCCGTAACGGCTACAAATTCAAAAAAAAAAAAAAATTTCCCAACGGCTAGTTTGATAATAAAAAAAACAATATAATTTAATAAATCTAACCTAAAAACAATTTTATAAATACCCCAAACTCAATTCATATCATCTCACACCAATTCTCATCATTCAATCATCTATTCACTCTCTCAATCTCTCCATAATTTCCAACTCTTACATTCAATTACTCTCCTAATCTCATATTCTCATTCTCTTATTTTTCATTTTACCACTCTTACTACTACATTCTATTATTAAAAAAAAAATGTCTAGCCGAGGAAGACGTTCCGTTAGCGGTGCCGGTCCTTCATCCGGCGAAGGTTTTATTCGAGGACGGCATTCCGTTAGCGGTCCTCCAACCGGTTCGGATTTAAGGCGAGACTTATTAAGTGGAGATCACGAGATCTTCGAGGAGGAGGAGGATATCACGGAATCACCTACTTTCCCCAACACCCAAGGATCCGAGACCCAATTCACGGAGGAGCCGCCGTTGAACAACACTCAACTAACGGCGGCGGTCTTCTGATTTTGGTTTACAAAGGGTGCTCCCGATGCCAACGTAGTTTTCTATGCCAAATGCAATTTTTGTGCGACACAATACAAGCACAAAAAGGGAGAAGGCTACGGAAACTACAAGAGGCATATCCGGAACAAGCATCCGAGAAAATGGGATTAGCACGAGGGCAAACACAACTTACCGGGTACGCATCTACTTCTAACCAACCTCCTTCTCTATTTACATATGATCATTCTTCTTCTGTGGATGCATTTTTGGAAATGTTGGCCGTAGATTCTTTAGCATTTAGTTTTGCACAAAATATTGGTTTTAATGATTGGATGCAAAATCATGCTCAACCTGCATATAAACCGATTTCTCGCCAAACCGCTAAAAGAAAAATGATGCATAAATATAAAATTCGTAAAGAAGAATTGATTAAATATTTTATGGACAATGGTGATATTCAAGTTTCTATTTGTAGTGATATTTGGACCGACGGTTTTCAAAAAAATTCATATATGGGTATTACTTGTCATTTTGTTGATAAATTTTGGATTTTAAACAAAAGAGTTTTAGCATTACGAGTTTTCAACGAACAACACACCGCCCAAAACATTGCCCGTTTGATTGCAAATGTTTTGGAAGAATATAGATTAGTTTCACGAGTTTTTTCAATCGGTTTTGACAACGCCTCCACTAACACGGCTTCCATTAGAGATTTAACCAACTATTGTAAGCCGACGATTGGAGGTAAATTTTTTCACATTAGGTGTGTCGCTCATATTTTAAACTTGTGTGTTCAAGACGGTTTAGCATATGTTGGAGATTTAGTACAACCTATTCGAAATATTCTTAATGAACTTTGGTCTAAAAAAAGTGTACGTACTAAATGGTATGCATATTGTAAATAAAATAACGTTTATCCTAAAAAATTTCCAAAAGATGTTTGTACAAGATGAAACTCTACTTACAAAATGATTTACGAATCATATGAATATCGAGAACTTTTAAGTAGTTTTGCCGCCCAACATATTGACGGTGATTTTATTTTCGGTAAATCTTGGGTTTTAGCAAGAGATGTAATGGAGGTTTTCAAACATTTTTATGATGCTACTAACACTTTTAGTTATGTTTATACACCAACTTCAAACATATTTTGTTATGTAGCAATTAATATTGCATTTGCAATTCAACAAGGTCTTTTAATTGAAAATATTTCACAAGCTATTTATTCAATGCGAAGTAAATGGTTAGCTTATTATACAACCATTCCCGATGTTTTTCTTGTTGCATTTGTGTTAGACCCTAGACGTAAAATGGATGGTTTAAAACAATTTTTAGAAAGTTATTATGAATTTTTAAGTTTAGAACAACATCCCGATTGTCATGTTTCTACCATAATTGCTAATGTTAGAAAATTATTTGATGAATTATTGGTTCAATATCGTGTTTCCGATCGAGGTCAATCTTCTCAACCCCCTCCTCGTCCTTCATCTTCAAGTTCATCTAAATTTAAATCAATTGCTAGAGATTTGTTTGACCCGAAAAGGGCAAAAACCACGTCGAGTTCCAACTCGGAACTCGACGAATATCTAACCATTTCTTTTGAGTTTGCCAATGACGAAGAAGAGGAGGATTTCAACATATTAGAATTGTGGAGCCGACCGGAGAGAATGAGGTTCCCTACCCTCTCAAGGATCGCGGCACAAATTCTCGCCGTTCTCGCCTCAACGGTAGCGGTTGAGCAAACCTTTAGCCGGAGTGGAAAGGTGCTCGATCCGACGAGATCAAACATGTTGCCCGAGACGTTGGAGACACAAGTCCTCGTAGCTGATTGGAGGAAAGCGGAAATGCGAACACAAAAGAACAATCTCTCGGCGGAGGAAGGCGACGAAGATGACGACGAGCGACAACAAACGCCATCGGATGTATCGGCGGGAGAGTCCGACTAATGTAAGGGTCAATCGGGGATATAAACAAAGGTAAGAGAACTACGTGAGCTTTGATTCCTCCTCCCCGAGAGGATACGTAGGCAACCGGGATTCCGGTTCAAGCCCAATTCTTCCCTTTTTTTTTTTTTTTTTAAGTTTAAGACTTAAACGTAAAAAAGAAGAAAATAAACTAATAAAAAGAGGACTTAAACTTAAAAAAATTGGACTTAAACTTAAACTAAGTTTAAGTCCAATTTTTTTAAGTTTAAGTCCTCTTTTTATTAGTTTATTTTCTTCTTTTTTAAGTTTAAGTCCTATTATTTATTAGTTTATTTTCTTCTCCTTTTTAAGTTTAAGTTCAATTTTTATGTTCTATTTATTTTCTTATTTTTTAAAGTTTATTTCCACTTTTTTTTTTTTTTAATAGTGAGCTGGCCGACCCGTCGACCCGCCGGGTCTGACCCGTGACCCGGCGGGTCGGCCATATACACGGGTCCGGGTCCGGGTCACCCTCCCCGGACCCATGACCCGGCGGGTCGGACCCGTCGACCCGACAGGTCCGACTCGTGGACATGCTTAATTGTGTGGATACTTATCCTTACATGTTTTTCTCTCATATTCTTTCTCTCCATTGCATTCACTTGTTACTTTAACATTTGATACTAAACTCTTCAAAACTAAGGATTTCTTAACACTTCTCTCTTCCGTCTCTTTTTATTTTTTTCCCTTTGGCATAGTTATAAATTGTTTATTGTGTAACCCAATTCAGACTTACTCTTCGTGAATTCGATACTCGGCATATTATAATCGATTTTGTTATACTTTTGGAGTGGGTACGTCAATTTCTTACAGCCTTCGAGAGATTAGTAAAAACGAAAAAAAGTTAAAAGGAAAGTATTATGTCCAAAGAACAAATTAAAATGGACATAAATTGTGAAATTCTTGAATAATTTGAAAGTATTTTGTTAGAACATTAGTATTGACAACAAAGTGGGTTCATTTCTTTCTTTGAAGATATTCCTTGACATTAAAATTTTCAATCAATTTTGACGAGTCTTTATCTATTGTTTGGGTTTGAATTCCATCTTTAGTGTTCTATGTTTCTTTGGATTGTAGTGTAATCGACTCTTGAAGACTCCCAATAAAGTTCAAATATGAGTTGTTCATAATTTTTTCCAAAGTGACTTTTTGTGCATTATCCTTTGGCTCTGATTAGACCCCTTTTCATGGATGTTTCTTGTACTTATACCTCCTCCGCCTCGGGTTTAGTTTCGGTGAACTTCTTGAAAAAAACTTCACCTAGAATTGAATGAATCTCAACCGGTGATCCAGTGGTTAGATTAAGTTTATTTACCGTCCAAATCTTTTATTTTTACAATTACCTTTTATTAAGTTTGATTGTTTGTATAGAATTTTTTAAACTACCTAAAATAATTATAGGAAAACCAGACCCCTCAACCTCTTTTATTTTCTTTTTCTTTTACCGGTTTGGTTTTGTTACGGTCTCTCAATTCACCAAATATGGGTAGTTTATCAAATCCTATTATTACCCAAAAAACTCAGTAATTGCAAGGAGATTATACGTATATAAAAACCTTATTCCGTACTGGAACTTGATACCTTTGTTCTATGAGGTATTCCCTGTTGAATGCCTGAATTATTTGAGTACGCAATGAAACAAGCTTTCATTTCCATCGCTCTCTTTTTAGTTGCTTTGCTTTATTCTCACTATTTTTCTTTCTTTTCTGCGTATGTTTCCTCTTTTTGCAACCCCAAAATTAAAATGGCTTTTCGCAAACTTGACAATCACACATCTTTCTTCAAATTTTTGATTTTTACTTGCAAGCTAATTATACTTATCTTCACGCATTGGAACTCTCATGACCATCTTCTTTGCAAAACGAAAACAATCGATCTACCTATAATTGCCCTTTTCAACCCTAGCTTCGAAAGGGTCAATCCATTGTATTTGCAGTCGTTTGATTTTAACATTAAGTAAATTAATTCACATTCACGTTAACCTCGTCAAGGAGAATTAAATCTTCAACGAGGAGACGTAAATTTGTGACAGTAAGAGAATCATACAAGAGGGAAACCGACGTGGAACAACTTAGATCACCCTAGGAAAACTAAAGCCCTAAAACACAACTAAGAATGACCGTAGAACCCTTCCACTACAATCTTACACAAGAGGGAAACCGACGGTCTCTAGAGCACAAAAACGAGGTTCGTGAAAGTATTGAAATGAACTTCTAAACACAAGTGATCATTTTAGAATAGTCCAAGCGAAAAGGTCAAATGACACGTCACTCGCTCACTCACCACATCGAAACAAAGAAGCACACATGAAGGTGCAAAGTTTGTATTCAAATTCAAGCTTATTCCACAATAATGTTCTTTCCTCTCCTTTTAATGTGAAATTAGAGGCTAAAAATTCCGATTGGAACCTTCTTTTTTTTTATACAACAGTAGGAAGAATAGGTGGGTTAGTTTTCAAAAAATTGGTCGTTCTAAAGCATCCTTTCGGATGAGGTCTTAAACATCGTGAGGTAAGGCATCGTTATCTGCATTAGGGTTGTTTCTATATAATGCGAGTCTATCAACAATAATGTTGATTTTCCTGAAAATATGATGAGTACGAGAATGCCTAAATCCCGAGATCATGTGGGAGATCTTAGTGATGATCATGTTTGTCTCCCACAATGGTTTTCAGACTTGGCTATTTGAATTAATGAGCATCAAATTGTCTCATTCGATCTCAATGGATGTTGCACCAATGTTTGCGGCCATTTGTAGACCCTCTTTAAGAGCGAAGAGTTTAAGTGCGTCAAATCAAGCAGAGTAACCTATGAGAAGAGTTTAAGTGCAAAGAAGCAAGGGCGTGAATAAACAAGAAGAGTTTAAGTGTTTCGACAGGCCTCCAAGGAGGTAAAACAAACACTAAAAAAAACTAAGATAAAAAGTAATAAGAAAATTCAATATAAATAGTATAAGGAAATGAGAAAGTTGAAAGTAAGTTATTTGAGTAAAATAAGGTAACTTTTGATAGATTAAATAACCCAAAAATTAGTTTTTGTTTGAGGATGAGAATAAATGCAGCATAAAGTTGGAGATAATATATAAGGCAGAAGGAAAGAAGACAATGAGGGTTACTGCAAATATTGGGTAGGGGTGGTAACATGGAAAGACTAAAGCATGGTGGAACCAAAGTGGACACCTTTAGTGGTGGCTGTCCAGAATATATGATCTTTGAACATAATCTAGATGGTAATGATTACATAAGGAAACTCTAGGTTTTGGATTCACATTATATTATATATATATATTTATAGGTTTATAGGTTTGGGTGAAGCAAAAAGTAAGCATTCAAAGATGTTGAAAGGGAATGCATCTTTACACTTTGATTGCACTATCAGTAGTATCCAAACATTATAAAGATATGAAGAAGATGAGACAATGTTTCCACAGCCTATCAACTTTTGCAGTCTTTAGGAAAAGAAAAAGAGTATGAAACGGCTTAAAGTTGCTCACTTTCTTCTTTTCTCTACATCAAAGTAAGGACTTTCTTGGATCTCTCAACACAACCTTCCTCTTTTTTTATCCATCAATTCATTCATGCCTTTTCTTGTATCAAAATAATATACACTTGAACCACACCATCAATTTCTTTTTTATTCTAAATAATTCACTCATTTATTTATTTATTTATTTATCAAAACAATTTAGTTTATTAGACTTTTTTTAGTTTTGTGTTTAGTAAATGTACTCATTGAAAGAAGAGTGTGCAGAGTATGAGAACAAATAAAAAATGTTGGAGTATATTTAATTAATTGAAACATTAAAAAGCCTAGTTACTACTCTAGTTTTTCAAAAAGGCCTAGTTACCAAAATTGTCGTTTATTATCCCTAATATTCCATCGAGTACACTTATTTTGAATAATCTCAAGGATAACTATTGATAAATACTTTAATGAATATTTTTAGAATTTTATAATTGATGAAATAAGCTATAGAGATTTTTCTAGACAAGTTTGTCCTAAACCGGGGCAAAGTAAGGGTCATCTAGAATCCTCAAATCAAGTAACCACCTATCCTTGTCAACACTTTGGAGTTAAGAATCTTAATTAAGAGTATATAAGAGAGATAGAAGTCGAATTGGGGTATGAAACTATGAATGGAGGTGGTGATCTTGTGTTCATGAACTCCGCAAAGCTTTTTTCAAATAATGTGCTAACATAAGGTCATAACTAACTTTAAAAAATAATGAAAATGATTAAAAGATAAAGTATTGAAAACTGACAATGAATTAAAAAGCGAAGCTTTCATCTAAACTAATGAATCTAACTAATGAATATACTTTATTCAAAATAATCCTTGGAGAGCAGCATTCCTGCATGTGAGAGCTATGAGTTGGACATACATCTTCATCCCATATAGGTGTGTGGTGTCTTCTATATGGGCTCAAGTGTGGGCTTAATTTATCGAGCAAATAAAAGGAGTAACTTCTATAAGTTTAGGCTTGGGACTAATAAAGCTTCTTGGATCAGTTTAATGAATGGAACATCCAGATCATAAATAATAAATAATCATGGAAATATTATTAATTTTATGATGAGGATCATCACCAACACCTCCTATACATTGATCAATCACCAGAGCAAGAGCAAAAGCATTGAAGCAGAAAGAGTCTACATCAACTACAACTACAAGTGCTACCATGGAAGGAGATATACATCAAGGGCAAGAACCACTAAAGAGGAGGTTTCTAGCTTATTGACATCCTTAGCTTCTAAGGAGACCATTGTTGATCATTGTGTGCCTAAGTCATCTTGATAAGGGACCATCTCAACACCAACTATACAAGGACCAATCACTAGAGCGAGAGCAAAAGTATTGAAGGAGAAGAAAGCTACATCATCTTCAAGTCATGACATAGAAGAATCTATCACTAGATCAAGAGCAAGGTCCATCCATGAAGAGACTGTTATCTTATTGACAACATATAGATATAAAGAGACTCTACTTGTGTCTAAGTCTTCTTTAGTGACATTGGTGTCTACAATGGAAGGACCCTACAAGAGTAAAGATAATCAAGGAACCAAGAAATGTGTCTTAATCGAGATTTAAGCAAGCCAGTAAAAATCTCGACCGTGAGAACTAAATCTCGCCCGAGAATCCATTCAATATTTGCTTTTGTCGAGATCCACAAGATCTAGTCAAGATCTTATTAGCTGTTGGATATTTTATTTATAATACCTTTAAAGCTCTAAACACTCTAAAGGTATCCTTTGTTTTTGATCCTATCTTTTAGGATTATCTTTACTTTATCTTTTAGAGGGATCTCGCCTATAAATACTATTAGAGGACGAGATTCATAAATAGATTTGATTGATTATAATTTCCACAATATTGTGAGATACTCGCTGCTTCGTTTATTAAATTTGTGTTTTATTCATTTAAAGCAATCTAAAAGAGATCCTTTGATTGTATAGTTGTGAGTTATTGCTAAGTTGTTCTAGTGTGTGTTAATCTTGTTAAAGATTGATGTTGCTAGTCAAACTTGTCCCTCCTTGTGCTTTTCTAATTCAGAAGGCTTGTGTAAGGTTGAAGAAGGAAGGGTTAAGGTAATTCTTTGTTGAGGGTTTTGGTCCAATTGATCAAAGTTATTTGCAAGTCTAACATTATGTCTTTACTTCCTATATTTTCCATACTTTCATTCCATAATATCATCTTCTCTTTTCATTATCATTCTATCAAACTCAAACTCACGTTCTTTATGTTCGAGTCTTACAAATCTTAGCTTTACCATACAAATCTCGCCCAAGATTTGTACCGATATTTTCTTCTGTTGTCGATTCCGTGGAGTTCAATCTAGATAGGGAAACTACGGCATCAACCCCGAATCAAAGTGGTATAAGATCTAATCGATTAGAGTTCAACTCAGCCAACACCATACGGTTTGAGTATTTTAATTTGAGTCTTCTTTGAATCATATAAAAATCGAGTCTTTTCTTTGTTGTTATTATTTGAGTTTACGTGTGTTGTCTTGCGTCTACTTGAGAAGAGAGAGACGTCATAACCAAGCACAAGCCAATCAAACCCTAAACTGAATCTCCTATGAGTTCTAGGGAAATCTCGACCAAGATTAGTGAGCAACATCCGAAATTTTGTTACTTGGGCAACAAGTCACGTTTTCTTCAAGCTAGTCGAGATCCATAATAGATTTGAGTCAAATATAATTATATTCAGTGGCCATATCAAGGAGGAAAGAGATTTACACGTGATCTTATTATTGAGATCTTATCTAGTAGGTAAGATCTTATCATATCTTCCAAATCCTAACCGAATATCTATCCAAAAAAGCTCTTCCTATTTAATTACAATAGTTGTCTATCCCTCTACCTATATACCGTTCCCATAAGCACCACAAGAAAGCCAAAAACAAAAAGCTCCCTACCATATTTCCAACGTCATTTCATATCTTCAATTATAACATAAATATTGGGAAGAGCCATTCGAGTACAAGTTATTGCGATCCAACTGAGAAGGGATCATCAAAGCAACAATGGGAGAGTATACCACAAGCATATTCAGTGGTTGTCATCAAGCAAATGATGATTCAACAATCTCGACTCCATGCTAGAATCTCACCCTAGGTTTAGGTCGAGATCGATATTGTTGTGTATTTATCGAAAACATTTTGAGGCAGAAGTTGAGAAATTCAAGTGTGCCATGTTCAAGAGGACATCTAGAGAAGAAGTTTCGTACCATCTTTGTTCCAGTTCATAGCCAAAACACCTCACTTTTGTTCAAATCTCAACACTGAGAAAATAATCTAGGCCGAGATTCAGACCGAGATTACCTTTCTGTTGAGACTAATCCTATCCGGCTATCTCTTTCTTTAATTGCATAAGTTTAAGGTACGTAAAAACTCTCTTCTTAATCTCTTGTGCGCTTATTTTGTGCCACTTTTCTACTCTAAACACTTAGAATCTTTTTCTTTGGATGTGTTAGTTAGTATCTATACTTTCTATCATACTAGTTGTGTCTACTTGCAATATTCTTTCTACTTTGTAACATTTGTATAAAGAGAACTCTAGCAGGTTTACCTTAACTATCTTTCAACACAAGAACCTTCTTCTAAACCAAGTCAACTACTTGGTAGTTTCTAGTTGAAGCTAGTCATCGATTTTAAAGAAGTATGATCCATCCAAGACAATTACATCAAATTAGCTTGTGATATCACAATAGAGTGTGAGTGCGAGAGAAAACAAGTAAGGAACCTTCATTTTCACTCACTTTACAAGTTTGTTGTTACTTTGAGTGTTTGTGTAATGTCAAAGCATGGTAGCCCTTGAAGGGTCACATAAAATTGAATCCTCAGGTCCATAGGCCATTTTCATGCTAAAACAACTAATGGATACAGTCTCAACACTAGTTGAACGAATAAAGAAACTAGAAACTCACTCCAGAGAAACAATCTTGCTCTAGAATCTCGCCCTAGTCCAGTCGATATTTCAGCCAAGAATTGCTACTGACGTGAGCGAAAGTTCACACAATCCACCTATGCCTCCAACCCCTGATCTGCTTACAGATATTCAAATCTTACTTTTCATCCACCTAATATTCCGGATTTTGTTAATGATTTCAGGAATTTGATGAAGAAGATGAAGAAGGCATGTAGAAAGACTATCCTAGACGTAACCAACTTCCTAGGAGAGGTTGCGACTTGAACCCTTATTGGCCTCACCAAGAGCATGTTGGAATTGGCAAAGTGAAGGTCAAAATTCCAAGTTTTAAAGGCAAATGTGATCCGGACGCCTTTATGGAGTGGGAGACAAAAATCAAACAAATTTAGTCTTGTCATAATTTTAGTGAGCAAAGGAAGATCCAACTTTTTGCGTTGGAGTTCCAAGGACATGCCTTAGTGTGGTGGGATCATCTTGTCAATGAAAGGATAAGAACGCTAGATCCGGACATCAACACTTGAGAGCAAATGAAGGCCTTGATTAGAGCTAGACTCGTGCCTCAACACCATGCTAGAGAATTGAGGCAACGATTGGATAACCTCAAACAAGGTTCCATGAGCGCGGAGGATTTTGACACCTATATGCAAATGGAAATGGTGAAAGCCAATGTTATAGAGGATGAGGAGACAACAATCCACATTATTATTTGCGTATTTTGCATCCATCTTTAGCAAATGAAATTGACTTGTATCCATAATTCCATATACTACTATGACATATTTGTTTCATTTGACTATTAAAGTGGAGAAAAAGACCAAAGGAAGGAGTCAAGAAACTAAGACAAATTTTGGGAATACAAGGGGATGAAAGCAAAAACAATCTTGACCCTACGGAGCACAAGGCTAAGATAGTGCAGCGTCGGTCAAGGACGAGAGAAGATAAAAAATCTCGACCCAACAACCACCAAAATCTTGCCTCAGTCGAAAGAATCTCGACCATCGAATGAGCCTTTGAGTGGTCCTAAAGGGAGAAATTCTAAATCTACTTTACGTTCTAGAGATATTGTATGCTTTAAATGTCAAGATAGAGGTCATTATATGAGAGCTTGTCCTAATAAAAGAGTTTTGTTTATAAATCCACTTGGACAATATGAAAGTGAAGAGGAGCATGATAATGATCATACCCACCTTAATGCCTTGCTTGAACATGATAGTGATAGTGATGAAGGCATCGAGTTTGAGCATGGAGAGTCTTGTATTGCTAGGAGAACATTGCATGTTAGAATAATCCATGTGAGGATAATCAAATGTAGAATTTTTTTTCATAGTAGATGTATTGTTAAAGGAAAGTTGAGTAACATGATTATTGACGGTTGTAGTTCTTGCAATATTGCTAGTGTTGAATTGATAGGTAAATTGAAAATTACTACAATTTAGCACCCTAGACCTTATAAGCTACATTGGATGAATGATTGTGGTGAATTAAAGATTAATAGACAGGCTCACGTTACCATCACTTTAGAGTGTTTTGAGGATGCAATTACTTGTGATGTTGTGCCCATGCAAGCATGTCATATTCTATTAGGATGACCATGGAAATTTGATTGAAGAGTCAAGTGTTACGCTAAGATTGTGACACGCAAAAGTCTTAAATTTATAACTCGATATATTTTTCCTAACTCCTAGCGAAACCCACAGTGTATGGGTCATTTTGTAGTAAGGATAGTATTCCGAGGTCGAACACAAAGACTAAGGTGAAATTGAATCAATAGTGACTAAGGATAGTGTTGATCTAGGCTAAGAAAAGAGAAAGAAATAGAGAAATGAAAATCTAAATGTTTTTGGATTGGTTTTGTGGTGATCAATCAAAGATCACAAAGCATGCAAGTTTTAGCAAATAACTAAGCTAGCAAGGCAAATAAACAAACACAAACGCGAGATAGGTACTCAAGAGAGAAAAGCGGATTCTAGGGGTTAGAAATTCCGGTTATGGCATAGGACTCAAGCTATCTAGTCATTCCTTGGATTAACTATAGTGTGTTGGGAGTGGGTGTTTCTAAATCAGGATCAATCACCGGGTAGGTCACATGGTCCACTAGTCCGTTCCTAAGGTCTCATCACCGGGTAAGTCTCAAAGAGCCTAAGGATAGGAATTCTACACAAACCGGATTGTCATCTAGGGATCTAACCCTAGAAAATGTTTCCGACAATGATGGGACTCTAAGAATGGTGTGTTCTTTTCTTCTTCTCCAATGGAGGTCTTTCTTCTCCTCTAAGAGTAGCTCCAATCCAATGGTGAGAGTGTGGAAGAGAATGGAATGATGGGGTCTGCCTTCAACAGCCTGCAGGACCACATTTTATACACCATCAAGGGCAAGGGTCGGTTATGGAGATCGTGGGACAGCTGTCGCAACTGTGCAGGGAGAACCACGGCCTAATTCCACGCCCGTGGAAGTCCCAGTGGCCGTGGTTTTGGTGATTCAGATTTCTATGGATCATCAAACCACGAGTTGGTGCAAGGCATGCACCAACAAGGTCCCATGTGTTCTCCTTTGCTCCTGACTTGCTTCCCAATGGGTCCGGAAGTGTGTCATCACGAGGAACGATCCTCGAATGTATCGATTAAGCTCCAAAAGCTCCCAAATTACCTACAAAACATGCAAAAGTCTGTGTAGACGTCTATCTCGAGAACATACATGAATTAAATGCAAATCGTCACGAACTAGTGCAAACCATGCATGAATGAGCGGAAAAACTATCTAAATGAGTGCCTAAACTAACATCATAAATCGTGTTATAAAAAATACCCCATACTTAAGGTTTGCTCGTCCCCGAGTAAAGTCCGACTATAGGCAAAGAGATGACATGATTTATGAATGCATGAAAAACTGAAAATATTTTTGGAGTTTGTGCTTCTAAAGATGGATCACCTTCATAGTCATGTTTAATGGAAATGGACAGGCAATCATGTATCAAATGAATGAAGGCATGGAAAGACAATTATACTTAACTCAAAAGCATGCATGCAAGGTGAAAATGAAGAAGTCAAGATGATCATGAGTACATCCAATCTAGATCACTAAGTCTTATACACATGCAAATAGGTCACAAGGACTTAGGAAATAAGAGGCCAAGAAACGTTGTGCATAGGTGGGAATTTTTAGGTCATGTGATGCTAATCCGGGAAAAGAACTAACTCCACAATTTCATTTTTGATCAACTTCCCCACAAGTGTATATTTTTCTCCATCTTTTCTTTGTTTTCTTTTCTTTTTCACTTTTTTTTGAGACAATGGCATTGGTGTACAAAAGCCGAAACCTTAGTGATTAGCGAGCCTCGGGCTTTTTTATTTTTCGAGGTGCTCCACACCGGGCACACATACCAAAGCTCGTTAGGACTATCGGTTTATTTGACTTTGGCAAGGCACAAACACCCGATTATGTGAATGGTGCCGAGTTACTCGTCATTTAAACCAACGTCCCCAAACCTATATTTTTTTCTACACTTTTCACAACAAATTCAACACTTCATTCACAACTTCTATTTAGATGCAATTATCGATTATAATGACAAGTGACACAAAGGAGTGGGGGTTGGTTGAATTGATGTACAAAGACTTATGAAAACGATTAATGCGACAAGTAAGACAATAATGGATGAATCTACACTAGGTTGATTCTAAGCATGCAATTGCTACTTTGGTGCATTCCTTTTACAAGTTTTTAAGTAATCTCCCGTCTCGATCATACATATGTGTTGAGCCAACCGGCATCAACACAACTTAACCTATTAAAGTTCCATAAACCTACAAGAACAAATAACAAGTTAGCATTCAAACAAAGACTAAGGGATATAAAGAGAAGATTAAAACCGTTAAACTTATCTTTATATTTGTGTTCCTTTTCTTTAAGTAATTACAACCTGTCATTACTTAATGTTACTACTAGATTAAAGACCTAAACCCGGAACCTATTAATCCTAGTTGTTTACATGCACTTTAGAACCTAAGGGGATCAATCTCAAGTAATAGTTAACATGCAATTAAACAATAGAGAACAAGGAAACACAAAGTATTACTGGATAAAAACTTATATTAAAAGAAATTACAACCAAAGTAACAAAGCAGCTTCAAACCAACCCAATATAGCAAGGGAGTTAGCAACTCATTACAATGGAAAACTCAAATCTAAAAATGGATTTTGTGAGGAAAAGCATGGATGATTCTAGAAATCAGCCATGGACTATTTATACTACAAAAGACATTTAATTAGGAGTAAATAGCCGGCCTAAAACAGCCACCTTTAATGCCATAAAGGTGGTGTAAACAGCCGGAGTAAAGCTTCTAGCGTTTCACCCCAGGGGCGGCCTTCAGGAACCCTAGGGGCGGTTTAGGCAAAATCGGTTGATCTTCTTCAAAACCGCCGGGGCGGCTACATAACTCCGTTGGGGCGGATCTTTAATGCACTTCAACGTCTGACCTTTCACCTTCCTGACGTTTCTGATGTCAAGGCGCAGGGGCGCCTTAAGGCAAACGCAGGGGCGGTGACATAGACTCTTCGCCTTCCAGCTCCCAAGGCGAGGCGCAGGCAGGGCGCAGTGGGAGGCACAGGGGAGCTGGTCTTCGTCTCGTCAAGGCAAGTCACCGCAGGGGCGGCTGCAAAGGCCCGCGGGGGCGGTGGAGCAACATAAACTTTGCTTCTTGATCGATCTTTACTCCTAAGTGCTTATAACTCCTTCCTTAGCTTCTTTTGATCTTCTTCTGGACCAAGGAGTTAGTATCATAAACCGACACTAATGCAATAAAAAGAATCTAAAAACTACCCTAAATGATAGTGATTTCATCACCTATCAAACTCCCCCATACTTAGACCTTTTACTCGTCCCGAGTAAAATAAATGACAACCATTAGACTCAAGGTCTCAGGAAGCAAGGGAAAGAAATAAAAATAATGGAAAACAAGAGAAAAACCAAGAAAGAAAGAATGGAAAAGAGGGGAAATGTGAGAAAAAGAGATACTACCATCCTTATCGCTCCAAGAGTGGCCTACCCGGACAAACTCCTTATGACTCCCCTTCTTATGTCGCCAAAACGCCGGAAGGGAAACCTACACTCGGTGTCGCTCATCTTGCCAAGGCGCCCTTTCGGGTTTTCACCTTGCCACTCTTCTTCTTTTCCCACTTAAGCTCACATCCCTCAAGTCCAATTTTGCACCAACCTAAGGTTGGTCGGACTACCTTCTTTTTACCTAAACCGCCCTTTCGGGTTTTCGGTTTATCAAAGGATTTTCATGCCTTTTTCACTTCTTTGGCCTTTTCTTTTTTTTTCTTTTTTTTTTCCACTGATTTCAACAAAGCAAAACAAATTCCAAAAAAAAACAACACAATAAACTGTACAAGCAATGATATATATCCCTCCCCCATACTTGATGTGCACTTTGTCCTCAAAGTGGAAATGGGTCAAAGATAAATATGGGAGAAGGGAAAGAAATGTACCCCTCACTAGGGTGGTCGGGATGGACCACCAGGACCCTCCTCCAGCGGGTAAGGGAAGTGGCTGAAGAAATGCTCCTACCGGCGGTGAAGGGTGTCAATCCGGTCCTCCTGAGCCTCCGTCCTCTCTCGAAATGAAGTCTCATAGCTAGCCTGCCAAGCTAGCTGCTGAGTCTCCAACTGCTGCCGATGAGCCGCCTGCCAAGCATCCTGACGGCGGTCAAAGTGGGTGGTCATGGAGGAGGCGAAGCTGGACTGCCACGCCTGCTGCTGCTTAAGCATGGACCGCTGATACTCCGTCTGCCATGCTTGGTGCTATGTAGTCAAAGCAGTCATCTGAGCCTGCAGACTCTCCATGTTCTGACTATCGTGTCCCGCCGTCGGCATCTCCTCATCAGTGGTGTGGGCCCTGCTAGATCCGGCTGCGTACCTCCCAACAATATCAACCTGAGGTCGTCTCGGAGGGACAGGGTCAGCCGGTACATATAGGTCGGAGAGCTCTTCTCCCAAGGGGAGTCATCAGGGAAGATACGTGATGTGACTCCCATCTACAAGGGAGATCCAGAACCGATGCTCCTCGTCTCTCCTGAGGAGCTTGCACCTCCTCAATAACCCTTCATTGTATAAGGGTGCCTCCAAACCTTCTTCCAATGGAGGAAGATCCATAACCCGCGCAGCTAGTAATGAAATGATACCTCCTCCCACTATGTCACAAGGCTCATTCTTCCTAATCCGCTTAAGACCGGTAAGGAAGAGATATGCCCATTCCGGCACCCAATCATTCATGGAGAGGCAAGCATATAACAATGGAAGGTCCTTGAGAGCGACCTTATTCTCCTCCTTGTGTCCACAAAAGACACTCATGAAGACCTTTGATATGAGCCTCAAGCAGGGGTGAGTGAATTTGTTGGAGTACTCGCCACCTGCATGGAGCTCTAACCTAGTGGCGGCCTGCCAAAACTCAAGCAAATCCGGTGTCGGAATGAGTTCCCACCAGTCATCGGAAGCTGCTATTGTCACCCCTAAAGCCTCCGATATTTGGGTGTAATCCAATGTGTACTTCCTCTTGTTGTACTTGAATGAAATCCCAACACACATTTGGTCTACCGTCTCCATTTTGAATGTTGCTATAAATTGTCTGTTGAGGTCGGGGTGTGTTGGAGCGGTCTTTTTCAGAAAATCTCCCAACCCGGCATTGTTTAGAAATTCCTGCATACTCTCCAACATCCCTAGATTTTCCAAGGTGGAAACATCAAGGAACCGTGTTGCATGCACCTCCCGGCTTTGAGCAATCCTATATCGATCCTTCTCACCTTCCGTCAACTTGTATTTCCTTTGTGGTTCCATATCTTGCAATTGATCAAGTAAGAGAGTTAGAAAGTTCATAAATTTGATCAAAAGACGAACCTTCTGTCGTAAAATCCGAAGGGGCGGCTGCAACAGGCGCAGGGGCGGGTCGACGCAGGGGCGGGAGCTTGCAGCCGCAGGTGCGGTCGAAGGCAGAAGGCGATTTGGTCGTTTTGACGAAGATGGTGGCGTTGGGGCTTTTCCGGCGCTTTCTTTGGTTCCTGCGGCTGTCGCCGGAGGTGGAGCAGTCGAGCGAGAGTGGAAGGGTTGTGTGTGGTGGAGGTTGTTCGCGTTGGTAAGGGGGTGGCGCCACTAGGTTGCCGGAGGTGGCGCAGGGGGCGCGACGAGGTGGTGGCGATGAGTTACTGGATGGCACAAGGGCGTAGGGGGGTGAGGCGGCTAAGTTTTGCAGAGTGAATGGAGAGGGAGTGGAGAAGGTGGTAGATGTAGGTTATTTTTGTGAAGTGTATTTTTTTCTTTCCTTAACTGTACCGCAGGGGCGGTGTGTGTCGCCGTGGGGGCGGTGACAAGAGAGAGGAGGCACGCAACCTTAGCGCCGGGGGCGGAGCTGAGGTTGCGTGTCAAGGGTGGCCACCGCAGGGGCGTAAGGTTGGCACCGCGGGGGCGGTGACCTACGTGAGCAGACAATGGCATTGGTGTACAAAAGCCGAAACTTTAGTGATTAGCGAGCCTCGGGCTTTTTTATTTTTCGAGGTGCTCCACACCGGGCACACATACCAAAGCTCGTTAGGACTATCGGTTTATTTGACTTTGGCAAGGCACAAACACCCGATTATGTGAATGGTGCCGAGTTACTCGTCATTTAAACCAACGTCCCCAAACCTATATTTTTTTCTACACTTTTCACAACAAATTCAACACTTCATTCACAACTTCTATTTAGATGCAATTATCGATTATAATGACAAGTGACATAAAGGGGTGGGGTTGGTTGAATTGATGTACAAAGACTTATGAAAACGATTAATGCGACAAGTAAGACAATAATGGATGAATCTACACTAGGTTGATTCTAAGCATGCAATTGCTACTTTGGTGCATTCCTTTTACAAGTTTTTAAGTAATCTCCCGTCTCGATCATACATATGTGTTGAGCCAACCGGCATCAACACAACTTAACCTATTAAAGTTCCATAAACCTACAAGAACAAATAACAAGTTAGCATTCAAACAAAGACTAAGGGATATAAAGAGAAGATTAAAACCGTTAAACTTATCTTTATATTTGTGTTCCTTTTCTTTAAGTAATTACAACCCGTCATTACTTAATGTTACTACTAGATTAAAGACCTAAACCCGGAACCTATTAATCCTAGTTGTTTACATGCACTTTAGAACCTAAGAGGATCAATCTCAAGTAATAGTTAACATGCAATTAAACAATAGAGAACAATGAAACACAAAGCATTACTGGATAAAAACTTATATTAAAAGAAATTACAACCAAAGTAACAAAGCAGCTTCAAACCAACCCAATATAGCAAGGGAGTTAGCAACTCATTACAATGGAAAACTCAAATCTAAAAATGGATTTTGTGAGGAAAAGCATGGATGATTCTAGAAATCAGCCATGGACTATTTATACTACAAAAGACATTTAATTAGAAGTAAATAGCCGGCCTAAAACAGCCACCTTTAATGCCATAAAGGTGGTGTAAACAGCCGGAGTAAAGCTTCTAGCGTTTCACCCCAGGGGCGGCCTTCAGGAACCCTAGGGGCGGTTTAGGCAAAATCGGTTGATCTTCTTCAGAACCGCCGGGGCGGCTACACAACTCCGTTGGGGTGGATCTTTAATGCACTTCAACGTCTGACCTTTCACCTTCCTGACGTTTCTGATGTCAAGGCGCAGGGGCGCCTTAAGGCAAACGCAGGGGCGGTGACATAGACTCTTCGCCTTCCAGCTCCCAAGGCGAGGCGCAGGCAGGGCGCAGTGGGAGGCACAGGGGAGCTGGTCTTCGTCTCGTCAAGGCAAGTCACCGCAGGGGCGGCTGCAAAGGCCCGCGGGGGTGGTGGAGCAACATAAACTTTGCTTCTTGATCGATCTTTACTCCTAAGTGCTTATAACTCCTTCCTTAGCTTCTTTTGATCTTCTTCTGGACCAAGGAGTTAGTATCATAAACCGACACTAATGCAATAAAAAGAATCTAAAAACTACCCTAAATGATAGTGATTTCATCACCTATCAAACTCCCCCATACTTAGACCTTTTACTCGTCCCGAGTAAAACAAATGACAACCATTAGACTCAAGGTCTCAGGAAGCAAGGGAAAGAAATAAAAATAATGGAAAACAAGAGAAAAACCAAGAAAGAAAGAATGGAAAAGAGAGGAAATGTGAGAAAAAGAGATACTACCATCCTTATCGCTCCAAGAGTGGCCTACCCGGACAACCTCCTTATGACTCCCCTTCTTATGTCGCCAAAACGCCGGAAGGGAAACCTACACTCGGTGTCGCTCATCTTGCCAAGGCGCCCTTTCGGGTTTTCACCTTGCCACTCTTCTTCTTTTCCCACTTAAGCTCACATCCCTCAAGTCCAATTTTGCACCAACCTAAGGTTGGTCGGACTACCTTCTTTTTACCTAAACCGCCCTTTCGGGTTTTCGGTTTATCAAAGGATTTTCATGCCTTTTTCACTTCTTTGGCCTTTTCTTTTTTTTTCTTTTTTTTCCACTGATTTCAACAAAGCAAAACAAATGCCAAAAAAAAACAACACAATAAACTGTACAAGCAATGATATATATCCCTCCCCCATACTTGATGTGCACTTTGTTCCAAAGTGGAAATGGGTCAAAGATAAATATGGGAGAAGGGAAAGAAATGTACCCCTCACTAGGGTGGTCGGGATGGACCACCAGGACCCTCCTCCAGCGGGTAAGGGAAGTGGCTGAAGAAATGCTCCTACCGGCGGTGAAGGGTGTCAATCCGGTCCTCCTGAGCCTCCATCCTCTCTCGAAATGAAGTCTCATAGCTAGCCTGCCAAGCTAGCTGCTGAGTCTCCAACTGCTGCCGATGAGCCGCCTGCCAAGCATCCTGACGGCGGTCAAAGTGGGTGGTCATGGAGGAGGCGAAGCTGGACTGCCACGCCTGCTGCTGCTCAAGCATGGACCGCTGATACTCTGTCTGCCATGCTTGGTGCTATGTAGTCAAAGCAGTCATCTGAGCCTGCAGACTCTCCATGTTTTGACTGTCGTTTCCCGCCGTCGGCATCTCCTCATCAGTGGTGTGGGCCTTGCTAGATCCGGCTGCGTACCTCCCAACAATATCAACCTGAGGTCATCTCGGAGGGACAGGGTCAGCCGGTACATATAGGTCGGAGAGCTCTTCTCCCAAGGGGAGTCATCAGGGAAGATACATGATGTGACTCCCATCTACAAGGGAGATCCAAAACCGATGCTCCTCGTCTCTCCTGAGGAGCTTGCACCTCCTCAATAACCCTTCATTATATAAGGGTGCCTCCAAACCTTCTTCCAATGGAGGAAGATCCATAACCCGCGCAACTAGTAATGAAATGATACCTCCTCCCACTATGTCACAAGGCTCATTCTTCCTAATCCGCTTAAGACCGGTAAGGAAGAGATATGCCCAATCCGGCACCCAATCATTCATGGAGAGGCAAGCATATAACAATGGAAGGTCCTTGAGAGCGACCTTATTCTCCTCCTTGTGTCCACAAAAGACACTCATGAAGACCTTTGATATGAGCCTCAAGCAGGGGTGAGTGAATTTGTTGGAGTACTCACCACCTGCATGGAGCTCTAACCTAGTGGCGGCCTGCCAAAACTCAAGCAAATCCGGTGTCGGAATGAGTTCCCACCAGTCATCGGAAGCTGCTATTGTCACCCCTAAAGCCTCCGATATTTGGGAGTAATCTAATGTGTACTTCCTCTTGTTGTACTTGAATGAAATCCCAACACACATTTGGTCTACCGTCTCCATTTTGAATGTTGCTATAAATTGTCTGCTGAGGTCGGGGTGTGTTGGAGCGGTCTTTTTTAGAAAATCTCCCAACCCGGCATTGTTTAGAAATTCCTGCATACTCTCCAACATCCCTAGATTTTCCAAGGTGGAAACATCAAGGAACCGTGTTGCATGCACCTCCCGGCTTTGAGCAATCCTATATCGATCCTTCTCACCTTCCGTCAACTTGTATTTCCTTTGTGGTTCCATATCTTGCAATTGATCAAGTAAGAGAGTTAGAAAGTTCAGAAATTTGATCAAAAGACGAACCTTCTGTCGTAAAATCCGAAGGGGCGGCTGCAACAGGCGCAGGGGCGGGTCGACGCAGGGGCGGGAGCTTGCAGCCGCAGTTGCGGTCGAAGGGCAGAAGGCGATTTGGTCGTTTTGACAAAGATGGTGGCGTTGGGGCTTTTCCGGCGCTTTCTTTGGTTCCTGCGGCTGTCGCCGGAGGTGGAGCAGTTGAGCGAGAGTGGAAGGGTTGTGTGTGGTGGAGGTTGTTCGCGTTGGTAAGGGGGTGGCGCCACTAGGTTGCCGGAGGTGGCGCAGGGGGCGCGACGAGGTGGTGGCGATGAGTTACTGGAGGGCGCAAGGGCGTAGGGGGGTGAGGCGGCTAAGTTTTGCAGAGTGAATGGAGAGGGAGTGGAGAAGGTGGTAGATGTAGGTTATTTTTGTGAAGTGTATTTTTTTCTTTCCTTAACTGTACCGCAAGGGCGGTGTGTGTCGCCGCGGGGGCGGTGACAAGAGAGAGGGGGCACGCAACCTCAGCGCCGGGGGCGGAGCTGAGGTTGCGTGTCAAGGGTGGCCACCGCAGGGGCGTAGGGTTGGCACCGCGGGGGCGGTGACCTACGTGAGTAGATGCAGGCCCAGCGCCGGGGGTGGCGCTGGCCAGGGGTGTTGCCGCAGGGGCGTGTTTTTAGAGCCGCAGGGGCGGTTTTCTTGACAGAAGCTCCTCTTCTTATTCCTTCGGGTTCCCTCCCGAATTAGAGCCTTTGTTTTACGTCGTTTGCTCGACGTAAGGACTCTTACTCTATGTTTGAACCTCCTCCTGCATGCCTTTTGGGTTTATAACTGTTTGCGATGGTAATCCTCTGGAGGCCCTAGTTTCAATTCTTGTAATGGCTTCCTCCATTTGACCAACCTGCTTCTCAAGGTTTTTGATGCTTGATTCTGTTGTTTGGACATAAGTAGCAAAGTGTTTAGTCAAAACCTGCAACATATCTTCAGTTGAGTGATACTTACCTTGGCAGGGCTGTTGTTGTTGGTTTTGATCCCTCCAACGAAAATTCTGTTGGTCACGCCAATTTGGCATGAAATTCTGTGCATAGGGATCGTTCCTAGGTCTTTGCTGCTGTGGTTGTCCATAACCCATTGCGTTTACTTCAGCATCGTCATCTTGAACTTGTGGACACATGTCCGTTGGATGATACGGGTCAGCACAAACTCCACAAGCTTTGAGCTGTTGCGGTGTTCCCATAAGTGTTAGCCTCTTCACCATTTCCTTCAATTCCGCTAGCTCGGTGGAAATCTCGTTCTTCCCGGAACTCATGACATGAATTCCTTTCTTAGCCGGGGTCCTTCCAAAGTTCCGAGTTCCTTCCGCTAGTTCTTGTATCTTTTCCAAAGCAAGGTCAGGAGTAGAGTTAAGAATATTACCTCCGCAAGCCGCATCGACGATCCTCCTTTCATTGTCTAGCATGCCATTATACAAGTACAAGACTAGATCTTGAGTTGAATATCCGTGGAAAGGACAGCTTGATCGGAGGCGTGCAAACCTTCCGAAATACTCGTAGAGAGTTTCGGTTGCCTCTTGCTCGATGTTGCTTATAGCTTTCTTCAAGGTATTTGCCTTTTTAGCTGGAAAGTATTTCTCCAAAAATGCTTTGTGAAGGTTCTCCCAAGTGTCAATGCTCCCGGATGGAAGGTGGTAATACCAATCATCCGCCGAATCTTTGAGTGTGAAGCTGAATGCCCTCATCTTGATCTGTTCTTCGGTAATGTTGGCCGGCTTCATGCTCGTACAAACGGTGTGGAACTTCCCAAGGTGCTTGATGGGGTCCTCACCACTTAGCCCATGGAAGGATGGAAGCAAGTGAATAAGGCCCGGTTTGAGCTCAAAGTTGAATCCTTCCCCTAGTTGTTGTTGTCTTCGTTGCCGGATGTGCGTCCTCTCTATTTCTGGATCAAAAGAAGCAAAGCCGGAATTAGTAGCACGGGTTTGAACCATAAAAAATGGTTCAAACCAATAATCAATAATAACAATAAAACACAAAAACTCCCCGGCAACGGCACCAAAATTTGACCGATGGTATTTCTATGGTCGTCTATACCCAATCAAAAGTAAATCCTGACTTAGCACTAAGAACAAGTATAGTGATTAAGTAAGGGTCGAACCCAAGAAATTAAAGGTGTTTTAGATGCAATTATCGATTATAATGACAAGTGACACAGAGGGGGGGGGGTTTGTTTGAATTGATGTACAAAAATTTATGAAAACGATTAATGCGACAAGTAAGACAATAATGGATGAATCTACACTAGGTTGATTCTAAGCATGCAATTGCTACTTTGGTGCATTCTGTTAGCATGAAATATTGTGATATTTTAGGCACGTTTTCTAGATGTATGTCATCCATATTGGTGTTCATTGATAAAGCATTGAAGCAATTGTGAGCTAGTTTATCTATATTGTCGATATAGAGGTCTACATAAGCTTTGTGTTGATTGTAGGCGAATAAGAGTTAAAACCGAACGAATCAAGAGAGAATGGAGATGGATTGAGCACATCCAAGGATTGAGGGTACCACAAAGAAGCTAAGGAAGATGCTAGGATGAAGAATGACACAAAACAAAGGGAATTACGAGCAACCTATGTTTCCACGCTCTAAAATACGGCCGTAATGAAGATCACGCTCTAAACCACGACCGTGGAATTTGGGCAACATGAGCGTGGAGCATTCCAGAGAGTTACACGGTATAAAGTACGGTCCTGGAAGTTGTGAAGAACCGTAATCCAATTCCACGCTCTAAACAACGGGCGTGAAATCCTATGGAACCGTGATTTAGGCAATCTTTTGCCGAATAAAATATGGACGCAATATTACACATATGGGCCGGAGAGAGACATTTTATCTTGCACTATAAAAGGACTGAAGGAAGGAGAATTCGGTACCTCCGCTTAGACCGCGCTTAAACCTCTCTTACGCCCTCGCATAGAGCATCATCGCTTGGAGATTCGCTTCGGCACATTGAGGGTATTGTTGGACGTACGGAGATTACGTCTTTTGTCCTTAGGTTTGATTAGAAGACGGATTGACATCCCGTTCTTCGTTCTTATCAAGGATTGTGATTGTTTGTGTTATTCCGAATCTGATATACATCATTATCCTTGTTTGTGGATTTGAGATTGATTTGAAGTTTATTGAAGGTTTTCGAAGGTTTTCATCTTTCATTCTTCTAATTCTTGAATTTGATATCATAATGACTGTTGTTGGCTAAAACCCTTTAGCAATTCTAAGGTGAAGGGTTGATAGTTGTGGCTTAGATGATAATAGATCGATCGTAAACAGATTGGACCCTGAGAGTTAGAGAGATTTCGTCGACATCAAGAATCACGGTGTGTTCTTGAGTCCCACGGCCGTGGAATCTCAAGATCCACCCGTAATTTTCCCTAGTTTACGAACTTTGCTTTTACTTTAATCCAAAGTTAAAGATTTGCTTTAACTTAGTCTTGGCTTACCTTTTCTAAGTGGTAGTGAAGCCTCAACAACCTCTACTTCGATTTCGAGTGTCACAACCTTAATCGGTTTAGTTAGTCTTGATCATTGGGTTACAAGTTTGGGTATTTGATATTAATTCTTGTCTTTAGATCCTTTCTATACTGAAGCCTCAACAACCTTTATAGAGAGTATTTCTAGATAAGTCACATAAAGCCTTGGAACTTCACCGTACATTGCTTTGCATTAGCATACCTTTGCAATTCTTAACTTTGTGCTTATATCTTTAGTATATCTTGAATCTATTGCCACAGCTGGATTCCTGGATCTTTAGGATTGTTGTTTTCCCAATATATTTATAAAGCTCATACATTTACTTGCTTGACGATTCATAACTGGATTTAACCCCCCAAATCCCTGTGTTCGATACTCTGGAATTCTTGCTTAACTACGCCGATCCGTACACTGCGGGTTCGCTTGCTTGATTCTAGTTTTATAAATTTAAAGCTTATTTGCACGCACACTAAGTGGGGAACAAGTTTTTGGCGCCGTTGCCGGGGATTTGATTTAGGCCGAATTCGGTTATCGGTTGTCAAGCTTGGGAGCTCTTCCCTTGTTATTTGATATCTTTTCGAGTGTATGCGCAGGTCTAGAAACAACAAAGACCTCTTACCTCTTGATCAAGAGCTTGAGAGGACTTTAAGGAGAAAGCTCAAGGAAAGAAAGATGGCTGAAGAAAGAGAACGTGATTACCAAACGGAGTTGGCGGAAAAAGAAGCTCAACTCCAATGGAGTGAGAAGACTCGCAGGGAGGAAATGGATCGTCATCAAGCGAAATTTGATGATCTAACGGATATGATATTTCAAGTGAGGATGGAATTGAGCGATCTTAAGAGAAAGAAGAGCAGGAAATCCTCAAGGAGATCCTCAAGATCGGTTAGAACCCATTCATCCGGCGAGGATAACGACTCTTCCATGCCACCATTAGAGGACATTGATCCGACGATCAATGTGAACCCATTCATTCCAAGACCAGCCGCCAATCGTCGTGCCCCAGCTGGAGGTGCGAGAGTCGATCGTGTGGATGAAGAGCCAAGAACTCTTGGCCAAAGGATGGATCCAACGCAGCAACCACGCTGTTTGGGTGTGAACTTTGATGCTGATGATGCACAAGGGTTTAGCTTCAACCCGCAAGTTATTACCATTGTCCGCCAAAATCAATTTGGAGGAACAAGCACTGAATCTCCACATCAACATCTACAAAATTTTGAGATCATGATGGAGACAATGAAGCCAAAGAATGCAACTACCAACAACTATAAACTCAAGCCTTTCTTCTTCTCCTTGAAAGGGAAAGCATTTTCTTGGTATCAAGCTCTTCCAAGTGGGAAACTCGAAACATGGGAGGATCTTTCTTCGGAATTCCTCACTAAGTTCTTTCCGCCATCCAAGACGGCGGACTTAAGAGGTAAGATTAATGCATTTTCTATGAGATCTAACGAAAGTTTGTTTCAATCTTGGGAAAGATTTCAGGATTTGCTATTGGATTGCCCACATCATGGCATATCCAAATTGGCACTATTGGAGATATACTATAAGGGGCTAGATGTGGAGACACAATTCAAGCTCCAATCCCTCTCATGTGGTACATTCATGGACATGAGGGAAGATGATGCTTGGGACTTCATTGAGAAGCAAGCGCGAGTCATTGAGAAGTATTCTCATCGGAAAGTGGAGGCGAATCATGTGGAGCAAGGAGCAAAGCTATCACAAGCAGCTCAAACTCAAATCTTTTCTCTCAATACGGAGATTAAAGAGTTGAAGGAAGCCATCAAAACCAACTTTCCAAAGCAAAAGGAACAAGATGTAGGTTATTTGGGTAACAACAATAACCACAACGGGAATGAGAATACAAACCGCAACAACCGGAACAACAACCGGAATAATTGGAACAGCAACAATAACAACCGGAACAACAATTGGAACAACAATAGGGGTTCAAACAACAACAATTGGCGTCCCAACCAATAAAATTCCGGTAATTCTTATTCCAATTCAGGAAATTCACTAACTCCACCTTCCTCTTCTTCCACTCCTTTGAAAAGCCAGGGGCAAACATCTAATGGTGGAAGTACTTCGGGGAAAGAGAAGCCCGATCCCATGTTGGAGACAATTTTGGGCAAGCTTCAAGGATTGAAGACTCGCATCATCAAGGTTGATGATCACATTACTAAGGTTGATAAAGCCCAAAAGGTTTTAGAGAACCAAATGTTTAGCCATGCGGAGGAAGTTCCTAGGAATCAAGGAAAACTTCCAGGAAAGACGGAGGACAACCCAAAAGGAAGGGTGATGGCAATCACAACTAGGAGCGGAGTAACAATTACCGACCCGCAACCTAAGTTTGTAGAAGTCCCCGTTGAGAAGGAGAAAGAAAAGGGGAAGGAGAAGGAAGATGTTTACGTTCCTCCTCCAGCTTTCAAACCTCCCCTACCATTCCCGCAATCTAGAGCAAGAGCGCGTCTAGACAAGCAATTCGGTAAGTTTATAGAACTCATGAGCAAAATGCATATTAATATACCTTTCATTGATGCAATTGTAGGTATGCCAGCTTATGGAAAGTTCCTAAAGGAGATCCTCTCTAACAAAAGAAAATTAGAGGATTTTGGAGAGGTCAAGATGAGTTCGGATTCATCGGATCTCATCAAGACAATGAAGGAGAAGATGCCCCCTAAGCTGAAGGATCCGGGGTCATTTTGTATTCCCATAGGAGTGGGAGATGTCACATATGATGCATTGTGTAACTTGGGAGCAAGCGTGAGCATCATTCCGCTTGCCTTATGCAGGAAGATCGGTTTAGGCGATCCTAAACCGGTAAAGATAACGTTATACATGGCGGATCGATCCATAACTCGTCCCGTCGGTATAGTAGAAGACGTCCCGGTCAAGCTTGGTAAGTTCTATATTCCTATAGATTTTGTTGTGCTTGACTTTCCCGCAGATAGTCCGGTCCCGATCATTCTCGGAAGACCGTTTCTTGCAACATCCGGCTGTATAGTCGATTGCAAGAATGCTAGACTCGCCTTTGACATAGGAGAAGAGAAGGTAGAGCTCGTCCTTTCCACTTTAGTGAAGGAACCAACCTTCGATGAGGATATATTCAATATCCATGACAAAGAGCTATCTAGAGAGGAGGTAAGTTCTATTCTCTTCAAAGATCCCTTGCAAAAAGTTCTTTCTATGAGCATTATGGATATAGGGGAAGAAGAGGAGTGCAATGAGGCAATTGAAGCCTTAGAGAAACAAAAAGAAGTGTATGAAGAAGAGTTCGAGAAACTCCACGATGAGTCAGAAAACGTACGGATCCACGGTCAGACAGCCTATTCCACGGCCGTAGAATTCACCAACACAAGCGTGGAGCATTCCAGTAAGTTACACGGCCAAAATCACGGCCGTGGAGAAAACAGAGGCACCGTAATTACTTTCCACGCCCAAAATCACGGCCGTGGAGAAGGCAGGGGTGCCGTAATTTTGGGTGAATCTGAAGGAAATTGTGTTTCCTCCACAACTTCTCTTGATTCTTCTCCAACACCTTCTACTTCCTTAGACACTTCTAAGGTACCATCGGATACTCCTCAAGAGCCATTGGAGACTCCTATAGTGATGGAATTAAAACCACTTCCTACACATCTAAGGTACGCATTTCTTGGATCTAATTCTACCTTTCCGGTAATTGTTAGTTCAGATTTAAGCATAGATGAACATAGTAAGCTTATGGTTGTTCTTAAGAAACATAGGAAAGCCTTAGGATATACTATAGAGGATTTAGTAGGAATCAAACCTTCACTATGCATGCATAAGATCTTAATGGAAGAGGACTTTAGAACTTCGCGACAACCTCAAAGGCGGTTAAATCCGACCATGAAGGAGGTTGTCAAGAAGGAAATTCTTAAACTACTCGATGCAGGTATCATCTACCCTATCTTCGATAGCAAGTGGGTGAGTCCCGTACAGGTGGTTCCGAAGAAGGGAGGAATGACGGTCATCACCAACAAAAACAATGAACTCATTCCTACACGAACCGTAACAGGATGGCGGATGTGTATAGACTACTGCAAGCTAAACAACGCGACGAGGAAGGATCACTTCCCACTACCCTTCATCGATCAAATGCTTGAAAGGTTAGCACAACATTCACACTTTTGCTATCTTGACGGTTATAGTGGTTTCTTTCAGATCCCGATACACCCGGATGATCAAGAGAAGACCACGTTCACGTGCCCGTGGGGTACGTTTGCCTATAGGAGGATGCCGTTCGGGCTTTGCAACGCCCCAGCCACCTTTCAAAGGTGCATAATGGCCATCTTCTCGGAATATATAGAGGAAATCATGGAGGTTTTTATGGATGACTTCTCCGTTTATGGTTCCTCTTTTGACAATTGTCTTTCTAACCTTGCTCTTGTGTTACAAAGGTGTGAAGACACTAACCTGGTTCTTAATTGGGAGAAGTGTCAATTTATGGTGAAAGAGGGCATTGTATTAGGACACTTAATCTCTAGTAGAGGGATTGAGGTGGATAAAGCTAAGATAAAGACAATAGAAAAGCTTCCTCCCCCAACTTCGGTGAAAGGGATAAGAAGTTTTCTAGGACATGCTGGATTTTATAGGCATTTCATAAAGGATTTCTCTAAGATATCAAAGCCTCTTACTAATCTATTGATGAAGGATGCAGTTTTTTATTTCTCGCAGGAATGCTTAGATGCGTTTAATATGATTCGGGAAGCTCTAATCTCAGCCCCGATTATCCAACCTCCGGATTGGAATCTTCCCTTTGAGGTTATGTGTGATGCAAGTGACGTAGCTATAGGATCTGTTCTTGGGCATAGAAAGGAAGGACGAACCCACGCTATCTACTACGCTAGCAAGACGCTAGATGAAGCGCAGCTCAACTACGCCACTACAGAAAAATAATTCTTAGCAATTGTATATGCAATTGACAAATTTCGCTCTTATCTTGTAGGTGCAAAGGTGATTGTATACACGGATCATGCTGCGATCCGGTATCTACTTGCAAAGAAGGATGCGAAGCCAAGGCTAATTAGGTGGATTCTTCTCCTACAAGAATTCGATCTAGAGATCCGCGACAAGAATGGTTCGGAAAATTCTGTTGCGGATCATTTGAGTCGTCTAACACATCTAGAGGACGACCATCTACCTATAGATGACTCCTTTCCGGACGAGCATTTACATATCATAGAGGAGTGCATCGACGTGATCACCAAAGGTAACGAACCATGGTTTGCTGATTTTGTTAACTATTTGGTTTGTAGGAATTACCACCCGGATTATCCTACACACAAAGAAAGAAGTTCTTTAAGGATGTTCGGGAATACTTTTGGAATGAACCTCTCCTCTTTAAGAGAGGTCCGGACGGCATTATTCGGCGATGTGTGCTGGAAGATGAGATGCAAAGTGTCATCCGTCATTCACTACCTTGTGGAGGACACGCTAGTTCGAACAAGACTAGCGCTAAGGTATTGCAATCTGGATTCTTTTGGCCTACTCTATTTAAAGATGTGCAAACCTTTGTTTCCTGCTGCGATGCTTGTCAAAGAACAGGGAATATATCTAGGAGGAATGAGATGCCTCTCAACAACCTCCAAGAGGTGGAGATCTTTGACGTTTGGGGAGTAGACTTCATGGGACCTTTCCCATCATCTTGTGGAAACCAATACATACTTTTAGCGGTGGATTATGTTTCGAGATGGGTTGAAGCAATTGCCTCTCCCACCAATGATGCCATGGTAGTGGTTAAGTTCTTTAACAAGACCATCTTCCCACGATTTGGGACACCACGGACTATCATTAGTGATGGAGGTTCTCACTTCATTGCCCGACGCTTTGAAGCTCTTTTAGCTAAGTATGGGGTAACTCACAAGATCACCACCCCTTATCATCCACAAACTAGTGGACAAGTGGAGATCTCAAACCGGGAGATTAAAGAAATCCTAGAGAAGACGGTTTCAAGGACAAGGAAGGATTGGTCTTTGAAGATAGATGACGCATTATGGGCGTACCGGACTGCATATAAGACTCCCATCGGAACAACGCCATACAACCTTGTGTATGGGAAGTCTTGTCACTTACCGGTAGAGTTGGAGCACAAGGCGTATTGGGCAATAAAGTGGTTGAACTTCAGCATGAAGGAAGCGGGAGAGAAGCGTCTCTTGGACCTCAATGAGCTTGAAGAACTTCGCTTGAACACCTATGAAAACGCCAAGATCTATAAAGAAAGAGCGAAGCGTTGGCATGATAAGCATATCATCCCAAAGGACCTCAAAGAAGGAGATCAAGTTCTCCTCTTCAATTCAAGGCGTCGTCTCTTTCCAGGTAAGCTTAAATCTCGTTGAACTGGACCTTTTCTAATCAAACGTGTTTTTCCCCGTGGTGCAGTTGAAGTATGGGGTGAAAAGGGCGGAAGCTTTAAGGTGAACTGTCAACGACTCAAGAAGTATACACCGGAACTCCAAGCTGAAGAGTTCGCGCCCACCGCACTCGAATAAGTGCGAATTTGGTCTAGCTACGGACCTTAAACAAAGCTCTTCTTGGGAGGCAACCCAAGGTATTGCACTTACATTTTTGTTTTTGATTCATAGCTTAGAGTAGTTTAGACGTTTTTGTTTGTTTTGCCTTCGATACCTTCCGGTATGTTCATGTTTTTGGATGTAGGATCAGTGGAAAGGGAAAAGAGAAGAAAAGGTTGAAGATAATTGACAAAACTTGGACTTTGGCACATTACAGAGATTTCCACAGCCAAAACCACGGCCGTGACAGCTATAGTGACCGTAATTTGCAAAAGCCTTTGAAAAATCACCAAAACCACGGTTCCGTACAAAACCACGGCCGTGGAAACCCCCGATAGACTGTGATTTTCAAAAATTTTTATGGCCACTATATAAACCACGTTTCTTCACAAAACACACAAAAAAAATCCCAATTCCACGCCCTATTTCGCCGATTGTCTTCCCCCTCTCTCAAATTCTCGTTCGTTAATCGTTTTTAACGATTCCTTGATCAAAGTTGAAGCAATTTCCGTCACCTACAAGATCCAAGCAATGATTTGAGTGGCAAATCAATGGAGAAGACAGAATTCGGATTTTAAAATCTGAAAACATAGGTTTTTCATTCCTTCTTTCTCTTTGTCGATTCGGCTTTGTTTTTGCTAGAATTTTTAGGAGAACTGATTGGAATTGGACTGAAATTAGTCTAGGGCTGCTTGCTGTTGAGTTTGGTGTGAATCTGCTGAGTTTTGAGAATTTGCGTAACGAATCACGGTCTCTGGGCATTCCACGGCCGTAGAACCTGAAGAATAGACCGTGGTTTCTAACAGAAATGGATCTCGTAAGGAGAATGTCTCAGAAAAATAAAAAGAGGAAAGGCAATACTTCTTCCTCTTCTAGAGCATCACCTGCTGAGCCCCCATCACCCCATCACCACCATCACCACCTTCCCCTAGGATCCCTACAATTCATGAGGACCATCTCTATGCCTTAGAAAGGATAGAGAAAAGAGCGGTCATAGGACCGAGATACTTACTACTTGAGGAGTTAGAGCCTCTGCATGTGGTAGGAGATCTCACTTGGCTACTAGATAGAGCCGGATTAGTCGTCTTCTCCGCTATTCGGGAAGACGCATATGAGGAGATCACTAGGGAGTTTGTGGTCTCGTTTGAGCATAGCCACGTTGATAGGACTGTTTCTTTCCGGATGATGGAGAGGAACTATGAGTTCTCTATTAGAGAGTTTGGAGCCTTCTTTGGGTTCCATGAGACCTTCAATGGTCGATTCCCTAGTGGCGTGCACGCCAAGGATTTCTGGGAGGAGATATCTATGGTATACGCCAGCGAGGACCGCTGGCAACCTGCTGATACCAAGGCTAGGTTGATCTATCACTTAGCCTTGAAGATTGCACATAGAGTGCTTTCTGAGTGTCTCTTCCTTAGGACGGAGACACCTCAGAAAATCAAGACTGACGAGCTGTTTCTTCTTTACTGTATGTTGTACGGTAGGCCAGCTGATTGTGCCACCCTCTTAGCTTCTACTATGAGCAAGCTAAAGAACAAAAGGGCCGGCAACATTGGATACGGTGGGATGGTCACCCACCTTGCTAGGCAGTTAGGGATAGACTTCTCCGCGTGCACCCGCATTGCAGCTAGACCTCTAGGACTCCACAGCCTCATGACTAGAGGCATTCTTTTCCCTAGACATAGAGGTCCACCTACAACTGCCATGCCTTGGGAGAGTAGGACATGTAGAGGGACTGCATGGCTTCCTGAGTATTCCATTATGGCTGGACGCCATAACTGGAAGGAGACATTCGCTGCTATGCATGCGAATAGACTAGTTGCACCGCCCTACGTTCCCCTTGAGCCACCAGTTGTAGAGGAGGAGGAGATGAGAGGAGGTGATGCGTATGAGGGAGGAGGAGGAGAGCATGGTTTTGGCACCTTTCCGGATCAGCCCGATGCGGTTCCCGACCTTCCTAGACACTCTCCCCGTCCCGCTAGAGCTTCTGGCTCTTCCTCTCGCCGCGCCAGCGTGAGCGAGAGACCGACATGGATGGCGGATCCTCCTTCATGGTATAGCACTCAGCCAGACTGGATGGGAGCTCCACCACCTTGGCATGCCCAGCCACCACCTGCACCAGCACCGTTACACGCACCGGCATGGTATAGCCAGCCACCCGGATGGTATGATCAGCTTCCGGAATGGGCCACCGACCTTTCCAGTAGGGTCGGAGCCTTGGAGATTCGTGCAGATGCTAGGGATGCACGAGCCGACGATCATGACCGCATGATGAGAGATATTTACCGCCAGCATTTTGGGCGGAACTATGATCCCGGCTTTTTCCCGTTTCCACCTCCACCGGCACCTCAGTAAGGATGATTGATGATCCACCGTTCTATCCACTCCACCACCGTCTTGTGAGTTCATTTTCTTTCTTTCTTTTCTTTATTTTCTTTTTGAACATTAGGGACAATGTTTGTTCCAAGTATGGGGTGGGGTGTGACTAATCGTTTGTAATAACTCTTACTCACTTTGTATGCTTTTATCGAGGACACCTTGCATGTTTCATTCTATTGTTACACGTTTCATTAACGCATTGCATGAAAAAGCTTTTGAAAAACCCATAAAAATTGAAAATTTTTGAAAATTTTGTGCTTCTAAGGATAGAGATGACTTCTATGATAATCACTACTTGTGAATTGAGTTTTGATGACAATCGCATGCTTAAACAAATAGTGAATTGAAAAGAAATTGAATGAGTTGATTATTCCTCTTTTGCAAGTTTCATAATGTGAAGAATGTTACTTAAATCATATTGAGAAATCAAGGTTGAAATCACATAATAAGTTCTTATACTTCTTGTTGAAATGATTAAGGCAATTCGATTTTCTTTCTTCTTTCTTTGATCATTTAGCCCCTCAATGAAATAATGGCCTCCTTTACCTATCCGGGAATTTGGAGGAGTTGATATTTGACATGTTTGATGTGGGAGGGCCATGAAAGAAAAATTTCGCATTCAAAGAATAGAAAGAACTTATAGGTTTGGGGAAGTCAATCATGACGATGAGTAACTCGGCACCGTTCACATAGCCGGGTGTTTGTGTCTTGCCAAAGTCGGATTGAGCGATATTCCTAGCGGATTATGGTATGTGCATCAAGGGTTTGAGGCATCTCAAAAAATTGAGAAACGCCAATCTCCGAGGCTTCGGTTTTTGTGCACCTCTGTCCATAACTCCAAAAGTAAAGTCGAAAAATGAATTGAAAAGAAGAGAGCAAAGCTCTAAGTTGAAAGTGTTACGGAAACCGCAAGAGAAAAAGAAAAGAGTTAGTTATCCACTTTCCCGGATTCATGCACCACATTCCTTAAAGTTTTCCTTCCCTTTTCCATATTCTAGACCTTGTTTGAAAGTCCTTAAGATCAAGAGAATGATATATGACTTGGTGATCTAAATTGAAGTTTCTTATGATTGATTTTGATAATGTTTGAAGGTTATGATGTTTACATGGAAGTTTGATCAATTCATGAGTTTTCTTTACTCTCTACTCTTTGATTATGTATATGAGAGTTTTATGAACGAATGAAGCAAGATTTGAGAATGATCTATTGACTAGGAAGCACATTCATCTAAAGGAAGTTTTGTTTTGAAAGTGCATACATATTTCATCCTAACTTAAGTTTTAAAGCTTTTGAAAGACCTTGCTTGGGGACAAGCAAGTGGCAAGTATGGGGTATTTTGTTAGCATGAAATATTGTGATATTTTAGGCATGTTTTCTAGATGTATTTCATCCATATTGGTGTTCATTGATAAAGCATTGAAGCAATTGTGAGCTAGTTTATCTATATTGTCGATATAGAGGTCTACATTAGCTTTGTGTTTATTGTAGGCGAATAAGAGTTAAAACCGAATGAATCAAGAGAGAATGGAGATGGATTGAGCATATCCAAGGATTGAGGGCACCACAAAGAAGCTAAGGAAGATGCTAGTATGAAGAATGGCACAAAACAAAGGGAATTACGAGCAACCTATGTTTCCACGCTCTAAAATACGGCCGTAATGAAGATCACGCTCTAAACCACGGCCGTAGAATTTGGGCAACATGAGCGTGGAGCATTCCAGAGAGTTACACGGTATAAAGTACGGTCGTGGAAGTTGTGAAGAACCGTAATCCAATTCCACGCTCTAAACCACGGGCGTGGAATCCTATGGAACCGTTATTTAGGCAATCTTTTGCCGAATAAAATATGGACGCAATATTACACATATGGGCCGGAGAGAGACATTTTATCTTGTGCTATAAAAGGACTGAAGGAAGGAGAATTCAGTACCTCCGCTTAAACCGCGCTTAAACCTCGCTTACGCCCTCGCATAGAGCATCATCGCTTGGAGATTCGCTTCAGGACATTGAGGGTATTGTTGGACGTACGGAGATTACGTCTTTTGTCCTTAGGTTTGATTAGAAGACGGATTGACATCCCGTTCTTCGTTCTTATCAAGGATTGTGATTGTTTGTGTTATTCCGAATCTGATATACATCATTATCCTTGTTTGTGGATTTGAGATTGATTTGAAGTTTATTGAAGGTTTTCGAAGGTTTTCCTCTTTCATTCTTCTAATTCTTGAAATTGATATCATAATGACTGTTGTTGGCTAAAACCCTTTAGTAATTCTAAGGTGAAGGGTTGATAGTTGTGGCTTAGATGATGATAGATCGATCGTAAACAGATTGAACCCTGAGAGTTAGAGAGATTTCATCGACAGCCAGAATCACGGTGTGTTCTTGAGTTCCACGGCCGTAGAATCTCAAGATCCACCCGTAATTTTCCCTAGTTTACGAACTTTGCTTTTACTTTAATCCAAAGTTAAAGATTTGCTTTAACTTAGTCTTGGCTTACCTTTTCTAAGTGGTAGTGAAGCCTCAACAACCTCTACTTCGATTTCAAGTGTCACAACCTTAATCGGTTTAGTTAGTCTTGATCCTTGGGTTACAAGTTTGGGTATTTGATATTAATTCTTGTCTTTAGATCCTATCTATACTGAAGCCTCAACAACCTTTATAGAGAGTATTTCTAGATAAGTCACATAAAGCCTTGGAACTTCACCGTACATTGCTTTGCATTAGCATACCTTTGCAATTCTTAACTCTGTCCTTATATCTTTAGTATATCTTGAATCGATTGCCACAGCTGGCTTCCTGGATCTTTAGGATTGTTGTTTTCCTAATATATTTGCAAAGCTTATACATTTACTTGCTTGACGATTCATAACTGGATTTAACCCCCCAAATCCCTGTGTTCGATACTTTGGAATTCTTGCTTAACTACGCCGATCCGTACACTGCGGGTTCGCATGCTTGATTCTAGTTTTATAAATTTAAAGCTTATTTGCACGCACGCTAAGTGGCGAACACATTCATTTTACAAGTTTTTAAGTAATCTCCCGTCTTGATCATACATATGTGTTGAGCCAACCGGCATTAACACAACTTAACCTATTAAAGTTCCGTAAACCTACAAGAACAAATAACAAGTTAGCATTCAAACAAAGACTAAGGGATATAAAGAGAAGATTAAAACCGTTACACTTATCTTTATATTTGTGTTCCTTTTCTTCAAGTAATTACAACCCGTTATTACTTAAAGTTACTACTAGATTAAAGACCCGAACCTGGAACCTATTAATCCTAGTTGTTTACATGCACTTTAGAACCTAAGATGATCAATCTCAAGTAATAGTTAACATGGAATTAAACAATGGAGATCAAGGAAACACAAAGCATTACTGGATAAAAACTTATATTAAAAGAACTTACAACCAAAGTAACAAAGCAGCTTCAAACCAACCCAATGTAGCAAGGGAGTTAGCAATTCATTACAATGGAAAACTCAAGTCTAAAAATGGATTTTGTGAGGAAAAGCATGGATGATTCTAGCAATCAGCCATTGACTATTTATACTACAAAAGACACTTAATTAAGAGTAAATAGCCGGCCTAAAACAGCCACCTTTAATGCCTTAAAGGTGGTGTAAACAGCCGGAGTAAAGCTTCTGGTGTTTCACCGCAGGGGCGGCCTTCAGGAACCGCAGGGGCGGTTTAGGCAAAATCGGTTGATCTTCTTTAGAACCGCCGGGGCGACTACACAACTTCGCTGGGGCGGATCTTTAATGCACTTCAACGTCTGACCTTTCGCCTTCCTGACGTTTCTGATGTCAAGGCGCAGGGGCGCCTTAAGGCCAACGCAGGGGCGGTGACATAGACTCTTCGCCTTCCAGCTCCCAAGGCGAGGCGCAGGCAGGGCGTAGTGGGAGGCGCAGGGGAGCTGGTCTTCATCTCGTCAAGGCAAGTCACCGCAGGGGCGGCTGCAAGGGTCTGCGGGGGCGGTGGAGAAATAGAAACTTTGCTTCTTGATCGATCTTTACTCCTAAGTGCTTATAGCTCCTTCCTAAGCTTCTTTTGATCTTCTTCTTCTGGTCAAGGAGTTTGTAGCATAAACCGACACTAATGCAATAAAAAGACTCTAAAAACTACCCCAAATGATAGTGATTCCCTCACCTATCAGTAGGCTATTTGAGCCGAACTTCGTAAACATATCCTCGTGTCAATCTTTTACATTCCGCATTTTACCTTGCTTTATTGTGACTAACTTTGTTTTGAAGGATTACAAAGTCAAGGCCCTTGAAAGTTGTTTCAAAGCCCTTGAAATAACTCCTTATGAACTTTTTAAAGGAAGAAAACCTAATATTTCATATTTCAAACCCTTTGGATGTACTTGCTTTGTTCATAACAATGACAAAGATAATCTTGGAAAATTTGATGCACGTAGTGATGAAGCTATATTTATTGGATATGCTTCAAACAACAAAGCTTATCGTGTTTATAACAAATGTCCAAAAATTGTTGCGGAAAGTATTCATGTTATTTTTTATGAAAGCAATGATGGTACTTTGAGTGAAAGTTTTACAGATCTTAATCTGAATCAATGAGAAGATCACAATTCGGATGAAGATGAAGATCCTAAAGATCAAGAAAAGAATATTGAAGAAAAGATTTGAGATACCGAAGAAAATCCTCAAGACCTTGAAACACATCTTCAAGACATTGAAATAGAAAACTGTGATGTCAAAACTCCGTTTCAAGGGCTTGAAACTCAACTTCAAGGCCTTGAGATAGGATCCAAGGGCAATACATCAACGGTACCTGAATCTAGTCAAGCTTATGAGGCTAGACCTTCAGGATCAGCTCCATCTTACAAACGAAGAAAATTTCAACACTCTTCATAACATCCACAAGAGATGATCTCAGATCAAAACACAGTAGTGCAAACTCAATCTAAAGTAAACAATCTATGTGCTTTCTCTGCGTTCGTTTCTCTTATCAAGCCAAAGAATTATGTTCAAGCTCTTCAAGAACCCGACTGGATCATTGCCATGCAAAACGAACTAAATGAGTTTGAGAGAAACAAGGTTTGGACTCTTACTACAAGACCAAAGCATCAATCCGTCATCGGCACAAAATGGGTCTTTGGAAATAAGTTGGATGAAAGTGGAAAATTCATATGAAATAAAGCACGACTTGTAGGGCAAGACTATAACCAAGAAGTAGGCATTGATTATGAGGAGACTTTTGCTCCGGTTGCCAGGTTAGAATCCATACGTATGCTACTCGCATTTGCATCTTTCATGAGTATAAAATTGTTTCAAATGGATGTAAAATGTGCTTTCTTAAATAGCTTCTTAGAAGAAGAAGTATACGTTGTTTAACCCCCTGGTTTTGAAAATGATGAATTTCCTGATCATGTTTTTAAACTGGACAAAGCTCTTTATGGTCTCAAGCAAGCTTCTCGAGCTTGGTATGAAAGATTGTCCAAGTATCTTCTTGAAAACAAATTCAAAAGAGGTTTGATTGATAAAACTTAATTTATCAAAACCAGAGGCAACGATATATTAGTAGTACAAATCTATGTTGATGATATATTATTCGGTGCTACTACTGATTCCCTTTTCAAGGAATATTCAGATATTATGTGCAAGGAATTTGAAATTAGGTTAATGGGTGTGCTAAAGTTTTTTTTGGACTTCAAGTTAAACAAGCAAAGAAAGGAATTTTTCTCAATCAAAGCAAGTATACTAAGGACTTGCTTAAGAAGTATAAGATGGATCAATCTAAGGTCGCAAAGACTCCTATGAGTTCGACACTTTCGCTTGGCCATGACAAAGATGGCAAAAGTGTAGTACAAAAGGAGTATCGAGGTATGATCGGTTCATTGTTGTATTTAACTGCTAATCAACCTGACATTATGTTTAGCGTGTTAATGTGTTCAAGCTTTCAAGCTGATCCTAAAGAGTCACACTTGATAGCTGTGAAAAGAATTTTTCGGCATCTCAATAGCACTAAGGATCTAGGGTTATGGTACCCACATCAAAGCTCGTTTCACCTTGTTGGCTATTCAGATGCAGACTTTGCAGGTTATAAGGTCTATAGGAAAAGCACTTCTGGATGTTGCCAATTCTTAGGGTCATCCCTAATCAGTTCGTACTCCAATAAGCAAAATTTTGTCGCCCTATCCACAACAGAAGCTGAATATATAGCTACGGGAGCCTGTTCTGCACAAATTCTATGGATTGCTCAACAACTTCGTGATCTTGGCTTTGATTTGAAAGGTAATCCTATAAAATATGATAATACTAGTGCTATTTCTATAACCAAAAAACCCATGCAACATTCAAGGACTAAGCATATCGATATAAGGCATCACTTTATACGTGATCATGTTGAGAAAGGTGATGTTTCGATCTCTTTTATATCTACTAACTTGCAGCTTGCAGGTATCTTTACCAAGCCTCTTCCTGAAGAACAATTTAATTTTATTAGATTGGAGCTTGGTATGTTGAACAAGGAAGCATTAACGTAGGGGGACTAAATTATTTTATTTTCTCCTTCGTATGCAACCCATTTATCTTTTTCAAGGGCCTTGAAAGGCAATTCAAGGGCCTTGAAAGACAATTTAAGGGCCTTGAAACGAGATTCAAGGGTAAATTAAAAAATACGGATCTATTTACGAATTAATATTGTTTAGATATTTTTATTTTTAAATTGTTTTTTTTTAGGTTTTTTTAAAGGATTGAAAAAGATTTGTTGAGTTTTTATTGGAAAATTTTCTTTGGTTTTAAAGAGCTTGATCTTCTCAAAATCTTGTTATTATTTGCATTCTTTTAAAAGGCCAGATTCTCCTATCTTTTTCATCTTTCTCCTTCACATAAACCCTTTTTAAAAACCCCTTGTTTTCTCTGCAATATCCGGAATTTTTATTCCGTTTAATTCCGAATCAAATCGGACTTCGAGCCGTTGACGGTTTCCTATTCTATCTAGTATTTATTCTTTCACAAATTTTATTATTTTATGTAGAATTTAATTCACATAAAATGATAAAATTATATCAAGCTCTAATTCTTATAATTATGTATTATTTTATGTAGAATTTAATTCACATAAAATGATAGATTTATATCAAACCCTAGTTATTATAATTCATTCTTATCGATGACTTTAGACGAGATCATGACAAGCTGTGACGAGATCATGACTAAGGTGAGACGAGGCCATGACAAAGCCCGACAAATCTGTGACAAACTCTTTCATGGGCCTGACAAGGCCATGACGAGTTTTGACAGATTTTTGACAAACATTTCAGCCCACCTTTCTTGCCTTACCTCATCCCACTTTCTCTCTTGTTTTCAGCCAGCCTTGCCTCACCTCAGCCCATTTCTGTGCGTGCTCCCAGCCTGATCTCGACCCGGCCCAACAATAGATTGCCCATCTGCCTTATCCCAGCTCACGCTGCAACACAGCAACCCTAATTCACGTCACGCTGGAAGATACTCCGGAGCTCTCTCCTTCCTCCTTCGACAAGCATGGCCGCCGCGTTGCCATACCAGGAGCGAACATCTCGCTGCTAACCTAACGCCTCTCCTCGCCTCCTGCATACTCGACTGAAGCCGTCTCCTTCTCCCCTTTGTTCCAAGACAGCAGGCGGCCTTCCATTCCCTTCGGTTCGTGCACATCAACGCCAGGAGAACAGCAGATGGTGCGTGTTTGCTCTAGCCGCTGGGCAGTTGAGAACCAGGCTGTGGGAGCGCCGCACTAGGGCCGCGGGTGCACCTCCTGGGCCACTGTCGCACCGCTCTCCAGCCCTCCAATCACGCAGCTACAATGACACAACATAGCCAGCCTAGAGTGCGTGTCATACTCACTGCAGATGCGCCACAGGGATAGCAGCAGCCTTCGGGCCATCTTCCTTCATGCCTCCGAGTCTCGGAATCGGGTAAGGCATGTAACCCTTGCTACACTACACTTCAGTCCACCTTTTCCTTGCCTAACGTGTACCCGTTTCATCTGTTAAACCTACTCAGAACAACCGTAGGAGAGCTGTACAGATTCTTACGTTTTCCAGAATTTTCGAAAGTGTTGAGCAGTCAACTTCGGGTTCATTTTTCGGTACGCTAGACTCTTCCTTTCTGGCTGATTTTCGGATATGTTTTAGTCGATATTGTATAGTGTAATATACTAAAATTTTAGAGGAATCCGAGCTACGGTTTGAGAGTTATTGTGTTCCAAAGTTGACGCCTCATGCAGTTTGTATATATGTGCTGAGTGTTGGGGAAAACAGCAAGTGATGCTGTTTTGTGAGATGGTTTTGAATAAGCTCTTGATCTCCGTTGGGCTTGAATTTTGGATATGATATAGTTGACATATTGTTGTAGAACATATTGAAATTTGAGAGGAATCCAGCGAGTGGTTTGGGATTTATAATTTTTCCAAGTTTGAGTCGTAAGCAGTTTTTCTGTTGTGCTGAAATTCGGTTTTGTGAGATAGTTTTAAATAGGATTTTGATCTCCTTTGCATCTGAATTTTGGATATATTAGAGATAAGATTTTATAGTAGAACATATCAAAATTTGGGATAAATCCAGCGAGTAGTTTAGGAGTTATGATTTTTCAAAGTTAAGACAGTGTGCTGCTTGTTAATTGTTGTAACCAACTTTAGAAATTTTTGTAGAAGCGATGCTTTAACAGTTTTAAGAAATTCTTTCTCCTATGAGTAGATGGGATATCATAGATGATCTAGGGAATTATTTCGGAATTTTTATAAGATTATTCGAATTTTATATTTGAAGCTGTAGTTGGACTTTAGTGACTTTTCCGAAAATAGGGAAATGAGTAAATTGCCAGTTTGTAACGAAACTCATCTTTAGGAGTTAGAATATGACTCTTTAGTCTCAAATAAGAGTTTAGGTATGAATTAGGGAATTTTTGGATGTTTCGAGACCAAGGGTAAAATAGTCATTTTATCATAAATTAATATTGTAATCAATTCCGTTCTATTAAGACCTACTATCTTAGAAGTCTTAGACTTCTAATCACTTAGAAAGTGTGCTGACACACTTGCCTCCTTTGACAGGCCACTGAATCCTTACTGTACAGATTGATTTGCGAATTAGAAAGTCGAGATCTGATTCAGGTAAGTCCACGGACTTACTTAGCTGGCTTTCTTGTATGAGTGTAATGTGTATGAGTGGTGGTTGCTAGTTATGCTAAACAACGAAACCGGATTAGGCCGACTTTATTATTTACGTAATTGACCCAAGTGTATGATAACGGGTCGTGACATCATCTGCCTAGCTCTTGCGAGAGTCTAGGAGGTTCCCTGCGACCAGCCCAGTCCGGTAGACGGTCAGATGCATTAGTACCATTCCGCGTTGGTCAACGGGGACATGGGCGAGGTTTGGGAATCCCTCGTGTCACAAAATAAGTATCATTAGTAATAACCTATCACCTAATTAAAGATCATAAAAGGATTGAGTGTTGCATGTTGATTGTGTCTGTTGTGTGTTTGTGTTTTTACCTTTATACTTATGCGTAGAATGTTAGCTAACGGTTTTATACCGCTTGTAGATGTCTTGCAGGTTAAAACAGTTGTAGAGAGATCCGAAGGGAATGGTCAGCCGGGTCCACGTACTTATTTAGTTGGGGACGGGATGTCTTTTGTTCTTCTTATGTGTCGTTTTGGTACCTTTGCTTTGTAAGGCTGATACATATTCTTCATGTAAATATTGTTTAAAGTTTTCAAATGATTTAAATACTTTTGTGCCTTGTTGTAAGATCCAAGTTAAATTGTTGTCAAACTAAGGTCGGAACCCATTGTGAGGTCCTAACTAGTAGCTCCCCCAGTTCTCAAAATTTGGGGTGTTGCAATATGGTATCAGAGCTCTGGGTTGGCAACAATGGCACTTGAAATCTTCTGAAAGACCAAATGTATAAAATAACTAGAACCCGAAAGGGGTCTAAAATTTTCAAAACGGATTTATGTTTTCACACGCGCGCATAGTCGGGTTGTTGGGTTAGTAGTACGTTGGACCACCATCGCTCTCCGTGGATCTCTACAACTTGGATCGATATGAGTTAGCATATGGATTTATTATGATGAGTATTAATGTATGTTATATATATGTGTATGTGTAATATGTTAGTATCCTAATGGATATATTATATCCTTTAGTTGTGATATCATGAAGCGATTATCGCCTCATGATAAATCGGTAGCAGACTTGAAGAGTTTTCAACACGAGACAAAGTACTCGGACCTTGGATCAAGTATTAGACTCGGGTGGGCGTCCTAGTAACCCTTGTTAACCATCCAAAGAACAAGTGAGCAAGGAAGTAAAGTTGTGAAGATAAATTTTACCACAAGCACAATCAGATGAGGAAGAAATCCCTGAGGTAGTTCAGTTAGAAGGAATAGAAGATCGTGCAAGGAACTCGGGCATACGAGGCCGAGAGACGGAATTAGAAGAACCATGCAAGAGACTACAAGAGTGCGGAGTAGAGATAATATTATTGGAACGGGACAAGTATAATTGAGTACAACCAAGATCGCGGAATCAAGGACATTATAATCAAAGTGGATGCCCCATAGACCATTATGGACATAAGAAACCAGAAGAGACAAAGTGTCAATCTAGGTGTGAGAGTCTAAGGTGCACGGAATGAAGACCTACAATTGTGTGAAAAAGCGAAAAGGCAGTCTCCACAAGCGTGGGGAGGTTTTGACCTCGTCAAAGATATAAGAAGTTTGAAAGAAACTGTGACGCCAATATCCAAAGAATGGAAGCTTGTAGCGGGGTTAACGGGGTTTCGGGAAGGCGATATTACCACCAACACCAGTGAAGAAATCTGTATGGGAGAACAACCTTGCTAGACTCGAGTGTCCAGGGTAATCCAATTATTACGGTACCTAAGCCATCAACACAGACGGTCCATGCAAGAGAAACTGCAAGTGGATAATCATTACGGCCATAAGAATTGCAAAAACGCTTGCAAGTTATCGTGCAAAACTTGAAACGACTATATATGTCAGGTGGATGACCCAATCAGACAAGAGGAATGGAGTTAGCCCAAAGGAAGTGGAAGAGTGAAAGATAAGACGAACTAAAGAAGGATAAAAGGATTAATCTAGTAGGTGAGGTGCACCGAAAGTTGAATACTAGTAGAGGTATGAAATTGAGATAAGTCAATTATAGACTGACCGATGCCAACCAAGGACGTGCAAGTATTGTTTGGCATTGACGAGTTATGTGCCGTTAAGAAGAGATATTTGTGACTGTGGATCTATGGAGTAGCTTTACCCATGCCTTAGAGGATTTCCTCGAGTAGGCAACGTCAACCGTCTGGGATGAGCAAAAGATATCGAGAGGATTGCGTTAAAGGTTATTTCTGGTCTGGTTAAGACCAAACTCTGGTCGAGTCAAGGAGTTTGGATCGGTGTTGCAAGAATTAAGGAAGTAAACGGAAGATGGTTGCTTTCCAATAATGATTTTATTTCAGGAAAACAAGTAAGGAAAGTACTTGGTACTTCATCCGGTTAATCATTTTGGACTCACAGAACACGTCCTTATGATTAAGGGGTGACAACGAAATAATCAGAGTAGCGCAGCGGAAGCGTGGTGGGTCCTAACCCACAAAGCAAGAAGCTCAATGGTACTGATGGATGTCGTGTCGAGTTTAAGATGGTGATAGTTGGTGAAATGCATTCTAGTTTGAAGGAACGTGAGATAGGCCATGTGAAGTGACTAGAAATGTCGTACGAAAACTTATGAGCATGTAGAGGTAATAGAAGGAGACTGGTACCCTATGATGGATCCGAGTGAAGAGTGATGACTTTGTTACATGTTGCCAGACAAGTAGTGTGGAATTCTATACAAATGGAATACTCTAGAGTGAGTTTTAAGGATGGATTAGTAAAGAATTAATGATGTAATAAAAGTATTGTGCATGGCCTGCACTAGAAAGCTCAAAGTGAGTAACTACCATCTTGAGTCGAAGATAGATAAGAAAGAGAAGCGACAAGGGCATACTTGTACCCTAGTAACCGTGCTTAAAGAAAGCATAATCTCGGAGTAGATTTTATGTGTAACAGTATGTCGGAACAGAGCCTAGTTGCGTTTTGAGTTAGAGGGATATTACTAGTCCGATAAAAGTGGAAGGTACAAGAGTTCAATGTTGACGGTGTGTTAGCATGTATCGAGTATTTATGATCAAATAACTGTGATATAAGATCGCTTTGTGTCTAATACCGTCATTCCGGACATATTCTATGCCACTTAAGGTCTTGGGTAATGCGTCGGAAGCCTGGGTTAGAGCTAACGATATATTAGAGACCTATAAATAATATAATAATGCCAAGTAAACAAAGAGGATGATCCCTAGATTTGATTCTTAGTTGCCCCGAGGGTAGACCAGGAAAAGGGTAAAGGTGACGGTTCCTTACATGAGGAAGAAGATGACTGAGTAATATTAAAAGACAAGACCAAGTGGGCCGTGATACGAGGAGCATTGAGCACGTGGTAAGTGTTTGTGGATGTTCAAGACCTGGGATCTGATTGTTTAGTCAGAACCTTTTTAGAAGGCCGGAAGCAAGTGGTCATAACGAAGGGAAGGAAGTTGAATAGATTATTTTCCGTAGGGTCATCAAAGGATCTAGAAGTGATTTGTGTAAGGAAAACCATTGGAAGTTTTAAAGCGGTCTAAAAGTGACCGATGAACTAGTTTTCCTCACCCTATTGGAGAGTGTAACTTCGGTTTTCCACGGAGACTAAGTTTGGGAACTGAGTTGGAAAACTTAAGTTGGAGAGATCCCTACCAGACACGAGTTAGGTCATCAGATTAGAGGGTCAAACAGTTGAGCAGGATAATACCGGTGAGATATCCGGTAACCACTCTAGAACGTGGTAACAGGCGCTTGTGATCTAAATACCTGAAAAGATTTAAGATTTAGCGGTTTTATGAGAAGCCGATAAGGCTGCCTAAGATATTGGGGATAATAAGAGACGTAACATTTCAAAGACTTATGTACGGATAGTTGTAACCTCGGGAGTAACGAGTTAGGGCTTGACCTTGTATGTGTGATATTGTTTGACTGCTTGTTTATTTCAAGATTGAGTGTTTAGTCAGTGATGTGTTCTTTTGGTAACCTTGATGTGCGGGATACTTAGATGTGGAAACGACAAGACTTTTGTGTAGTGACCAAACACACCCTTTTGGTGCCTTAAAGGCCGATCAGGATTGTCTTACCCTAAGTTTCGGGACAAAACTTATTTTGAAGGGGATCTGATGTAACGACCGGTTTTTTTGTTATGCCTTGATAGGGTTAGAGACGTTTAGGGAAACGAATAAAAATTTAATGAGGCTAGGACATACCCGTTTATTTATGGAAGTCGTTTAATTAAGTACCTTGTTCTAAGTTTCGGGAGGAAATTTATTTTAAGGGGGTACTGATGTAATATCCGGAACTTTTATTCCGTTTAATTCCGAATCAAATCGGACTTCGAGCCGTTGACGGTTTCCTATTCTATCTAGTATTTCTTCTTTCACAAATTTTATTATTTTATGTAGAATTTAATTCACATAAAATGATAAAATTATATCAAGCTCTAATTCTTATAATTATGTATTATTTTATGTAGAATTTAATTCACATAAAATGATAGATTTATATCAAACCCTAGTTATTATAATTCATTCTTATCGATGACTTTAGACGAGATCATGACAAGCTGTGATGAGATCATGACTAAGCTGAGACGAGGCCATGACAAAGCCCGACAAATCTGTGACGAACTCGTTCATGGGCCTGACAAGGCCATGACGAGTTTTGACAGATTTTTGACAAACATTCCAGCCCACCTTTCTTGCCTTACCTCAGCCCACTTTCTCTCTTGTTTTCAGCCAGCCTTGCCTCACCTCAGCCCATTTCTGTGCGTGCTCCCAGCATGCTCTCGACCCGGCCCAACAGTAGATTGCCCATCTGCCTCATCCCAGCTCACGCTGCAACACAACAACCCTAATTCACGTCACGCTGGAAGATACTCCGGAGCTCTCTCCTTCCTCCTTCGACAAGCATGGCCGCCTCGTTGCCATACTAGGAGCGAACATCTCGCTGCTAACCTAACGCCTCTCCTCGCCTCCTGCATACTCGACTGAAGCCGTCTCCTTCTCCCCTTCGTTCCAAGACAGCAGGCGGCCTTCCATTCCCTTCGGTTCGTGCACAGCAGCGCCAGGAGAACAGCAGATGGTGCGTGTTTGCTCTAGCCGCTGGGCAGTTGAGAACCAGGCTGTGGGAGCGCCGCACTAGGGCCGCGGGTGCACCTCCTGGGACACTGTCGCACCCCTCTCCAGCCTTCCAATCACGCAGCTACAACGACACAACATAGCCAGCCTAGAGTGCGTGTCATACTCACTGAAGATGCGCCACAGGGACAGCACCAGCCTTCGGGCCATCTTCCTTCATGCCTTCGAGTCTCGGAATCGGGTAAGGCTTGTCACCCTTGCTACACTACACTTCAGTCTACCTTTTCCTTGCCTAACGTGTACCCGTTTCGTCTGTTAAACCTACTCAGAACAACCGTAGGAGAGCTGTACAGATTCTTGCGTTTTCCAGAATTTTCGGAAGTGTTGAGCAGTCAACTTCGGGTCCATTTATGGGTATGCTAGACTCTTCCTTTTTGGCTGATTTTCGGATATGTTTTAGTCGATATTGTATAGTGTAACATACTAAAATTTGAGAGGAATCCGAGCTACGGTTTAAGAGTTATTGTGTTCCAAAGTTGACACCTCATGCAGTTTGTATATATGTGCTGAGTGTTGGGGAAAACAGCAAGTGATGCTGTTTTGTGAGATGGTTTTGAATAAGCTCTTGATCTCCGTTGGGCTTGAATTTTGGATATGATATAGTTGACATATTGTTGTAGAACATATTAAAATTTGAGAGGAATCCAGCGAGTGGTTTGGGATTTATAATTTTTCCAAGTTTGAGTCGTAAGCAGTTTTTCTGTTGTGCTGAAATTCGGTTTTGTGAGATAGTTTTAAATAGGATTTTGATCTCCTTTGCGTCTGAATTTTGGATATATTAGAGATAATATTTTATAGTAGAACATATCAAAATTTGGGATAAATCCAGCGAGTAGTTTAGGAGTTATGATTTTTCAAAGTTAAGACAGTGTGCTGCTTGTTAAGTGTTGTAACCAACTTTAGAAATTTTTGTAGAAGCGATGCTTTAACAGTTTTAAGAAATTCTTTCTCCTATGAGTAGATGGGATATCATAGATGATCTAGGGAATTATTTCGGAATTTTTATAAGATTATTCGAATTTTATATTTGAAGTTGTAGTTGGACTTTAGTGACTTTTCCGAAAATAGGGAAATGAGTAAATTGCTAGTTTGTAACCAAACTCATCTTTAGGAGTTAGAATATGACTCTTTAGTCTCAAATAAGAGTTTAGGCATGAATTAGGGAATTTTTGGATGTTTCGAGACCAAGGGTAAAATAATCATTTTATCATAAATTAATATTGTAATCAATTCCGTTCTATTAAGACCTACTATCTTAGAAGTCTTAGACTTCTAATCACCTAGAAAGTGTGCTGACACACTTGCCTCCTTTGACAGGCTACTAAATCCCTACTGTATAGATTTATTTGTGAATTAGAAAGTCGAGATCTGATTCAGGTAAGTCCACGGACTTACTTAGCTGGCTTTCTTGTATGAGTGTAATGTGTATTAGTGGTGGTTGCTAGTTATGCTAAACAACGAAACCGGATTAGGCCGACTTTATTATTTACGTAATTGACCCAAGTGTATGATAACGGGTCGTGACATCATCTGCCTAGCTCTTGCGAGAGTCTAGGAGGTTCCCTGCGACCAGCCCAGTCCGGTAGACGGTCACATGCATTAGTACCATTCCGCGTTGGTAAACGGGGACAGGGGCGAGGTTTGGGAATCCCTTGTGTCACAAAATAAGTATCATTAGTAATAACCTATCACCTAATTAAAGATAATATAAGGATTGAGTGTTGCATGTTGATTGTGTGTGTTGTGTGTTTGTGCTTTTACCTTTATACTTATGCATAGAATGTTAGCTAACGGTTTTATACCGCTTGTAGATGTCTTGCAGGTTAAAACAGTTGTAGAGAGATCCGAAGGGAATGGTCAGCCGGGTCCACGTACTTATTTAGTTGGGGACGGATGTCTTTTGTTCTTCTTATGTGTCGTTTTGGTACCTTTTCTTTGTAAGGCTGATACATATTCTTCATGTAAATATTGTTTAAAGTTTTCAAATGATTTAAATACTTTTGTGCCTTATTGTAAGATCCAAGTTAAATTGTTGTCAAACTAAGGTCGGGACCCATTGTGAGGTCCTAACCAGTAGCTCCCCGAGTTCTCAAAATTTGGGGTGTTACATTCTCTCTCAACATCATGCACGGCTCCCAGAAGTAAGAAATCTGCTCCACAAGCCCCCAAAAAGAAATCTGTTCAGATCTCCTCGATTGCAAAAGAAGAAACACCTTTTGAGGATTTGAACATCTCTCAGACGACTGGTCTTCCCACTTCTTGGTTCATAAATTTTCAAGCCTCAAGATCTTGGCTTGATGGTTTTCACAATCGACCGCTTTGTATGTGTGATCTGGTGGATACTACATTTCTCGAAACTCTTTAGATCTCGTGCATTAACAAGCTCAAGAGTTCGATAGTCTAGAAAATCTTAAACCTTGGAGATTTCGCTTTCCCAAGGCTCACAAGGATGTTCTATGTCAATCTCGTCACAAAACGGGACAAAGGAGTTATTACTCTTGAATTTTTTGTAAAAGGTACCCCAATTTTGCTCACTTCTTTTGTTTTAAGTGAGATTTTAAAAATTCCTAGAGATATTGCGTTCAATCATCCTTCACGATCAGAGAGTGTTCGTTTTGCTAAGGAGAAGTTTCTAGTTCCAAATTCAACCTCACGCCATCTTACTCATGCTTCCGTAACCCTAGACGCTAAAATTGTGTTTACCATTCTAGTTCAATGTGTTGTTCCTCGTGCAAACTCAAGAGAACTTTTGACTGATCAATCCCTAGAGCTAATTCATCTGATTATGTCTGGGGTGGACATTGATGTACCTAACCTCATCCTCAACCATATGATACACTCTGACTCTAAGAGAGCCATTCCTTTGCCTTATGGAAATTTGCTGCCAAAGATCTTTGACTATATCAAAATTGATACATCCTCTTAAGATCGACAATCAATTCCTAGCAAGATTAATGAGACCTTCTTAGAACGACTAGGTATTAAGAAGACTTATGCAGGCACATGGACTTTAAAAGGGAAAGGAGCTATTCCAAATCCAACTCAAGAAGCTCCAACATCTTCTACTCCTACTCCCGAAATCAGGTTAGAAGGTTGTGAGAAAGAACTAATATGTCTGAATCGTGAAATGTCTAATTTCCAGTTTGACACTAAAAGAAGAATGGATGCCAATCATGAACTGCTATCTACCATAAATGCTAAGGTCAATGAAATGTATTTGTTGAATGCTCTTACTTTGACCACTCTGGGAAGGATCCTACCCATGACTGAAGATGTAGCTCAACATACTCAAGAGAATGTTGAAAATGTGCTGATGAATTACAAACGGCGTGTACAGAGTAAATTTATTTTGTATCCAACTCATGTTGAGCCAACTAATCTTCCAGTGATCGAATATGAGGTGGTTAAGAAATGAGGATCTGAAGAAAAGAGACGATGCTTAGCCGCTGAAATGGATGATTGGAGTCACAAAAAGTCTTCATCTAAGGGAAAAAGGAGGTTCTATGAGGAGGATTAAGTTTGATGTTTGAGGGGACTTTCTTGTTTTTGTGGGTTTTGTGAAATACTCTTTTGGGTTATAAACCTTTAAAACTTCCTTGCTTTGACAATTTTTCTCCCTTGTTGAAAGACAAAGGAGGAGAAATAAATGATCCGATATTTTCGATATTTTCTACATTTTGCATTTTAAGTTAGTTTGATATTCATATATGCATCGCTAACTTTACAATGCATGTACAAAACATTTGTGTTGTCTTCCATCAAGGGGGAGATTGAAACTTCATCTTGATTATATAATTGTACAAGTGATGATGATCGAAGACTTAAGCACAAATGAAGTAGTTTTATAGACTAACAATTTATTCATTATATATCGAGTTGCTTGGTTTGGTTTGGTAGTTTGTATTGAATAAGTGCAGGTTTTGAAAGACACTTCATGAACCTTGGAAGACCTTGTAATCGGATGCAAGGAAAGACAAGGTGTTTAGAGTGATTGAAAGACGGAGGCCTTGAAATTCATTTCAAGGGAACAAAAGACGTCAAGGCTGCACGCTAAAGGAATTCAAATCATTAATTCAACAAAACGCCAAAGAAGATCTTTCAGGAAGGATTTGCTCGACAAGAAGATATGATTGAACGAAGATCTCAACCCACCAATGAAAGATCTTGCAACGATCCACAACCAAAAAGCACGGAGATCCTCTCTCAACGAATTAACAAATACGAGAAGATTAAGGAACAAAGAGATCAACGTGTTCTCAGAAGATGAAGATTCACAACGTCTATGTCATCTCAACCAAGAAGCGATCTTCATGGAGAAGAAGAATCATCTTCAAACGGTCATCTTTAAAACGGCTAGATGACCTCTCCATAGAAGGCTATAAATGAAGATGTCGAATGAAGAACAACAATACAAGCTTACACGGAAACATCAATAGTCTTCAAGTGATCCAAATCATCTTCATTCGATCAATTAGTTTTTCTTCTTCTCTTTCACAAAAAGCGTTATCCCCTAGAGAGAGATAAAACTCGAGAGCTCCATTGGTATATCTAAAAAGTTTTATACAGAAGGGGATTTCTTCTAGTTTGTATCTAGGACTCTTTGAAGCTGATAATAGATAGTTAGATCCTAAGGCCACACCCTGGGACGGAGAGTAGGCTATTTGAGCCGAACTTTGTAAACATATCCTCGTGTCGATCTTTTGCATTCTGCATTTTATCTTTCTTTATTGTCACTAACTTTTTTTTGCAAGATTACAAAGTCAAGGCCGTTGAAAGTTGTTTCAAAGCCCTTGAAATCAAAGTGTATCAATAAGAGCTCTGATTGACATCAAGGCTCTTGACATTGGTTTAAAACCCTTGAGATTGTGTTCGCTCCAAAAGGTGTGTGCAAGCTTTAATATTTATAACCCAAGATATGTGCTTGAACAATATGCGAACCCGCAGTGAACAGATCAATTGTAATAAAAGAAAATATTCTAGGGGTCGATCACAGGGACAATGGTGAAACAAAGTACGGTAATCAGGTTGTCAAATAACTCTTAACAACAAATTAAAGCAATCAAAGATGATATAAAAGTCAGGTAAAGGGAATGTGGATTCTAGAGATTAAAGCATCTAGTTGTGGTGCCGACTCAAGATCTCAAAGGATAACGTAGACAAAGATGAGGTTTGAAAAGGGAAGGTGTTTCTAAGGTAGGAATAGATCACCGGGTAAGTCTGAATACTCACTTTCCCAAATCAAAGCTCCTTTAACGGGGTAAGTCTCAAGGTACTAAGGAAAGGAACTATAATCTCAAACCAACACACAACCCAAGGGAATAGAATCAACCTTTACCGGGTAAGTCTCAAGCTAACTCACAAAGATGGGATGAAGGAACACTCAAACCCTAATAAAGGATAAACCTCTATTACCTACACTCATGATCTTGGGTAAACAAACAAAGGAATCACCGGGTAAGTCTCATTCTAGGCTTGCATTGAACCAGGAAAGGTATAACAAGGATAGGATTTGGCAAATGGAAACTTTTTACTCACATAAGGTTCAGGAAAGGTTCACATCGTTCAATAATATTCCATCCCGGCCGAGATATTCAATGACCGACCGAGGTTTTCTACGGTTAAGGTAATGACTCGAGCTTTCAGGGTCCTGCTGGAATTAAGATCATTCTATAATCGTCTTTCCCACAACTTTCAGCCAATCACCCTAGAATCGCATAAAGAACTTAGCCAACAATCATTATGATAACAATAATAAAATTTATAAGACATGAATCAATATTCAAAACAAGTAAACCTTAACACAAAGGTCAAAATAACTCAATGAATCAAACAAACAAACAATCAGCGTTCCTCAATCACAAATCAGAAAAGACAACAAAACCAAAAGCCAAACTAAGAAGATCTTACAAACTCCTTCAAAGCCAACTTGAACTATGATTCCTTCCTTCCTTGAACTTTATCCTTCAAAACTTCCTTTAATTTCCTTCAAACTTCCTTCAGAAAACCTTTGATCAGAAAATTCCACGATGGCTGAATTGTAGAAAATCCAACCCTTTATATAGGAGAATTATCTTCCAAAGATAAAATATCATAAAAAACCTAATTTCTTAAAAAATATATCCATATCTTCCAAAATATATCAGCCAAAAATATTATCTTCCATCTAGAAATCAAGCCAAAAATATGTGATATTCACTTTCCAAAAATAGAAGATCTCAGCCGAAAATAAAGATCTTGTCGGCGGTGAGGTGTTCGTCTCAGTCTAGACGCTCCTCAAGATCACCTCGGTCGAGGTGATACTGTAGCTGGCCGAGGTGAGTCTCAGCTGAATGTAAATCATCTCGAATCTGGTCCAAAATCAATCCTCTAAATCATTTTCATGGTTTCTAAGATCTTCTCATACCTCTTCAATGCTCCAGAATGTAGCTCCAATGACTACTTAGCTTGCTTAGCTCCATTTCGGTCCAAAACGTGCCATTTTGCCTATAATTACAATGAAACTAGGTGCAGACCTCAATTCCCGCAAAAGTATAATAAAACAACAATATAATCAAAGAATATACATCCATACATGAAGATTTATGAAGATAAAACGTCTAAACCAATCCCAAAATATAGACTATAATACATGCTATCAAAATACCCCATACATGTCCCTTGCGTGTCCCCAAGCAAGTTCCAAATCTTAGATACAAGATTGAATGGATTATAAGTCATTAAAAAGATCAATGAAAAACATTTCAAAACTTTTTGTGGTGTGCTCCACTCATAGATCACCCTAAGAGAATGCTTCATGACAAATAAAATCAAGACATGATCAAAACATTTTATGAATATAAGAAAGATGTTCATCTTTGCATTAAATCATAGAATGCATAATAAATCATATTTATCGAAATCAATCATGTATAATCAAGTTTAAACCACCATGTCAATCAACAAGCTCGAGGTCTCAAGGGCTTCCAAAAGAGGTCAAGAAACGTGTCAAGGTGAGATGTATGTATGGTAATGTGGTGCTAGAATCAGGGAATAGGATCTTACATTCACTTTCTTTGAATCACAACATCTTCCACCAATAAGCTTTGCTTATTTTACTTTACTTTTGGGGATGTATGGACAGAGGTGCACAATAACCGAAGCCTAGGAAATCAACAATCATCAATTTTTCGAGATGCCTCAAACCCTTGATGTTAATACCATGACCCGTTAGGAATATCGCTCAATCCGACTTTGGCAAGACACAAACACCCGGCTATGTGGATGGTGCCGAGTTACTCATCATCATGATTGACTTCCCGAAACCTAATTGTTTCATTCTAACACTTTCAGCTAACATCTAAACTTCACTTTACTTGCTTTTTATCACTTGCTTCCAAATTCCCGGATAGGTAAAGGGAGGCAAATATGTATATGAGGGGCTAAAGCATGGTCAAGAAGAAGAAAAGAAGAGAATGAATTGCCTTAATCATCCCATGAAGAATGTGATAGAACTCGTCATGTGGTGTCAACCTTCAAATCCAACATAATTTTGATAAAAACAAAGTATTAAACATGCTAGAATTTCAAGCAAAGCATTTTGCAACTTAAACTTATCATAAAACCTTTCGACCATATACAGATTTTAAAACCAATCTGCAAACAGAATCATCATTAAGGTCATATATAGAGAAGAAGCACAAAACGTTTCGAAAAACTTTCAGTTAAAACCACCTCGGTCGAGGTGTTTTGGCGTCATCCGAGGTGTCATCCTCGATCGGCCATGAACGTCTCGGTCGAGGTCATAAATTTTTTTTTTCAAACCAGTTTTCGACGTTTTTCGAAAAACAAAAACGTGTATGTATGCATGTAATGATAAATAAACACATAGAGCATAAATAAACGATAATATCCGGGAGTCATACATACCATACACACATAAGTCACATAAATTATCCAAATACCCCATACTTGGGACACATTGTCCCAATGGGTCAAATATAAGTCTAAGGAAATAAAGTACTCACCGGACCTAGCTAAACTACGTAATAAATAAAAAAAAATCCATGAAGCTCTAATCCTCGTCAACTGGTGGTGGTGGATGTGGAATGTAAGGGTGTTGGGTCGGGTCAAATGCGTAGCCCATGATCTGCTGGAACTTGATCTCCATCAGCTGTCGTTGGTAATGCTGGCTCTCCCCTATCTGATGCATCCATCCATCAGTGTGGTGGAGCTCATCAACAAAGCGCTGCGAAATGTCAACTATCATGTCTACATAAGAGTCAATCATCAACTCAGTCAGCTCATCAATCAGTCGGTGAGCTTCGGGATCTCTGAACCGGTGGCGGGATCTGCACTGAGATGGTGGTGGTGGTGCTGCTCTCTCCTCCTCCGTCACCTCATCATCAAGATCGACAACGGGAACACTAGGGCCGCCGGTATCAGTACCGGTCTCCATGGAAGCTCCTTCATCATACCACTTCTCCTCATCATCATCATCATCGTCACCTGCATCTCTAGCATCCTACATGTAGGGAAACCAAGTAGTAGACTAGAACAAACGGTCAAAGACAGAGAACTGAGATGACCACATAATCCCCTGTGGTGCAGTTGTCTCCAATGGCATGGCAACACAAGACATGCCAAGGCCACGAGGGACAAGAATACGTCTCGTGATCATCTCCTGCAATCCCTGCGGCTTCATAACAACAACCTGTGTACGAGTTGACAGGTCTTAACCCATAGAAGTGGCGATGTCGGTCACCAATACACCACAACAGATATCGCCCTTCGACTTACCCTTGATCCTATGCAAATCATCTGCCAGCATGGCAGCAAAGTCCGGCACTCCTCCAGTCACCATACATAATAGACTCATCGGCTTCCCTTAACGGACCTTCTGGGGCGTCTCAGTACACGCTAGAAGTGTCTCACTGAAGATCCTGTGAGCAAGGCAGAAAGCAAGATGAAATATAATACGCTCCCGGGAATCTCCAGGCCTCCACCTGTCCCTATGGTCTGTCACATGGGCTATCTCGCCCTAGAAACTCCGAGCCACCTCTCGGGAAGGAAAGTTAGTCATAGTCGGGGTAGGGAAGCCAAAAATCTCCCTAAATTGGTCCATAGGAACTACATAGTTCCTGTTCAGCAGCCGGTACTTGATTCCATTGTGCTCCGGCACATAAGTAACTAAGCTAACAAACTCCAACATCGGGTCCAGATAAGCCGGCACTCTAATATTCATGAACTCCTCCAGCCCAACCATGGAGATCATCTTCTTCAAGTCTTCCACCACATGGAGGCACTCGAAGGCATCAATATGAAGGAAGTGCGGGGCAACTATCAGACGTCTGCAAATACGATCATAGTCTTTCCGGTGTCTCTCGTGGATCACCGGAATAGCAAACTAAGAAGCAAAAGAAGGGGAATACTGATGGGAACTGCTAGGCCTTTCCCTCAAGGCCAACTGACGATCACAAATGTTGCTCATTTTTTTTTATGACAAGATCACCTCGGTTGCCCTAAGAACTCCTCGGCCGAGACACAATCGACTGGACCGAGGCGAACTGCTGTTCGATCGCACCCTTTGAATTTGTAAGTTCTTTCCCCCCAAAACAATACCAAAAGCTTTCTTAAAGGGGTACTTATATCCTTTTCAACAACAAACAATGGCAACCAAAGCCAGATCTACTCAAAATCAGTAAAAGAAGGAAGGAGTTAGGGTTTAGAGCGAAATACCCCAGGTTCTGCAGATTGAAGCGTTTTCCTTGTTGTTTGATGCTTGAAAACTGATTCTCTTAATTCATCCGGTGAAATCGAGCAAAGAATCGTAAGAAACGAGTGAAAACTGAGAATTTGAGGGTTGGGGATCGCCGCAGTCGAGGCTTCTATTGAGAGGGAAAAAGGTGAGAAGAGAGAGAAACTGTCTCACCTTTTATACCCCTCATTCAATTTGATTCCACCTCGGTCGAGGTGGTCCCGACCGGACTGAGGTGTCTGACTGGATGCCAGACCTAGTCACCTCGGTTGACCAGGAACATCTCGGTCGAGGTGTTGTGACAGCAACCGAGATGTGTCTCAGTCAAGCTCCGTCTTCTTAATTTCTCGAACTCCTGTCCTTCCAATGTAGCTCCTGAGCTGTAATCCTTCCTTAGAAAGTACTTGGTTCCTATCTAGAGGACGCAAAAACAAAACGAAGCAAACTATCTAAAACTAAGCTAGAGAAGGGAAAATAAAGCAATACCTTGGGTTGCCTCCCAATAAGCGCTTGGATTAAGGTTGCTAGCTGGACCGTACGTCATCATCAAAAATGCTGGAAGGTGTCCTCACCCATAGTTCATCTTCATCATGGGGTGAAACAAAGGATTCCATCCAATGTTCCAACAAACGGAAGTTCTCATCGGGAAACGAATTAGCTATGGGTAGGTCATCCTTCTTGAGCGAGGAGGGAGGTAGCCGACTGAGGTGATCCCTTCTTATCACAAATCTCTAGGTCAAACTCTTGAAGCAAGAGAATCTAACGAATAAGGCGCGGCTTTGCATCCTTCTTAGCAAGCAAGTAATGAATAGCTGCATGGCCAGTGTAAACAATAAATTTCTCTCCCACTAAGTAAGAGCGAAACTTCTCAAAGCATAAACAATGGACAATAACTCTTTTTTGGTGGTGGCGTAGTTTAGTAGAGCTTCGTCTAGCGTCTTGATAGAATAGTAAATGGCGTTGGTCCGGCCATCCTTCTTTTGTCCAAGTACCGCTCCTACGGCCACATCACACATGATCTCAAAGGGAAAGGTCCAATCCGGAGGTTGAATGATGAGAGCGGTGGTCAACACTTCCTTTATCCTGTAAAAAGCATGAAGGCATTCCTGTGAAAACCCAAAAACAGCATCCTTATTCAATAGATTAGTGAGCGGTTTAGAGATTTTAGAGAAATCCTTGATGAACCTCCTGTAGAAACCTGCATGCCCGAGAAAACTCCGCACACCCTTAACAGAACAAGGGGGAGGAAGTTTCTCAATAGTCTCGATCTTAGCTCGATCGAACTCAATGCCTCGGTTCGAAACGAGATGTCCTAGAATAATTCCTTCACTAACCATAAAGTGACACATCTCCCAATTCAAAACAAGATTAGTGTCTTCACAACGTTGTAGCACTAGAGAAAGGTTAGCCAAACAGTTATCAAAAGAGGAACCATATACCTAAAAGTCATCCATGAATACCTCCATGATCTCCTCAATGTACTCGGAAAATATAGCCATCATACAACGCTGAAAGGTTGCAGGTGCGTTACACAATCCGAATGGCATCCTCCGATAAGCAAACGTCCCCCACGGACTGTAAGAGCCTTAGTCTTTGGAGCCTTGGAGCCTTGCTGAGCCTTAGCTGAGCTTGCCTTGACCCTGTTAGCCGCCCTAACGGACCCTGTGAGCCGCCCTTGCACCACAGGTGAACCGCCCTTGCGCCTTAGTCGGTCTGCCCTTACGGTTTTGTGCGGCTGCAACCACTTTTGTTGACCTCTCGACTTTGCTTTTGGGGTAGCTTATTATATAAGCTTCCCAACCTTGTGATGAAGGGCTTCTTCACTTCATTCCAGCTTCTTCATCTCCCTTACACTCTCCTTCTTCCTCTTCTCCTCTTCTTGATCTTCCTTTGGGTTTGTGAGAAGAATTTGAGAGTTTGCTTGAGGTTTTGAGCTTTGATGTCCTTGAGGATGTTGCTGAGTGTTGCTGTTGTGGTGCTAAGGTTGTGAGGTGTGTAGATGCTCTTTGTTGCTGCCTAGGGTTTGCTGAGGTGAGACATTTCTTCCCCATCTTCTTTCTTTCTTCTTCTTTGCTTCTTTCTTCCTCTTCTAGCTTAGGATCACAAGCTGAGCTTGTGTGGATCCTTTCTTGGATGGTTTGATGATCATATATGTGTATATATTTATATGTGTTGTTGTGGTGTGTTGAAGAAGTGAAGAGCAACGAGAAAGGGATCGAAGAGAAGTTGGGACCAACTCTCTGCACAATTGGCTGCCCTTGCGCCTGAACCCAACCGCCCTTGCGCTTGGTGTAAGCCACCCCTATGCCTCACTGGGTCAGCTTGGAATTCCTTGTTTCTGTTGGTGTATACTTTGTTGGTATGTCTTCCTTCCTTCCTTCCTTTCCTTTGGCCTTGGCTTAGATGTTGGCTAGGCTAGCTTGGTTAGGATGAGTTATATGTTAGAGATGTATCTTAGGCACTTGAGTTGATGTTGAGGTTATGCTGTAGACATCTGTGAGCTTGTTATGGTTTCGATGGTTAGTTTGAGGTTGTAGGTTGGTTTTGGTTATGGAGATGAGTCTCCTAACCCTTTTCAGTGTATGATGTTGTGTGCCTTGCTATTGCAGCCGTTGGTTTCTTCCCTAAGGGGAAGCTGTGACGTGGTATTGGATACGAGTATCTCAGTTAAGTCCATAGGACTTACTTAGCGTTCAGTTATGGGTTTGTGTGATTGTGATGGTTGTGTGTGTTCATATGCTTGTGCATTTATAAATTAAACCGGACTAGGATGACCATTTATTACTTTTAAATGGCCCAAGTGTATTATAATGGGTCGTGACCACTTGCCTCCGTCTACGGGTAGGAGGAGGTGTCCTGAAGATGATCTCACAGGAGGGGATGAGTGATGATCACCCCCATGCAAAACTCCTGTGTTACGTTGGATGGGACGGGGTTCTTGAGGCTCCTCGTGCTGCAAAAGAAGTTGAATTAGTAATGTAATAACGTCACTGAAAGATAATAAATGAATGTGTGTGACATTGCACGTATGAGCTGTTGATGTGTGTTTCTGCTATTACCTTCATACTTATTCATTGATGTAGCTAACTGTGTATACCGTGTTGTAGATGATCTGCAGGTTAGGAAGACTATAGAGTGAGCCATGTGGTGTGACCAGCCGAGGACTTCTGTACATTAGGATGCGTGGGATGGGATCTTTTGTATATGATGTTTATGTTGATGTTTTGTACTCTACTTTGTGTTTGTAAACACTTTTGATGCATCATATACAACTTTTATGTATTTGGTTTTAATCTACATGTGTCTTGTTGTAAGATCCAATGAACTTGTTGTCAGGCTAGATTCAAGATCCATTGTGAGATCCTATCCCAATGTAGCATTCTAAGTCCTGTGGATTTGGGGTGTTACATGGACAAGTGAAAGTGGTCTTCTCTTGATCATCCGGATGGATAGGAATCTGAAAGAAGCCACTATAACCATTTAAATTGCAAAAATGGGAGTGTTTAGCTGACTTTCGAGCATTTGATCAATGAAGGGAAGCGGGAAATGGTCCTTTCGAGTGGCCACGTTCAACTTCCTATAATCCATGCACATCCTCCAGCCCGTAATGGTCCTAGTTGGAATCAACTCGTTGTTCTTATTCGTCACAACGGTCATCCCTCCTTTCTTAGGAAATACATGCACCGGGCTCACCCACTTGCTATCTGATATGAGAAATATGATACCTGCATCCAACAACTTAAGAATTTCCTTCTTCGTAACCTCTTTCATAATCGGATTTTAACCGTCTTTGAGGTTCCCGTGAAGTCCTATGATCGTCTTCCATTAGTATCTTATGCATGCAAAAAGAAGGCTTAATACCAACAAGATCATCAATAGTATAACCCAAAGCCTTTCGATGTTTACTCAGAACATCCATCAGTTTAGATAATTCAGTTTCAGAAGGGGAAGAACTAATGATAACGGGATAAGTAGAATCTGGACCAAGGAAAGCATACCTCAACTGATTCGGAAGCGGTTTAAGCTCTACGATTGGAGGTGATTTCTGAGGTGGATATGTGCCTTCTCCTTCCAGTGAAGTGGACTTAGATCGAAGAACTGGACTTTCGGAAGTCTCAGTTGACATCATCTCGTTTTCTATCTCGGTCGGTGTCCGAGGTGGATGACCGAAATGTTCTTCAGATAAGAACACCTCGCTTGTTCCAAGAAGTGCCTCGGTCGAGGTACTGGAAGTGGGACCGAAACCTAACGTGCTTTTCTTCTCCTGAATCAGTCTATCAAATCTAGCTCCTGAATCTGCTTCGCCTTTAAGCTCAATATATCTTCATCACAAGAGACATCTATACCTTCCTCCATTCAACTAAAACTAAGAACTTTTTCAAGAGGATCGTTAATAAGGAAAGAGCTCACCAATTCTCTTGATTCTTCTTCATCATAGATGTTGAAGATATCATCCTCCAACGGATCTCCCTTCATTGCATTAAACAATGCGAACTCCACATGATCGCCACCAATGTTGAATTTCAACTTGGCGTTCTTACAATCCACGTTGCAACCCGAAGTTGCTAGAAATGGTCTCCCGAGAATGATAGAAATGGGATAATCTACGGGAATGTCAAGTACAACAAAGTCTATAGATATGTAGAAATTACCTAACTTGATGGGAATGTCTTCCAAAATACCCACGGGACGGGTAATGGAGCGATCCGCCATGTATAACGTCATCTTCACCGGCTTGGGCTCTCCATGTCCGACTTTCTCACAAAGCTCCAGCGGGATGATACTCACGCTGGTTCCTAGATCATATAATGCATCATAAGTTACATCCCAAACTTGAATGGGAATGCAAAATGAACCCGGATCTCTAAATTTAGGTGGAATCTTCTCCTTCATGATTTGAATGAGCTCCAAAAACTTAGATGTCATCCTTACTTCCCCAAAATCCTCTAGCTTCCTCTTCCTTAATAGGATCTCTTTAAGAAACTTCCCATAGGCGGGCATCCCTAGAATGGCAACAAGGAAAGGGATGTTAATATTGTAACATCTGGAATTTTAATTTTGTGTATCGAGGCGTTCCCGAGATTTATTCCCATAGGCGGGCCTAGTTTTCCCACAGACACGTGTGCGGAGTACGGGGATTTATTCCCAAAAATCCCGCGTTGACCCCTCATTCCCCTTATTCCGCTTTTGACCTTTCGTTTCTAGCTGAGGTGACAAGGGGCCAGCTGACCCCTTGGTTCCCTCCCACCTTTTCAGCCTTGTTGGATTCTCTCTCTCTCCTCTTCCAATTCTCTCTTACGTTAGTCCACTCTGGCTCTCTACTCTCTTGTGTTCTTCCTCTCTTCCCTTGGATTTGCTTGTGGATGAGGTGCAGTGAAGAAGGATCTCAGTGGTTTATAAGTCTTTCCCATCTTTCCCCTTCACTTTCCGTGCTGAACAACCTTCCCTTCCTTCCCCTTCATCCATGGCAATGGATGGAGCTTTTGAGGAAGCATTACTTGATCCTTTGCATGCATGGGTTCCTAGCTCGATTAGGTCATGAGAGAGAGCCTTGATACCATGGATGATGTTTGGAGAAGACCCAGCAAGAGAAGGAGGCCATTGGAGCCCAAGATCCAAAATCGAAGACAACCCTCTACTGTTCGACCGTGGGGGCGGATCTTCAGAGCTACGGGGGCGAACAGAGCATTGAGTCGCAGGGGCGGCCACTGGCTCAGCCAGCCTGCCCTTGCGGTCTTCTTCTCTATTTTGCAGCGTTGCTTCCTCCTTCCGATCCTGTGGCTTTGCTTATTGAGTTCCCTACTTTGTGTATGTACCCTTAGATGATCTTAGAGAGTGTTGATTATATAACCATGCTTGGTTGGACCTATGATAGTTGGAATGCCATGTAGTTGCTTGTTGACCCTAGGAAGTATGAAGAGGTTATTGGAATCTTTTGAGGGCTAAGGGTTGTATGTTTCTGAGTGGTACATGGGATGAGTGTAGGCTATCCTAGCATAGAGTGGTTACCGTAGAGTTGATGAGACTAGGCATGTTTAGCCTGATATGTGCTATGGGTGTTGTTTGTGAGATCTTAGAGTCTAGAAGTCTAAGGACTTCTAGCTCCTGTTGAGTGTGATGTGAGTATGAGGGATTCTAGGATGCGGTCCTAGAATTGAGAGTCAAATGGTCTTGCATAGATCATTTATTTAGAAGTCTTAGACTTCTTTTGTGAGTTGGTTGTTGTTGATATACTTATCTTCTTGTGAGCAGGTTATGGGTTTCCTCCCTAAGGAAGTGAGAGTGTTGTGAGTTGAGTGTGGTACCGAGGTAAGTCTTCAGACTTACTTGGCTTGTATTCCTTGTATTAGCATTGATGTGTTGGGTGGTGTGTGTTTATTATTTATTTGTTTATAACAACTAAACCGGAAATAGGATTACCGACCTTTATATTATTTGACCCAAGTGTATGATAACGGGAGTTGACATCACTGCCTAGATCTTGTAAGAGCTAGGAGGTACTCGGCGACTGGCCCGTGCTGGTTAGACGGTCGGAGGCATCCGAACCGTTCCATTGCCGGAAGTAGGGACCGAGGCGAGTTTCGGGAGATTCTCGTGTCACAAAAAGAAGTTGAATTAGAACGGGATATGACTTAATAATAATAAAGATAATAAACCGGATTGTTGTGCTTTGAGTATGTTGTATGATTTACTTGTGTTTGTGCCTTTTCCATTAGTTCTAATGCTTTGAATATGAGCTAACGGTTATATACCGAATGTTGTTGATTTCCTTGCATGTTAGGAATGCGGTCGAAAGATCCGGAAGGGTGGGCAGCCGGGGTCCGTACATTTTAGGAAGGGTTTTTTTAGTTTGAGTCGAGTTGTGTTTTGCCTTTCGGATATTACGATTTGTGTGCCGCGTTTTTGGTGTTTGGTTTTGAGTTGTACCTCGGCTGAAGTTTGTTGTTGCATTCTTTCGGGTTCCTTACCATTTGCATTAAAAATGATTTTCTGTTTTGCCTTTATTTGTGCCATGTTGGAAAGATCCGGTGAAATTGTTGTCAAGCTAAGGGTCGGGACCCATTGTGAGGTCTCGCCCATAGCATCCCGATATCCCGTGGATTCGGGGTGTTATAAAGTGGTATCAGAGTCCTAGGTTAACAACAATGGCACTTGCAATCTTCTAAAAGCCGAATAAGGAATAAACAGAACCCAACGGGTTCTGAGTTTTTATTTTCAAAATCACATGCATGAGTCGGGATAGAATGTGCGGACCACCACTCCTTCCGCATATCTCGGCAGCTTAGTTTATTGGACTTGGTATATATATGTATATATATAGATATGGTTATGAGGTTAGTAGTTATGCTTGATGGAGTTGATGTGTATCCTTGTGGATTGTAGTTGTATGATGGACATGATTTACGTGTATTAGACTTTGTATTGATATGATGGCATTTTGGATGTGTTATATTAGTAGGGCAATGTACTTAGGATTTATATAGTTATGTATATGTAGTCTTTTACATATAGTAGTATGTGGACTTATGGGACCTTTAAGCTAAGATGATGATACGACATCATCACCTTTTAGATGATGATGTAGCTAATGATGACGTTCATAAGTGGTAAAAGAAGCTCAAGTATCCAGTTGGGCATTTCGTGCTAACGAACACAACGACGTTCTCGAATTCCTTTTAAAGGATGTCGAAGAGGAGGATTGGGGACAACGCCAATGAAGGCCAACCAAGCAATAAAAGAAAACAAGACAACTTAAGAGAGTAACATGAAGATGTGAAGTGGTTACCAAAGAAGTCACGGATGGAAAGACAACGAGACCGATAGAGATGACGTATATAAGTTCTTCAAGAAGACGCAGGGACAACTAAAGATGTGAATCGAAGAGGAGACGGGTGCATTCCCACAAGGTTATAGACGGTGTTCCATTACGAGAAGTAAAGCTTCTCTTGGACGCTCCTAAGCTTGGGAGTCAATATGTGAAGAGCGATCGAACTCGGTATGAAAGATATAAGATATTGCAAGTTAAGCTTACGAGGTACCATCGAGCGAAGAGCCAACATTCCGAGAGTTATGAGGAGAATGGCATGGTGGAGAATCACGTGGAGTTGACCGAATTCCGTAATGATGATAAGGCTAAGAAACACCAAGAAGATAGAAGTGTGAATAGCCGTGATCCCGAGAAGAAGAGTGACGCAACAAGGAGCTTGGGTATGAAAGGACTTAAAACGATGACCAAGAGATACGCTAGCGGTTGCTGAATACTATGGGAGCTTTTTGGAGAAGACACGCTTACAAGATGTCGTGAGGCGCGGTTAAGCCTATGAAGGCGAGTTATACGGAACGTGTGGCTTAGAAGAGTATGGTTACGTTATGGAAAGGAAGAAAGCACAAAACGTGGAACTAGCTAACAAAGTTAAAGTAGAGTACCCCAAGGAGGATAGCCTTCATGAGAATAGGGACATAAAGTATAGAGGATTGGTAAGTCATTGACCTTAGAGAAGATCAACCACAAGCTTATCGGAGATGACAGAGAACGCATAAAGTGCGGGTTACCTTTTGAGAAGTTGTAGACGGGAGGTATAACCTCAACCGGAGACTATAATAGAACGGTAACAAAAGATTGGAGTTTTCCCTATGGTTCGATGCCAATAGTAAGAAGTACATCAACGGAAGCGTGATTGTCTTGAGCAATATAACGTTGAATGGTTAAAGCAAGTGACGGTAATAGACCTCTCGGAGAGGGATGGTAATGCCCTCTTTGCGATCTTAATAGGTCTCGAGTTTTGGCATATAAAGGAATTGAGCGGTTTGGAACCTTAAAGGTTTAAGCATATAATGACGTAGTAGATCAGGAGGAAAGTGAATTTTACCGAGTTGCTTTAAGCAAATGGGAAGATACGGAAAGCAGGTGCATGGTATTTCGTTCTTAAGGAACAAATGATAAGTTGACGAGACCAAGAGATGCGTCGAACTTGTTAGATTTACCCAAAGGGAGCCATGGAGGCTACAGTGCAAAACGAGGGACCAAAGCTACATTAGCGTTGTAAGCTTTAAGCTTAAGGTGTTGGTACCTGAGGGATCATGAGTCAGAAGTTTCCATGGTTGGAATGGAGAATTCTTCCGGTCTTTCCCTTAGGGCAATTCTGGTCCGAGTTTTGAAGAAATGTACGAGTTGGAAAAGTTGTACTTTGATTTCCAAGAGATGTGTATTGAGAACGACGAGTAAGAGTATCTTCTTTGTAGTAGATGGCTTGTAAAGACAAGTCGCATGCGATTGCGATGTTTGATTAGATCGACTTGGAGTTGAGATGTCACCAGATTTGGGTGGAGAGAAGAAAGGACCTTCGTAAGGCAGGATTCAAGGCCGATATGGTCACTACAAGTGTAGTGAAGCCATTTGAGATCACAAGTGCGATTGATGAGTTGAGAGTACATAGATGAGTATCCATCGGGTTTCGGAATCGAGTTGCGATAAGGTAACGTAATTTGTGGTGTTTTAGGAGGGTCCAAGGTGGACCTTAACCTAAAGATTGTAATGACAATATTGGTGTGTGAGTTCCACAAATGATTCTTATGGTGAGATTTGATGATGCCTTGTTGTACTCTCGGAATTGAGAGGAGTGAGCTTGACATGGGACGAAAAGGATACCTGTTATGTAGGATAAGAGGATACACAGAGTTATCTAGGTTGGTTGGAACGTCCGATGCGACCTCCTAAGAGACATAGTAGTTTGAGGATATCCTGTAGATCGGATGAGAACGAGGTGATAGTTCGGTAACACCTTCAACGTATGTGGAGGAGATATGAAGCTTATAAGTTGGTAGGTCATAACCGCCGAGTTGCGGGATGGTTTTGACATTTTCTTCACCTCTGAAGAAGTCAATGGGATCATGGGATCCGAGACGTATCCGTGGAGTTTTATTAGAAGCGGAAGAGGTGAGTGACCTCTAGTCCGTTTGCTTTTGCACCAACATTGAGTAATGGGTATTATATGACATTATGGATACATCCAAGAGGGGCTTGGGATGTGCATGAGGTAACAAGAGAGGTTTCGTGTGTACATAGATTTTTGCGTGCATGTAAGAATGATGACCGACTAAGGTTCGAAAGTTAGCCGCTTTAGGGCGTGTGCTTATCGTGATGTTGGTTTGGCTATGGAGTTACATGCCAGGCATGTATGAATAATAAGAGAATGATACGTTTATGTATACTCAACAAGAGTCAGTACCTAACAGAAGTGATGGTTAGAGATTGTTATGGGCTGTAGTCGTAGATGGTCTTTTTATGGCTTTGAGAAGGATTTGGGTTAGAAGGTTCCAAGGGGAGACCCCATAGATACCTGTATGGGTTGATGGTTGTTAAGACAATGACATTAGTAAGAGGTATTCGGTCTAAGGATATTCACATTAGTGACACGGGCTTAAGGCCGGGGTGACTAAGTACATAACCCGGATGTAAACCATCGTCTGGTCAAGTTGAGCACCAAAAGACGTGAAAGAAAAGTCCACCCATCACGAGTTATGCAGTGGGGGTGGATGGATACCTCTATAAAAGTTATCACTGGTTTGAAACCATGTGATATTGGTGATGAGTCGTGTCGCATGGATCTACCAACGGAGAATACTTGTTTTTACACCCTATAGGGAATCAGGGCCGATGAGTCGGCTAGATGGGGAGCTCTCTATGTGATAGCAAGATGTTTGGTATATCGAGTATCGTTATCTCGGATTGAGATGAGTGTTTCGTTTTGGGAATTTGTGGGCAGACGAATCGTGCCACATAAGATACCATATGCCTTTCATGACAGTTTCACCCTTGGATAATTGGTCGAATAGAAAGGACTTTGGTGACCAGTCGATGCCATGCATAGGGTACGTGTGCGAGGTAAGGGGTAAAGGTAGACCTGATACCTCCCCTTGGGTTGAGTTATCGTTATGACAGTTGAGAGGTACCGTTGTGATGGCCTTGTTTGAAGCAAGTTATGGACAAAAGTGTAGTACCTTTTGATGTTAGAATTGGTGAGTATATGTAAGTTTAGCGTTGAGCAGATACTGGACGACCTCGCTTGAGTAGCGGTGGTCCAAAGGGGGATGTTAGACAAGTTGAGTCACGAGGTCTCTTGGGTTCGAATATGAGACGAGTCGAGTTAAGAGTGTCACGGACACGAGGCGTCATACGTGTTGGTCATTTGAAGGGAGTTGAGTTCTAATATATTGGACTTTTCTTTGGAGATCTTGGAGCGAGTTGTGATCGGTTTACCGGTTGGCATGGCCACCAAGAGCGGAGGACGTTCACCGGGTTTCAGGTGTGACGGCGAGAGAATACATGTATGACTTAAGTTATGTTGTTAGTCGTGTTGACCTAGTGTTAAGACGAGGAGCCGATGAGGCTATCAAGAGGATGTGAGATAGTACCCTTGTTGGAGTTTGTACGATGACCTAGTTACATCGAGTTGGCCGTCGATTTAGATAATGTGTGCATGTGAGATATTAGGTGTTTGGTGCCCCGAGCGGGAATGTGTGTATGATTGGTTAGCTTTTGGTTTTACGCGCTATGCGGCTCACACGAGTATATATGCAGGCCTTGTGAGGTCTTGACGTGGCAACACGAGTGTGTGATGATTATCGAGTAGAGTGTTGACACGTTACGGTTTTGAGTGGTTACCGAGTTAGTCACCTGAGAGTGTGTGTTTGGCATGTTTCGGAACGAAACTTGTTTTTAGGGGGATTAGTTGTACCATCCAGAATTTTTATTCTGGGTATCGAGGCGTTTTCGAGTTTCTCACGTCAGCGGCCTAGTTTCCCCACAGGCACGTGTGCGGAGTACCGGGATTTATTCCCAAAAATCCCGCGTTGACCCCTCGTTCCCTTTATTCCGCCTTTGACCTTTCGTTTCCAGCTGAGGTGACAAGGGGCCAGCTGACCCCTTGGTTCCCTCCCACCTTTTCAGCCTTGTTGGATTCTCTCTCTCTCCTCTTCCAATTCTCTCTCACGTTAGTCCACTCTTGCTCTCTAATCTCTTGTGTTCTTCCTCTCTAAACTTGGATTTGCTTGTGGATGAGCTGCAGTGAAGAAGGATCTCAGTGGTTGGTAAGTCTTTCCCTTCTTTCCCCTTCATTTTCCTTGCTGAACAACCTTCCCTTCCTTCCCCTTCATCCATGGCCATGGATGGAGCTATTGAGGAAGATTTTCTTGATCCTTTTCATGCATGGGTTCTTAGCTCGATTAGGTCATGAGGGAGAGCATTGATACCATGGATGATGTTTGGAGAAGACCCAACAAGAGAAGGAGGTCATTGGAGCCCAAGATCCACAATCAAAGACGAAGAAGACGACCCTTTGCTGTTCGACCATGAGGGCGGATCTTCAGAGCCGCGGGGGCGGACAAAGCACTGAGCCGCAGGGGTAGCCCTTTGGGCCGTAGGGGCGGGATCCCTAGGCTGCAGGGGCCGCCATTGGCTCAGCCAGCTCGCCCTTGCGGTCTTCTTCTCCGTTTTGTAGCGTTGCTTCGTCCTTCCGATCCCGTGCCTTTTCTTGGTGAGTTCCCTACCTTGTGTATGTATCCTTAGATGATCTTAGAGTGTGTTGATGATAGAAGAATGCTAGGTTGGACCTAGGATAGTTGGAATACCATGTAGTGGCTTGTGGAACCTAGGCGAGTATGAAGAGGTTGTTTGAATGTTTTGTGGGCTAAGGTTTGTATGTTTCTGAGTGGTACATGGGATGAGTGTAGGTTGTTCCTTGTGAGTCTTGTGAGGGTGAGATTGTGAGTTTTTGGTTGTGAGGTTGTGGGCTAGGATATGCGTATCCTAGCATAGAGTGGTTACCGTGGAGTTGATGAGACTAGGCATGTTTAGCCTAGTATGTGTTATGGCTGTTTTTTGTGAGATCATAGAGTCTAGAAGTCAAACGACTTCTAGCTCCTGTTAAGTGTGATGTGAGTATGATGGATTCTACGATGCGGTCCTACAATTAAGAGTCAAATGGTCTTGCGTAGATCATTTGTTTAGAAGTCTTAGAATTCTTTTGTGAGTGGGTTGTTGTTGATATAGTTATCTTCTTGTGAGCAGGTTATGGGCTTCCTCCCTAAGGAAGCGAGAGTGTTGTGTGTTAAGTGTGGTACTGAGGTAAGTCTCCGGACTTACTTGGCTCGAATTCCTTGTATTAGCATTGATGTGTGTTGGTTGGTGTGTGTTTATTATTTATTGTTTAAAACAACTAAACCGGAAATAGGATTATCGACCTTTATATTATTTGGCCCAAGTGTATGATAACGGGCGGTGACATCACTGCCAAGCTCTTGGGAGAGCTAGGAAGTTCTCGGTGACTGGCCCGTGCTGGTTAGACGGTCGGAGGCATCCAAACCGTTCCATTGCCAGAAGAAGGGACTGAGGCGAGTTTTTGGAGATTCTCGTGTCACAAAAGAAGTTGAATTAGAACAGGATATGACTTAATAATAATTAATAAACCGGATTGGTGTGCTTTGAGTATATTGTATGATTTACTTGTGTTTGTGCCTTTCCCATTTGTTCTAATGCTTTGAATATGAGCTAACGGTTATGTACCGAATGTTGTAGATTGCCTTGTAGGTTAGGAATGCGGCCGAGAGTCCGGAAGGGTGGGCAGCCGGGGTCCGTACATTTTTAGGAAGGGTATTTGAGTTGGAGTTGATTTGGTTTTGAGTTGTACCTCAACTGAAGTTTGTTGTTGTATTCTTTCGGGTTCCTTACCATTTGCATTAAAAATGATTTACAGTTTTGCCTTTATTTGTGTCATGTTGGAAAGGTCTGGTGAAATTGTTGTCAAGCTAAGGGTCGGAACCCATTGTGAGGTGTCGCCCGTAGCATCCCGATATCGCTCAGATTCAGGGTGTTACAAATATATAGTTCATTCATTAGGTCAAAAAACTTACCAAAATGCTTGTCTAGATGTGCCCTTACCCTTGACTGAGGGAATGGAAGTGGTAGTTTATAAGCAGGATGTGGAACATAAACTTCAGATTTATCTTTCGCTTTCTAGGGCTCCATCTCGGTCGGCACCTCGGCCGATGTTTTTGTCTGGTCGTGGCTCGACCGAGGTACTAGATTTGCAGTCTTCAATCCACTGCATGTTATAACTGCCATGATTTGTCCTTTAGGGTTGATCTCTGTCCTTGCTGAGAGCTTCCCTGGATCTCTTGGCGCTTCATTTGCCTTGTTGAAGAATTGTTGTTGTAAGGCTTTTTGTGCCTTCGAAATGAATTCATCGATGTCTCCATAGCGTCGAAATTGATCAATATTGCCTCCATCACAACATCTTTCTTTGGTGGTTGGGACGAACTTGATGCAGGCTCCTGGCTTCTTAATGGAGTAGAAGAAGAAGAAGGGGATTAGAAGTATAATTAGCACAAGAATAAGGGTTACCGGAATTTTGTTGATTAGATCTTCAATTGTTGTTGTCGGAGTTTCTGTTGTTGTTGTAATTGTTGTTCCGTGACCCTTGATAGTTGTTTCTTCCTTGGTATCCACCATCTTTCTCCTTCTTCGTTTGAGCTACTAAAAGCTCCTACAATGCTCTTACTTTATTGCTAAGCGAGGTGAGATGAGCTTCATTTGATGATGTGTCTTGGAAGCTAACTCTCATTGCTCCTTCTTCAGTTTCTTGATGGGAGTACTTCTCCATGTATAAAGCTTGATTTTCAATGAAATACCAATCTTCATCTATTTGCATATCCATGAAGGTGCCGGCGGAAAGTAATTGGAGCTTGAATTGAGTATCTCCGTCAAAACCCTTGAAGTAAATTTTGTGTAACTCGATCTTTGGAATCCCATGATGTGGGCAATCCCACAAAAGATCCTAAAATCTCTCCCTTGACTTGGACAAGCTTTTCTTGTCCTTCATAATAAAAGCATTCATCTTTCCCCTCAATTCAGCAGTCTTAGAAGTGGGAAAGAACTTAGTAAGAAGCTTCGTTGTCATCTTTTCCCAAGTGTTGATTTTTCCGGCCGGAAGAGATTGATACCAAGCAAGCGCCTTGTCTTTCAAAGAGAAATAGAAAGGCCTCAACTTTGTTCTCCCCTCTTGAAGGTCTCAAAGTCTCCATCAGAATCTCATAATTTTGCAAATGCTGATGCGGAGACTCTCTCTCCAAACCTTCAAATTGACATTGTCGGATCATGGTTAGCACTTGAGGTCATTCTCAATTGGATCACCTAGGTTGACTCCTCGACGCCTGACTTGCTGATTGGGGTCCATCCTCTGTCCTAGGGTTTGTGGAACTCCAGCAAAAAGAACATCTGGGACTGGCATCCGAGGTGGGTGTATCTCGGCCGGGGCAACTAGGACTCGGTCTTGCCTCGGTCGAGGACTGGGATCGGTCGAGGCAGAAACTGAGCCCTTAGAGTGTCCATATCTGTTTCAATTCCTTCCGTTCTTGCACGAGTCTCGTCTCTCTCTCGCTGCAATTCTTCTTTACTGAGGCGTAGCTGTTCCAATGCCTCCTTCAATTCGGCTTCAATCGCGATTGTCTTGATCAGCCATCTTAGCTTTTTTCAATCTTCTCTTGTAGGTCTTTTCTGGTTCGGGGTCGTAAGGACTGATTTCCTTTCCATCACGAGTTCTTCGCATAAACCTAAGGAAATATCATGAGAAAACACTCAAATAAAGTAGTCAAAAGCAACAAGGGCAATAGCCCCGAAAGACAACCGAAACCGAACTTGGTCTAGACCAAGTCCCCGGCAACGGCGCCAAAAACTTGTTCGTTCCAAAAGGTGTGTGCAAGCTTTAATATTTATAACTCAAGATATGTGCCTGAACAATATGTGAACCCGCAGTGTACGGATCAATTGTAATAAAAGCAAATATTCTAGGGGTCGATCACAAGGACTATGGTGAAACAAAGTACGGTAATCAGGTTGTCAAATAACTACTAACAACAAATAAAAACAATCAAAGATGATATAAAAGACAGATAAAGGGAATGTGGATTCTAGAGATTAAAGCATCCAGTTGTGGTTCCGACTCAAGATCTCAAAGGATAATATGGACAAAGTTGAAGTTTGCAAAGGGAAGGTGTTTCTAAGGTGGGAATAGATCACCGGGTAAGTCTCACTACTCACTTTCCCAAACCAAAGCTTCTTTTACCGGGTAAGTCTCAAGGTACTAAGGAAAGGAACTATAATCTCAAACCAACACACCACCCAAGAGAATAGAATCAACCTTTACCGGGTAAGTCTCAGGCTAACTCACAAAGATGGGATGAAGGAACACTCAAACCCTAATAAAGGATAAACCTCTATTACCTACACTCATGATCTTGGGTAAACAAACAAAGGAATCACCGGGTAAGTCTCATCCTAGGCTTGCATTGAACCAGGAAAGGTATAACAAGGATAGGATTTTGCAAACCGAAACTCTTTACTCATACAAGGTTCATGAAAGGTTCACATCGTTCAATAATATTCCATCCCGGCCGAGATGTTCAATGACTGACCGAGGTGTTCTACAGTTAAGGTAATGACTTGAGCTTTCAGGGTCCTGCTGGAATTAAGATCATTCTATAGTCGTCTTTCCCATAACTTTCAGCCAATCACCCTAGAAGCGCATAAAGAACTTAGCCAACAATCATTATGATAACAATAAAAAAATTTATAAGATAGGAATCAATATTCAAACAAGAAAACCTTAACACAAAGGTCTAAATAACTCAATGAATCAAACAAACAAACAATTAGCGTTCGTCAGTCACAAATCAGAACAGACAACAAAACCAAAAGCCAAACTAAGAAGATCTTACAAACTCCTTGAAAGCCAACTTCAACTATGATAGCTTCCTTCCTTGAACTTCAACCTTCAAAACTTCCTTCAACTTCCTTCAAAACTTGTGAGAGGTCGATTGTGAAAACCATCAAGCCAAGATCCCGAAGCTTGAAAGTTGATGAACCAAGATGTTGGAAGACTAGTTGTCTGAGAAATTTCCAAATCTTCAAAAGGTTTCTCTTCTTTTGCAGCTGAGGAGATCTGAGCCGATTCCTTTTTGGAAGATGAGAGCATATTTTTTTGCTTGTGGGAGCCATAGATGATAATGGAAGAGAAAACAAGTGGTTTTTGAAAAGGGTTTCTGTAAAGAAGGGAAATGAAAAATATAGAAGATTTTAGCCTTTTAAAAGGATGAAAACAATTTAAATTTAAACAAGATCTCGCTAAAATCAAGCTCTTGAAAGACAAAAATTATTTCCGATAAATTCTCAACTATTCTTTTTCAAAACTTTGAACCCAAAAATGAGGATTTTGAAATCATTAAAAACAGTCTAACAATTAAAATACCTACAAGATATTAATCCTTAAATAGTTCCGTAATATTCAATTTACCCTTTGTAATCTTGTTTCAAGGCCTTTGAATTGCATTTCAAGGCCCTTGAAAACAAAAAGTGGGCTGCATACGAAAGAGAAAATAAAACAATTTACTCCCCCTACGTTAATGCTTCCTTGTTCAACATACCAAGCTCAAAACGAATAAAATTGAATTGATCTTCAGGTAGAGGCTTGGTAAAGATGTTTGCAAGCTGCAAGTCAGTTGATATAAAAGAGATCGAAACATCACCATTCTCAACATGATCACGTATGAAGTGATGCCTTACATCGATATGCTTAGTCCTTGAATGCTGTACAAGATTTTTAGCAATAGAAATAACACTAGTCTTATCACATTTTATCGGAATACCTTTCAATTCAAAGCCAAGATCACAAACTTGTTGAGCTATCCATAGAAATTTGACACAACAGGCTCCCGCAGCTATATATTCGGCTTCAGCTGTTGATAGGGCGACAAAGTTTTTCTTCTTGGAGTGCCAACTAATTAGGGATGGGCCTAAGAATTGGCAACATCCAAAAGTGCTCTTTCTATCGACCTTATAACCTGCAAAATCTACATCTGAATAGCAACCGAGGTGAAACGAGCTTTGATGTGGGTACCATAACCGTAAATCCTTAGTGCCATTGAGATACCGAAATATCCTTTTCACAGATATAAAGTGTGACTCTTTAGGATCACCTTGAAATCTTGCACACATGCACACGCTAAATATAATGTCAGGTCGACTAGCGGTTAAATATAGCAATGAACCGATCATACCTCGATACTCCTTTTGTACAACACTTTTTCCATCTTTGTCATGGTCAAGCGAAAGTGTCGAACTCATAAGAGTCTTTGCGAACTTAGATTGATCCATGTTATACTTCTTAAGCAAGTCCTTGGTATCCTTGCTTTGATTTAGAAAAATTCCTTTCTTTGCTTGTGTAACTTGAAGTCCAATAAAGAAATTTACCTCACCCATTATGCTCATTTCGAATTCCCTGCACATGATATTTGAAAATTCCTTGCATAGGGAATCATTAGTAGCACCGAATAGTATATCATCAACATAGATCTGTACTACTAAATATTGTTGCCTCTGATTTTCATAAATAAAGTTTTATCAATCAAACCTCTTTTGAAATTGTTTTCAAGGAGATACTTGAACAATCTTTCATACCAAGCTCGAGGAGCTTGCTTAAGACCATAAAGAGCTTTGTCCAATTTAAAAACATGATCAGGAAATTCATCATTTTCAAAACCAGGAGGTTGAACAATGTAGACTTCTTCTTCTAAGAATCCGTTTAGAAAAGCACGTTTTATATCCATTTGAAATAACTTTATGCTCATGAAAGATGCAAATGCAAGTAGCATATGTATGGCGTCTAACCTGGCAACCGGAGCAAAAGTCTCCTCATAATCAATACCTTCCTCTTGGTTATAGCCTTGAGCTACAAGTCGGGCTTTATTTCGAATGACTTTACCATTTTCATCCAACTTGTTTCGAAAAACCCATTTCGTGCCAATGACGGATTGATACTTTGGTCTTGTAGTAAGAGTCGAAACCTTGTTTCTCTCAAACTCAATTAGTTCGTTTTGCATGGCAATGATCCAGTCGGGTTCTTAAAGAGATTGAACATAATTATTTGGCTCAATAAGAGACATGAACGTAGAGAACGCAAATAGGTTATTTACTTTGGAACGAGTTTGAGCTCCTGCGTTTGGATACGAGATCACATTCTATTGTGGATGGTATGAAGAGTGTTGAAACTTCCTTTGTTTGTAAGATGGAATAGATCCTGACGATTGAGCTTCATATGCTTCACTAGATTCAGGTACCGCTAGAGTGTTGCCCTTGGATCCTATCTCAAGGCCTTGAATTTGGGTTTCAAGGCCTTAAAACGGAATTCTTACATCGTAGTTTTTTGTTTCAAGGTCTTGAAGATGTGTTTAAAGGTTTTGAGAGTTTTCTCCGGTATCTTGAATCTTCTCTTGCATATTCTTTTCGTGATCTTTAGGATCTTCTTCTTCATTAGAATTATGATCTTCTCGTTGATTTAAATTAAGATCTGCAAAACTTTCACTCAAAGTACCATCATTGCTTTCATCAAATATGACATGAATACTTTCCTCGACAATTTTGGTATGCTTGTTATAAACTCGATAAGATTTGCTATTTGAAGCATATCCAATGAATATAGTGTTCGCCACTTAGCGTGCGTGCAAAAAAGCTTTAAATTTATAAAACTAGAATCAAGCAAGCGAACCCGCAGTGTACGGATCGACGTAGTTAAGCAAGAATTCCAGAGTATCGAACACAGGGATTTGGGGGGAACAAATTCAATTGTAGGTTATCAAGTAAGTAAATGTAAGAGCTTTGCGAATTATTGGGAAAACAACAATCCTAAAGATCCGGGAATCCAGCTGTGGCAATCGATTCAAGATATACTAAAGGTATAAGGACAGAGTTGAGATATGCAAAGGTATGCTAATGTAAGGTAATCGTACGGTGAAGTTCCAAAAACCTTATATGACTCACCTACAAGACACTTTCTATAAAGGTTGTTGAGGCTTCAGTATAGAAGGGTTCTAAAGGTAAGAATTAATGTCAAATACCCAAACTTGTAATCCAAGAATCAAGACTAACTAAACCGATTAAGGTTGTGACACTCACAATCGAGGTAGAGGTTGTTGAGGCTTCACTACCACCTAGAAAAGGCAAGCCAAGACTAAGTTAAAGCAAATCTTTAACTTTGGATTAAAGTAAAAGCAAGTTCGTAACTTAACACAAAATTACGGCTAGTTCTTGAGTTCCAAGGCCGTGGAAGCTCAAGAACAGACCGTGGATTAGGTTCGTAGGCGATTCTCTCTAACTTTCAGGGTCCAATCTGTTTACGATCGATCTATCATCATCTAAGCCACAACTATCAACCCTTCACCTTAGAATTGTTAAGGGTTTTTAGCCAATAACAGTCATATTGATATCAAATTCAAGATTTAAGAGATTGAAAGATGACAACTTCTGAAAACTTTCAATAACTTTCAAACTAATATCAAAGTCACAATCAAGAACAATAATCGTCACTAGATTCGGAATAACACAAACAAACACAAATCTTAGATACGAAGGAAGAACGGGATGTCAATCCGTCTTCTAAATCAAACCTAAGCAAGAAGTGTAATCTCCTTGCAAACAATCTTCCGAATCTTCGATCTTCCGTCAATCCGGAAATCCCAATGACAAAGCGCAAATCTCTCAAACACAATCTCCGCCAAATGCGAAATTAGGGCAATTCCAAGCGCAAGCGTAAGACGCGTCTATGCGTAAGCGAAGGTGACGGAATCTCTCTTCGTCCGTCCTTTTATAGTGGAAGATAAAATATCGGCTCGGCCCAATTGCGTAAGAGATCGTGGCTTAAAGTATGGCGAAAAAGATCGCCAAGATCACAGTCGTGGAAGGGTTCCACGGCCGTAATTTAGAGCATGGAAATCAACACGGTTTGAACCAACTTCTCCACGGCCGTAGAAGTCACTGGAATGAACCACGCTTCCCTAGCCATGGTTCCACGGCCGTGGACTTGAACGTGGAAAGTGGTACGGCCGTATTTTAGAGCGTGGTTTAGGGCAAGAACGTGATTCTTCCTTAGCCTCGTGCATCCTTCAAGTTGACACTCCCTTAGCTCCTAGGAATGTCCTCAATTCATGGAAAAGCTCAATCAACTCCATCCTTGCTCAATTCCGTTCGGAAATAGCTCTCAATTACCTATAATCAACATAAAGCTTGTGTAGATGTCTATATCGACATTATAGATAAACTAGCTCACAAAAGTATCAATGCTCAATCAATTACTATCAATATGGATCAAATACACTTAGAAAACGTGCCTAAAATATCACAATATTTCATGCTAACAAATAATCCCATACTTGCCACTTGCTTGTCCCTAAGCAAGGTCTTTCAAAAGCTTTAAAACAAGAGTTAGGATGAAATATGTGTACCTTCTCAAAGCAATACTTCTTTTGGATGAATGTGCCTTCTAAACAATAGATCATTCTCAAATCTTGCTTCAATCATTTATAAGACTTTCATACACTTAATCAAAGAGTAAAGAGCAAAGAAAACTCATGAATCAATCAAACTTCCATACAAACATCATAACCTTCAAACATTATCAAAATCAATCATAAGAAAATTCAATTTAGATCACCAAGTCATATAACATTCTTTTGATCTTAAGGACTTTCAAAGAAAAAGGTCTAGAATGTGGAAAGGGAAGGAAAACTTTAAGGAATGTGGTGCATGAATCCGGGAAAGTGGATAACTACTCTTTCTTCTTCTCTTGCGGTTTCCGCAACACCTTTAACTTAGAGCTTCGCTCTCTTCCTTTCATTTTTCGACTTTACTTTTGGAGTTATGGATAGAGGTGCACATAAACCGAAGCCTAGGAGATTGGCGTTTCTCAATTTTTATGAGATGCATCAAACCCTTAGCGAACATACCATAATCCGCTAGGAATATCGCTCAATCCGACTTTGGCAAGACACAAACACCCGGCTATGTGAATGGTGCCGAGTTACTCATCGTCATGATTGACTTCCCCAAACCTATAATTTCTTTCTATTCCTTTGATTGCAAAGTATTGCTTTCATGGCCCTCCCACATCATACATGCCTTTTTCATTCAACTCCTCCAAATTCCCGGATAGGTAAAGGAGGCCAATATTTCAATGAGGGGCTAAATGATCAAAGAAAGAAGAAAGAAAAAAATCGAATCGCCTTAATCATCTCAACAAGAAGCATAAGAACTTATAGTGTGATTTCAACTTCAATTCCTCAACATGATTTAAGTAACATTTATCACATTATGAAACTTGCAAAAGAGGCATAATCAACTCATTCAATTTCTTTTCAATTCACTATTCGTTTAAGCATGCAATTGTCATCAAACTCAATTCACAAGTAGCGATTATCATAGAAATCATCTCAATTTCTTAGAAGCACATAAATTTTCAAAATTTTTCAATTTTTATGGGTTTTTCAAACTCTTTTTCATGCAATGCAATAATGAAACGTGCAACAATATAATGAACATGCAAGATAGTCTCGATAGAAGCAATCATAGTGAGTAAGAGTTATTACAAACTTTTAGTCACACCCCACCCCATACTTGGAACAAACATTGTCCCTAATGTTCAAATAGAAGAAAGAAAAGAAGAAGAGAAAGAAAGAAAAAGAAAGAAAAGAAAAAGAAACTCACAAAATGGCGGTGGAGCGGCTAAAGCTGTCGGTCATGCATATCATCACTGCGGTGGAGGCGGAGGTGGGAATGGAGAGAAGCTAAGATCGTAGTGCCGCCCGAACTGCTGGCGGTAGACGTCTCTCATCATATGGTCGAGGTCGTCCATGCGTCCATCTCTAGCATCGGCTCGAATCTCCAATGCTCCCACTCTCTCTGAAAGACCGGTGGCCCAATCTGGCATCTGCTCATACCATCCCGGGGCCTGGCTGTACCACCCTGGAGCATCGGACGGTGCTGGTGCTGGTGGCGGTGGCTGTTGTGCGGACCATGGAGGTGGAACTCCGTACCATGCAGGAGGCGTCTCCATCCAAGTAGGTCTCTCGCTCACGCTGGCGCGGCGAGAAGATGAACCTGAAGCTCTGGCTGGACGTGGAGAACGTCTAGGCACATCAGAAGCAATGTTCGGCTGATCCGGAAACGTGCCAAACTTCTGCTCTGCTCCTCCTCCTCCCTCAAACTGATCTCTCATCTCCTCCTCCGCAACTACGGGCGGTGGTGGGACATATGGAGGAGCTGCAATCCTGTTCGCATGCATAGCTGCGAACGTAGCCTTCCAATTATGGCGTCCAGCCATAATGGAGTACTCCGGGAGCCACTCAATGCCCCTCCCCGTCCTGCTCTCCCAAGGCATAGCTGCGTAAGGCGGACCTCTATGGGTAGGGAAGATAAGGCCTCTAGTCATGAAAGCCTGGAGACCTAGGGGTACAGCTGGTATGCGTGTGCATGCAGAAAAATCAACCCCCAATATCCTAGCAAGGTGGGTGACTATCCCACCATATCCGATGTTGCCCGCCCTCTTGTTCTTATGCTTGCTCATCGTAGCAGCTAAGAGGGTGGCGCAGTCAGCAGGGCGCCCATACAGCATAGAGTACAAAGGAAAGAGCTCATCCGTCTTTATCTTCTGAGGTGTCTCTGTCCTAGGGAAGAGACATTCAGAAAGAACACGGTGAGCAATCTTCAAGGCTAAGTGGTACATCAACTTAGCCTTGGTATCAGCTGGTTGCCAGCGGTCCTCGCTGGCGTAAATCATAGCAACCTCCTCCCAAAAATCTTTGGCGTAAACACCACTAGGAAAGCGACCATTGAAGGTCTCTTGGAACCCAAAGAAGGCTCCAAACTATCGGATGGTAAAATCATAGTTTCTTTCCATAAGACGGAAAGAAACGGTCCTATCCACATGGCTGTGCTCAAACGACGTCACAACCTCTCTCGTTATCTCCTCATAAGCGTCTTCCCAGATAGCCGAGAAGACGATAAGACCGGCTCTATCCAAGAGCCAAGTAAGGTCATCTATGATGTGGAGGGGAGCTAAATCCTCTAACAAAAGGTACCTAGGTCCAATAACCGCTCTCTTATGGATCCTCTCGAGTGCATCGAGATGATCCTCGTGAATGGTGGGTACTCTAGGGCTAGGAGGTGCGGGTGATGAAGGTGATGATGGAGGTGAAGGGGAGGAAGGTGGTGGTGCTCTAGAGGATGAAGAGGAAGAGGGGTTACCCTTCCTCTTTTTGTTCTTGTCCTGCCCATTCTTCTTCTCCTTAATCCTCCCAGAAACTCTCCTAACAAAATCCATCACTGTTCAAAACCACGGTCTGTTCTTGGTGTTCCACGGCCGTGGAATTGCCAGGGACCGTGATTCGTCTCGTTCTTTCGCAAATCTCAGCAAACAACAGTCAAACTCAGCAATCAGGCAGCCCTAGTCTAATTTCTTCCAATTTCAATCAGTTCTCCTATAATTTCTAGCAAAAACGAACCCAAATTGACCAAGATAGAGAAGAGCGGAAAAAAACCTAGGTTTCGGATTTTAAAATCCGAATTCTGCGTTCCTTGGTGATTTGCCGCTCGATTCGTTGCTTGGATCTTGTTGATGGTCGAATTTGCTTCAGTTTGGAACGAAGAATCGTTGAAAACGATTAACGAACGGAGATTTGAGGCGAAGGGCGTGGAATCGGCGAAGAGGGTCGTGGAATTGAGTTTTTGCTGTGTTTTTGTGAAGAACGTGGTTTATATAGTCGCCGGCAAAATTTTTGAAAATCACGGTCTGTCGGGGGGTTCCACGGCCGTGGAAATGTACGGAACCGTGGTTTTTGTGATTTTTCAAAGGCTTTTGGAAATTACGGTGACTGTAGTTGTCACGACCGTGGTTTAGACCGTGGAACTCTCTGTAATGCTCCAAAGTCCAAGTTTCGTCACTTTTCTTCAAAATTACTCTTCCCCTTTCCTTTTCCATTGTTCCTACATCCAAAAACACGGACATACCGGAAGGAATCGAAGGCAAAACAAAGCAAAAACGTCTATTCTAAGCTAAACTATGAATCGAAAACAAAAACGTAAATGCAATACCTTGGGTTGCCTCCCAAGAAGCGCTTTGTTTAAGGTCCGTAGCTAGACCAAACTCGCACTTATTCGAGTGCAGTAGGCGCGAACTCTTCAGTTTGGAGTTCCGGCGTATACTTCTTGAGTCGTTGACCGTTCACCTTAAAACTTCCGCCTGCTTCACTCCATACTTCAACTGCACCATGGGGGAAAATACGTTTGATTAGAAAAGGTCCGGTCCAACGAGATTTAAGCTTACCTGGAAAGAGACGAAGCCTTGAATTGAAGAGGAGAACTTGATCTCCTTCTTTGAAGTCCTTTGGAATGATATGCTTATCATGCCAACGCTTTGCTCTCTCCTTATAAATCTTGGCGTTCTCATAGGCGTTCAAGAGGAGTTCTTCCAGCTCATTAAGGTCTAAGAGACGCTTCTCTCCCGCTTCCTTTATGCTGAAATTCAACCATTTGATAGCCCAAAACGCCTTATGCTCCAACTCTACCGGTAAGTGGCAAGACTTCTCATACACAAGGTTGTATGTTGTGGTTCCTATGGGAGTCTTGTACGCAGTCCGGTACACCCACAATGCGTCATCAAGCTTCAAGGACCAATCCTTCCTAGTCCTTGAAACCGTCTTCTCTAGGATTCCTTTGATCTCCAGATTTGAGATCTCAACTTGTCCACTTGTTTGTGGATGATAAGGGGTGGCGATCTTGTGAGTAACCCCATACTTAGCTAGAAGAGCTTCAAAGCGCCGGGCAATGAAGTGAGAACCTGCATCACTAATGATAGTTCTTGGTGTTTTGAATCGTGGAAAGATGGTCTTGTTGAAGAACTTAACCACCACCATGGCATCATTGGTAGGAGAGGCAATTGCTTCCACCCATCTAGAAACATAATCCACCGCCAAGAGTATGTATTGGTTCCCACAAGATGATGGGAACGGTCCCATAAAATCTACTCCCCAAACATCGAAAATCTCCACCTCTTGGATGTTATTGAGAGGCATCTCATTCCTCCTAGAGATATTACCTGTTCTTTGACAAGCATCGCAGCAAGAAACAAAGGATTGCACATCTCTAAATAAAGTAGGCCAAAAGAATCCAGATTGCAATACCTTCGCGCTAGTCTTGTTCGAACTAGCGTGTCCTCCACAAGGTAGTGAATGACAATGGCGGATGACACTTTGCATCTCATCTTCCGGCACACATCGCCGAATGATGCCATCCAGACCTCTCTTGAAGAGGAGAGGTTCATTCCAAAAGTATTCCCGGACATCCTTAAAGAACTTCTTTCTTTGTGCATAGGATAATCCGGGTGGTATCTCCTGACAAACTAAATAGTTAACAAAATCAGCAAACCATGGTTCGTTACCTTTGGAGATCACATCGATGCACTCCTCAATAATGTGTAGGTGTTCGTCCGGAAAGGAGTCATCTATAGGTAAGTGGTCGTCCTCTAGATGTGTTAGGCGACTCAAATGATCCGCAACAGAATTTTCCGAACCTTTCTTGTCGCGGATCTCTAGATCGAATTCTTGTAGGAGAAGAATCCATCTAATTAGCCTCGGCTTCGCATCCTTCTTTGCAAGGAGGTATCGGATCGCAGCATGATCCGTGTAGACAATCACCTTTGCACCTACAAGATAAGAGCGAAACTTGTCAATAGCATAAACAATGGCTAAGAATTCCTTTTCCGTAGTGGCGTAGTTGAGCTGCGCTTCATCTAGCGTCTTGCTAGCATAGTATATGGCATGGGTTCGCCCTTCCTTTCGTTGTCCAAGAACAACTCCTATAGCTACATCACTAGCATCGCACATAACCTCAAAGGGAAGAGTCCAATCTGGAGGTTGGATAATTGGTGCTGAAATTAGAGCTTCCCGGATCATGTTAAACGCATCCAAACATTCCTGCGAAAACTCAAAAACTGCATCCTTCATCAATAGATTAGTGAGCGGTTTTGATATTTTAGAGAAGTCTTTAATGAAACGTCTATAAAATCCAGCATGTCCTAGAAAACTTCTTATCCCTTTCACCGAAGTTGGGGGAGGAAGCTTCTCTATAGTCTCTATTTTCGCCTTATCCACCTCTATCCCTCTACTAGAGATTAAGTGTCCTAATACAATTCCTTCCTTTACCATAAATTGACACTTCTCCCAATTAAGAACTAGATTAGTGTCTTCACATCTTTGTAAAACAAGAGCAAGGTTAGAAATGCAATTGTCAAAAGAGGAACCGTATACGGAGAAGTCATCCATGAAGACTTCCATGATTTCCTCAATATATTCGGAGAAGATGGCCATCATGCACCTTTGAAAGGTGGCTGGGGCATTGCAAAGCCCGAATGGCATTCTCCTATAAGCGAACGTACCCCATGGGCACGTGAATGTGGTATTCTCTTGATCATCCGGGTGTATCGGAATCTGAAAGAAACCACTATAACCGTCAAGATAGCAAAAGTGAGAATGTTGCGCTAACCTTTCAAGCATTTGGTCGATGAAGGGTAGTGGGAAGTGATCCTTCCTCGTCGCGTTGTTAAGCTTGCGGTAGTCTATGCACATCCGCCATCCCGTTACGGTTCGGGTAGGAATGAGTTCGTTATTCTTGTTGGTGATGACCGTCATTCCTCCCTTCTTCGGAACTACTTGAACCGGACTCACCCACTTACTATCGGAGATAGGATAGATGATACCTGCATCAAGAAGTTTAAGAATTTCCTTCTTGACAACCTCCTTCATGGTCGGATTCAACCGCCTTTGAGGTTGTCTTGAAGTCCTAAAGTCTTCCTCCATTAATATTTTATGCATGCATAGGGAGGGTTTGATTCCTACTAAGTCTTCTATAGTATAGCCTGTCATGGATTATGCATGTATGAAACTCAAAAACTTTTCTTTTGGTAGTGCTCCTTTTCATTGGATCGCTCTCAAAGTGATATATCAAGGCATAAAAGGGGCAAAGCATGTATCGATGATGACTATAAGATGAACAAACTCCCTTTTCTTTCTTGAAAGCATAAATAAAGAACATGATAAAGGTGTAGAGGCAATCAAATTCAAACAAATCTAAGCCATTAAGTCTTAAACACATGCATAAAAGTCTCAAGGTCTTCAAATCAAAGAAAAAGTTCAAGAAACGTATTAAGGGAAGGAGTTCTTTTTGGCTATTGTGGTGCTAATCCGGGAAAGAGGAACACATAACACCTTCAAGAATTTTCTTCACCGCACATGCTTCGCATGTAGAAAGCTTTGCTTTCATTACACTTTACTTTTTGGGAGTATGGACAGCCGTGCACAAAAACCGAAGCCTAGGAGATCGGCGTTTCTCAATTTCGAGATGCCTCAAACCCTTGATGCACATACCACATCCCGTTAGGACTTGTCGTTCAATCGGACTTTGGCAAGACACAAACACCCGGCTATGTGAATGGTGCCGAGTTACTCATCCTCATGTTCAACGTCCCCAAACTCATGAATTTTTACACTTTCTTTTTAATACTTTTTCCTTGGCCCTCCCACATCAAACATGCCTTTTTCAATCACCTATCCTAATTCCCGGATGGTAAAAAGGGGGGTTACATATTTCATTGAGGAGCTAGCATGATCAAGGTATGAGAAAAGAAAAGAAGTGAATTGCCTTAGTCATCCTTAAATGATGCAAAAGAACTTGTAATATAGCTTCGACTATTATTTCATTCTCTTATCAAAACAACTAAATCATATAACTTATTCATGTATTCAAGTAACAAAAGCAATTTCATTCAAGTTATAATCAAGATCTCAACACAACTAAGCATCTTTTTACCTATCCATATACACAATTTTCATCATAGAGGTCATTTCCATATAAGAAGCACTTAAAATTCATTGAAAATTCATAGGTTTTGAAAAAGTTCATGCAAATGCGAATGTCATAATAGCAAGCAAGCAGTGCAAGAGTTATTACAAGCCAAATAGTCAAGAGTAGTGGAAAGTACATAGAGTGCTAGAATGAAACATAAGGTATTGTAAGTACCCCCACCCCATACTTGACACCCACATTGTCCCCAATGTGAAAATCAAGCATAAGAAGGAGAAAAATACTTACAATGTAAAAGAAGTGGAAGCTCAATCCTCTGTCGGTGGTGGAGGTGGTGGATATGGATACATCGGTTCGGAGGGATCGTAGAAGTGGCCGAACTGGTGGTAGTACATGTCCCTCATCTGGCCATCATAGGATGAATGCCTAGCGTCCGTCTCCTCCCTGTAGTTCCTGAACTGTGTGTTCAGGGTGTCATAATCGGTGCGGAGGGCACGGTAGTCGGTGCTGAGGCTCTGGAAGCTAGTGACTAGCTCCCTGAAGTGGCGTGGAGCTCGGCGTCCTCGTCTAGGGCCTGGAGCATGTGCATAAGAGTGTCGAGGTGGCTGTATGTCATCCTCCGTCTCCTCATCCTGCCTACTAGTCCTGCTCGGTCCTGCACCATGAGTATCAATGTCCATAGCGTCCGTAGCATGCCCGCTATGAGTATCACTCTCAAACTCGAGCATGGTCTCCTATCCTCCATCCTCATCATCTGAATCACCTGCATCATCATCATAATAAGTAGGAGGTGAGAACTCCTCAAGCATCACCTCAAAGGTCTCCTTCCAGTTCCTCTTGTTCCGAATGGTGTATTCGGATTTCCATATGATCTCGGATGGCTTCTTCTTCGGATCCCTATGCCATGGCATCGGCACATGAAGAGTTCCTCTCCCTCGAGGAATCAAGACCTGTTGAACCACCAACCTCTGTGAGCCTAAAGGAAGGGCACTCTCAGCTAGAGTGCATCCCGAGAAGTCATAACCTAGAGTCCTAGCCACATGAGTGACCAAGCCTCCTACACAGATGTCACCCTTGGCTTTGTTGGCTATCTTTCCTAGATAGTCAGCAAGCATGGTGGAGATGTCGGGAGTGGTGGTGGATGTCATGCAGTAGAGGATAAAAAGCTCATCAGCCTTGAGCTTCTGTGGAGTCTCAGTCCGGGCAAACAAACTCTCACTGAGTATCCTATGCACTACCTTGAAGGAAAGGTTGTACATACTTGTCTCCTTGGAGTTTCCGGGTCTCCACTTATCCCCTCCGTACTCTCCTACGGAAATAGCCTCCCAAAAATCACTAGCACTGAGGCCTCTAGCAAATGTGCCTGCATCTGAATAAGAAAAGCCAAACAAGTCGCCAAAAGCATCAATGGACAAAGTGTGGTCTTGGCTCATGAGGCGGAAAGTGACCATCCTTTCCCTAGGATCGTGCTCAAATGTACTAAGGAATTCTAGGGTGATCTCCCTATAAGCATCTTCCCTAATCGTAGCAAACTGTCTCAACCCTGCTCTATCAAGCATCATATCAACATCCTCTCGAACATATAACGAATCTAAGTCATCAAGCACTATGTAGCGAGGAGGGGTGAATGGGCGATCTATAATGCGTTCATAGCGTTTCTTATGCTTGGATAGGGGAGGGGGAAGCTTAGGGATGTTGGTAGGTGGTGGTGGAGGTGGGGCAGGGGCTTTGGAAGAAGATCCCTTCTTCTTCCCCGTGTTTCTAGTTATCCTCTTTACAAGATCCATTCTAAGTCCTAAAAATCGACCTGTTCTTCACAAAAATCGGTCGATTTTTCTGGGCTGGGTCGATTTTTATCTCGATTTCAACGATTCTCACAATTCTGTAAAGTTCTGTTCAATCTATCACCACACACAGTTCTCCACAATGAATTCTAAGCAAATTCCTCTATCAATTCCAACAACAAAACACTTCCTAAGCAACTTCAATTTCAAGTGAGAAACTTAGGTTTTGGAAAGAAAAACCTGAATTCCTTATGGAGCAGTCGATTGCCGTGCGTGTTGTTGTTAGATCCTTGTTCCTTGTTGAAAATGCTTCAGTTTGGAGCCAAGAATCTCTCGAAATGGTTAAGGAATGAGGATTTGAGGGTGTGGCGATTTTTCGGTTTTCTTGAGAGAGGGAAATCGAGAGTTGGAGATGTGGGAATGAAGAAGATCAAGTGTGATTGCCTTATATAGGGTCGATGATTTCTGAAGAAAATCGGCCGATTTTTCTGGACGATTTATTTGTCGGGGCGATTTTTCTTTCTGATTGAAAAAATCGGACGATTTATTTTGGCAGGTCGATCTCTAGGTCGATTTTTGTTTCTGTTGAGAAAAATCGACTTGCTCTATTACTGAATCGGACGATCTTCTTATGGTAGGTCGATTTCCTTCCTTGTTTTTCTTGAATCTCGAAGATATAACTCAATTGTGCTCCATTCTCCGTGAATCTCTCACATTTGAACCTAGTTTCCTGCGATTAATGACACGACAACCCAAGAGTGCATCGAGGAACATATAAAAACGAAAAATGAAGAAACAAAGCAATTAATCTATTCTAATTAAGTGAGGGAAAGAAGGGAAAACTATACTATCATTGGGTTGCCTCCCAAGAAGCGCTTTATTTATCGTCTTTAGCTAGACGGTGTATGATGTTGTGTTCAATGGAGGAGGATAGGAGCTATCTCCTCGACCGGAGCTTCCGGTGTATATTTCTTCAACCGTTGGCCATTAACCTTAAAACTTCCGCTTTGTTCACCCCATACTTCGACTGCACCATGGGGGAAAATTCTTTTAATCACAAAAGGTCCTGTCCAACGGGATTTGAGCTTACCTGGAAATAGACGCAGTCTTGAGTTGAATAGGAGGACTTGGTCTCCCTCCTTCAAGTCTTTTGGAATGATGTGCTTATCATGCCAGCGCTTTGTCCGTTCCTTGTAAATCCTTGCGTTCTCGTACGCATTTAACCGGATCTCATCCAGCTCATTGATGTCTAAGAGCCGTTTCTCTCCGGCTTCTTTCATGTCGAAGTTGAGCCACTTGATAGCCCAATAAGCTTTGTGTTCTAGCTCTACACGAAGATGACATGATTTACCATAAACAAGATTATAGGGAGTCGTACCTATTGGTGTCTTGAAGGCTGTCCTGTATGCCCATAGTGCATCGTCGAGCTTCATTGACCAATCTTTCCTCGTTTTAGAGACGGTTTTCTCTAAAATCCCTTTAATCTCTCTATTGGATATCTCGACTTGTCCGCTGGTTTGCGGGTGGTAAGGTGTAGCTATCTTATGGGTCACCCCATACTTAGCCAATAGAGTCTCAAATCGACGGGCTGTGAAATGCGTTCCTCCGTCACTAATGATGGTTCGGGGAGTTCCGATCCTCGGGAAGATCGTTTTGTTGAGGAACTTCACCACTACCATTGCATCATTAGTAGGGGAAGCGATTGCCTCCACCCATCTTGAGACATAGTCTACGGCAAGAAGTATATACTGGTTGCCGCATGAAGATGGGAAAGGTCCCATAAAGTCGATGCCCCATACATCAAAGATCTCTACTTCTTATATGTTGTTGAGAGGCATCTCATTCCTCCTGGATATATTACCTGTCCTTTGACAAGCATCACAAGAAACAACAAACTTTTGCACATCTTTGAAAAGTGTAGGCCAATAAAAGCCGGAGCGAAGTACCTTAGCACAAGTCTTGTGGGAACTAGCATGTCCGCCACATGGTAGAGAATGGCAGTGTTGGATGACACTATCTATCTCATCTTCGGGAATACATCTCCTGTAGATGCCATCTGGACCTCTTTTGAATAGAAGAGGTTCGTTCCAATAGAAATGCCGGACGTCTCTCAATCTTCTTTTGAGCATATGAAAGTCCGGGTGGAATCTCTTGACAAACAAGGTAATTTACAATGTCAGCAAACCATGGATCATTACCTTGTGATATGTGTTGAAGACACTCTTCAATCTCGTGCAGCTGCTCGTCATGAAAGGAATCGTCTATCGGAAGTTCATCCGACTCGCCGGTGAGTTGCGGAAGACGACTAAGGTGATCGGCGACGGAGTTCTCCGATCCTTTCTTATCACGGATCTCTAAATCAAACTCTTGCAAGAGTAAGATCCATCGTAGAAGTCTTGGCTTCGCATCCTTCTTCGTGAATAAGTATCGGATTTCGGAGTGATCCGTATAGACTATCACTTTCGCACCTACAAGATAGGAACGAAATTTCTCAAATGCATATACTACGGATAAAAGTTCCTTTTCCGTAGTTGCATAATTGTATTGAGCCTCATCTAGCGTTTTGCTAGCGTAGTAGATGGCATGAGTGCGACCATCTTTTTTCTGTCCAAGAACGGCTCCTATAGCGACATCGCTTGCGTCGCACATGACCTCGAAAGGAAGAGTCCAATCGGGTGGTTGAATGATTGGTGCCGAAATCAAAGCTTCTTTGATCCTGCAAAAAGCATCTAAGCAATCTTTCGAAAATTCGAAAGTCGCATCTTTCATCAAAAGATTAGTCAAAGGTTTTGAAATCTTAGAAAAATCCTTTATGAATCTCCTATAGAAGCCCGCATGTCCTAAGAAGCTTCTAATTCCTTTTACTGATGAAGGGGGAGGTAACTTCTCAATGGTTTCTATCTTTGATCGATCTACCTCTATTCCCCTTTGTGACACTAAGTGACCTAACACAATTCCTTCGGTGACCATGAAATGACACTTTTCCCAGTTTAAGACTAAGTTAGTGTCCTCACATCTCTTAAGAACTAGTGAAAGGTTATAGAGACAGTTATCAAAGGAAGAACCATATACCGAAAAGTCGTCCATGAAGACTTCCATGATGTTCTCTACATATTCGGAGAAGATTGCCATCATACACCTTTGGAAGGTGGCTGGAGCGTTGCATAAACCGAATGGCATTCTTCTATAAGCGAACGTACCCCATGGGCACGTAAAGGTTGTCTTCTCTTGATCATCCGGATGAATCGGTATCTGAAAGAAACCGCTATATCCATCTAAATAACAAAAGTAAGCATGTTGGGCTAACCTTTCCAGCATTTGATCGATAAAAGGGAGGGGGAAGTGGTCCTTCCTAGTGGCCACGTTCAGTTTGCGGTAGTCGATGCACATTCGCCACCCTGTAACTGTCCGTGTAGGGATGAGTTCGTTGTTCTTGTTGGCAACAACGGTAATGCCTCCTTTCTTGGGTACTACTTGTACCGGACTCACCCATTTGCTATCAGAAATAGGGAAGATGATACCTGCATCAAGTAGCTTAAGGATTTCTTTTTTCACGACCTCTTTCATTGCCGGGTTTAACCGTCTTTGAGGTTGGCGTGAAGGTTTGTAATCCTCTTCCATTAATAATTTGTGCATACATAAAGAAGGCTTTATTCCTACTAAGTCATCAATGGTGTAACCTAGTGCTCTCCTATGTTTCTTCAAAACACTCATGAGTTTCTCTAATTCGTCATCGTTCAAATTGGCATTGACTATAACCGGATATGTGGAATTAGTGCCAAGGAATGCGTACCTTAAATGCGTGGGAAGTTGCTTCAATTCTAATGATAGAGGTACCTTTGTTGGTGATGAATCGTGGCCTTCGGGTGTTGTGGAAGAGGTCTCTATAGGTGTGGGTACTTCATCATTAGATTCGGAAGCGGCTGCGGTGAAGTTTGGAGAATCCAGAGAATTACTCATTGAATCGACCTCCCTGTAATAAATCGGTCGATCTGCTGCACGATTTTTCTTTCTGTCAGAAAAAATCGGGTTACCTCTTCATAAATCGGACGATTTAATGTTGTCAGGTCGATTTTTGTTTCTGTCGAGAAAAATCGACTTGCGTCTTCATAAATCGGACGATTTATTTCTGGCAGGTCGATTTTCTTCACAGTCTCCGGAGTCAATTCTAATTCTTCAATCTTTACTCCTAGTTCTTCTTCCACATCATTTAATGCTCTCACATCCTCATTGCAATCATGCTCTACTCCTTCTTCCATGATGCTCATACTAAGAACCTTTTGGAGAGGGTCTTTCATCAAGATTGAACTTACTACCTCTCTAGACTCTTCTTCATCTAAAATGTCAAAAACGTCGTCTTTCAAGGCTGGCTCCTTGATTAAGGAGGAGAGTGTGAATTCTATCTTTTCTTCACCAATGTGGAAGGATAGCTGGCCGTTCTTGCAATCTACCATGCATCCGGAGGTAGCAAGGAATGGTCTCCCAAGGATGATGGGGACCGGATAATCCACAGGTATGTCAAGAACGACAAAATCTATAGGGATGTAAAATTTACCTAGCTTTACCGGAATGTCTTCTAATATTCCCACCGGCTTAGTGGTAGAACGATCAGCCATGTAGAGTGTGATCTTCACCGGTCTAGGCTCTCCTAGACCAACTGCCTTGCATAGAGCGAGAGGTATGATACTCACACTTGCCCCAAGGTCACAAAGAGCATCATAGGTAGCTTCTCCCAAAGTGATGGGTATGCAAAAGGATCCTGGATCGCGGAGCTTGGGTGGCATATTCTCCGTCATAGTCTTGATGAGTTCGGATGACTCCATACTCATCTTGACTTCTCCTATATCTTCCAACTTCCTCTTGTTGTAGAGGATCTCCTTGAGGAATTTCCCGTAAGCCGGCATACCTAAAATCGCATCCATAAAAGGTATGTTAATATGGAGCTTACTCATAAGTTCAACAAACTTACCGAAATGTTTATCTAGGCGTGCACGCGCTGTAGATTGAGGAAAGGGTAGAGGTGGTTTGTAAGCGGGAGGAGGAACATAGACTTCTTCCTTCTCTTTTGCCTCTCCTTCTTTTGTGGAGGTATCAACTACTTTAGGTTGAGGGTCGACGGTCGTCTTTCCGCTCCTAGTAGTTATTGCCATAACCCTTCCCTTTGGGTTATCTTCTGTCTTTCCGGGAAGCTTCCCTTGATCTCTTGGAACTTCTCCGGCCTTGTTGAATACTTGGTTTTCTAAAGCTTTGTGAGCTTTGTCAACCGAAGTTATGTAACTCTCCAATCCTTGTAGCTTGCCTAGGATCGTTTCTAGCATGGGATCGGGTTTGCTTGATCCGCTCGATTGTCCCTGGCTTGTTGAAGGAGTAGAAGAAGATGGAGGTGTTAGAGCCTTTTCAGCATAAGAGTAAGGATTACCTGAACCTTGCTGATTTGACCTCCAATTGTTGTTATTTGAATTCCTATTGTTGTTGTTGTTCCAATTGGAGTTTCGGTTGTTATTGTTGTTGTTGCTCCAATTGGAATTCCGGTTATCATTCCTTTGATTGTTGTCTCGCCCCATGTAGTTGGCTTCTTGCTCTTTAGTCTTTTGAAGACTCGTTTTGAGCACTTCCCTTAATTCGTTGATGTCCTCCTTGAGGGAGAATATTTGTGTTTGGGCGGATTGGTTCAGCTTAGCCCCCGAATCGCCTTGATTCCGGTTAGTTGAGTCCACCTTCCGGTGGGAATACTTCTCAATCACTTGGGCTTGCTTCTCAATGAAGTCCCAAGCATCATCCTCTCTCATATCCATGAATGTGCCGCAAGATAGAGATTGGAGGTTGAATTGTGTTTCCACATCCAACCCTTTGTAGTAGATCTCCAATAATTCCAGCTTGGAAATGCCATGGTGTGGGCAATCCAACAAGAGATCTTGAAACCTTTCCCAAGAATGAAACAAGCTTTCGTTAGGTTTCATAGAAAAAGCATTTATTTTACCTCTCAATTCCGCCATTTTGGATGGCGGAAAGAACTTGGTGAGGAATTCCGAAGACAATTCCTCCCATGTAGCTAACTTCGCAGCCGGAAGTGTTTGGTACCAAGCTAGAGCCTTGTCCTTCAAAGAGAAGAAGAACGGCTTGATCTTGTAGTTGCTTGTAGTAGCCTTCTTCGGCTTCATAGTCTCCATGAGAATCTCAAAATTCTGCAAGTGTTGATGCGGAGATTCAGTACTTGCTCCGCCATATTGACTTTGGCGAACCATAGTGATGACTTGTGGTGAGAAGCTAAACTCTTGGATGTCTTCAGCTCCGAAATCCACACCTAGACGGCGTGGTTGCTGAATTGGATCCATCCATTGCCCCAAAGTTCGGGGTCTATCTTCGTTATTGACAGCTCTAACGTTCCTAGTTGTAATGCGAGGGACGACCTTGGGTGTTGGAGTGTTTCGGGTAGGACGAAGTGATGGATCAATCTCTTCAAGTTCCGGCATATCCGGATCAATCTCTTCATCATCGGATGAGTCATTTCGAATGGATTTAGTTGGTGTCTTGACTTTCTTCTTCTTCTTGGAGTCGTTCAACTCCAACTTCATGTCCAACATCATAGCTCTCAGTTCATCAATCTGAAATTGATGACTTATTTCAGCTTCCTTTCGAGCCTTCTCACTCAACTGGAGTTGGCGTTGAGCTTCGTTCAGTTCAGCCTTGTAGTTTCTCTCATCGTTTTCAGCCATTTTCTTCTCCTTCAACTTTCTCCTCAAAGTTCTTTCTAATTCGGGGTCGAAAGGAATTAGATCTTTAGTGGATCTAATCTTTCGCATATACCTAAAGAACTTGCGAAGATCACTCAAGTAGACAAATCAAATCACAAGAGCAAGAGCTCTCAAGCTAGACAACCGAAAACCGGATTTGATCTAGACCAAATCCCCGGCAACGGCGCCAAAAACTTTGAGTGACCCGCCTGTCACTCAAAGGCGCCAAAAACTTGATCTAAATCAATCATGAGAAATCCAATTTAGACCACAAAGCCAAACAACATACTCAAAGATCTTAAGGACTTTCAAGTAAGAAAATCATAACATGCATCATAACTTGCAATATATCAAAATCAATCATGAGAAATCCAATTTAGACCACAAAGCCAAACAACATACTCAAAGATCTTAAGGACTTTCAAGCAAAGGTCAAGAAACGTGAATAGGTGGGAAACTTATAAAGGAATGTGGTGTATGAATCCGGGAAAAAGGAACAACACAAACTCTTTTTCTTTTTACTATTTGAACTAACCACCATTTAGAGCTTTGCTCTCCCTTTTCAACACAAAATTCTTTTTCGACTTTACTTTTTGGAAATATGGACAGCGGTGCACAAAAACCGAAGCCTAGGAGATCGGCGTTTCTCAATTTTGAGATGCCTCAAACCCTTGATGCACATACCATAATCCGTTAGGAATATCGCTCAATCCGACTTTGGCAAGACACAAACACCCGGCTATGTGAATGGTGCCGAGTTACTCATCATCAAGATTGACTTCCCCAAACCTACAATTTTCTATACTTGTGAATGCAAGCATTTGCTTTCATGGCCCTCCCACATCAAACATGCCAAAACTCAACTCTTCCTAGTTCCCGGATAGGTAGGGAAGGCAATTATTTTATTGAGGGGCTAAATGAATAAGGAAAGAAGCAAGAAAAATCGAGGTGCCTTAATCATTTCAATAAGAAGTGTAAGAACTTATCATGCGGTTTCAACCTTCAATACTCAACATGATTTAGAATGAAAGCAATTATAAAACATGCATGAAATTCTAACAAAGTATTCAAATCCCACATATGTTATAAATCAATTCAAGCATATCAAAATCATCATAGCTATTCCACAAAACAATGTTCATCATAGAGATCATATCCATCCTAGAAGCACAAATTTTTTTTTTTTAACAATTTTCAAAATTTTCCAAAATTTTCAAATCATATGATGCAAGACATAAGACATGCAAATGGTATTGCAAATACCTCCACCCCATACTTAAAACTCACATTGTCCCCAATGTGAAGAAAAGAAAAGGAAGAAAAGCATACTCACAATGTAAGATGGCGAATCAGGCATGGCGAATCATGCATTGAGTGGTGATGGTAGGAGTCTATATAAGCTCAATAGGGAACTCCGGATATTCCAATCGGTGTCGAAAAATGAACAAGGGGAACGTCTTTTGGCCGAACAAAAATTTTCCGAAAAAAAAAAAAAAAAAAGTTTTTTTTTTTTTTTTTTTGAAAAAAATCGACCGATTTTTCAAAAAATCGGCCGAGTTTTCTGCCCGATTTTTCCTGAGGGGGTCGATCTCTGGGTCGATTTTTCTTTTTGTTGTCAAAAATCGACCTGCTCTGAAGCCTAAATCGACCGATCTTCTTTTGGTAAGTCGATTTCTTTCCTTTTGTTCCTTGAAAACGTCCTTAGGCACCTTTGTATTGCCTTTTTCCATCAATTCCTCAAGATTATACCTAGTTCCTGCGATCCATGACACAAACAAACCGAGAGCGCATCGAGAAGGAAAAAAACAAAGCAAAAACAAAACAAACAAGCTAACTATCCTAAGAAAAAGAAAAGGGAAAAAAATGCATTACCTTGGGTTGCCTCCCAAGAAGCGCTTGGTTTAACGTCGCTAGCTGGACCTATCTCCATATATGACTCAATGCACCTTGAACATCTTGGATTGCTCATCAAACTCATCATATATTTCCTCAAAAAAGATTCCGGTTCCTAATTTCACCGGCAAATGGTAAGATCTCCCACGTACAAGCTTGTACGATTTGATTCTCACCGGGATTCTCCTAGCTTTCCTATGCTCTAATGGGACATTATTCAGCCTTGCGTCCCATCCTTTCCTGGATCGAGAAATCAGTTTCTCGAGATTCCTCCTAGCTTCCCCATCTCCAGATTGGGGATGATGTATGGTCTTCGTCATGTCAATGACCCCATACTTGAACAAAAGACACTTCATCGCCTTAACGGTGAAGTGCTTGCTAACTCCACTCCTTGTAGTCCAAGGAGCATCTACTTCCAGCAGTTTTAATGGAGGTTTCATCTTCACCTTAGGAGGTTCTTCTGGAAGAGACCTCCAACTCTCCGGTGCATTCCTGAAAAAATCAGAAATTTTAATAGGACTTCCAAATGAAGTAAGAGAATGTACCTTGTAAAGTTCTTCAAGGCTTGGGACAAGTTTCATGTTGGGATGATGATCCACACATAAAATATCTCCCAACTCAGCTGGATCCTCTTCAACCTTGGCCACAGTTTCAGTGATTTGGCCAAGGTTCTCCACTTCTTCCTCTTCTTCAATGAGAACTTCTAGAGAAGCTTCAGATTCGAGCGGAGGAACGCTCGAAACTTGTAATTCTTCCTTGCTAGATGAATGATTTTCCAAGGCTTTTTCAACCTTAGAAATATTCTTTGTTGCGTCTTCTATCACTTTTAGATTATATTCATCATAGGCTTTGAATCTTTCTTCGAGCATCTTAAATTTCTTCATCAATTCTTCAAATTTCGAGTCCTCCGCATCTTTGGGAGGTTTCTTCTTAACCTTCTTTGGGTAGTGCAGCTTTTCCCATTTTGCAAATTCAGATTCAATGGTTTGTTCACGTTCTCTCTTGCTGTCAAACCAATAGAAGGCGTATTTCTCTTCCAAATATTCATAATGGTCCACCCTAGCACCTTGCCATGCAAACCAGGCTGGATCAAATGCAGGTTCATTGCTCCATGCAGCCATTGGTGAACCTGAAAACTCAAAAACTCATACCGAAAAGATTAAAAGCAAAAACAAAAGCTCCCAAGCCAGACAACCGAAAACCGAAAGGGTTATGGCAATAACTACTAGGAGCGGAAAGACGACCGTCGACCCTCAACCTAAAGTAGTTGATACCTCCACAAAAGAAGGAGAGGCAAAAGAGAAGGAAGAAGTGGAGAACCTTGGCCAAATCACTAAAACTGTGGCCAAGGTTGAAGAGGATCCCCAAAGAGAGGGAGGGTTGAAGATTTTATTGCGTACAGGGAAGATTCGGAGAAGGAGGCATTTTGGAGATTGTGTACTTCGAGATTATCTTAGGGTTTATCTTTGGAGACGGATTGACACCCTGTTCTTCATTGTTCCTTAAGATTGTTGTGAGGATTTGTATTCCTTTTTTCTGCATTCATTCAATACAAACATTTGTTATTGGATTTGAGATTGGTTATTTGATAGTCATTGAGTTTTTGAGGTTTTCGTCCATTTTCTCTTTAAACTTGATTATTGAATTGATGATGATGGTTATTGGCTAAAACCCTTTAGCAATTCTAAGGTGAAGGGTTAATAATTGTGGCTTAGATAATGATAGATCGATCGTAATTTGATTAGACCCTGAGAGTTAGAGAAATATCGTCGACACCCTAAATCACGGTCTGTTCTTAGGTTTCCACGGCCGTGATTCTTAAGATCTACCCGTGATTTACCTCAGTTTACGAACTTTGCTTTTACTTTGATTCAAGGTTAAAGATTAGCTTTAATCTAGTCTAGGTTTGCCCTTTTCTAGGTAGTAGTGAAGCCTCAACAACCTCTACTTCGATTTCGAGTGTCACAACCTTAATCGGTTTAGTTAGTTTTGATCCTTGGGTTACAAGTTTGGGTATTTGAGATTAATTCTTGCCTTTAGATCCTTTCTATAATGAAGCCTCAACAACCTTTATAGAGAGTGTCTTTAGTTAAGTCATATAGGGTTTTGGAACTTCACCGTACATTACCTTACCTTAGTATACCTTTGCAAACCTCAATTCTGTCCTTATATCTATAGTATATCTTGAATCGATTGCCACAATTAGATACCTGAATCTTTAGGATTGTTGTTTTCCTAATATTTGCAAAGCTTCTATACTTTACTTGCTCGATAATTTGTTAACTCAATTTGATCCCCCAAAATCCCTGAGTTCGATACTCTGGAATACTTTCTAATCTACGCCGATCCGTACACTGCGGGTTCGCTTGCTTTTATTCTAGTTTTATAAATTTAAAACTTGATTGCACGCACGTTTAGGGGCGAACAAGTTTTTGGCGCCGTTGCTAATCTACGCCGTTGCCGGGGAGTTCCGAACCTCGGGGATTTGATCTAGACCAAATCCCCGGCAACGGCGCCAAAAACTTGTTCGCTCAAAAGGGTGTGCGTCAAAGTCTTAATATTTATATCTAGAACTCAAAAGCAAAGCGAACCCGCAGTGTACGGATCGGCTGTAGAAAGGTAAGAATTCCAGAGTCGAACTCAGGGATTTGGTGAGAATAATTCCGATTTCAATTATCTAGCGAAAGTATAAAAACTTTTGTGATTTAATAAAGAGAGAAATGATTCCAAGGATTCAAGTATCCGATTTAGGCTTTCGATTCAAGACGCTTCTATAGATATAGGACAGAGTTTATATTGTCGAGATTAATTGTTCAAGGGTAGGATTCGAACGGTGAAGTTCCGAACCCTATATGACTAATCTAAAGATTCTCTCTATAAGGGTTGTTGAGGCTGCAATATAAAAAGATCTAAAGATAAGAATTATGTTCAAACTAACTATCTAGAACTCCAGGATATGACTCTCCAAAGTAAAGAATAGCAAGCACAATTAAAATCTCAATAAAGGATGTTGAGTCTCTTTATTACCCAAATCTTGAAATCTTAATCTAATAAACGTAGAATCAGGTTTGAAGTGTCTTCATACATTCAATTAGAGGGTAAAAAGGTTAATCAAGATTAGGATTTAGGCAAGGATTAATTTTGATTAAAGATTGATTCAATTAAAGTTCGTCAGAAGAATAAATCGCCCTGTTCATAAGAAAAATCGGCCGATTTTCCTCAAGAACAGCCCGATTTTCCTGTTTGTCGCAAAACTAAAATCTAAACTCTCAGGGTCCTAATGTTTGAATGAGTTCAGTCTATCATCATCTAAGCCTTAATCATCAACTATTCTCCCCAGAATCACAAGGTTTTTAGCCAACCATTTTCAAAATCGAATCAAATTAATTATGGAAAAAGATATCGTAAAGAAACCAAATCTTGAACGAAAAAATTCAATAACTTTCAAATCTGTAAAACAATCGTCAAATCTGTTCAATGTATCTCTCAAACAACTCAATTTCGTGTTCAGAAACTACAAACAAGGCAATGGAATAAAGAAATCTCACAATCAAAGATCAAGAATGACTTTCCGGCAAAAGCTCTTCAATCTCTCTCCAAGAATCGTTGATTTCTCCAAAACGTGTAAAGATTATCTGATGCGACCTCCCCGTCTTTGTTCGTAGGGTTCTCTTCTATAGTTTCTTGCAGATGGGCCGTTTGGCAAAACTCTCATCTAGCCCAAATTAATTGGGCTTTATGTCGTCTTTTCATTTGGCCGAATCGTGAAGAAAATCGACCCAGTCGATTTTGGTGCAAAACCGTTCGATTTTCAAGGTATGAAAATCGTCCGATTTATCTATATTTTGGCACGATTTTCTTCAACAGAAAGTGCTCTTCCTTTGGTTCGTCTCCTATGCTTCTCCTTTGCAATTCCTTAGCTCTTTGTGATCCTTCTAAGACTCTTTTAGCCTCCTTAACATCCTTAGATGCTTCTTGCTCCATTTTTGCTTCCAATTCAACTCTATTTACCTGCAATTCATCAAAATCTCGTGTAGACCTCTATTTCCGACAATTGATTGAATAGAACATAAAAGGTATGCAAAATCCCTCTAAATGCAAGGTAAATAGAGATAATGTGCTGCAATATGCATGAATATGATGGTACATAATTCATGCCATCATAGCCTAAAGCTTTCCTATGTTTCCTAAGGACAACCATAAGCTTACTATGTTCATCTATGGTTAGATCGGAGCTAACAATAACCGAATAAGTAGAGTTAGGTCCTAGAAAAGCGTACCTTAGATGTGTAGGAAGTTTTTTCAATTCCATTGCTTTCGGAGCTTCCAATGGCTCTTGAGGAGCTTCCGATGTCTCCTTAGAAGTGTCTAAGGAAGTAGAAGATGTAGGAGAAGAATCAAAAGAAGTTGAAGAAGTGGCACGATCATCCCCTTCCACGGCCAAAATTACGGTTTCCATACACCCTCCACGACCGTGGTTTAAGGCGTGGAAAGTGGTTACGGTTGCTCTGCCTCCTCCACGACCGTGTAACCCTCTGGAGTGAGCCACGCTTTGGGCTGTGAAATCCACGGCCGTGGAATATAGTGTATGGCCGTGGATTCTCACGTTTTCTGCCTCGTCGTGGAGTTTCTCAAACTCCTCTTCACACACTTCCTCTTGTGCTTCTAAGGCTTCAATTGTCTCATTGCACTCCTCTTCTTCACCTACATTCGTTAGACTCATAGCAATAACCTTTTGCAAAGGATCTTTGAAGAGAATCGCACTTACCTCCTCTCTAGACAACCCCTCTTCATCTTGGATATTGAATATATCCTCATCAAAGATTGGCTCCTTCATTAGAGTGGAAAGAACGAACTCTACCTTCTCTTCTCCTATGTCGAAGGAGAGTCTAGCATTCTTGCAATCGACTATGCAGCCGGAGGTTGCAAGAAACGGTCTTCCGAGTATGATCGGGACCGGACTATCTGCAGGAATGTCAAGCATAACAAAATCAATGGGAACAAAGAATTTACCTAGCTTGACTGGGACGTCCTCTACAATACCGACGGGACGAGTGATGGATTGATCCGCCATGTACAACATCATCTTCACCGGTTTAGGGTCGCCTAAACCGATCTTCCTACACAATGCAAGTGGTATGATGCTCACACTTGCTCCCAAGTCACATAACGCATCATATGTGTCATCTCCCACTCCTATGGGAATGCAAAACGACCCCGGATCCTTTAGCTTGGGGGGCATTTGTCTCCTTCATGGTCTTGATGAGATCCGAAGAATCCGAACTCATCTTAACCTCTCCAAAATCTTCTAGCTTCCTCTTGTTGGAGAGGAGCTCCTTTAAGAACATGCCATAAGCCGGCATACCTACAATAGTATCAATGAAAGGTATATTAATATGCAGCTTGCTCATGAGTTCTATAAACTTACCAAATTGTTTATCTAGGCGTGCTCTCGCTCTAGATTGAGGGAATGGTAGGGGAGGTTTGTAAGCCGGAGGAGGAATGTAGACATCTTCCTTCTCCTTCCCCTCCTCCTTGTCTTTCTCAACGGGGACTTCAACAAATTTAGGCTGCGGATCGGTGGTAGTCACTTCGCTCCTAGTTGTGATTGCCATCACCCTTCCCTTAGGGTTGTCCTCCGTCTTTCCTGAAAGTTTCCCTTGATTCCTAGGAACTTCCTCCGCATGGCTGAACATTTGGTTTTCTAAAACCTTTTGGGCTTTATCAACCTTAGAAATTTGATCATCAACCTTAATGATGCGGTTCTCCAAACCTTGAAGCTTTCCCAAAATCGTTTCCAACATGGGATCGGGCTTCTCCTTCCCCGAAGTGTTTCCTCCATTAGATGTTTGCCCCTGGCTTTTCAAAGGAGTAGAGGAAGAGGAAGGTGGAGTTAGTGAATTCGAATTGGAAGGATAAGAGTTACCGGAGTTTTGTTGATTGGAGCGCCAATTGTTGTTGTTTGAACCCCTATTGTTGTTCCAATTGTTGTTTCGGTTGTTGTTGTTGCCATTCCAATTGTTCCGGTTGTTGTTCCGGTTATTGTTGTTGTTCCGGTTTGTATTCTCACCACCATTGTTGTTGTTGCCCAAGTAGCCAACATCCTTTCCTTGTTGCTTTGGAAAGTTGGTCTTGATAGCCTCCTTCAACTCTTTGATCTCATTATTGAGGGAGAAAATCTGATTTTGAGCTTCATGTGTGAGCTTTTCTCCTTGCTCCACACGATTTCCCTCTACCTTTCGGTGAGAATACTTCTCTATGACTCTTGCTTTCTTCTCAATGAAGTCCCAAGCGTCATCTTCCCTCATGTCCATAAATGTACCACATGAGAGGGATTGAAGCTTGAATTGTGTCTCCACATCTAGCCCCTTATAGTATATCTCTAGCAATGCAAGCTTGGATATTCCATGATGAGAACAATCCAAGAGCAAATCCTCAAACCTTTCCCACGATTGAAACAAACTTTCGCTAGATCTCATGGAAAATGCATTAATCTTACCTCTAAATTCCGCCGTTTTGGATGGCAGAAAGAACTTAGTGAGAAACTCCGCAGAAAGGTCTTCCCATGTGTCTAGTTTCCCACTAGGAAGAGCTTAATACCAAGACAATGCTTTCCCCTTCAAGGAGAAGAAGAAAGGTTTGAGCTTATAGTTGTTGGTAGTCGCGTTCTTCGGCCTCATTGTCTCCATCATACACTCAAAGTTTTGCAAGTGTTGGTGTGGAGATTCAGCGCTTGTCCCACCAAATTGATTTTGGCGAACAAGAGTAATGACTTGAGGGTTGAAGCTAAACCCTTGTACATCATCAGCATCAAAGTTCACACCTAAACGGCGTGGTTGCTGCGTCGGATCCATTCTTTGGCCAAGAGTTCTTGGCTCATCATCTACACGTTGAATCCTAGCGTTCCTGGGTGGAACACGGCGATTAGCAGCTGCCCGTGGATGGAATGGATTCACATTGATCGTGGGATCAATTTCCTCTAGCGGTGGCATGGAGGAATCGCTATCGTCAGCGGATGAATGACCCCTATTCGACCTTAAGGATCTCCTTGAGGATTTCTTGCTCCCCTTATTCTTAAGGTTGCTTAGTTCTATCCTCATCTGGAACATCATATCTTTCAGATCGTCAACTTGAGATTGATGACGATCCATTTCATCTCGGCGAATCTTCTCATTCCATTGGAGTTGAGCTTCTTTCTCCGCTAACTCCGATGGAAGATCACGTTCGTTTTCTTCAGCCATCTTCTTTTCCTTTTGCTTTTGCCTTAAAGTCCTCTCAAGCTCTTGATCAAGAGGCAAGAGGTCTCCGGTGTTCCTGGACCTGCGCATGCACTCAAAGAGATATCAAATAACAAGGGAGAAGCTCCCAAGCTTGACAACCGAAAACCGAATTCGGCCTAGACCAAATCCCCGGCAACGGCGCCAAAAACTTGTTCGCCACTTAGCGTGCATGCAAATAAGCTTTAAATTTATAAAACTAGAATCAAGCAAGCGAACCCGCAGTGTACGGATCGACGTAGTTAAGCAAGAATTCCAGAGTATCGAACACGGGGATTTGGGGGGAACAAATTCAATTGTAGGTTATCAAGTAAGTAAATGTAAGAGCTTTGCGAATTATTGGGAAAACAACAATCCTAAAGATCCGGGAATCCAGCTGTGGCAATCGATTCAAGATATACTAAAGGTATAAGGACAAAGTTGAGATATGCAAAGGTATGCTAATGTAAGGTAATCGTACGGTGAAGTTCCAAAAACCTTATATGACTCACCTACAAGACACTTTCTATAAAGGTTGTTGAGGCTTCAGTATAGAAGGGTTCTAAAGGTAAGAATTAATGTCAATTACCCAAACTTGTAATCCAAGGATCAAGACTAGCTAAACCGATTAAGGTTGTGACACTCACAATCGAGGTAGAGGTTGTTGAGGCTTCACTACCACCTAGAAAAGGCAAGCCAAGACTAAGTTAAAGCAAATCTTTAACTTTGGATTAAAGTAAAAGCAAGTTCGTAACTTAACACAAAATTACGGCTAGTTCTTAAGTTCCAAGGCCGTGGAAGCTCAAGAACAGACCGTGGATTAGGTTCGTAGGCGATTCTCTCTAACTCTTAGGGTCCAATCTGTTTACGATTGATCTATCATCATCTAAGCCACAACTATCAACCCTTCACCTTAGAATTGTTAAGGGTTTTTAGCCAATAACAGTCATATTGATATCAAATTCAAGATTTAAGAGATTGAAAGATGAAAACTTCTGAAAACTTTCAATAACTTTCAAACTAATCTCAAAGTCACAATCAAGAACAATAATCGTCACTAGATTCGGAATAACACAAACAAACACAAATCTTAGATAAGAAGGAAGAACGGGATGTCAATCCGTCTTCTAAATCAAACCTAAGCAAGAAGCGTAATCTCCTTGCGAACAATCTTCCGAATCTTCGATCTTCCGTCAATCCGGAAATCCCAATGATAAAGTGCGAATCTCTCAAACACAATCTCCGCCAAATGCGAAATTAGGGCAATTCCAAGCGCAAGCGTAAGACGCGTCTATGCGTAAGCGAAGGTGACGGAATCTCTCTTCGTCCGTCCTTTTATAGTGTAAGATAAAATATCGGCCCGGCCCAATTGCGTAAGAGATCGTGACTTAAAGTATGGCGAAAAAGATCGCCAAGATCACGGTCTTGGAAGGGTTCCACGGCCGTAATTTGGAGCATGGAAATCAACACGGTTTGAACCAACTTCTCCACGGCCGTAGAAGTCACTGGAATGAACCACGCTTCCCTAGCCATGGTTCCACGGCCGTGGACTTGAACGTGGAAAGTGGTACGGCCGTATTTTAGAGCGTGGTTTAGGTCAAGAACGTGATTCTTCCTAAGCCTCGTGCATCCTTCAAGTTGACACTCCCTTAGATCCTAGGAATGTCCTCAATTCATGGACAAGCTCAATCAACTCCATCCTTGCTCAATTCCGTTCGGAAATAGCTCTCAATTACCTATAATCAACATAAAGCTTGTGTTGATCTCTATATCGACATTATAGATAAACTAGCTCACAAAAGTATCAATGCTCAATCAATGACTATCAATATGGATCAAATACACTTAGAAAACGTGCCTAAAATATCACAATATTTCATGCTAACATATAGCTTCAACACTACGTGCATAAAATTTCCCAAGATTATCTTTTCCATTGTTATGAACAAAACTTGTACATCCAAAGAGTTTAAAATACAAAATATTAGGTTTTCTATACTTAAAGAGTTCATAAGGAGTCTTTTTCAAAATAGGGCGAATTAAACATCTATTCAAGATGTAATTTACGTTGTTTACTGCTTCTGTCCAAAAACATTTTGGCAAACTGTTTTCTAAAAGCATAGTTCTAGACATATCCTCTAGGGTGCGGTTCTTACGTTCCACAATCCCATTTTGTTGAGAAGTTCTAGGAGCTGAAAAGTTATGTGAAATACCATATTTTGCACAAAACAAATCAAACTTTAGTTGGTCAAATTCTCTACCATGATCACTTCTTATAGAAACGATTGGTAGGTTTTTCAAAGTTTGCAACTCCTTACACAATTTTGAAAACATAAACAATGCTTCAGATTTTTCGCGTAAGAAAGATATCCATGTAAAGCATGAAAAATCATCTACAATAACAAGGATGTACTGCTTATCTTTGGGAGTTTTGACATGCATAGGTCCACAAAGATCGATATGTAAAAGTTCAATGGGTCGAGAAGAGCTTACAACTTTCTTTGGTTTGATTGAACCTCTTGTTTGTTTACCTTGTGTTCAAGCTTTACATAGTTCATTTACCTTGAATTTTTGGTTTGGCAAGCCACGTACCAAATCCTTTGAAAGTAACTTCTAAATTGTATGCATGCTTACGTGACAAAGACTTCTATGCCAAACCCTTAAAACATCTTCAGTTAAGGCCTTGAGACACTTTAGCTTAGTTCCTGAAACTTGGTTAGTATTCATAGAATAAACATTGTTACATCTAGGAGCAGTAAGCACAATATCACCCGTCGTCTTGTCTTGAACTTCACATTTTATGAATCAAACATTACCTTGTTGCCTTCATCACATATTTGGGAGATGCTAAGCATATTATACTTCAAACCGTCAATAAGATATAAATCATCAATAAAGTTAGATGAATTATAACATATTTTACCAATGCCAATAATGTCACACTTTCCTTTATCACCAAGCGTAATGGTTCCAGACGATTGCTTCTTTAAATCTAAGAACAGTGAGCTTTTTCCAGTCATGTGCCTTGAGCAAACACTATCTAATATCCATTTATGCTCCTTTACCTTGGTGATATCCTGCAAACCAACAAACATCAACCTTTCTGGGTCGACCAAATTGCATATTTTGGTCCATATTCAGGCTCGATCATGTTTGGTGGTCTAGTGCCTTTAGGAACCCAGGTTTGCTTGACCTGTTTCCTTAAACATAGAGGACAAGTATTTCTAATGATGTAAGGATCATTTCTTCTGTATGGACAAGTAGATTTTACATGACCCTTTTTACAACAGTAGAAACATGTGGGCATATGAATACTTCCTTTACCCTTGACAAAGGTGGTATTCGGTTTTCTAGGAAAGCTCCTATGATAACCTATACCATTTTTGTTAAGTGAGGACTTTTGTTCACCCATCATTCTTTCAAGATTAGCGTTTGAACGATTGAATTTTACAAGTGCAGTCTTATGATCTTGACACGTCAAAGTTAGATAAACTTTCTCTTCCTCTAGATCGATATAGTTTCGATGAATAGAAGAGAGGTTGTCCTTGAGTCGCATTTGTTCGCCCCTAAACGTGCGTGCAATCAAGTTTTAAATTTATAAAACTAGAATAAAAGCAAGCGAACCCGCAGTGTACGGATCGACGTAGATTAGCAAGTATTCCAGAGTATCGAACTCAGGGATTTGGGGGATCAAATTCAGTTAACAAATTATCGAGCAAGTAAAGTATAGAAGCTTTGCAAATATTGGGAAAACAACAATCCTAAAGATCCAGGTATCTAATTGTGGCAATCGATTCAAGATATACTATAGATATAAGGACAGAGTTGAGGTTTGCAAAGGTATACTAAGGTAAGGTAATGTACGGTGAAGTTCCAAAACCCTATATGAATTATCTAAAGACACTCTCTATAAAGGTTGTTGAGGCTTCATTATAGAAAGGATCTAAAGGCAAGAATTAATCTCAAATACCCAAACTTGTAACCCAAGGATCAAAACTAACTAAACCGATTAAGGTTGTGACACTCGAAATCGAAGTAGAGGTTGTTGAGGCTTCACTACTACCTAGAAAAGGGCAAACCTAGACTAGATTAAAGCTAATCTTTAACCTTGAATCAAAGTAAAAGCAAAGTTCGTAAACTGAGGTAAATCACGGGTAGATCTTAAGAATCGCGGCCGTGGAAACCTAAGAACAGACCGTGATTTAGGGTGTCGACGATATTTCTCTAACTCTCAGGGTCTAATCAAATTACGATCGATCTATCATTATCTAAGCCACAATTATTAACCCTTCACCTTAGAATTGCTAAAGGGTTTTAGCCAATAACCATCATCATCAATTCAATAATCAAGTTTAAAGAGAAAATGGACGAAAACCTCAAAAACTCAATGACTATCAAATAACCAATCTCAAATCCAATAACAAATGTTTGTATTGAATGAATGCAGAAAAAAGGAATAGAAATCCTCACAACAATCTTAAGGAACAATGAAGAACAGGGTGTCAATCCGTCTCCAAAGATAAACCCTAAGATAATCTCGAAGTACACAATCTCCAAAATGCCTTCTTCTCCGAATCTTCCCTGTACGCAATAAAATCTTCAACCCTCCCTCTCTTTGGGGATCCAAATCCTGGGGCTATCACCGTTCCCTTTCAATGTTGAAGGCTATCGAATATATGTAGGGATAAATCTAGGGTTTAAAGGTAAAACCCTAGAAATCCGGGCTGAAAAGAAGTCGAGTGCGCTGGTATCAGAAGATACTCTGGGCCGCGTCATAAGGTATCAGAAAATACTTTGGCGCGTCAGACGGTATCAGAGAATACTTTGGGCCGCGTCCGAAGGTATCAGAAAATACTTTGGGTCGCGTCAGATGGTATCAGAAAATACTTTGGGCCGCGTCAGATGGTATCAGAAGATACTTTGGGCCGTCCTAACTTCCTTTTATTGCTCCTTTTTGTCCCGCTTCAAGGCTTAATCCTTAAATATGTTATTCCACTCCATAATTCGCCAAATTACCTACAAATGCAATAAAACTTTGTGTAGACCTCTATTCTTGCAAAGTAGGTGAATATAACCATAAATGCATGAATATATGTCTATGTATGCAAAATAAAGGGAAAATCTATATAAATACATGCCTAAAAATAGGTCATAATTCATGTCATCAGCATTTTCCGATTCCAAGGCCTTGATAATATCATCAAGGTCTACCTTTTTTGTGTAAAAATTTTCAATCTCTAGAGACATCTCACGTAGTTGTTTTTCTTATTCAAGAAGCTTTTCTTTTAGAGAATTTATCCTTATTCTATGCTCCTTGTCACATATAATAATGTCGTTAAGGAATTGTTTTGGGTCACATTCAGGTTGAGACATAATAGTACTTACCAGATTATCAACGTAGAGATTTGAATCTTCTTCATTGTCAGCCATAAGACATAGGTTTGCTTGTTCTTTTTCGTTTTCTGATTCATTTGAGGAATCTGAATCACTCCATGAAGCTACCATAACTTTCTTCTTTCGATCATTTTTCTTAAAGTTGGTCCTCTTTTTTATGGACAGTCCTTAACGAGATGATCTGTTTCACCACATTCAAAATAAGTCAGAACTTTAGTTTTTTTGTTAGAGTTAGAAAAATTACTTCGGGGTCTTGATGTTCGTGGATATTCTCTATTGTTTGCAGACTATTTCTTTAATTTGAAAATTCTCGCGAGACCCTTAGGGATCATGGCAATTGCATCTTCTTCATCACCATCAGCATCATTACTATCTTCCTCTTCAGATGGTAACTCACTTTTTTTCGATCTTAATGCCAGATTCTTTGTGTTGGATGGGAGCTCTCCATCTTAATCACCAAGAACCATTTCGTGTGTGATGAGTTTTCCAAGGTGGTCGTCAAGAGGAAGAGTTGAGAGATTCTGAGGTTCTTCAATTGCAGTCATCGTTGGTCCCCACTTAGCTTTGGGTAAGCTCCTTAGAACCGTCCTAACTTTTTCTTCATTTGTGAAGACCTTTCCAAGTGAGTCCAGGTTGTTCACTATCTCAGTGAATCTTGTGAAAATTTCTTTAAGTGGTTCATTTGGCTTCATCTTGAATAGCTCATATTGTCTGAGGAAGATGTTAATCTTTATTTCCTTGACTTGACTTGTTCCTTCATATGTGACAACGAGCTTGTCCCATATTTCCTTTGCACTCTTGCATGATGAGATGCGGTTGAATTCATTTGCATCTAATCTACAGTAGAGCAGGTTCATAGCTTTGTAGTTCTTTGACACACTGTCCAAGTCAGCTTCCTTCTTTGGGACTTGGACACCTTCAAATGTTGTAGTTGGGACTTTGGGGCCATTCTGAATGATGCTCCATAGTTCCATGTCCTGATCAATAATGAACATACGCATGAGTGCTCTCCATTGGGAAAAGTTGTTGCCACAAATAAGTGGTGGTTGAGATGAGGAGCTTCCTTGAGCAAATCCTCCATCACCTACTAGATTCATGATTAGTCTCACTGATGGTTAAATCAATAAACGTTAGTCTAACTCTGATACCAATTGAAGAACAGTTAGGTGAATATAAAGGACAAAAGATACTCTAAAAGGGGGGTTGAATAGAGTATGAGAACTTTTTGCAAAAAACGTATCTCAAGGCTTTGAAACTTATTTCAAAGGCCTTGATGTTGATCTGAGCTCTTTGTGATACACTTTGATTTCAAGGGCTTTGAAACTGATTTCAAGGGCTTTGACTTTGTTCACCTGCAAAACAAAGTAAGAAATAGTAAAGTAGATAAAGTGCGAAATGTAAAAGATCGACACGAGGATATGTTTACGAAGTTCAGCTCTAAATAGCCAAATCTATGTCCCAAGGTATAGCCGTAGGATCTAACTATCTATTATCAGCTTCAAAGAGTCCTAGATACAGACTAGAAGAAATTCCCTTCTTCTCTCATTGTAGCCAACGTTACGATCTAGCTCCAACTCTTCACCTTGCTATAATAGCCTAGTTACTTCGCAGAGTAACACACACTCTAGTATAACACTCTTCCGATATTCCAATGGTGCTATCGAGATTTATCTCTCTCTAGGGGAAAACGCTTTGTGTAAAAGAGAGAAAGAAAAACTTGTTTGATCGAATGAAGATGCTTTGGATCGCTTGAAGACTTTTGATGTTTCTGTGTAAGCTTGTGTCTTGTTCTTCAATCGACATCTTAATTTATAGTCTTCTATGGAGAGGTCTTCTAGCCGTTGGGAAGATACCGTTGAAAATGATTCTTCATCTCCATGAAAGCCGCTTCTTGGTTGAGATGAGGTAGACGTTGTAGATCTTCTATCGTCTTCATCTCCTTAAAGCACGTTGATCTCTCTTGTCCACAATATTCTCTTACTTTTTGTGAAGATATTTGAATTCCATTGAGAGAGGATCTTTTGTGCTTTGAGTTGAGGATATTTGCGGGATCTTTTTTCGAATCAAATCTTCTTTAGTCGGTTGAGATCTTCTTTGAGTGTATCTTCTTGTTGGGCATATCTCATTAGAAGATCTTCTTTGATGCTTGGTAGATTTAGTTTGCTGAAGTTTGAATTCCTTTCAACCTCGTGTGTTGTTCCTATTTTGATTTCAAGGCCTTGGCTTCTGGTCCCTTGAAATGGCTTTCAAGGCATCCGTCTTGAATCTCTCTAAAATTATCGTCTGTCCTTTGTATCCGATTTCAAGGCCTCCGAAGGTCCCATGAAACATGTGTCAATACCTGCACACATTCTAAACAAAATCACCAAACCAAACCAAGCAACTCGATATATAATCGATAAATTGTTAGTAAATAAAACCACTTCATTTGTGTTTAAGTCTTCCATCATCATTATCACCTATACAAATATATAATCAAGGTGGAGTTTTCAACGTGCATGAAATCGTATCTTCATCTTGATCTTTCTCCCTTCTTTCCAGTATGATTCTTGTCCTTCCTAATGCTCTTAAATGTAGCTCCATAGCTTTCTTATCTCTTTATGCTCCATTTCAACTCAAAACGTGTCATATTCTCTACAATTACAATAAAACGTGGTGTAGACCTTGATTCTTGCAAAGTTACCGAATAATGACATAAATACTATAATTTCATATACATCAATGCAAAATTATGATGAGAAAACAATTAAACCATGTCCAAACTATTGATAATAATCCATGCTATCAAAATACCCCCATACTTGTCTCTTGCTTGTCCCTAAGCAAGGTTCAAATCTTAGATACAAGATATAATGAATTACAATTAGTTAAAACTCAATGAAAAACTTTCACAACTTTTGGTTGTGTGCATCTTCCCAAAGATCACCCTTAGAGAATGCTTCATAGCTAATAAGAACAATATATGATCAAAACAAGTCATAGATATATAAAAGTTAATCATACTTCGCTTGAGATTATTGAATGCATAGCAAATGATACTCGTCAAAATCAGTCATGTGTAATCCAGTTTAAACTGCTAAGTCAATCAACATGCTCATGGTCTCAAGGATTTTCAATCAAAGGTCTAGAAATGAGTTATAGATGGAGTGTATAAAGGATATTGTGGTGCTGAATCCGGGAAAAGGATAAGAACTTCACAACTTTGAACTTCGCTTCACTTCATCAACAAGATTTTCTTGTTTTCTCTTCAACATTTTTGCTTACTTTTCACTTTTTGAGAACATGGAAAGAGGTGCACAATAGCCGAAGCCTTGGAGATCAACAAATCTCAATTTCTCAAGATTCCTCCAACCCTTGATACACATACCATTACTCGTTAGGGCTGTCGATCAATCAGAATTTGGCAAGACACAAACACCCGATTATGTGAATGGTGCCGAGTTACTCATCGTCAAGATCAACGTCCCCAAACCTATATTTCTCTAACTTCTTCTCCTTTCAACATCGTCTTTGACTTGCTTTTCACTTTATGCTTCTAAATTCCCGGATAGCTAAAGGGAGGAAAATATATTTCAATCAAGGGGTAAAAGAATGATCAAGAAGAGGAAGAAAAAATAAAGAATTACCTTAATCATTCCATTAAGGATGTGAGAGAACTCATATCGCGATGTCAACTTTCAAATTCAGCATGATTTGGACAAAAACAACTTACTAAACATGCTTCAAATTTCGAACAAAGCAATCATACCTTTGTGATATCATAAATCATTTCAAGCACATAAAGATCATATAAACGAATCAACAAACAATATTCATCATTGGGATCATATCATGATCAAAAGTACAAAATCTTTCAGAAATTCAAGTTTTTGAAACCCATTTCGGTAGAGATGACTTCCGGGCGAACGAGGTGTTAGACCGAGGTAAGCTCCTGTTATGGTCACCTCGTTTGGCCAAAGTTAATTTCGGTCGAGACAAAAAAATTTTAAAACTAGTTTTTGTGTGTTTTTTCGATCAAAAATCTTACTGCGATGCATGCAATGTACATAATAGTTTCTAAGCACATAAAGGAAGTAGTGGAAATAGTCATAAGAAGATAAGTTGGTTACTACAGACCAAGGTATCTCAAAGCACCACATACTTAGAACACATCGTCCCGATGGGTAAAAAGAAGTCTAGAAAACACATACAAGTTTTACTGCAGAACCGTAGAATAAGAAAAGAAATAAGGTAGCAACAACAGCTATGGGGAAGGTCCGATCAAGCATCTGGAGGAGGAAGTGGCTGGAATGGTGACAAGGATGGATGAAAAGGATGACCCATAAGGTGTTGGAACTGCAACTCCATCATCCTGCGCTGGTAGTGGTGGTTCTTCTCCGTCGAGCATCTCATAGCGTTGATCTCCCTAGTGTGAGCCATGAGGCGGCGGTCCAACTCAGCCTACATCTCAGTGAAAGACTCTTCCATATGACGGGTAAGAGTGTCAATCCTCCGACGGGTATCGTGGTCACGATGACGGCGGCGATGGCGTGCTCCTGGATGTAATGGTATCTGGTGTGGCTGATCATCAACAACCCCCTCATCATCCACTAGCTCAATCACTAAGTAGCTCGGACCAGCAGTGTCCGTCCCGGTGTCCATAGGAGTGCATACCTCATCATCCTCATCATATGTCCTAATATCAGCAAATTTGGCTGCCTCCTTAACCAACGGGTCCCATATGTCACTCTAGTTACGCGGCTCGGAGAGCGTAAATTGGGATGTTCACATGATACCTCTAGGAGCCTTTGTTTCCCAAGGCATGACCACGTATGGTTGACCACTCCCTCGAGGAACCAAGATGCGGCGAGTGATGAACTCCTATAAACCCAATGGTTTTGCCTCAGCGGCCAAGGTGCAAGCGGAAAGATGGACACCAATTGCGTTGGAAATATGTGTTACTAATCCACCATCACAAATACCCCCCCTTTTTCTTGCTTCGTATCTTTGGTAAATCCTCAGTCAATATGACAGTAAAATCCGGAACCTGATCCGCGGTCATACACTATAGTGTGAATAACTCAATCTTCCGGATTTTTTGTGGCATCTCGGTGCGGTCTAACAACATTATAATAAGAATCCGATGGTCAATCTTAAAAACTACATGAAAGATGCACTTCTTTGAATCTACGGGTTGTTAACTTTTAGCACTAGTGGGAATATGAGCAATACGGGCCCAAAATGCCCTAGCATGGTTACGGGAGGGGATATCAGTAGCTGTGGCATCAAAGAAACCAAATATAGCTCCAAATGTCTACATCAAATACTTGTAAGTTTTGTTCATCATGCGGAACTTCACATAGTCTTCCTCCGGGACATAAATGATGGAGCTTAAGAATTCATATGCCGGCTCCACATAAGCCAATGTCCGTAGTGAAACAATCATCACAAGTCTTACATTTGAGATCATCTTCCTCAAATCATCGACAAGGTGCAAGCAAGCAAAATCATCGATGTTGATGTAACATGGTGCAATGACCGGGCGGGAGCAAATGCGGCTATATTTCTCTTTGAGGTTTGAGAGGATGATAGGGATTTGTGGAGGTGGTGGGGAAGGTTTCCTAGCCCCAGCACGGTAACGGAGAACTATTTTCCGATGGGAACGACGCAAACCATCCATATCAACAAGTGATAGGTGATGGAATCACTATCATTTTGGGTAGTTTTTAGAGTCTTTTTATTGCATTTGTGTCGGTTTATGCTACTAACTCCTTGGTCAAGAAGAAGAAGACTAAAAGAAGCTAAGGAAGGAGTTATAAGGACTTAGGAGTGAAGATCGATCACGAAGTAAGCTTCTGTTGCCTCACCGCCCCAACGGAGCCTTGTCCCCGCCCCTATGGATGACGCCTTACACCGGAGCGCCCCCTGCGCCTTCACCAGCGCCAGCCATGAAGTGTGTCACCGCCCCTGCACCACTCCTTGGCGCCCCTGCGGTGACCTGCCCTTAAGAGACGAAGACCAGTTCCCCTGTGCCTCCCGCTGTGCCCCTGCCTGCGCCTCAACCTGGGAGCTGGAAGACGAAAAGGTTGTGTCACCGCCCCTGCGCTGACATAGGGATGCCCCTGCGGCTTGGCATCAGAAATGCCAAGAAGACGAAGGATCAGACGTTGAAGAGTATTAAAGATCCACCCCAGCGGAATTGCTTAGTCGGCCCTGCGGCCTTGAAGAAGATCAACCGATTCTGCCTAAGCCGCCCCTGCGGTCCCTGAAGGCCGCCCCTACGGTTTAACGTCAGAAGCTTTACTCCGGCTGTTTACACCACCTTTATGGCATTAAAAGTGGTTGTTTAAGGCCGGCTATGTACTCGTAAATTATGTGTCTTTTATAGTATAAATAGTCCTTGGCTGATTGCTGAAATCATCCATTTTTTTCACACAAAACTCCATTTTAGAATCCCGTTTTGCATTGTAATGAGTTGCTAACTCCCTTGCTACATTGGGTTGGTTTGAAGCTGCGTTGTTACTTTGGTTGTAAGTTCTTTTTAATATAAGTTCTTATTCAGTAATGCTTTGTGTTTCCTTGATCTCCATTGTCTAATTGCATGTTTACTGTTGTTTGAGATTGATCACCTTAGGTTCTAAAGTGCATGCAAACAACTAGGATTAATAGGTTCCGAGTTTGGGTCTTTAATCTAGTAGCAACTTTAAGTAATAACGGGTTGTAATTACTTAAAGAAAAGGAACACAAATATAAAGATAAGTTCAACGGTTTTAATCTTCTCTTTATATCCCTTAGTCTTTGTTTGAAAGCTAACTTGTTATTTGTTCTCGTAGGTTTACGGAACACTAACCTGTTAAGTTGTATTGATGTCGGTTGGCTCAACACATATATATGATCGAGACGGGAGATTACTTAAAAACTTGTAAAAGGAACTCACCAAAGTAGCAATTGCATGCTTAGAATCAACCTACTGTATATTCACCCATCATTGTCTTACTTGTCGCATTAATCGTCTTCATAAGTTCTTGTGCGCATCAATTCAACCAAACCCCCCCCCCCCTTTTCTTGTTACGTGTTACTATAATCGATAATTGCATCTAAAACACCTTAACTCTCTTAGGTTCGACCCTTGCTTATCTACTATACTTGTCTTTAGTGCTAAGTCAGGATTTACTTTTGATTGGGTATAGACGACCATAGAAATACCGTCGGTCAAATTTTGGCACCTTTGCCGGGGAGTTTTAGTGTTTTATTGTTATTATTGATTATTGGTTTGAACCATTTTTATGGTTCAAACCTGTGCTACTAATTTCGGCTTTGCTTCTTTTGATCCAGAAATTGAGAGGACGCACATCCGACAACGAAGACAACAACAACTTCAACAAGAGATGGTTGACCGTACTCTTCGTCAACTTACGCAGCCCACCTTGGCTCAAAACCCTCTTGCAGTCACTATACCGGCATTAGGGGATGGAGTCAACTTTGAGCTCAAGTCGGGCCTCATTCACTTGCTTCCATCCTTCCATGGGCTAAGTGGTGAAGACCCCATCAAGCACCTTGGGAAGTTCCATACCGTATGTATGAGCATGAAGCCGGCCAACATTACCGAAGAACAAATCAAGATAAGGGCATTCGGCTTCACACTTAAAGATTGCGGGGATGATTGGTATTACCACCTTCCATCCGGGAGTATCGACACTTGGGAGAACCTTCACAAGGCGTCTTTGGAGAAATACTTTCCAGCCAAGAAGGCCAATAACTTAAAGAAAGCTATAAGCAACATCGAGCAAGAGGCGAATGAAACTCTCTACGAGTACTTTGAGAGGTTTGCATGCCTCCGATCCAGCTGTCCTTTTCACGGATATTCAACTTAAGATCTAGTCTTGTACTTGTACAATGGCTTGCTAGACAATGAAAGGAGGATCATTGATGCAGCTTGCGGAGGTAATATTCTTAACTCTACTCCTGACCTTGCTTTGGCAAAGATACAGGAACTAGCAGAAGGTACTCGGAACTTTAGAAGAACCCTGGCTAAGAAAGGAGTTCATTCTGTGAGTTCCGGGAAGAGCGAGATTTCCACCGAGCTCGCGGAGTTGAAGGAAATGGTGAGGAGACTAACACTTATGGGAACCCCACAGCAGCTAAAAGGTTGTGGAGTATGGGCGGACCCATACCATCCAACGGACATGTGTCCATAAGTCCAGGATGACGATGCTGAAGTAAATGCAATGGGTTATGGACAACCACATCAGCAAAGGCCTAGGAACGATCCCTATGCACAGAATTTTATGCCAAACTGGCGTGAACAACAGAATTTTCGTTGGAGGGATCAACAAAACCAACAACAACAACCCCGTCAAGGTAAGTATCAAACAACTAAAGATATGTTATAGGTTTTGACTAAACACTTTGCTACTCATGTCCAAACAACATAATCTAGCATCAAGAACCTTGAAAAACAGGTTGGTCAAATGGCGGAAGCCATTACAAGAATTGAAACTAGGGCCTCCGGAGGATTACCTTCTCAAATGGTTATAAACCCAAAGGTGATGCTGGTAGAGGCTTAATCATAGAGGAAGAGTCCCTACGTTGAGCCAACGACGTAAAACAAAGGCCCTGCTCGGGAGGCAACCCGAAGGAATAAGAAGAGGAGTTTCTGTCAAGAAAACCGCCCCTGCGGCTTTGAGTCCCCGCCCCTACGGTGACACCCATGGCCGCCTTGCCTCCCACGCCCTTGCGCCCTCCGGAAGCTTTCGCACCGCCCTATCTAGATGCTGTCGCGCCACCTCCGGCAGCCTAGTAACACCACCTCCTTTGTGACAACAACCCTCTCCACCACCACACACAAACACCACTTCAACCCTCTCACTCTCAACCTCCATAGGCCCACCTCCGGCGACGTCTGCAACAACAAAGAAGACGCCGGAACGGCCCCATCGCCACCACCGTCGCAAAACTCCCAAAATCGCCCTCTGCTCTTCGCCCTCCCCTGTGCCTGCAAGCCTCCGCCCCTGCGTCGTGCCGCCCCTGCGCCTGCTCTAACCGCCCCTGCGGAAAACACAACAGAAAGGTCAATTTCTTTCCCTTCTTTCAAACATTCACTAATCTTTAGCCACAATCACATTCAAGAATGGAATCTAAGATGTCCAAGTCAGAGAAGGAGCGTTACAGGATTGTACAGGATCGAGTTGTGTATGCAACTCCATTTTTGCATATTCCTACCTTTGAGAAACTCGGCATGCTGGAGAGCATGTAATCTTTTTTGGCAAATGCTGGGCTCGGAGATTTCCTATAGCGGAGTGCTCCAACATGTCCGGAGCTTAGCAGACAGTTCATCTCCACTTTCACAATGGAGAAGGAAGATCATGTGTGTACCGGCCTCACCTTCAAGTTGAACAAGGTCAAATACACACTGGACTACTTCCAGCTACAGGAGGCCTTTGGGGTGACTTTAAACTCCTCCGAGAGATGGTGGGAGCTAGCCCCTACCCCGGATTTGTGTGTGTTCTGGCAGGCGGCTACCGGATCCGAGTTCCATGCTGGGGGTGAGTACTCCAACAAGCTCACTAACTCTAGCTTGAGGCTCCTCTCCAAGATCTTGATGAGTGTCTTCTGTGGACACAAAGAAGAGAATAATTTCGCTATCAAGGACCTTCCCCTCATTTACTCCTGCCTTCCACAGAGCGAGAAGGTAATGGATTGGCCGTCCCTCTTCCTCGCCGCTTTGAAACGGATTAGGAGGAACGAGCCAAAGGACATTGTCGGCGGTGGGGTGATCTCCTTGATCGCCTCATGAGTGATGGACCTGTGCGAGCTAGAGGACGGGCTAGAGGCTCCTCTTTACACCGAGGGGATGCTCAGGAGGTGTAAGCTCCTCCGGCGGAACGGGGAGAACCTATTTTGGATCTCTCTTGCAGATGGGAGCCACCTCACCTACCTCCCTCGGCCTTTACCATTCGGAGGTGAGCTCTCCGAGCTCTACATTCCGGAAGATCGTTTCGTGCCGAGGAGGCCATATCATTGCATGTATAGTTTTATTGAGTTGTTTTTGAGTTTGTTTTGCATTTTTGTATTCAGTTTAACATTCAGTAAAAAAAACAAAAGACAAAAAGACAAAAAAATGAAAAGAGGCATGAAATCCTTGGATAAACAAAAAACCCGAAAGGGCGCCTTGGCAAAACACCGAGTGTAGGTTTCCCTTCACGCGTTAGGAGACATAAGAAGGGGAGTCATAAGGAGGTTGTTCGGGTAGGCCACTCTTGGAGCGATAAGGATGGTAGTATTTCTTTTTCTCACATTTCCTCTCTTTTCCTTCTTTCTTTCTTTCTTAGTTTTTCTCTTGTTTCATTATCTTTTCTTGCTTACCCATGCTTCCTAAGGCCTTTGAGTCTAGTTGATGTCATTTGTTTTACTCGGGACGAGTAAAAGGTCTAAGTATGAGGGAGTTTGATAGGTGATGGAATCACTATCATTTAGGGTAGTTTTTACAGTCTTTTTATTGCATTTGTGTCGGTTTGTGCTACTAATACCTTGGTCCAGAAGAACAAGACTAAAAGAAGCTAAGGAAGGAGTTATAAGCACTTAGGAGTGAAGATCGATCACGAAGTAAGCTTCTGGTGTCTCACCGCCCCAACGGAGCCTTGTCCCCGCCCCTGCGGGTGACGCCTTACACCGGAGCGCCCCCTACGCCTTCACCAGCGTCAACCATGAAGTGTGTCACCGCCCCCGCGCCACTCCTTGGCGCCCCTGCGGTGACCTTCCCTGAAGAGATGAAGACTTGTTCCCTTGCGCCTCCCACTGCGCCCTTGCCTGCGCCTCAACCTGGGAGCTGGAAGACGAAGAGGTTGTGTCACCGCCCCTGTGCTGACATAGGGACGCCCCTGCAACTTGGCATCAGAAACGCCCTTGGCTGATTGCTAGAATCATCCATGTTTTTCACACAAAAATCCATTTTAGAATCGAGTTTTCCATTGTAATGAGTTGCTAACTCCCTTGCTACATTGGGTTGGTTTGAAGTTGCGTTGTTACTTTGGCTGTAAGTTCTTTTTAATATAAGTTTTTATTCAGTAATGCTTTGTGTTTCCTTGATCCCCATTGTCTAATTGCATGTTTACTATTGCTTGAGATTGGTCACCTTAGGTTCTAAAGTGCATGCAAACAACTAGGATTAATAGGTTCCGGGTTCGGGTCTTTAATCTAGTAGCAAGTTTAAGTAATAAGGGTTTTAATTACTTAAAGAAAAGGAACACAAATATAAAGATAAGTTTAACGGTTTTAATCTTCTCTTTATATCCCTTATTCTTTGTTTGAAAGCTAACTTGTTATTTGTTCTTGTAGGTTTACGGAACACTAACCTGTTAAGTTGTGTTCATGCCGGTTGGCTCAATACATATATATGATCGAGACGGGAGATTACTTAAAAACCTGTAAAAGGAACTCAACAAAGTAGCAATTGCATGCTTAGAATCAACCTAGTGTAGATTCACCCATCATTGTCTTACTTTTTGCATTAATCGTTTTCATAAGTTCTTGTGCGCATCAATTCAACCAACCCCCCCCCCTTTTTCTTGTTACTTGTTACTATAATCGATAATTGCATCTAAAACACCTTGACTCTCTTGGGTTCGACCCTTACTTATCCACTATACTTGTCTTTAGTGCTAAGTCGGGATTTACTTTTGATTGGGTATAGACGACCATAGAAATACCGTTGGTCAACAAGCTATCTCGGGCAGTTCTAAAGGGGATCTCGGCCGAGATGACTGGGTTTCAACCGAGGCAAACAGTGCTTCGAACGAACTCACAATTATATAACTTTCTGCCCCCAAAATCACTACCAATTGCTTCTTAGGGGGTTCTCTAGTTATTCTCAACACAACAAGTAGCAGAAATCTCCAAAAATCCGACAAAATAAACCAAAATCAAGAAAAAGGGTGTTTCGAACGAGATTACCGGACTTTCTTCTGATTGTGGTTGTTTGAAGTTTCTATTGGTGTTGAGGAAGTCTTTATTGTGCTTTCCATGTCGAGTTTGAGTCCAGAATCGTTGAAAACGAGTAACAAACGGGGATTTTAGAGTTTTAGGGGTCATTTCGGTCGAGACTGCGTCGGGAGAGAAGGATGGATAGGAGAGAGAAATCCGTTCTCCTTTTATAGCCTTTAGGAATCTTAGCTGCATCTCGGTCGAGATAGGTGTCAGTGACCGAGGTGGTCAACCGTGGTGACTCCCTGTAGCCTTCATCACGGTTGGTCTCAATTTGTTTCGGTGAAGATAGATTCCGAAATAATCTCCAGTTTCCGTTTTCCTTTCAGTTTCTTTGATTGCAAAGCTGCTCATTTGGTTCCTTGTTTTATTTTCCTTGGACTGTGCCTAGATCCTGTTATCATGGACACACAAATGCAAACTACACTAATCTAAACTAGAAAGCAAAAAAGAAAGCAATACCTTGGGCTGTCTCCCAAGAAGCGCTTGTTTTATGGTCGCTAGATGGACCATGTCATTCCTTGATTTATATGATATACAGTGGTGTAATCTCCTCAACCGGAACTTCCGGTGTATACTTCTTCAGACGGTGACCATTCACCTTAAAGCTTCCGCTACGTTCACCCCATACATCAACTGCACCATGAGGAAAAACGTGTTTCGTAGTAAAAGGTCCAGTCCATCTAAATTTCATCTTACCGGACAAGAGGCGGAGTCGAGAATTGAAGAGGAGGACAAGATCTCCTTCTTTGAACTCTTTTGGGATGATATGCTTGTCATGCCACTTCTTCGTTCTCTCCTTGTAGATCTTAGCATTCTTGTAAGCATTCAAGCGCAATTCTTCAAGCTCGTTGATATCCAAGAGCCTCTTATCCCCAACTTTCTTGATATCAGATTAAGCCATTTGATCCCCCAATACGCCTTATATTCTAGCTCCACCGGAAGGTGACAAAACTTCCCGTAAAACAAGTTGTCGGGTATGGTTCCAATGAGAGTCTTGAAAGCTGTTCTATATGCCCATAGAGCGTCGTCCAGTTTCATGGACCAATCCTTCATCGTCCTAGAGACGGTCTTCTCCAATATTCCCTTGATTTCTCTGTTTGAAATTTCAACCTGTCCACTAGTTTGAAGTTGATAAGGAGTAGTACCTTGTAGGCTACCCCATACTTCGATAGAAGTGCTTCAAACTTCCGGGTTTTGAAGTGCGTTCAACCGTCACTTATGATTATTCTAGGTGTCCCGAAGCATGGTAATATCGTCCGGTTGAAGAACTTCACGACCATGGTGGCGTCATTGGTGGGGAAAGCGATGACCTCCACCCATCTAGACACGTAGTCAACAACCAACAAAATGTATAGATTCCCTCTTAAAGATGGGAATGGTCCCACAAAGTCCACTCCCCAAACGTCGAAGATCTCGACTTCCTGAATGTTGTTGAGTGGCATCTCTCTCCGTCTAGATAAGTGACATGTTCTTTGACATGCATCACAAGAAGCAACAAACGTTTGCACATCCTTGAATAATGTAGGCAAAAAGAAACCGGAACGTAATACCTTAGCGCAAGTTTTGTGAGTGCTAGCATGCCCTCCACATGGTAATGAATGACAATGCATCATGACACTCTCCGTCTCATCTTCCGGAATGCATCTCCGCAACATCCCATTTGGGCCTCTCTTGAAGAGTAGAGGTTTATTCCAAAAATAGTGACGCACGTATTTAAATAATTTCTTCCTTTGTGCGTATGACAACCAACAAGGTATTTCCTGACAAACAAGATAATTGAAAATATCAACTTACCAAGGTTCGTTACCTTCCGAAATTTGGTGAAGACAATGCTCCATCCATTGAAGTTGCTCATCGGGAAAGGAGTCATTGATGGGCATGTCATCTCCCACTAAAGCAATGGGAGGTAGCCAGCTGAGGTGATCCACTACAGAATTTTCGGATCCTTTCTTATCGCGGATTTCCAAGTCAAATTCCTGAAGTAGGAGAATCCAACGAATGAGGCGCGGTGTTGTGTCCTTCTTAGTGAGCAAGAACCGAATGTCGGCGTGTTCGGTGTAGACAATTACTTTCGCACCTACAAGATAAGAACAAAATTTTTCTAAAGTGTAAACTACCGCCAAGAGCTCTTTTTTGGTGGTGGCGTAATTCAGTTGAGCGTCATCTAGTGTCTTGTTAGCGTAGTAGATGGGGTAGGTTCGCCCATCTTTCTTTTGTCCAAGAACTGCTCCCAATACCACATCACTTGTGTCACACATTACTTCAAAGAGCAAGTCCCAATCAGGAGGTTGAATAATGGGAGCTGATATCAATGCTTCCTTTAGGTTGTGAAAAGTATCTAGACATTCCTGCGAAAACTCAAAAACCGCATATTTTTTCATCAAATTGGTTAGTTGTTTAGAGATCTTAGAAAAGTCTTAGATGAACCTCCTTTAAAATCTTGCATGTTCTAAAATACTCTCCACAACTTTAACAGAAAAAGATGGAGGAAGTTTCTCTATAGTCTCGATCTTTGCACGATCGACCTCTATACCTCGGTTTGAAACGAGGTGTCCTTGCACAATTCCCTCTCTAACCATGAACTGACATTTTTCCCATTTTAGAACGAGATTAGAATCCTCACAACGTTGTAACACAAGGGAGAGGTTAGCTAAAACAAATATTGAAAGAGGAGCCATAAAAAGAAAAATCATCCATGAATACCTTCACGATCTCTTCGATATACTCGGAGAAAATAGCAATCATACAACGTTGGAAAGTCTCTAGAGCGTTACATAATCCAAATGACATCCTTCGATAGGCGAATGTACCCCACTGGCATGTAATGGTGGTTTTCTCTTGATTGTCCGGGTGAATGGGGATTTTAATGAAACCACTATAACCATCCAAATAACAGAAATGGGAGTGTTGTGCTAACCTCTCAAGAATTTGATCAATGAATGGGAGGGGAAGTGATCTTTCCTCGTTGCCACATTGAACTTCCGATAGTCAGTGCACATTCTCCAACCGGTCACGGTCCGTGTTAGAATTAACTCATTGTTCTTGTTGCTAACAACGGTCATCCCATCTTTCTTTGGCACGACATGCACTAGGCTCACCCATTTGCTATCTGAGATAGGGAATATAATTCTTGCATCAAGTAACTTAAGCACTTCCTTCTTCGCTACCTCTTTCATGATCGGATTTAACTGTCTTTTAGGTTCCCGTGAAGGTTTATGATGATCTTCCATCAGGATTTTATGCATACAAAAGGATGTTTTAATACCAACAAAATCATCAATGGTATAGCCAATAGCTTTCCTATGTTTTCTTAACACATGCATCAGTTTGAATAACTCAATTTCAGTAAGGTTAGCACTGACAATGATAGGATAGGTTGAATTTGGACAAAAAAATGTGTACCCTAAGTGTTATGGGAGAGGTTTTAGCTCCACTGTGGGCCGGGGTTCCTTAGGGGTGATGGTTCCATGCCTTTAGCAACATCTTATGATGTTTTGGAGGAGTCAAGGCTAGTGTTTGCATCAGTTGAAGTTTCGACGACTTTATTTGCTCCAAATGCACCTAAACCGAGGTCCGGTCCGAAGTGATCCCCTGTCGCCTTTACCTCGGTTGCTTCAAATGTACCTCGATCGAGGTCTGGTCCGAGGTGATTCCCTATTGTCTTCACCTCGGTCAATCCAAAAGTTGCCTCGGTCAAAAATACTTGCCCTACGTCGAGGTGGTTTGTTGTTCCTTCTTCAAGTCTCTCAAACTCAACTGACGGGTCTTCCTCCAAGTTTTCCAAGCTATGCATATCTGCATCACATGAAACATCTAAACCTTTCTCTATCATACTAAAACTTAGAACTCTTTCAAGAGGATCTTTAATAAGGATAGAGCTAACCAATTCACGTGACTCCTCTTCATCATAGATATTGTGGATGTCCTCTTCTAGTCCTTGGCCTTCCATTAAGGCTGATAGTATGAATTCGAACTATTCTTGTCCAATGTTGAAAGACAACTTGGCATTTTTTCAATCGAAGTAGCATCGGGATATTGCAAGAAATGGTATTCCAAGGATAATAGGAACTAGATAATCTGTAGGAATATCCAATACCACAAAGTCTATGGGAATGTAGAATTTATGTACTCTTACAGGAATGTCTTCCAACACGACTACGGGTCCGCCATGTATAGTGTCCACTTGACTGGTTTAGGTTCCCCTAAGCTAGCCTTCTCACACAATGTAAGTGAAATGATGCTAACACTTGCGACTAAGGCACATAGTGCATCATATCTGACGTATCTAACTCCAATGGGGATGCAAAACGATCCCGGGTCTCTTAGTTTGGGTGATATCTTTTCCCTCATGATCTTGATGAGTTCCGATGACCTTGAGGAAATCTTCACTTCACTAAAGTCTTCCATCTTGCTCTTGTTAGAGAGGATTTCTTTTAAGAACTTCCCGTATGCGGGCATACCTAGAATAGCATCAATGAAAGGTATGTTAATATGAAGCTTATTCATAAGGTCTAAAAACTTACCGAAGTGTTTGTCTAGACGTGCTCTCGCTCTAGATTGTGGGAATGGTAGTGGTGGCCTGTACGCAGGAGGTGGTATGTAAATTTCTTCTTTCTCTTTCATTTCGGTCGACTCAGAACTACCTCGGTCGAGATCCTTTGCGAGGGGACTCCCTATTATGGTCTCGTCAGTTGGCCCATATTTCACCTCGGTGGAAATGCGCTGCTTCACAGCTTCATTTGATCGAGGTTGTGGGTCAATGGTCTTCACGCCACACTTTCTCGTAATAGCCATGATTTGGCCTTTCTGTTTGTTCTTTGTACGTCCTGGAAGTTTCCCTTGATCTCTAGGAAATTCTCTGGCCTTTCTAAACACTTGATTTTCCAAGGCTTTTTGTGTCTTAGAAATCGAAGTAAACGCGCTCTCTATTCTACTCATCTTTCCTGCCAGCGCCTCGATCATAGCTTCCAACTTAGAACTTGGTGGTTGGATTGAGCTTGATGATGGTTCCTGGCTCTTCAATTGAGTAGAAGAAGAAGAAGGTGGCACTAGAGCATTTTCAACATGTGAATAAGGATTACCGGCATTGCTTTGATTGGATCTCCAATTGTTGTAGATTTGGTTGTTGTTGTTGTTTTTGTAGTTATTGTTCCTGTTCCCTTGGTAGTTTCCTCTTCCAACGTACCCAACATCTTGCTCTTTGGTTTGTTGGGTTTTAGCCTTTATGAGCTCCTTCAAAGCCTTCATCTCATTGTTGAAGGTGTTGATTTGTTCGACACTAGAAGAGGTGAGATTAGCTCATGAGGTCTAGAATTTTGACCTCCCGTGTCAGTACTCCGGTGAGAGTATTTCTCCATAGTGAGAGTTTGCTTCTCAACAAAATCCCACGCTTCATGAACTGGTTTATCCATGAACGTCCTAGCGGAGAGTGATTGAAGCTTGAACTGTGCTTCGGCATCTAAACCCTTGAAATAGATCACTAGTAAGTCAATCTTTGGAATCCCATGATGTGGGCAATCCAACAAAAGATCTTTAAATCTTTCCCATGACTTGAAATGACTTTCACCATTCCTCATCACAAAAGCATTTATTTTGGGCCTCAACTCTGCCGTCTTTGATGGAGGGAATAATTTGGTAAGAAACTCTGCGGTCATCTCCTCCCATGTGTTCACACTTCCAGTTGGGAGCAAATGATATCATGCAAGTGCTTTATCCTTCAAAGAGAAAAAGAAAACACGCAGTTTGTAGTCATTATTATAACATCTAGACGGTCTCAAATTTTCCATCAAAATGTCATAGTTTTGCAAGTGTTGGTGTGGTGATTCTCTCTCCATTCCTCCAAAACAATTCTGCTGAATCATTGTGATGACTTGAAGTCTGAACTCATAATCTCTGTTAGCTGGATCACCTAGGTTGACGTCGGGACGGCGTGTTTATTGAATGGGATCCGTACGTTGACCAAGTGTTTTTGGAATTCCCACAAATGGATCAATTGGCTCCACCCTTTGTGGTGGCGGTGGTGGTGGTGGTATACAAGTGGGTGCTGGTTGAGGTGGGTTAATCACAACTCTAGCAGCTCTCTCCGCTTCCAAATGCACTAGTCGCATCTGCACTCTCAACACGGCCATGTCGGCTTGGAGTTGCTCTTGTTGAGTGAGTTGGTCAACTCTCTCTTTCTTTAGAGCTTCTTCTTGAAGCCTTATTCGATCTCGAGCTTCAGCTAATTCAACTCTAAGATTCTATACTTCTTTATCATTGATAGCGGCCATTTTCGTTGCTTCTTTCAACCTTTTTTTGTAAGTCTTTTCTTGTTCAGGATTGTAAGGAACGATTTCTTTACATGTTCTAGTTCTTTGCATAAACCTAAGGAAAGGTCCTGCAAGAACACTCAAGTAGAAAGATCAATAGTAAAGTAAGAAGTTTCCAAGTTAGACAACCATACACTACATTGGTCTTGACCAATTCCTCAACAATGGCGCCAAAAACTTGTTTGCTCAAAAAGGTGTGTGCAGACAAAGCTTTAAATTTATTATGAGAATAATAAACCTACCGATAAGCGAACCTGCAGTGTATGGATCAATTGTAGTAAGGGCTTATATTCCGGAGTCGATCTCAAGGTATCGGTGAGAATAATCACAGTAAAGCAATCTAACTTCGGAAGCATGCAATAATATTAATCAAAAGCAAAAGAAAGATGTATATCAAGATGGGAAAATGTTGATTCTAAAGATCATAGAATCCAGTTGTTGTTTCGACTCAAGATTTGTAAAGGTAACGTGGACAAAGTTGATGTTTGCTGAGGGAAGGTGTTGCTACTATGGGATAGATCACCGGGTAAGTCTCACTACCCACTTTCTTAAACCAAAGCTCCTATCACCGGTTAAGTCTCAAGGAACTAATGAAAGGTAAAAGCGCTCAAACCAACATCACTTACCTAAGTGTACAGAACTAACCATCACCGGATAAGTCTCAAGTTAACTCTCAAAGTTAGGATAAAGGCACACTCAAACCCAAATAAAGGATAAACCTTTATTACCTAACACGCATCATCATCGGTATACAAGCAAAGGAATCACCGGGGTAAGTCTCATCCTAGGCACACGTATAAACCAAGAAATGTGTAACAAGGATAGGATTTGGAAAACTATAGCCTAAACTCGGAATCTGCAAAGAAGTGGGCGATCTCGTTCTGTTCTATATCGATCTCGGTCGAGATGCTCAACGAACCGCCCAAGACGGGTTTCAGATTAGGGTTAACTCAAGCTTTCAGGGTCCACTTAGAAAAAGGTCTATTCTTTCATCGTCTATACCACAACCTTCGCCTAATCACCCTAGAATCGCAAGGGTGTTTAGCCAACAATCATCATAATCAATGCAATATCAATTATATAAAGATTATCAAGAATATCAAGAAAAGAGAACAAAGCAAGCAACAAAGATGTCTCAATTATCAAAGCTAAGAAACCAACAATAGTATCAATAATGTGTTCCAAAGAAATGGATGATAACAACTTACTAACTCAATGTTCACCTTTGACGTCCCAGCCTCTCTAACTTAATGTTCACATTCTATTTTTATAGAAGAACTTTAGGTCAAAATATATCTTGTCTCTTCGGATGTGCGCCGTCGACCTCGATCTAGGCCTAGTGGGCCATCTCGGTTGAGATGCACCATTGTGTCCATCCGAGATGAGTAGTGATCTACATGCATGAAATCATAACTTCATTTGGATCTTTCTTCCTTCTTTCCAACATGGCTCTTGTCCTTCTCCTTTTCCTTCCTAATGCTCCTAAATGTAGCTCCATAGCTCCTTAGCTCTTTATGCTCCATTAAAACCCAAAACGTGCCATATTCCCTACAATTACAATAAAACGTGGTTTAGACCTCGATTCTTGCAAAGTAACCGAATAATGACATAAATAGTATGAATACATATACATGCATGTAGAGTTATGATGAGAAAATAACAAAACCATGTCCAAAATATTGACAATAATTCATGCTATCACTTGGGAAGATGTTTTTCCTCATGTTGAATTTGCATATAAAAGTACCATGCATTTGTCTACTAACCCAATTCCTTTTGAGTGTGTCTTTGGGTTGAATCATTTGACTCCTTTAGATCTTATATCGTTGTCTATCGAGGAGCGACTAGATTATAATGCATAAAGAATATGAAAGAATAGACCTTTACCGGGTAATACATACCTTTACCGGGTAAGTCTGAGGTTAACTCACAAAGATAAGAAGAAAACACAATCAAACCTCATAAAGGATAAACCTTTTTACCTATAAGTCATCATCTTTGGCAACCAAGAAAGGGAATCACCTAGTAAGTCTCTTCTCAAGCTTGGAAATGAGCTTGAAAGGATCAACAAGCCTAGGATTTAGGCAATTTATAACCTAGGCTTAATGATATAACATAAACGGACAAAAAAAATCTCGGGTGATTCTTGGTCAAATATCGTCCAAGATTCTCAAGAACAAACCAAGATTCGTATCTGCGAAGGTAAAACAACTCTCAGGGTCCAATCCTATCTTAAAGGCTCAGTCTATTATCATCTAAACCACCACCATCAACAAATCACCCTAGCATCGTAAGGGTTTTAGCCAACAACACCCATATTCAAATAAAGAAAGATATATGAAATCAAGAAAACCATAACCTCTAAAAAACCAAAAGAAAGGTAAGAAATACTTAGCAACGTGCCTTCAATATCCAAATCTGTATTAAATCAACTAAGAAAGATCAAATCTTGTGTTCGAAAGCAACGAAATCTATAAACTAATTATTTTCTAGTAATCTTCACGATCCCTCTCAATCCTCTATGTTGTTGATCAATCAATGTAATCTCAATCACAATTCCAACCCATGATGGTCCTCCGATCGGGTCATGGTGTTTTTATGTAGGTCCTAGATCAAAGTTGTAGCCATAATATCTTATAAATGGATCTAGGTTTTGAAGTTTGCGTTTTGGGACGTTTTTACTAAATCTCGGGTTAGCCCGTTAACAATCTTGACCGAGATTTCCATCAGTGAACCGAGATTTGTATTCTATTGCGTGTAATCGTTTAGATCCTTGCTTTTATCCTTTTGATGATGCTCCTATGTCCTCCTTTGTACTCCAGAATGCTTCCTATGTGATCCACTTCAATGACTTTGTAACACCCCAAATTTTGAGAACTCGGGGAGCTACTGGTTAGGACCTCACAATGGGTCCCGACCTTAGTTTGACAACAATTTCACTAGGATCTTACAACAAGGCACAAAAGTATTTAAAACATTTGAAAACTTTAAACAATATATACATGAAGAATATGTATCAGCCTTACAAGGTAAAGGTGATAGCATGAATTATAGTCTATATTTTGAGGTTTGTTTTGGACGTTTTATCTTCAATAATCTGCATGTTAGCATGTATAATATGTGATTATATTACCATTTCATCTACCCTTGCGGGAATCGAGGTCTACACCTAGTTTTGCTGTAATTACAGGTAAAATGGTACGTTTTGCATCAAAAAGGAGCAAAAGGAGTCATGAGTCATTTGGAGCTACATTGAGGAGCATAAGGAACCATCTAGGAAGCATAGCCATGGATTAAAGATTTACTTTGGACCAGTTTTGAGAGATTTCACATTCAGTTATGACTCACCTCGGTTGACCAGAGATTCATCTCGACCGAGGTGATCCAGAGACGCCGACTCGACCGAGGCGAACACCTAGGACGCGGCGAGAATATTTTATTCTTGGCTGAGATCTTTTAAATTTGGAAGGTGATCTTATATTTTTGGGCTTGGCTCCTGGAAGGAAGAAGATCTAATATTTTACCTATTTTTATGGGAAAAGATCTTTCTAAGATATTTTATCTTTGGAGGGTTATTTTCCTATAAAAAGGGTTGGATTTCCACAAATCCAGGATCCCGCTTTGCACGTTATACACCATTGAAGGCTGCGAGATCCAGCATACATCGCTGCAACCATACTCCAGTTGGGAGTTTTGAAGAACCTTTTTTGGAGGTTGAAGGAAGATTGAAGATCGTAGCTTTTATAGCTTTTTGGAGGGTTTTGTAAGATTGTCTTCAATCCCCTTCCTTGTTGTCTTCTCTTGTTGGATTGCTATCCAAGGAACGCTTTTGTTGTGATATTTGATTCAGTTATTGAAGTCTTTTTCATAAAATTCTTTTTGTTCAAATATTCACCTTCTTCCCATATATTTAATACTTTCGTAATGATGATGAGTGGCTAATTTCCTTGTGTGATTCTAGGGTGATTGGCTGAAGGTTGTGGGAAAAACAATGATAGAATAATCTTAGATTCCAGTAGGATCCTGAAAGTTCGAGTCTTTAACCTTAACCCTAAGCATCTCGTTCGGTTGATGAACATCTCGGCCGGGGTGGAATTCTTCTGACCGAGGTGACTTATCCAATCCTAAACAGAAAGTTAAGTGTTAGAGTTTGCTAAATCCTATTCTTATTACACCTCTCTGGTTCAATGCAAGCTTAGGAAGAGACTTACCCGGTAATTCCTTAGTCTGTTTACCAACGATCATAAGTGTAGGTAATAAAGGTTTATCCTTTATTGGGGTTTGAGTGTGCTTCCATCCCATCTTTGTGAGTTAGCCTGAGACTTAGCCGGTAAAGGTTGATTCTATTCCCTTAGACGGTGTGTTAGTTTGAGGTTATAGTTCTTTATCTTGATTCCTTGAGACTTACCCGGTAATAGGAGTTACGGTTTAGGATTAGTGTGTAGTGAGACTTACCCGGTGATATACTCCACTTTAGTAACACCTTCCCCCACGCAAAAATCTCAACTTTGTCCGCTTATCTATAGATCTTGAGTTGGAACCACAACTAGACGCTTTAATCCCTAGAATTGCATGTTTGCTTTATTGACTTCTTATTCATTTTTTATTGTGTTAATTGCTCTTGTGGTTAGTATTCACGAAGCTTACCGTTATTGACTTTGTTTCACCGAGTCCCTGTGATCGACCCCTAGAATTTTTTGCTTTTTACTACGATTGACCCGTACACTGCGGGTTCGCATCCTTGTTTTAAGCTTAAGTCTAGGGTTATAAATTTAAAGCTTGCACACACCGTTTGGAGCGAAAAAGTTTTTGGCGCCGTTGCCGGGGACTTGGTCTAGACCGAGCCGGTACGGTTAGCTCTTGGGGCGCTTGCCCCGTGTCATCTAATCACTCTACTTGAGTGACTTTTGCAGGTTCTTTCTTAGGTATATGCGAAGAACCCGCACTGGGAAGGAAATCGTTCCTTACGATCCCGAACCCGAAAAGACATACAAGTGACGCTTAAGAGAAGCAAAGATGGCCCAACAAGACGACCGCGATCTTGCGGCCGAATTAAAAGAGGCGTTAGAGCTGTTACGACTCAGCAAGGAAGAACTAAGGCAAGAGAAAGAAGAGAATCGCACCAAGACTACAGCAATCAAAGCTGAGATAGCAGTCATACGAGACCAGATTCTACTTCGACCGAGGGAAGATCCCCCTATTGATCCTCGACCGATGCAGGATCCAGTGGCTGACTCTCGACCGAGGCAGGTTCCAGTACCTGACGCCCCGGCCGATGTACTTCCACCTCGGAGGCCAGTCCGAGATGTTCTTCTTGCAGGAATCCCACAAACCCTAGGTCAAAGGATGGACCCTAATCAACAACTGAGGCGTCCGGGAGTGAACCTAGGAGATCCAGCGGATCATGACTACGAACTTCGACCGCAAGTTCTAGCCATGATTCGCCAATGCCAATTCGGAGGGCTAGAGAAGGAGTCGCCACATCAACATCTTCAAAACTACGAGATCTTGATGGAAACCTTGCGACCTTCCAGAATTGAAAATAACAACTACAAGCTAAGACCTTTTTACTTTTCTTTAAAAGATAGAGCTCTTACTTGGTATCAATCTCTTCCTCCAGGAAAAATTAGCACATGGGAGGAGATGACTACGGAATTCTTGACCAAATTCTTTCCCCCCTCAAAGACCGCTGAAATGAGAGGGAAGATCAATGCTTTCATTATGAAGGACAAGGAGAGCTTGTCCAAATCTTGGGAGCGGTTCAAGGATATTCTTTTGGATTGCCCACATCATGGGATTCCAAAGATCGAGTTGTTGGAGATCTATTTCAAGGGATTGGACGGAAGCACCCAGTTCAATCTCCAACTACTCTCCGCCGGCACCTTCATGGACATGGCGATTGATGAGGCTTGGGACTTCATTGAGAAGCAAGCCTTGCACATGGAGAAATATACCCACCAAGGAGCTGAAGGTGGAGTTAAAAGAGTCAACTTTCAAGAGACTCAATCCAACAACAATCAACTCACGTCTTTGAAGAATGACGTGAAGCAATTGAAGGAACTCTTGATGGCTCAAACTAAGAAGGAAGAGCAAGGGCAAAGGAACAACAACAACAACGGGTACCGTAACAACAACAACGGTCCCCGAAACAACAACTACAACAACAATAATAGAGGATCCAATAGCAATAACTGGAGGGCGAATAACCAAAATCACGGTAACAATCATTCAAACTCCAACTCTAACGATTCCTCTAACCCTTTCCTCTCCCCCCCCCCTTCTTCTTCTTCTACTCCATTAAAGAGCCAAGGGCAAGGATCAAGTTCGTCTCAGCCAGAAAAGAAAGACGCAGTTCTGGAGGCTATCTTGATCAAGCTTAGCGCTATGGAGAATTCTATGACTTCATTTTCGAGGACCCAAAAGTCCTTCGAACAACAACTTGCAAGTAGGGCGAATGAAGCGCCAAGAGATCCAGGGAAGCTTCCAGCAAAGATGGAAAGCAACCCTAAGGGCCGGTGCATGGCCATAACAACGAGGAGTGGACTTAAAACTGAAGATCCAGTACCTCGTTCGACGCAGACCACCTCGGTCCGGATCCAGTCGAAGAACACCTCGACCGAGATGCCAACCGAGGCGGAGCAACAGAAAGCAGGAGGGACGACTGAAACTTATATTCCACCCCCTGCATACAAACCACCACTTCCATTCTCTCAGTCCAGAGCCAGAGCACATCTAGACAAGCACTTTGGTAAGTTTCTTGACTTGATGAATAAGCTACATATTAATATTCCTTTCCTTGATGCTATTTTAGGTATGCCCGCCTATGGGAAGTTCTTAAAAGAAATCTTATCAAGGAAGAGGAAGCTGGAGGATGTTGGTGAGGTTAGGATGACATCTAAATCTTCGGAGCTTATCAAGATCATGAAGGAAAAGATGCCACCTAAGTTGAGAGATCCCGGCTCGTTTTGCATTCCCATTCAAGTTGGGGATGTCACTTGCGAAGCCCTTTGTGATCTAGGAGCCAGCGTGAGCATCATCCCGCTGGAGCTATGTACGAGGATCGGACTTGGAGAGCCCAAGCCGGTCAAGATTCGACTTTACATGGCGGATCGCTCCATTACCCATCCCGTGGGCATCTTGGAGGACGTTCCGGTCAAGTTAGGTAACTTCTATCTACCAATAGATTTTGTTGTACTTGACATTCCCGTAGATTATCCTGTTCCTATTATTCTCGGGAGGCCATTTCTAGCAACTTCGGGTTGCAACGTGGATTGCAAGAACGCCAAGTTGAAATTCAACGTTGGTGGCGATGAGGTGGAATTCGCATTACTTGCAGCCATGAAAGGGGAGCAGCTAACTGATGATATCTTCAACATCTACGATGAAGAAGAATCAAGAGAATTGGTGAGCTCTATCCTTAATAACGATCCAATCGAAAGAGTTATAAGCTTCAGTTTAATGGAGGAAGGTATAGATGCTTCTTGTGATGCAGATATACGGAGCTTGAAGGCACTGGAAGAAGATCCAGGGGCTAAAACTGAGAAGCTAATCCAGGAGACGAAGATCTCCAGTTTCGGTTCCAGTTGCAGTACCTCGACCGAAGCACTTCCTGGACCGAGCGAGGCGACTGAAGAACATCTCGGTCAACACCTCTTCACCTCGACCGAGGTCGATGGCGAGATGATATCAACTGAGATTACGGAGAATAATAATCCTCTTACTCACTTCTCTGACATTCATCCTCAGTTGGTGGAACATTCTATCCACCAACTTTCTGATAAGAACGGACCTTGGTATGCTGACATTGTAAATTATCTTGTTTGCCAGGAAACACCGCCCGGATTGACGTACTCCCAAAAGAAGAGATTCTTCAAGGAAGTACGACATTATTACTGGGACGAGCCGCTGCTATTCAAGCGCGGACCAGATGGGATGCTTCGTAGATGCATTCCGGAAGATGAGGTTAATAGCGTTATACGGCATTGCCATTCGCTTCCTTGTGGAGGACATGCTAGCACCGATAAAACATGCGCTAAGGTATTGCGTTCGGGTTTCTTTTGGCCTACATTATTTAAAGATGTACAAGCTTTTGTTGTCTCTTGTGATGCATGCCAAAGAACAGGGAACTTATCAAGGAGAAACGAGATGCCACTTAATAACATCCAAGAAGTGGAAATCTTCGATGTGTGGGGGATTGACTTCATGGGACCTTTCCCATCCTCCGGAGGAAACCTCTATATCCTTCTTGCGGTTGACTACGTCTCTAGATGGGTTGAAGCCATTGCTTCCCCCACTAATGACGCCAAGGTGGTAGTAAAGTTCCTAAACAGGACTATCTTTCCACGGTTTGGAACTCCGCGCATCATCATCAGCGATGGAGGAACGCATTTCATCAACCGGAAGTTCAAGGCACTTCTATCGAAGTATGGGGTAACCCATAAGGTGTCAACCGCTTATCACCCTCAAACTAGTGGACAGGTCGAGATCTCGAATAGAGAAATCAAAGCAATTTTGGAGAAGACCGTCTCTAGAACGAGGAAAGATTGGTCCATGAAATTGGACGATGCTCTTTGGGCGTACAGGACCGCATTTAAGACCCCCATAGGTACCACCCCTTACAATTTGGTATATGGGAAGTCTTGCCATTTGCCCGTTGAATTGGAACACAAGGCGTATTGGGCAATCAAATGGTTGAATTTCGACATCAAGGAGGCTGGTGAGAAGCGACTATTGGAGCTCAACGAGCTGGAGGAGCTGCGTTTGAACGCTTATGAGAATGCCAAAATCTACAAGGAAAGGACGAAGAGATGGCATGACAAGCGTATCGTCCCAAAGGAGCTTAACGAAGGAGACTTAGTTCTACTCTTCAACTCCCGCCTCCGCCTTTTTCCAGGTAAGTTGAAATCTAGATGGACCGGACCTTATGGTGTGAAACATGTTTTCCCTCATGGTGCAGTTGAGATATGGGGCGAAACCAGCGGAAGCTTCAAGGTCAACGGTCATAGACTTAAGAAATACCAGCCGGAAACGCCGGTTGAGGAGGTTGCACCAATATACCTCGTTTGAGACGCATTATGGTCCAGCTAGCAACCTTAAACCAAGCGCTTCTTGGGAGGCAACCCAAGGTATTGCTTTCTTTTCCCGTTTTCTAGTCTAGTTTAGATAGTTTTTGTTTTTGCTTTGCTTTGCTTTGCTTTGTTTTTGGCATTCTGGACAGACAACATGGAATATCTAAGGAAGGAGCATAACTGGAAGGACAGAAGTTCGAGATTTTGAGACGACAGAAGCATCTCGGTTACTGTCAGAGCACCTCGACCGAGTTGATTCTTGAGCAACCGAGGCGACTAGGGTTTTCTGCAGAACCACCTCGGTCCGTACCACCTCCGTCCGTACCACCTCCGTCCAGTCAAGACCATCTCGACCGAGGTGACAGCAGATCCAGGAACGGTATAAAAGGGGGAAAAATTTATTTTTTCACTTTTTACCTTACTCAACTCGACCGCGGCGCCCTTCATCACCTCGCTTCCTCAGTTTTTGTTCGTTTTCGAAGATTTCCGCTTCCAAACTGCGATTGAAGGGTAGAGGAACCTATTGCAACAACAGATCTGCAAAGAAATCGAACGAATCGACCGAAACGAGGTAAAAACAGTCGAAACCCTAACTCGTCCATTCGCTTCGATTTGGGCTTTGGTTGCCCCTGATTCTGCTGAGAAAAGGCTTAAGTACCCCTTAGGAAGCAATTGTAGTGATTTTTGGGGGAAAAGAACTGAATTTTTGAGAATTGGAATCGAAACTGCTGCGCCTCGGTCCAGTCAAACTGCATCTCGACCGAGGTGATTCTTGAGGGTTGTCAGCGACCGAGGTACTCTGACAGTGTTTGAGAAGAAGAAAAAAAAAATGAGTTCCGATCGTCGCCTAGCCCTCAGAGACAGATCCTCACCTTCCCCTCCTTCTTCTTCTTCTTCTTCCCGTCCTTACTGCCCGGTGATCCACGAGAGATGCCGGGTAGACTATGAGCGCATAGCTAGCCGTCTAGTTATCGCACCACGTTTTCTGGACGTGTCAGCTTTCGATTGCCTAGGGGTAGATGGTGACCTTAGGAGGATGATTGCCACTGTTGGGCTGGATCAGTTTACTGAGATCCGAGCCCCAACTTATTTGGAGCCGACCTTAGAGTTTGTTAGCTCCTTCTCCTACCTCCCCACAGACCAGTCTGTGAAGTACCGGTTGATGAACCGGAACTTCATAGTTCCCTTAGAGGTTTGGAGAGAGATTTTCGGCTTTTTTGAGCCCACCGCCACCGATTTCCCCTCCCGATCCGTAGCTAGGGAGTTCTGGGGGCAGATTGCCCATATTACCGAGCATGCAGACAGATGGCGCCCTGGAGATTCCAGGGAGAAGGTCATCTTCCACCCGGCCTTCAGATTAGTCCATAGGATATTCAGCGAGACACTTCTGGCGCGTACTGAGACGCCCTAGAAGATCCGACAGGGCAAGCTCTTCAGCCTTTACTGTATGGTCACGGGGGGTTTCCCAGACTTTGGCTTGATCTTGGCAGAGGACCTGCACAAGATCAAGGCCAAGGCGAAGGGAGACATTTGCTGCGGAGGTCTAGTCACCCATATAGCTGCTTATCACGGGATGGACCTCAGTGTATGTACGATGGTGGCGGCTCCGAAGCCGCTTGGATTACAGGAGATGATCACACGGAGGATTCTAGTTCCCCGTGGTCTGACCACTCCATTTGTTGCTATGCCATGGGAGCGGACTGCGCCACAGGGGATCCGCTGGTTTGCACAGTTCATAGTTTTCGATCCACATTACTGGCAGACAGCTTGGGCTCCGCTGATGGAGGATCATAGGGAGGCAGCAGCTGCCCCGGCTGAGGAGGAGGAGGATGACGATGACGAGGAGACAGTAGATGAGAGAGATGGTGGAGTCCCGATGGATACAGGGACGGATACTACAGGTACGAGCGCGCCGCCGATCATTGACTTGGATGATGAGGAGGATATTGAGCCTGCACTAGCTGAGACTTCTCCTGTCAGACCCGCTGGACGCAGGAGGCGCGGAGCGAGAGATCGGGCTGCCCACAGACGGATCGATGACCTGACAGATCAGGTTATTGACTCGTATGCTGCATTATCGCTGGATATCCGCGAGATGCAGGAGCGGCAGCACTATCAGCACATCATGGCCCAGCTTCAGTTCGAGCATGTCATGGGTTACCCGTTCGACCCGACGCAGTATCCGTATGTGCCACCACCACCACCACCGGATCGAGACTATTGAGGAGCTGCAGGATTTTCTTTATTCTATTTTTATGCAGTTCAGCTTTTTATCCGGTGAGTACTCTTATTTCCAGACTTATATTGACCCACTGGGACAGTGTGTCCCAAGTATGGGGTGTTTGTATTTATGTGATGACTTTGATGTACTTATTTGACTACTTTGATGTATGACGCACATTTGATCGGATATTTCGTATTTATGCTTCAGTTGCCTTTATATGTTTATCTGATATTACATGCATACCTACAGGTTATTTGATTGAGAAAAACGTCGAAACTGAAATAAAAAAAATGGTTTTAAAAAAAAATTTTTGACCTCGACCGAGTCAGTCTTGGCCAAACGAGGCGTTTCACCTCGGTTGAACCAAGAACATCTCGACCGAGGTGGGTTAACTGAGAGTTTTTCGAAACTGATTTTGTGTTACTTATTTGGATATGACCTCAGTGAAGATCTTATTTACTAACTGGTTTTAAATTCTTTATGTGTTTGAAAGGTTTTATAATATGTTTAAGTTGCTAAATGCTTTGTTTGAAATTATTGGCATGTTTAATACTTTGTTTTTATCCAAATTATGTTGAATTTGAAGGTTGACACCACAAGATAAGTTCTCTCACTCTCTTCCTGGAAAGACCAAGGCAATTCATTCTTCTCTCTTCTTCTTCTTGATCATGCTTAGCCCCTCATATATATTTTGCCTCCTTTACCTATCCGGGAATTTGGAAGCAAGCGAAGTGGTGAAATCAAGTGAAGTTAAAGTTGAGAAGTGGCTGGGAGTGAAAGTGTTAGAAAGCAATAATAGGTTTGGGGAAGTCAATCATGAAGATGAGTAACTCGGCACCATTCACATAGCCGGGTGTTTGTGTCTTGCCAAAGTCGGATTGAGCGATATTCCTAACGGGTCATGGTATGTGCATCAAGGGTTTGATGCATCTCAAGAAATTGATGATTGCTGATTTCCTAGGCTTCGGTTATTGTGCACCTCTGTCCATGCATCCCAAAAAGTAAAGTAAAAAGAAAAAGAAGTGGAATAAGCAAAGCTTATTGGTGGAAGATGTTGCAAGTTAAAGTGGAAGTGAAGTTCATCCTTTTCCCGGATTCTAGCACCACATTACCTTACATACATCCCCACCCTACACGTTTCTTGACCTTTTCTTTTGGGAAGCCCTTGAGACCTTGAGCTTGTTGATTGACTTAGTGGTTTAAACTGGATTATACATGATTAATTTTGATAATTATGATTTATTATGCATTCTATGATTTTATGCAAAGATGAACAACTTTCCTATATTTATAAAATGTTGTGAGCATATTGAGTTTTTAAATGCCATGAAGTATTCTCTTAGAGTGATCTATGATAGTTGCACACCATAAAATGTTCTTGAAAGACTTTTTATTGATTTTTATGACTTATAATCCATTCTATCTTGTCTTTTATATGAGGAACTTCCTTGGGGACAAGCAAGGGCTAAGTATGGGGTATTTTGATAGCATGAATTATAGTCTATATTTTGAGGTTTGTTTTGGACGTTTTATCTTCAATAATCTGCATGTTAGCATGTATAATATGTGATTATATTACCATTTCATCTACCCTTACGGGAATCGAGGTCTACACCTAGTTTTGCTGTAATTACAGGTAAAATGGTACGTTTTGCATCAAAAAGGAGGAAAAGGAGTCATGAGTCATTTGGAGCTACATTGAGGAGCATAAGGAACCATCCAGGAAGCATAGCCATGGATTAAAGATTCACTTTGGACCAGTTTTGAGAGATTTCACATTCAGTTATGACTCACCTCGGTTGACCAGAGATTCATGTCGACCGAGGTGATCCAGAGACGCCGATTCGACCGAGGCGAACACCTAGGACGCGGCGAGAATATTTTATTCTTGGCTGAGATCTTTTAAATTTGAAAGGTGATCTTATATATTTGGGCTTGGCTCCTGGAAGGAAGAAGATCTAATATTTTACCTATTTTTATGGGAAAAGATCTTTCTAAGATATTTTATCTTTGGAGGGTTATTTTCCTATAAAAAGGGTTGGATTTCCACAAATCCAGGATCCCGCTTTGCACGTTATACACCATTGAAGGCTGCGAGATCCAGCATACATCGCTGCAACCATACTCCAGTTGGGAGTTTTGAAGAACCTTTTTTGGAGGTTGAAGGAAGATTGAAGATCGTAGCTTTTATAGCTTTTTGGAGGGTTTTGTAAGATTGTCTTCAATCCCCTTCCTTGTTGTCTTCTCTTGTTGGATTGCTATCCAAGGAACGCTTTTGTTGTGATATTTGATTCAGTTATTGAAGTCTTTTTCATACAATTCTTTTTGTTCAAATATTCACCTTCTTCCATGTATTTAATACTTTCATAATGATGATGAGTGGCTAATTTCCTTGTATGATTCTAGGGTGATTAGCTGAAGGTTGTGGGAAAAACAATGATAGAATAATCTTAGATTCTAGTAGAATCCTGAAAGTTCGAGTCTTTAACCTTAACCCTAAGCATCTCGTTCGGTTGATGAACATCTCGGCCGGGGTGGAATTCTTCTGACCGAGGTGACTTATCCGATCCTAAACAGAAAGTTAAGTGTTAGAGTTTGCTAAATCCTATTCTTATTACACCTCTCTGGTTCAATGCAAGCTTAGGAAGAGACTTACCCGGTAATTCCTTAGTCTGTTTACCAACGATCATAAGTGTAGGTAATAAAGGTTTATCCTTTATTGGGGTTTGAGTGTGCTTCCATCCCATCTTTGTGAGTTAGCCTGAGACTTAGCCGGTAAAGGTTGATTCTATTCCCTTAGACGGTGTGTTAGTTTGAGGTTATAGTTCTTTATCTTGATTCCTTGAGACTTACCCGGTAATAGGAGTTACGGTTTAGGATTAGTGTGTAGTGAGACTTACCCGGTGATCTACTCCACTTTAGTAACACCTTCCCCCACGCAAAAATCTCAGCTTTGTCCGCTTATCTATAGATCTTGAGTTGGAACCACAACTAGACGCTTTAATCCCTAGAATTGCATGTTTGCTTTATTGACTTCTTATTCATTTTTGATTGTGTTAATTGCTCTTGTGGTTAGTATTCACGAAGCTTACCGTTATTGACTTTGTTTCACCGAGTCCCTGTGATCGACCCCTGGAATTTCTTGCTTTTTACTACGATTGACCCGTACACTGCGGGTTCGCATCCTTGTTTTAAGCTTAAGTCTAGGGTTATAAATTTAAAGCTTCCACACACCGTTTGGAGCGAACAAAGGGTATCAAAACGACACATATGAAGAACAAAAGACATCCCCGTCCCCAACTAAATCAGTATGTGGACCCGGCTGACCATTCCCTCCGAATCTCTCTACAACTGTATTAACCTGCAAGACATCTACAAGCGGTATAAAACCGTTAGCTAACGTTCTATGCATAAGTATAAAGGTAAAAGCACAAACACACAACATACACAATCAACATGCAACACTCAATCCTTTTATTGTCTTTAGTTAGGTGATAGGTCATTACTAATGATACTTATTTTGTGACATGAGGGATTCCCAAACCTCGCCCTTGTCCCCGTTTACCAACGCGGAATGGTACTAATGCATCTGACCATCTACCGGACTGGGCTGGTCGCAGGGAACCTCCTAGACTCTCGCAAGAGCTAGGCAAATGATGTCACGACCCGTTATCATACAATTGGGTCAATTACGTAAATAATAAAGTCGGCCTAATCCGGTTTCGTTGTTTATCATAACTAACAAATACCACTCATACACATTACACTCATACAAGAAGCCAGCTAAGTATGTCCGTGGACTTACCTGAATCAGATCTCGACTTTCTAATTCGCAAATCAATCTGTACAGTAGGAATTCAGTGGCCTGTCAAAGGAGGCAAGTGTGTCAGCACACTTTCTAGGTGATTAGAAGTCTAAGACTTCTAAGATAGTAGGTCTTAATAGAACGGAATTGATTCCAGTATTAACTTATGGTAAAATGACTATTTTACCCTTGGTCTCGAAACTTCGAAAAATTCCTTAATTCATGCCTAAACTATTATTTGAGACTACAGAATCATATTCTAACTCCTAAAGATGAGTTTGGTTACAAACTGACAACCCATTTCCTTATTTTCGGAAAGATCGTTAAGGTCCAACTTCGGCTTCAAATATAAAATTCGAATAATCTTATAAAAATTACGAAATAATTCCCTAGATCATCTATGATATCTCATCTACTCCTAGGAGCAAGAATTTCTTAAAACTGTTTAACCATCACTTCTACAAAAATTTCTAAAGTTGGTTACAACACTTAACAAACAACACACTCTCTTAACTTTGAAAAAATCATAACTCCTAAACTACTCGCTGGATTTATCCCAAATTTTGATATATTCTACTATAAAATCGTATCTATAATATATCCAAAATTCAGCCGCAAAGGAGATCAAAATCCTATTTAAAACTATCTCACAAAACTGAATTTCAGTACAACAGAAAAACTGCTTACGACTCAATCTTTGAAAAATCATAAGTCCCAAACCACTCGCTGGATTCCTCTCAAATTTTAATATGTTCTACAACAATATGTCAACCATATCATATCCAAAATTCAAGCCCAACTGAGATCATAATCCTATTTAAAACTATCTCACAAAACCGAATTTCAGCACAACAGAAAAACTGCTTACGACTCAATCTTTGAAAAATCATAAGTCCCAAACTACTAGCTGGATTCCTCTCAAATTTTAATATGTTCTACAACAATATGTCAACCATATCATATCCAAATTTCGAACCCAACGGAGATCAAGAGCTTATTCAAAACTATCTTACAAAACAGCATCACTTGTTGTTTTCCCCAACACTCAGCACATATATAAAAACTGCATGAGGCGTCAACTTTGGAACACAATAACTCTCAAACCGTAACTCCGATTCCTCCCAATTTTAGTATGTTATACTATGTACTACTTTCTATGACATATCTGAAAACCAGCCAAAAAAGAGGAGTCTAACTTACCCAAAATTGGACCCGAAGTTGACTGCTCGTCACTTTCGAAAATTCAGAAAACTCCTATATCTTCACTGTTTCTTCTATGGATGTTCTGAGCCCGATTAGGAGACATGAAAAGCATTCATTAGACACAAAAGGTGTGGAAAGAAGTGAAAGGAAGCAAGGGTATCCACCTTACTCGATTCCAAGACTCGAAGGGAGATAGGATGTGCTCTTGGATCTCTCTGTTGGTGTGATGAAGATTCAACACTCTCCTTCATGTCGAGTGACTGCAAAGACGACATAATGTGCCCCTCCTTTGCTTATCGATGCAGAAGTGTTGCTATTGTCTCCCCCAGGTTGTATATGATGAAGGCGATGGATGAGCCACAGTAGTATGTCGATGTAGGTTGGGTAGAGAGGTAGATCAACGTACCAGCGAACACTGGAGGGAGGAGTGACAGAGGTGCGAGGCTGGGCATCTGTCTGCTTGAAGTCCGCTGCACCGCAAGGCTGGAGGAGATGCCGGCATGTTGCTGCGTGACGGAGATGAAGGTTTGGTGGTGATGTGCCCAGAGGTGGACATCGACATCGAGGGGAGAGGCGGTCTGAGCCGCTTGGTGTGGCGGCCTGGTGGGTTACGACCTGATCCTGGGCGTGAAGACGGCACTGCTGCTCCTTTCCCTATGTAGCAGGAGATCCTGGGCAAGGTACCGGCTGGAGGACTCGTTCTTAGAGTTGACGGTGCAAGGGCTGGGAAGTTCGCCAATAGAGTCGGCTGGGAAGGGCTGGAGCGTTGAATATCGAGGCTAGAAAGCTTGCTCGATCAGATGCACGCTGGGGAGTTGGCTGAACATCGTGGCATGACGTGCAGTAGTTCACAAGAGCGCTAGGGCAAGGCGTCTCTCACCGATGGGCCGAGTAGCAGCAGATATGTGGGCTGGGGTGAAGCAATCTCGTTACTGGGCTGGCGTTCCTGGGCTGTCTTGAAGAGTTCAACAGTAGTAGGTAGGGTGTGGGCTGTCAACGGCTTGTTTGGGCCTTGTCAACTGCTTGTCTGGGCCTTGTCAACTGCTTGTCTGTGCCTCGTCACAGCTTTATCATTGTCTCGTCACAGCTTTGTCATAGTCTCGTCTCAGCCTTGTTATGATCTCGTCTAAATTCGTTGTTAAGAATTAATTATAAGAATTAGGGTTTGATATAATTCTATCATTTTATGTTAAATAAATTCTACATAAAATGATAAATAATTACAAGAATTAGGGTTTGATATAATTCTATCATTTTATGTGAATTAAATTCTACATAAAATGATAAAATTTGTGAAGAAAGAAATAATAGATAGAGTGGGAAACCGTCAACGGCTCAAAGTCCGAATTGATTCGGAATTAAACGGAATAAAAATTCCGGATATTACAGACTTATCCGTGCATATTCCATTTCCGCAGCAAAATGTGCCAATCTACCTACAATTGCAACAAAACTATGTGTAGATCTCTATTATAGCAAAGTAGGCAAATATGTGCTCAAATGTTATGTGATAGCATGAATTATTATCTATATTCCGGACATGGTTTTGTCGTTTTCTCATCATAATTTTGCATGCATGCACATGTATTTATAGTGCTTATGTCATTATTCAATTACTTTGCAAGAATCGAGGTCTACACCATGTTTTATTGTAAATGTAGGGAATATGGAACATTTTGGGTGGAAATGGAGCAAAAGGAGCTAAGGAAGCTATGGAGCTACATTTAAGAGCACTAGGAAGGACAAGAAGAAATGCAAGAACTATACTAGAAGGAAGAAAGAAAGATCCAGATGAAGATACAATGGCATGCACGTAGATCACTGCTGATCTCGGACCAACACAGTGATGCATCTCGACCGAGATGGCCCACTGGGCCTGGATCGAGGTCGACGACCAACAACCCAAGGAAATAAGATATAATTCGACCTAAAATTCTTCTATAAGAATGGAAGATGAACATTGAGTTAGACACGTTGAGACGTCAAGGAATTCTCTAGACGGCTGATTGGAGACGGATTGAAGGGAAGAAGATTTGAAGGAAGGATTTCTTAGGGTTCAAGGAAACTTAGATTGTGAGGATTTTCTTAGGGAGTATTTGTGAGTTCTTATCATTCTCTTTGGGAACACATCATTGGATACTATTGATTTGTTATTTGCTTTGACAATTGAGATATCTTTGTTGGTTGATTATTCATTTTGTTCTTGATATTCTTGATATATTTGATATTGCATTGATAATGATGATTGTTGGCTAAACACCTTTGCGATTCTAGGGTGAGTAGTTGAAGGTTGTGGTGTAGACGATGAAAGAATGAACCTTTATATGAGTGGACTCTGAAAGCTTGAGTTAGCCCTAATCTAAAACCCGTCTAGGGCTATTTGTAGAGCATCTCGACCGAGATCGATATAGAACAGCACGAGATCACCCACTGTTTTACAGATTCCGTGTTTAGGTTATAGTTTGCAAATCCTATCCTTGTTGCACCTTTCTTGGTTTATACACAAGCCTAGGATGAGACTTACCCGGTGATTCCTTTCCTTGTATACAGATGATGATGAGTGTTAGGTAATAAAGGTTTTTCCTTTATTAGGGTTTGAGTATGCCTTCATCCTACCTTTGACAGTTAACTTGAGACTTACCCAGTGATGGTTAGTTTTGTACCCTTAGGTGAGTGATGTTGGTTTTAGTATTCTTACCTTCCCTTAGTTCCTTGATACTTACCAGTGATAGGAGCTTTGGTTTAGGAAAGTGGGTCGTGAGACTTACTAGTGATCTATCCCATAGTTGAAACACCTTCCCTCAGCAAACCTCAACGTTGTCCACGTTACCTACAAAAATCTTGAGTTGAAACCACAACTGGAGACTATGATCTTTAGAATCTGCATTTCCCCATCTTGATATACATCTTGTCTTTTTCTTTTGATTAGTATTATTGCATGCTTCTGAAGTTAGATTTCTTTACTATGTTCTCACCAATTCCCTGAGGCCTACTCCTGAATATAAGCCCATAGTACGATTGATCCGTACACTGCGGGTTCGCTTATCGTTAGGTTTATTATTCAGATTATAAATTCAAAGCTTTGTCTGCTCACACCTTTTGGAGCGAACAATTTTTTGGCGCCGTTGACGGGGAATTTTTCAAGACCAATTCGGTGTACGGTTGTCTAACTTGGAAGCTTCTTGCTTTACTACTGATTATTCTATCTGAGTGATCTTGCAGAACCTTTCCTTAGGTTTATGCGAAGGACTAGAACTGGTGAAAAAATCGTTCCTTACGATCCTGAACCAGAGCAGACCTACAAGAGAAGGTTGAAAGAAGTTAACAACATGACCGCTGCCAATAATGAAGGAGCCAAAGATCTTCGAGCTGAGTTGGCCAATGCTCGAGAATAGTTAAGATTCCAAGAAGAAGCCCTCACAAGGGCGAGAGCTAAAGTAATTGCTCAACAACCAAATGCAGATGCTAGAGTCGTGGTGAATCCACCAGCACCCGCTTATGTGCCATCACCACCACCGCCTCCACCAAGGGTGGAGCCAGTTGATCCATTTATGGGCATTCCACAAACACTAGGTCAACATATGGATCCCGTTCAGGAAACGCGCCGTCCCGGCATCAACTTAGGGGATCCAGCTGAAAGAGATAATGAGCTTAGACCTCAAGTAATCACAATGATTCAGCAAAATCGTTTTGGAGGAATGAATAGAGAATCACCGCACCAACACTTACAAAACTATGATATTTTAATGGAAACTTTGAGACCTTAAAGATGTGAAATAACAACTATAAATTGCGTGTTTTATTTTTCTCTTTGAAGGATAAAGCACTTGCATGGTATCATTCGGTTCCAACTACAAGTGTGAACACATGGGAGGAGATGACCGCAAAGTTTCTTACCAAATTCTTCCCGGCATCAAAGACGGGGGAGTTGAGAGCAAAGATAAATGCATTTGTGATGAGGAATGGTGAAAACCTCTTTATGTCATGGGAAAGGTTTAAAGACCTTCAGTTGGATTGCCCACATCATGGGATTCCGAAGATTGATTCGCTAGTGATCTATTTCAAGGGTTTGGATGCTGAAGCGCAGTTCAAACTTCAATCACTTTCAGTTGGGACGTTCATGGATAAACTAGTGGATGAACTGTGGGATTTTGTTGAAAAACAAACTTTCACTATGGAGAAATACTCTCACCGGAGTACTGAGATTGGAGGTAAAAGCTCAAGACCTCAAGCGCTGAACCTCACCTCCTCTAGTGTCGAACAAATCAACGACCTCAAAAATGAGATGAAAGCTTTGAAGGAGCTCATAAGGGCGAAAACTCAACAAACCAAAGAGCAAGATTGTAAGAGTCTAGTTATAGAGTTGTTGAGAGTGTGTGATGAGGACCTAGTTTTGGCTTGATCCGCCCCTACGTGAGCCAGAGGCCGCCCTTGCGGTTTTCTTGGTCCGCCCCTGCGCCTCCGTGAGCTGCCCCTGCGGTTTAGGGTGTGCTGCTCATCTTTGTTGACTCTTGACCCGTGCTTTACTCTTTCCTTCCTCTATAAGTTTCCTCTCTCTCCTTCCTGATGAGGGTTACCCTCCACATCTCCATTTTCTCTCCCTCTTCTTCTTCTTCTTCTTCTTCTTCTTCTTCTTCTTCTTCTTCTTCTTCTTCTTCTTCCCTCTTTGGGTCTCTTTCTTGATCATCCTTGATCTTGTTGAGATTGTGAGAGCTTTGGGTGTGGCTTTGATGATGGTTGATGTTGTTATGCCTTGTTTAGCCAACTTGAAGGTTGTGGTGAGAGGTTCTGCCTCTCTTTAGGTTAAACTTGGTAGTTTTGTCTTCCATCTCTTCCTATATTTCTTCTTTCTTGCTTCTTTCCTTCTTTTCTTCATCCATAGCTTAGGTTCTACAAGTTTGATCTTGTGGCAGCCTTGATTGACTTCATTTGATGTATATATGTATGTATATGTATGTGCATGGGTGCTGGCTGAAGAAGGAGTGAAGAGATCGAGTGAAGAAGCAAGGAGAAGCTGAAGGTGTGCCCTCTACACACCAACCGCCCCTGCTCCCCCTTGGACCGCCCCTGCACCGGCTGACAACCGCCCCTGCGCCACATTCTAGCCACCCTTGCGGCCACCTGCACCAGCTTGAGTTTACACTTGGTTCTGCAGGTGTGTCTTGCTTCTAGGCTTGCTTATGGATAACATTGCCTATTCCTTTCCTAGTGTGAGTGTGTAGTACCATGCTAGGCATAGACGAGGGTGTTTGGATGATGTATGATCATGTTATGCCTTATACGGCTTTTGAGGATTATAGGTTGCGAGGTTTAGGTTTACGATGATCCTGTGGATCCCTTGTGTCTAGGTGTCAGGATTGGAGCTTGATTGTGGTTGAGTGTTGTACGAGGTTGAGGTAAGTCTGTAGGACTTACTTAGCTACCATTCTTATATTGGGTGTTTGCATTAGTGGTGTCTGTGTTATATGTTTGCTATGATAGCATGTTATGTCGATTATTACGGACCTATGTTTTATTTATTGCCCCGTATGCGTGGTAGTGATAACCTTTCCCTTTCATCCCGCCGTGGAGTTTGGGAGGTTCTCTTACGTCAGGCCACCTGGTAAACAGGAAGTTCGGAATCCACTCCCATAGGGTACACGGGTTGTGTGACCGACACTACTTCTAGATGGCTAGCAGGCCCAGAGGCGAGGATGATACGTTCCTCGTGTCACATAGTTATATATATATATATATATATGATTTGAGTCAATGGCTATTATATAAAGATAATAAATGGGTAAACTAGTGATAGCATGTTGATGTGTTTATCTTTCATGATTGTGCTTGTGCTTATGCAATACCTTATATATGTATGGTTAACTGATGGTTTTATACCATGTTGTAGATGCCTTGCAGGAAAGGCGTGCTGCTGAATGATCTGGTAGGGTGGCAGGCCGAGGACCTCTCGTACATAGGATGGTTATGGCTTTTGGGGTTGTTTATGTTTCCCTCCTGCATGAGGATGATGTTTCGTTTACCTCTTGTGTGAGGATGTTGTTTTATACTCAGCTATGATCTTGTTTACCCCCTTTTGGTTGTACAGTTTATACAGCTTTATGTATTTGTTTTATATCTGTTAGTGTCATGTTGTAAGGTCCAGTGTACTTGTTGTCAGGATAGGGTAAGGATCCATTGTGGGATCGTAGCCCAATGTGACATCCCGAGTTCCGCGGATTTGGGGTGTTACAAAGATGTTGGGTATGTTGGAAGAGGAAACTACCTAGGGAACAGGAACAACAACTACAACTACAACAACAACAGCAACGGAACTACAACAACAACAATAACGGGAACTACAACAATTGGAGATTCAATCAAAACAATTCCGGTAATCCTTATTCTCATGCTAAAAATGTTCTAACTCCACCATCTTCTTCTTCTTCTTCTTCTTCTTCTACTCAATTGAAAAGCCAGGAACCATCATCAAGCTCGAGTCAACCACCAAGGGATAAGTTGGAAGCTATGATCAAGGCGCTAGCAAGAAAGATGAGTGGATTGCAGAGCACAATTACTTCGATTTCCAAGACACAAAAAGCCTTTAAAAATCAAGTGTTTATCAAGGCTGGAGAAATTTCTAGGGATCAAGGGAAACTTCTAAGACATATAGAGAATAACCAAAAGGGCCATATCATGGAGATTACGACAAGGAGTGGCGTGAAGACCGTTGACCCACAACCTCGATCGAATGAAGCTGTAAAGTAGTGCATCTCGACCGAGGTGAAATATGGGTCAACCGAGGAGACCACAACATGTACTCACCTCGGAAAGGACCTCGATTGAGATGCTTATGGGTCGACCGAAGTGAAAGAAAAGAAGAAATTTACGTACCACCTCATGCGTACAAGCCACCACTACCATTCCCACAGTCTAGAGCGAGAGCACGTCTAGACAAGCACTTCGGTAAGTTTCTAGACCTTATGAGTAAACTCCATATTAACATACCTTTTGTTGATGCTATTCTACGTATGCCCGCATACGGGAAGTTTTTAAAAGAAATCCTCTCCAATAAGAGGAAGCTGGAAGACTTTGTGAAGTGAAGATGTCCTCAAGATCACCGAAACTCATCAAGATCATGAGGGAGAAGATGCCACACAAGTTAAGAGACCCGGGATCGTTATGTATCCCTATTTATGTTGGAAACGTCACATATGATGCACTATATGACCTAGTAGCAATTTTGAGCATCATTCCACTTGCATTGTGTGAGAAGGTTGGCTTAGGGGAACCTAAACCAGTTAAGATGACACTATACATGGCGGATCGATCAATCACTCGACCGTAGGTGTGTTAGAAGACATTCTGGTAAGGCTAGGTAAGATCTACATTCCCATAGACTTTGTGGTATTGGACATTCCTGCAGATAATCTAGGCCCAATCATCCTTGGGAGGTCGTTTCTTGCAACAACCGGTTTCTACGTGGATTGCAAGAATGTCAAGTTGTCTTTTAACATCGAGGAAGAGCAGGTTGTATTAGAGCTATCAGTTTTGACGGAAGGTCAAAGCCTCGTGCAGGACATCTACAACATCGATGATGAAGAGAAGTCACACGAATTGGTTAGCTCTATCCTTATTAAAGAGCCTCTCGAAAGAGTTATAATTTTTAGTATGATAGAGAAAGGTGTAGATGTTTCTTGTGATGCAGATATACACAGCTTGGAAACCTTGGAGGAAGACCCGTCAACTGTGTTTGAGAAATTTAAAGAAGAGACAACAAATTGCCTCAACATCGGGGAAGTCATTTTGACCGAGGCGACTTTTGGACTGACAGAGGTGAAAGCAACAGGGAATCACCTCGGACCGGACCTCGGTCGAGATACACCTGAAGCAAACGAGGTGATCGGTTCTTCAACACTAATTGATGCAAGCACTTGCCTCGACTCTTCCAATGTATCGCAAGACAAGGATAAGAAGGTGAAACCACCGCTTCGCAGGATGATAGCAAAAGTTGGAAGAATCTACAAAGAACGTACAAAGAATTGGCACATAAAAAATCACCTAGAGAGGGATCAAAGAAGGAGAAATTATTCTTCTTTTCGATTATCATTCTCATTCCCCCCTAAATAAACTGAAGTTAAAATAGACAGGACCTTTTATTATAAAAAATGATTTATCTCATGGTCCAGTTGAAGTATGGGGTGAACATTGTGGAACCTTTCAAGTCGTCGGTTGTCGGCTATAGAAGCACAAACCGGAACGCCCGGTCAAGGAGATTGCATGCATGCATCTCGATTGAACATACATAGTTAGGTCTAGCTAGCGATCTTAAAACATGTTCTTCTTGGGAGGTAACCCATGGTATCACTTTCTTTCATGCTTTGTTGTTTAGATTAGTGTATTTTGCATTTTTGTGCCCATGATAACAGGATCTAGGTACTACTACTAAAAGGACACCACAAAAGGAACCAAATGAACAGCACTACAGTTCGAGAAATTGAAAGGAAAATGGAAATTGGAAACCATTTAGGAAGCTATCTCGACCAAGACACATCGAGGCCAACCGAGATGAGAACAACAGGGAGTCACCTCGGTTGACAACCTCGGTCACTTACACCCATCTCGACCGAGATGCAGTTAAATTTCCTGAAGGGTATAAAAGGGGAACGGATTTCTCTCTCCTCCCTATTCTTCTCTCCCGACGCCGTCTCGACCGAAACAAGCCCTAAATCTCTCAAATCCCCGTTTCTCGCTCGATTTCAACGATTTTCAACTCGAAATCGAGAAGGAAATCACGATAAAGACTTCTCCAGCACCGATTGAAACTTCAAACAACACAATTTGCAGAAAAGCAGGTAATCTCGTTCGAAAACCCTTCTTGCTTGAATTCGGTTCATGTCATCAGATTTTGGGAGATATTTGGTGCTTGTTGTGTTTAATATAACTATAAAACCCCCGAGGAAGAAATTGGCAGTGATTTTAGGGACAAAAAGTTCAAGATTTGTGAGTTCGATCGAAGTGTTTTTTTCCTCGGTAAAAACTTAGTCATCTCGGCCGAGATACCCTTTAGAATAGTCCGAGATAGCTTTCTGATATGGATGGAGGAGCATGCCACCGCCGCCGTCGTTGTGACCCCGATGCCCACCGGAGAATCGATTCTTTTACCTGTCAAATGGAGGAGTCTTTCGTTGAGATGCAAGCTGATTTGGATAGACGCCTCATTGATTAGACTAGATGGATCAACGCTATGAGACGCTTGACAGAGAAGAGCCACCTTTACCAGCGCAAGATGATGGAGTTGCAGTTCCAGCACCTGATGGGTCATCCTTTTGATCTATCCCTGTACCCGTACTAGCCTCCTCCTCCTCCTCCTGATGCTTGATCGGACCTTCCACGGAGCTGCTGCTTTATGTTATTTTATTTTGTGGTTCTGCACTAAACTTTGTAAGTGTTTTCTAGACTTCTTTTTAGCCATCGGGACAATGTGTCGTAAGTATGGGGTGCTTTGAGATACTATGGTCTGTAATAACCGACTTATCTGCTTATGACTATTGCCACTACTTCCTTTATGTGTTTAGAAACTATTTTGTATATTACATGCATCGTAGAAAGATTTTTGATCGAAAAAACGTACAAAACTAGTTTGAAAATTTTTTTTCTCGACCGAAATTGCCTTTGACCGAACGAGGTGACCAGAACAGGAGCATACCTTGGTCCAATACCTTGTTTGCCCATAAGTCATCTCGACCGACATGGTTTTGGAAAACTTGAATTTCTGAAAATTTTGTGCTCTAATCTCGATATGATCCCAATGAGGAATATTATTTTCTGATTAGTTTCTATTATCTTTATATGCTTGAAATGATTTATGATATATCTATGGTATGATTGCTTTATTTGAAATTTGAAGCATGTTTAGTAAGTTGTTTTAACCAAATCATGCTGAATTTGAAAGTTGACACTACATTATGACTTCTCTCACATCCTTATTGGAATGATTAAGGTAATTCGTTATTCTTTCTTCCTCTTCTTGGAAGCAAGAAAGTGAAACGCAAGTGAAAGACGATGTTGAAAGGAGAAGAAGTTAGAGAAAAATAGGTTTGGGGACATTGATCTTGATGATGAGTAACTCGGCACCATTCACATAACCGGGTGTTTGTGTCTTGCCAAAGTCTGATTGATCAATAATCCTAACGAGTCATGGTAAGTGCATCAGATGTTTGAGGCATCTCGAGAAATTTAGATTTTCTGATCTCTAAGGCTTCGGTTATTTTTGTAACACCCCAAGTTCTAGGAACTCGAAGCGCTACGGGCTATGACCTCACAATGGGTCCCGACCCTCAAAGTAACAACAACACAACGGATCTTACAAAAAGGCACAAACAAATTGTTCTTTCCAAAAGGTGTGTGCAACCTTTAATATTTATACCAAGAATAATTTCAAATAGCGAACCTGCAGTGTACGGATTGATTGTAATAAAAGAAAGAATTCCAGGGTCGAACATAGGGATTATGGTGAAACAAAGATCGGTAATTCAGGTTGCCAATAAAACACAAGCAACAAAGCAACGATATCAAAGATGATGTTAAAGTCAGATAAAGAGAATGCGGATTATAGGGATTAAAGCATCATTTCCAACTCAAGATCTCAAAAGATAACGTGGACAAAGCTAAGGTTTGCAAAGGGAAGGTGTTTCTAAGATGGGAAAATATCGCCGGGTAAGTCTCACTACTCACTATCCCAAACCAAAGATCCTCTCACCGGGTAAGTCTCAAGGTACTAAGGAAAGGAACTATAATCTCAAACCAACGCACCACCCAAGGGAATAGAATCATCCTTTACCGGGTAAGTCTCAAGATAACTCTCGAAGATGGGATGAAGGGACACTCAAACCCCAATAAAGGATAAACCTCTATTACCTAACACTCATGATCTTTGGTAAACAAACAAAGGAATCACCGGGTAAGTCTCATCCTAGGCTTGCGTTGAACTAGGAAAGGTATAACAAGGATAGGATTTGGCAAACTAAAACCTCAACTCAGATAAGGATCAGGAAAGGGCTCACCTCGTTCAGTTATATCCCATCCGGGCCGAGATGTTCTATGACTGACCGAGGTGTTCGTCGGTTAAGGTAGAGGCTCGAGCTTTCAGGGTCCACTGGGATAAATCAACATTCTATTATCGTCTTTCACACGTCTTTCATTCAATCACCATAGAATCACATAAAGAACTTAGCCAACAATCATCATGATAACAACAATCAAATATATAAGAAAGGAATCAATATTAAAATAAGAAAACCTTAACACAAAGGTCTCAATAACTGAATCAAACAAACAAACAATCATCGTTCCTCAATCACAATCAAAAAAGACAACAAACCAAACCAACTAAGAGAATCTTACAAACTTCCTTCAAACTAGCTTCCTTCCTTCCTTGATCTTCAACCTTCCAAACTTCCTTTAACTTTGGAGAACTACTGCTCCATTGATTCGGAAATTCCGAGATAGAAAAATTCCAGAAAATCAGCCCATATATATAGGAGAATTATCTTCCAAAGATAATGTAATAGCTAGGATTTCCGAATTCTAATTAATGTTGATTAACTTAATCAGTGATAGCAATTGACATATAACTCGCAAAGATTGCGTAAGTGTTGAGTATAAGTCTCACCGTTATGTTCCTGGCGTAATTTCGGGCTTATGATAAAATTTTCACTTTTTTCCCCGGGTAATTATTTTTACCCCTCCGGTATTATTTGGAGCATTTGGGAGCTCCAATTAATAAAAATGCTTTTTCGAAAAATGATTAGGACATCGGACATCTCCTAGATATGAAATAACATGGAAAGGCAAAACGGCCAAAAGAGTCGTTATTTCGTTTCTTAACGGCTATGAAAGACTGCTTAGGAATACACGTTTTCCGAGGCAATTGTGGAATAATTATCCCTACAATATTCAAGATTTATTGTTCCAATTTTGAGAAGTTTGGAGAAGGGGTTCTACCCGCCATTGGATCGGTTAAAGGATAATTATCGACTTCGCTAAAAGATAATTATCGACTTCACTATAAATAGCGGAAAATCATTTATTAATTCATTTCCTTTCACGTTTCCTCGTAAAAGCTCTTTCTCAAACTTCAAACTAAGATCTACTCTCCGTTTCTAATCCGATTTCAATTCCGTTTGAGTTTCTGGGTTCTTCTCTTCATTCTCTTCATATCATTACCAAGTTTCTACATTTCCGAGTAGATGAAGACCTGGTCGAACTTATATGTCACCAGGACAGTTCCGTCGCTCGGATTCCGGTGAATTTGATGTTGTACATGCGTAGCCTGCGTCGTTGTGATTCCGAATCTTCATTTAGATCGTCAATCGGGTTAGTAACAAATAAGTTATGAATTTCTTCGTTTTCCGTTCTGCGATTTGGCCTAAATTGACCTTAGGCTTTTCAAAATGGATAATTAGAAATTTCATTATGATCATTATATTATTCTGGTGTTTATGGGTTGTTTGTTTGATGAAATCTGATGACAGGTGGGTTTAGAAATGGCCTGCGGGCAAAACGTTATTCTGGTGAAATTTAATTAATTAATTAAACTAGGATTAAATTTGAGATTGTGGAATACTGATTAGATGCGTGCTAGGTGTCAGAATGGGTTGAGGATCATGATGATGTTATGGATATCGGTTATGGCTTTAAGGTTTTGTATGTGTACGAGTATGATGAGATGTTATGTTGAGGATATGCCTTAGGCATTTATGAATGTGTTGAAGATCTGAGGATTATATTTGAGATATAGGTTGGTTGTAGTTAGTGAGACAAGTCTCCTTACTTTGCAGTATGTGATTGTGTGTGCCTTGCTATTGCAGGCGTTGATTACTTCCCCAAGGGGAAGTTGTGACGTGGTACATGTTACGAGTATATAATGTAAATCCATAGGACTTACTTAGCGTGCAGTTGTGGATTGTATGATTGTGATGGTTGTTTGTGTTCATATGATTGTGCATTTATAACCTAAACCGGACTAGGATTTATTACATTTATTTGGCCCAAGTGTATTATAACGGGCGGTAACTACCGGTCTCCGTCTACTGGTTAGGAGGAGGTGCTTGGAAGCCAGTAACACTGGGGGGACGAGCGACGATCACCCCCAATGTAAACCCCTGTGTTAACGGGGAAAGGGACGAGGTTCTTTAGGTTACTCGTGTTACAAAAGAAGTTGAATTAGTAATGGAATAACGTAATAAAAGATAATAAATGAATGTTTGTGGCATTGCATGTATGAGATGTTGGTATGTGGTTGTGTTATTACCTTCATGCTTTTCATTGTTGTAGCTAACGGTTTCATACTGTGTTGTAGATGATCTGTAGGTTAGGAAGACTACAGGGTGAGACAGATGGTGTTGTCAGCCGAGGATTTCTGTACATTAGGATGCGCGGGATATGGGATCTTTTGCATCAGATGTTGTGCTTTGATGTTTTGTACTCGGCTTTGAGTTTGTAAACTCTTTTTGATGTATCATATACAACTTTTATGTATTTGGTTTTAATCTACATGTTCCTTGTTGTAAGATCTAGTGAACTTGTTGTTAGGCTAGGGTAAGGATCCATTGTGAGATCCTAGCCCAATGTGACACTCCAAGTCCCGTGGATTTGGGGTGTTACAGATAACATATCTTAAATAGATAATTTCCTTAAAATATATCTCCATATCTTCCAAAATATATTCATCCTTCCAGAAATCCAGCCAAAAATATGTGATATTCATTTTCCAAAAATAGAAGATCTCAGCCAAAAATAAAGATCTTATGTCCCGTCATCACTTTGCCTCGGTTCAGACGCTCCTGAAGATCACCTCGGTCGAGGTGGTACTGTAGCTGACCGAGGTGAATCTCGGCTGAGAGTGAATCTCTCTAATCTGGTCCAAAATAAATCTTCTAAATCATTTCCATGCTTCCTGAGCTTTTCTTATAACTCCTCAATCCTCCACAATGTAGCTCCAATGACTCCTTAGCTTCCTTAGCTCCATTTCGGTCCAAAACGTGCCATTTTCCCTACAATCACACCGAAACTAGGTGTAGACCTCGATTCCCGCAAAGGTAGACAAAATAACATAATGATCAAAGATTATACATCCATACATGTAAATTTATGAAGATAAAACGTCCAAACCAATACCAAAATATAGACTATAATACATGCTATCAAAATACCTCATACTTGTTCCTTGCTTGCCCCGAAAAATGATTCAAATCTTAGATACAAGATAGAATGGATTATAAGTCATCAAAAAGATCAATGAAAAACATCTCAAAACATTTTTGTGGTGTACTCCACTCATAGATCACCCTAAGAGAATGCTTCATGGCAATTAAAATCAAAACATGATTAAAACATTTTATAAATATAAGAAAGTTGTTCATCTTTACATAAAATCATATAATGCATAATAAATCATATTTATCGAAATAAATCATGTATAATACAGTTTAAACAACCAAGTCAATCATCATACTCGAGGTCTCAAGGGCTTCAAAAAGAGGTCAAGAAACGTGTCAGGGTGGGATGTATATAGGGTAATGTGGTGCTAGAATCCGGGAATAGGATCTGAATTCACTTTCTATGAATCACAACATCTTCCACCAATAAGCTTTGCTTAATTTTACTTTACTTTACTTTTTGGGATGCATGGACAGAGGTGCACAATAACCGAAGCCTAAGAGATCAACAATCATCAATTTCTCGAGATGTGTCAAACCCTTGATGCACATACCATGACCCGTTAGGAATATCGATCAACCCGACTTTGGAAAGACACAAACACCCAGCAATGTGAATGGTGTCGAGTTACTCATCATCAAGATTAACGTCGCCAAACCTAATTGTTTCTTTCTAACACTTTCAGCCAACATTTCAACTTCACTTCACTTGCTTTTCATCACTTGCTTCCAAATTCTCGGATAGGTAAAGGGAGGCAAATTTGTATATGAGGGGCTAAAGCATGATCAAGAAGAAGAAGAGGAGAGAATGAATTGCCTTAGTCATCCCAGGAAGAATGTGATAGAGCTCATCATGTGGTGTCAACCTTCAAATCCAACATAATTTTGATAAAAATAAAGTATTAAACATGCTAGAATTTCAAACAAAGGATTTTTCAACTTAAACATATCCTAAAACCTTTCGAGCATATAAAGATCTCAAAACCAATCTGCAAACTAAATCATCATCGAGGTCATATCTAGAAAAGAAGCACAAAACGTTTCGAAAAACCTTTTAGTTAAAAACCATCTCGTTCGAGGTGTTCTAGCATTATCCGAGGTGTTCATTCTCGACCGGCCATGAACGTCTCGGTCGAGTCGTAAAATTTTTTTCCAAAACTTGTTTTTTGACATTTTCTCAAACAAAAACCTGTAGGTATATATGTAATGACAGATAAGCATATAGAGCCAAATAAGCAATAATATCCGAAAGAGTCATACAAACCATAGTAGCATATAAGTAACATAAATACATCCCATACTTGGGACAGATAGTCCTCGTCAGCTGGAGGTGGTGGATGTTGAATGTAGGGATGCTGGCTCGGGTCGATGGATAGCCCATAAACTACTAATACTGTAGCTCCATCATCCGTCTAGGGAAGTGTTGGCTCTCCTCCATCCGATGCGTCCATCCCTAAATATGTATGCGCTCCTCAACGAAGCGCTAAGTAATATCAACCGTCAAGTCTGCGTAGGCATCTATCATCTGGTCAATGAGATCATCAATCCATCGGTGGGCCTCGGGATCTGTACGGCGGCGGGATCTACGCTGAGGTGGCGGCGGCGGCGGTGGTGCTCCCTCATCCTCTGTCGCCTCGTCGTCGAGATCAATAGTTGGAACACTATGGCTCGCTGGTATCAATACCGGTCTCCATAACTGTACCTCCTCCATACTTCCATCATCATCATCATCGCCAGCTGCATCTCTACCATCCTGCATATAAGGGAACCAAGCAGTAGACCAATATTGATGATCAAAGACAAAAAACTAAGATGACCACACAATGCCTTGAGGTGATGTCGTCTCCCATGGCATGTCAACGTAGGGCGTGCCAAGGCCATGAGGAACTAGAATGCGCCGGGTGATCATCTCCTGCAGTCCCAGCGGCTTCGCAGCCGCAACAAGTGTACAACTAGACAAATCCAAACCCATGGAAGTGCCGATGTGGGTCACCAGCCCACAACAACAAATATCGCCCTTCGAATTCCCCTTGATCTTGTGTAAATCATCTACCAGCATGGCAGCAAAGGCTGACACTCCTTTTGTCACGATGAAAAATAATTTGAGAAGTTCCCCCTGTTTGATCTTCTGGGGCGTCTTACTACGCGCCAGAAGAGCACGCCCCAGAAGAGTCTCGCTGAAAATCCGGTGAGCAAGGCGGAAGGCAAGGTGAAAGATAATACGCTCCCTGGAATCTCCTGGCCGTCACCTGTCACTATGATCTGTAATATGGGCAATCTCGCCCTAAAAACTCTGAGCTACCGCTCGGAAAGGAAAATATGTCATTGTAGGTGTAGGGAAGCCAAAAATCTCCCTAAATTGATCCATCGAAACTGCGTAGTTCGTGTTCAGCAGCTGGTACTTGATCCAGTGATACTCCGGCACGTACATCACAAAACTCACAAACTCCATCGTCGGCTCCTAATAGGTCGGCGCTTTGATAGTCATGAACTTATCCAATCAAACCATGGAGATCATCTTCGCTCGTGGATCACCGGAATGGAAAACTGAGAAGCTTAGGAAGGGGAAGACTGGTGTGAACTACTAGGCATGTCTTTCAAGGCCATTTGTCGATCAGATGTGTTACTCATTTTCTGGATGAAGAACACCTATGTTTCCGAAGAACACCTCGGCCGTGACAAAGTCGATAGGACCAAGACAAACTGTTGTTTGACCGCATATTCTGAATCTGTAAGCTTTTTCCCCCAAAATCACTACCAAAAGCTTCCTAAGGGGTACTTATATCCTTTTCAACAACAAACTATGGCAACCAAAGCCAGATCTACTCAGAATCGACAAAAGAAGAGAGGAGTTAGGGTTTGGAATGAAATACCCCAAATTTTATAGATTGAAGCGGTTTCCTTGTTGTTTGTTGCTTGGAACCTGAATCTCTTTCTTCCTCCGGTGAATTTGAGCCAAGAAACGTGGAAAACAAGCAAGAATCGAGAATTTGGGGGTGAAGGCCGCCACGGTCGAGGTTAGTCGTAGAGAGGGAAATAGTGGGAGGAGTGAGAAACCGCTTCGCCTTTTATAGCCCTCTCTGAATTTGATTACACCTCGGTCGAGATGTTCCTGAGTGGACCAAGGTGTCAGAATATATGTTAGACCTAGTCGCGTCGGTTGACCTAGAACATCTCGGTCGAGGTCCTGTGACTGCACCCGAGATGTGTCTCAGTCAAGTTCCGTCTTCTAAATTTTTCGAACTTCTGTCCTTCTAGTGTATCTCATGAGCTGTAATCCTTTCTTAGAAAGTACCTGGTTCTTGTATAGGAGGACGCAAAAACGAAATGAAGCAAACTATCGAAAACTAAGCTAGAAAAAGGGAAAAGAAAGCAATACCTTGGGTTGCCTCCCAACAAGCGCTAGGTTTAAGGTCGCTAGTTGGACCGTACGCCATCTTCTAACAAGGTATAATGGTGCAATCTCCTCAGCCAGGACTTCCGGTCGGTACTTCTTCAACCTATGACCGTTGACCTTAAAACTTCCGCTAGTTTCGCCCCATATTTCAACTATACCATAGGGAAAAACAGTTTTCACAACGTAAGGTCTTGTCCATCTAGATTTCAACTTACCTGGAAAGAGGCGGAGGCGGGAGTTGAAGAGTAGAACAAGATATCCTTCTTTGAGCTCCTTAGGAATGATATGATTGTCATGCCATCTCTTAGTTATTTCCTTGTAGATCTTGGCATTCTCATAGGCGTTTAAGCGCAACTCCTCCAACTCATTAATGTCTAAAAGTATCTTCTCTCCGGCTTCCTTGATGTCGAAATTCAACTATTTGATTGCCTAATATGCCTTGGGCTCCAGCTCAACGGGTTGATAACAAGACTTCCCATATACCAAATTGTAAGAGGTGGTACCAATGGGAGTCTTGAATGTGGTCATATAAGCTCAAAGAGCATCATCCAACTTCATTGACCAATCCTTCCTCGTCCTTGACACTGTCTTCTCCAAAACCGCCTTGATATTTCTATTCGAGATCTCCACTTGCCCACTAGTTTAAGGGTGATAAGGGGTTGCTACCTTTTGGGTTACCCCATACTTCGATAAAAGTGCCTTGAAGTTCCTGATGATAAATGTATCCCTCCATCGCTGATGAGGATACGAGGCGTCCCAAAACATGGAAAGATAGTTCTATTAAAGAACTTCACAACTACCATGGCGTCATTAGAGGGAGAAACAATGGCTTCCACCCATTTAGAGACGTAATCAACAAACTAAGAGGATGTAGAGGTTCCTGCGGATGATGGGGACGGTCGCATGAAATCAACTCCCCATACATCAAAAATCTCAACCTCTTGAATGTTGTTGAGTGGCATCTCGTTCCTTCTTGACAAGTTCCCTATTCTTTGGCATGACACACAAAAGACAACAAACGCTTGCACATCCTTAAATAATGTAGAAGAAAAGAAAACAGAACGTAATACCTTAGCACATGTTTTGTGAGCGCTAGCATGTCCTCCACAAGGAAGCAAGTGACAATGTCGTATGACACAAGCAGCTTCATCCTCCGAAATGCATCGTAGAATCATCCCATCTGGACCTGTTTTGAACAGTAGAGATTCATTCCAATAGTAGTGACAAACATCCTTGAAGAACTTTTTCCTTTGAGCGTATGTCAATTGTAAGAGCCTAGTTGCTGAGAGAGCAAGTAGAGGGCCAGGAATTAGCCTGGACTGCCCCTGCGGCGCTGTGTGCTGCAACCGTCTTCTTTGACTCTTTGACCCGTGCTTTACCCTTTTTACCTCCTTTATATACTTCATCACTTACCTCCTGATGAGGGTTTAAATTCTCAGCTCCATCTCTTTCTCCCCTTACGTACATCTTCTCCTCTCTTCTCCTTGGATCACTCTTGTTTGATCTTCTTTGAGTTTGTGTGTGAGTTGGAGAGATTTTTATTGGATTTGATGATGTTTATTGTTGCTGAGCCTTGTGAGCCAGCTTGAAGACGTTTTGGTGATGTTATGAGATTTTGGATCTTCAACTTTGTAAGCTTTCATGGCTTCCATCCCCTTCCTCTTCTTCTTTTCATCTTCTTGTCTCTTTTTCTTTCTTTCCTTAGTCTAGCATGGACTCTTTGGGAGTGGATCTTGTTCCAGCCATGTTTGGCTTATGTTGATGTATAGATATGTATGTTATATATGTATGTTGTTGTTTGAGTGAAGGAGTAACGAATCGAAGGAAAGAGTGAAGAAGAGGCTGAAGTGGTGTCTTTTGCACACCAGCCGCCCATGCGCCTGTCTTGAGCCGCCCCAGCGCCGACAGTGCACCACCCTTATGCCACCTCCTAGCCGCCCCTGCGCCACCTGCATCAGCTTTGTGTTTCACTTGGTTCTGCAGGTGTGTGTTGCTTCTAGGCCTTCTTAAGGATGTCTTTGTTCCCTCCTTTTCCAGTGTGAGAGCATACGATTATGCTAGAGGTGTGAGGATGTGTTTGGTTGAGGTTATGATCGGTTTATGCCTTTTATGGCTTTATGGACTTAGAATGATGTTAGTTGATATTGAGATTGATCCCTATGGATCCCTTTGGGTCTAGGTGTGACCCTTGTGTTGTTAGGAGATTGATATATCTCTTTATGCCTGTTTATAGGCTATGTTGTCCCTCTAGTGTAGTGGTGATCGTGGTTGAGTTGTGATCGAGGTTGAGGTAAGTCCGTAGGACTTACTTAGCTTCCATCCTTATATTGGGTGTTTGCATGAGTGGTGTGTGATTTGTATGTTGCTATGATAGCATGAGATGTCGTTTGTGCCGACCTATGTTTTATTGATTTGCCCCGTATGCATGGTTGTGATAAGCTTTCCCTTTCATCCCGCCGTGGAGTCTGGGAGGTTCTCTGATGTCAAGCCAGACTGACTTTACAGGAAGGGCACAATCCACTCCCACAGGGTACACGGATTGTGTGACCGATACTTGTGCAGCTAGATAGCAGGCTCAGGGGCGAGGATGTATCGATCCTCGTGTCACATAGTTTCATATATATATATTTATCTATTCGATTTGAGTGAATGACCATTATTATATTATGATGATTAATTGTAGATGCCCCACAAGATAGGCATGTTGTTGGGTGATCAAGTAGAGTGGCAGGCCAAGGACGTCTCGTACATAGGATGTTGGGGCTTTCGGGTTTGTTTATCTTGTCCCTCCTGGGTGAGGTTGATCTTTTGTTACCTCTTGTGTAAGGGCGTTGTGTTTTGTAATGGGCTATGTTGTCTTACCTTTGGTTGTATAGTTTATATTGTTTTATGTATTTGTTTTTAAATCTGTCAGTGCCATGTTGTAAGGTCTAGTGAACTTGTTGGCAGGCAAGGGTCAGGATCCATTGTGAGATCCTAGCCCAATGTGGCACTCCGAGTCCCGCGGATTCGGGGTGTTACAAAGTTAGTATCAGAACCCACGTGGGGTTTCACATTTTAAAAGGTTTTTGGTTTGAAATGTGGTTTTGGGTTAGATGTACGAGAAGTCGCCACTTCTGCTATGGATCTTTGCAGTATAGTTATGTATATATGTATTGGATTATGGATGGGTATTTGTTGAGTATATATATATATATATATCTATACATATGGCCTATATAGAGCTTTATAAGTTAGGTGTGCATAACCCGCAAATGGCTCGGACTAGAGCTACTGCCGCTGTAGGCAGAGGTAGAGGTAGACCACCCCGTCCTCCGGGTGTGGTAGGTGAGGGACCAGTTCCCGCTGTTGATCCACCAATGGTGGAGGAGATACACGAGGAGGTTGTAGAGAGTGTTGTTCTAGAGATTATGAGCGGTGTCTCCATGGGAGGACTGGAGTTTAGAGAGTACCTCCGACGTTTTGAGAAGGACATCAAGGCTGGCAGACGGGCCCCATATTTACCAGTTCATGAGTGATCTTCTGAGAGATCTCAGGGAGCAACACAGGTGCCAGCTGCACCTGTACGTGTTGCTGAGCCAGTTCGAGTTGTGGAGAAGATTCGAGGTCCTCGACCAGATGCCTGGTTCAAGGAATTTCACCAGCACGGAGTGCCACACTTTTCGGGAGAGATTGGTTTACAGACTGAGGTATGGATTGAGCCTGTAGACTCAGCTTTAGAGTCTATCAAGTGCCTTGAGGACAGACGGATAGAGCTGGTACAGTCTCTATTCTGTGACCTGGCACACCAGTGATGGAGGACTGTACGGACCAGAGCCACCAGTTATGATCATATGAGGAGCATGATTAGGGAGCGGTTCTGCCCTGCCTAACTGAGAAAGGAGAAGCTGCAGAATTTTGTGGAGGCTGGTTTTGAGGACGTGCATATTACTGACGCCATCGCCGCTTCTAGGAGTTAGCTTTGCTGGGTCCAGCTGCACCATCTGAGGACCAGCATGTGTATTTGTTCTCTTGTCGTCTGAGGGAGAACACATATTCATACTTGGCGGGATTCCATTGCGAGTCCCTAGCTGATTATCAGGACCGGGCTTCTACTTACGAAAGGGAGCGAGCCAGTAAGGGGAGAGCTTCTCAAACCGGACGGTTTGAGAAAAGGCAGCGCACTGCGCAGACTAGTGGAGTTGGAGGAGCATCTGGTTCTAGACGAGATCAGAGACGTCAAAGTTACCCCTCATCTACGCAGACTGCAGATAAGGGACGACAGTGTTACAACCGTGGTGACCCTAGTCATTTGAGGCCAGATTGTCCCAGAATAGTTGTGACTTGCTTTACCTGTGGTAGACCGGGCCAAAGAGCTGCCTTCTGTAGGCAGGGTAGTGTTGCATCTCAATAGGGTTCTTCCCCTTCTAGTGTAGCAGAAGGTAGTCAGAGGACACCTCAACAGCGGACACCGGGACAGAGAGTACCAAAGGGTCCATCTACTCAGGGTTCTGCTCCAGGACCGAGTAGAGGTAGATGTAGAGATGTTGGTACTAGTGATGCCAGAGGAGCCCAAGGGTGAGCTTTTGAGTTGAGGAATGTAGAGGATCCACCTACACCAACTGCTACAGGTACCATTCTGCTTCATGGTTTACCTATTAGAGTTTTGTTTGATACTGGTGTTACGCATTCATTTATTTTTGATACATGTGTTGAGCGTTTGAGTTTAGCTACCATAGAGGAGATACCCTTTACTATACGGTCACCTGATGGTTGTCGTGTCAAAGGTACCCATGAGATACGTAGTTGTCCCCTTCGTTTAGGGACTCGTGCTTTACTTGTTGACTTCTTAGTCATGCTATCGATGCATGAAGAAGTAATATTAGGTATGGACTGGATGCATAGACACCATGCGGTTTTGGATGTTGGTAGACGGACTATTACAGTCTCTACCGAGGTTGGTCAGATTGAGGTCTTCCGGGGTTGGGACCTTGGGAAGACAGGCTATGTCATCAGTGTCGTACGAGCAGCGAGACTGATTGCAAAGGGATGTGATCCCTTCGGGTGCTACACCATAAAAGATGGAGAGAGTCCAACTTTGGAGGACATTCTAGTGGTCTGCGAGTTTGCAACGTTTTTGCTGAGCCGTCGAGCTTACCGCCTCACAGGAGTGTGGACTTCAGCATAGAGTTAGAGCCTGGCATGAGACCCATCTCGAAGGCCCCATATCGTATGACACCTGTCGAGATATTGGTGTTGAAAAAGCAACTCGAGGAGTTGGCTGAGAAGGATTTCATACGGCCTAGTGTTTCACCATGGGGTGCACCTTTCCTCTTCGTGCGGAAGAAGGACGGATCTTTGAGGCTATGCATTGATTATAAAGAGCTGTACAAGGTGACCATCAAGAATAGGTATCCTCTATCTCATATTGATTATCTACTTAATCAGCTACAAGAAGCTACAATTTTCTCCCGGATTAATTTGCGCTCCAGATATCATCAGCTGAGTGTGAGAGAGCAGGATATACACAGGACGGAATTTCGTACCCGTTACGGATACTACGAGTTTGTAGTGATGCAATCAGGCTGACGAATGCCCCAAGAGTCTTTATGGAGTTGATGAACACTATATTCATCGACTTCCTTGATCAGTTTGTGGTGGTCTATATTGATGACATTCTAGTATACTCTCATAGCAGAGAGGAGCATGCCGATCATTTGAGGACGGTATTGCAGATTTTGAGGGATAGAGAGATGTATGCCAAGCTCTCTAAGTGCAAGTTCTGGATGTCTGAGGTTGCTTTTCTTGGACATATCGTCTCCGCCGACGGGATTATCATTTACCCGGCGAAGATTGAGTCTGCTGCTGCATGGACGACACCGACGAACGTCAAGGAAGTGTGTAGCTTTCTTGGCCTAGCCGGTTACTACAAACGCTTTGTGGAGGGATTTTCCGTGATTGCCCGTCCACTGAAGAGTCTTCTGAGGAAGACTACCAGATTTGTATGGACTAACTAGTGTGCCTAGAGCTTTGAGGAGTTGAAGAGAAGTTTGACTTCTGCTCCTGTCTTGGCACAGCCACAGGGTTCTGATGACTTTGTGGCTTACAGTGATGCATCCAAACTAGGATTGGGATGTGTATTGATGAAGGGAGGTAGAGTGATTGCATATGCATATCGATTGCTGAAGACGTATGAGGAGAACTACCAGACTCATGATCTTGAGTCGGTAGCGGTAGTTCATGCTTTGAAGATTTGGAGACATTACCTGTATGGTGCTACATGTCTGATAATCACAGACCATGGGAGTTTGAAGTATATTTTCACGCAGCGGGAGTTGAATAACCGTACGCGTCGATGGCTTGAGTTGACCAAGGATTTTGACCTTAAGATTTCGTATCATCCTGGCAATGCGAATGTTGTAGCTGACGCCTTGAGCAGGAAGACGCCTTGAGAGAAGGCGATTACAAGATTGACAATACAACCTCAAGTTCAGAGGGATCTAGCTTGACAAGAGTTGGACATGCAGTTTCCTGATGAGGATGCCCAGTTGTATGCTTTAGAGGTTTTACCTGGTCTTCTGGATGAGATTCAACAGAAATAGGGGAACTACCCGACTTTGACGAGGATAGAGAGAGGATGTCTCGTGGGGAGGCACCACAATTTTCTATTGGAGCTGATGGAGTGACGAGGCGACATGACAGCATATGTATACCTGTAGATGCAGAGTTGAGATGGAGGATCTTACAACAGGCTCACTGTACGCCTTACTCAGTACATCGAGGTACGAGTAAGATGTACCCTGATGTGAGACGTTCATATTGGCGGGGATGGTTGAAGCCCAATGTAGCCAGATTTGTGGCTCAGTGTGCGACCTGCCAACAAGTAAAGATAGAGCATTGCAGGCCTGGAGGTGAGCTCCATCCACTACCAGTGCCGTAGTGGAAGTTGGAGGATGTCTCCATGGAATTTATGACCGGTTTGAGACCCAATAGGGGTTTTGATGCCATTTTTAATTTCTCATAGGATTTTTTAGACGGATTTCATAAGATCCGGGAAGCTCTAATCTCAACCCCGATCATCCAACCCCCGAACTGGAGTCTCTCGTTCGAGGATATGTGTGACGCAAGTCAAGTAGCTATTGGAGGTGTGCTTTGGCAAAAGAAGGAGGGCCGAACCCATGCTATCTATTACGCTAGCAAGACGCTAGATGAAGTGCAGCTTAACTACGCCACAACTGAAAAAGAATTCTTAGCTATTGTATATGCCTTTGAAAAGTTTCGTTCTTATCTTGTAGGTGCAAAGGTGATTGTATACACGGACCACTCAGCGATCTATTATCTACTTGCCAAGAAGGACGCGAAACCAAGGCTGATTAGATGGATTCTTCTCCTACAAGAATTTGATCTAGAGATCCGTGACAAGAAAGGTTCGGAAAATTCTGTTGCGGATCATTTGAGTCGTCTACCACATCTAGAAGATGACAACCTACCTATAGATGACTCCTTTCCGGACGAGCATTTACACATCATTAAGGAGTGCATTGACAAGATAACTAAAGGTAACGAACCATGATTTGCTGATTTTGTTAACTATTTGGTTTGTCTGGAAATACCTCCAGGACTATCCTACGCACAAAGAAAGAAGTTGTTCAAGGATGTCCGGCAATACTTTGGGAATGAACCTCTACTCTTCAAGAGAGGTCCCGACGGCATTATTCGAAGATGTGTGCCGGAAGACAAAATGCAAAGCATCATTCGTCATTGTCATTCACTACCTTGTGGAGGACAGGCTAGTTCCAACAATACTAGCGCTAAGGTATTGCAGTCCGGTTTCTTTTGGCCTACTTTATTTAAGGATGTGCAAACCTTTGTTTCCTGCTGCGATGCTTGTCAAAGAATAGGAAACATATCTAGGAGAAACGAGATGCCTCTTAACAACATTCAGGAGGTAGAGATCTTCGACATTTGGGGAGTCGACTTCATGAGACCATTCCTATCATTTTGCGGGAATCAATACATACTCTTAGCTGTGGACTACGTTTCGAGATGGGTTGAAGCCATATCCTCTCCAACTAATGATGCCATGGTTGTCATCAAGTTCTTTAATAGAACTTTTTTCCCGAGGTTCGGGACACCGCGGACCATCATTAGTGACGGAGGTTCACACTTCATTGCCCGACGATTCGAGGCTCTATTAGCTAAGTATGGGGTGACTCACAAGATCGCCACTCCCTACCATCCACAAACGAGTGGACAAGTGGAGATTTCGAATAGGAAGATCAAAGGCATCCTAGAGAAAACAATTTCGAAGACAAGGAAGGATTGGTCTTTGAAACTAGATGATGCATTCTGGGCATATAGGACTGCGTACAAGACTCTCATAGGAACAACACCATACAACCTTGTGTATGGGAAGTCTTGTCATCTTTCGTTCAAGTTGGAACACAAGGCGTATTGGGCGGTAAAGTGGTTGAACTTCAGCATGAAGGAAGCGGGCGAGAAGCGCCTCTTGGACCTTAACAAGCATTTTCGACAATCTACACCAATAAACAATTGAAGTGAACAATCCCTACAAAAGAAGGAATTTGGATTTTAAAAATCCAAAACCTAGGTTTTTCTTCCCTTTCTCTACTTTGTCGATTTGACTCAATTCTTGCAAGATTTTTTAGGATAACTGATTGGAATTGGAATTGGAATTGGAATTGTAATTAGTCTAGGACTGTGTCTGGTGAATTTGGTGTGATTTGGTTGAGATTTGAGTGAAACAGAACCGAACCACGGTCCCTAAAGGTTCCACGGCCGTGGTTTTTCCAAGAACAGACCGTGATTTCCCCTATGATGGACAATTTGTTTATGAGAAAGTCGAGTAGGAACAAGAAGAGGAAAGGTGACACTTCCTCTTCCTCCCAAGTCCCTCCTAGTGAACAACCATTACCCCCACCTCCTAGAATTCCAACCATTCATGAGGATTACCTCGATTCCTTAGAGAGGATCCAAAAGAGCCCGTTCATAGGACCGCGATACTTAATGCTTGAGGAGCTTGAACCGCTGAACGTAGTGAATGATTTGACATGGCTTCTAGATAGAGCCGATTTGATTATCTTCTCCGATATTAGAGAAGATGCTTATGAGGAAATCACTAGGGTGTTCGTCACTTCTTTTGAGCATAGCGCCGTCGATAGGACGGTTTCTTTTCGGTTGATGGAGGAGAACTATGAGTTCTCGATCTAGCAGTTTGGAGCCTTCTTTGGGTTCCAAGAGACCTTCAATGGTCGGTTTCCTAGCGGGGTATACGCTAAGGATTTTTGGGAGGAGATCGCCACGATCTATGCTAGTGAGGATCGTTGGCAACCGGCCGACACCAAGGCTAAGCTCATCTATCACTTAGCCTTGAAGATAGCTCATAGGGTCCTTTCCGAGTGCCTTTTCATTAGGACCGAGACCCCTCAAAAGATTAAGACTGATGATGTAACACCCCGAATCCGCGGGACTCGGGATGTCACATTGGGATAGGATCTCACAATGGATCCTGACCCTAGCCTGACAACAAGTTCACTGGACCTTACAACATGGCACTGACAGATATAAAACAAATACATAAAACAGTATAAACTGTACGACCCAAAGTAAACAACAACATATCCGAGTATATAAAACGACATCCTCACATAGGAGGTACAAAAGATCATCCTCACGCAGGAGGGGAAACACAACAACCCCAAACCAACCACCTAATGTACGAGAGTCCTCGGCCTGTTACCCTGCCAGATCACCCAGTAGCGCCTAACCTGTAAACATCTACAACACGGTATGAAACCGTTAGCTAACCATACATATATGAGGGAATGCATAAGCACAAGCACAATCATCAAAGATAAACACATCAGCATGCTATCACACATTTACCAATTTATTATCTTTATATAATAACCATTCACTCAAAAACCGTATATATATAGATAGATGAAAGTATGTGACACGAGGACCGATACATCCCCGCCTCTGAGTACAATGTCCAGCTGTACGAGTATCGGTCACACAATCCGTGTACCCTATGGGAGTGGATTGCGCCCTTCCAGTAAACCAGTCTGGCCCGACATCAGAGAACCTCCCAGACTCCACGGCGGGATGAAAGGGAAAGGTTATCACAGCCACACAGTGGGGCAGTCAATAGAACATAGGTCGATAAAAACGACAACTCATGCTATCATAACAAACATATAAAGCACACGTCACTCATGCAAACACCCAATATAGGGATGGTAGCTAAGTAAGTCCTACGGACTTACCTCAACCTTGTACAAAATCAACCACGATCACCTCTACACTAGAGGGACAACACGGCCTATAAAAAGGCATAAAGAGATATATCAACCACTATTCATAAAAGGGGTCACACCTAGACCCAAAGGGATCCATAAGGATCATACTCAATCTATGAGCCTCACAACCAACTAAACCTCAATATCTCAACATAGCTCACAATTCCTCAAATCTCAAGGTAGTATCTAATCAACATTCCTCAATCTCAATTTTAATCCTAATTTAATTAATTAACCTTTAATTAATTAATTAGATTTCGCCAGAATAACGTTTTGCCCGTAAGCAATTTCTAAACCCCTGTCATCATATTTTATCAAACAAGAACCCATAATCACCAGAATAATATAACGACCATAATGGAATTTCTAATTGTCCTATTTGACAAGCCTAAAGTCAATTTAGGCCAAATCGCAGTACGAAAAACGAATAAATTCATAACTTATTCGTTACTAACCCGATTGACGATCTGAAAGAAGATTCGGAATCACAACGACGCAGGCTACGCATGGACAGCATCAAATTCATTGGAATCTGAGCGACGGAACCGTCCTGGTGACATATATGCTCGACCAGCCCTCCATATACTCGGAAATGCAGAAACTCGGTACCGTTATGAAGAGAATGAAGAGAGGAATCCAGAAACTCAAACGGAATTGAAATCGGATTAAAAACGGAGAGTAGATCTGAGTTTGAAGGTTGAGAGAAATCAGAGCTTTTACGAGAAAACGTGAAAGGAAATGAATTAATAAAGGATTTTCCGCTATTTATAGTGAAGACGATAATTATCCTTTAGTAAAGTCGATAATTATCCTTTAACCGATCCAAAGGCGGGTCGAACCTCTTTCTCCAAACTTCTCGAGATTGGAACATTAAATCTGGAATATTGTAGGGATAATTATTACACAACTGCCTCGAAAAACGTGTATTCCTAAGCCGTCTTTCTTAGCCGTTAAGAAACGAAATAGCGACTCTTTTGGCCGTTTTGCCTCTCCATGTTATTTCATATCTAAGACATATCCGATGTCCTGATCATTTCTCTCAACTGCATTTTTATTAATTGGAGCTCCCAAATGCTCCAAATAACACCGGAGGGTAAAAATAATTACCCGGGGAAAAAGTAAAAATTTCCCCAAACGTCCAAAATTACGCGAAGAACATAACGTTGGGACTCATACTCATCACTTGGGAAATCTTCGCAAGTTATATGTCAATTACTATCAACGATTAAGTTAATCAACATTAATTAGAATTCGGAAATCCTAGCTATTACATCACACACCCCTAAAAAAAAAGTTTCGTCCCGAAACTTGAATAATTCCCAATTTCTCTCGGACCCATATGCCGAGGTATAACTCTCACTCTTTCTATCGGAGGTACCACATCTCCGTTCCAAAGATCACAACCTATAACAATCTATAACCTCAAGTATAAACATGGAGGAATCATCACTCCAGGAAACAGGGTCATAACACTACCCAAAGGCGTAGAGGAATCACGTCTCTCGCCATACCACATCACAAGGCATAGAGGAAGCACATCTCTAGCCAAAACATATCACATGCATAGAGGAAATACGTCTCTAGCCAACCCATAAACATATACATCGCATGGAGGAATCACATCTCCACTGAACTATGTCCATCAAGGTAGCATGGAGGAAAGAACCATCTCCAGCTAAATCCTAATCCCACTCAAATAGCATGAAGGAAAGAACCATCTCTAGCTATAAATATGATCATACTCGGGTAGCGTGGAGGAAGTAATCATCTCCAGCTATAGCATACATCACGCTAGCACATCAAGATCTACTAAGATCATAAATCACATCACAACTAGCATAGAATAACATATCAAGGCATATAAGCACATAAGCACAATATTCATCAAGATAGCACTAAGATCTACTCGTGCTCCCACAAATGGGTATGTCCTAACATATACTCTGGATAGTTCCTCAGGACACTATCCTCAGTCTCTCACATAGCCTCTTCAGGTCTTCATCTCGACCATCATATCCTCAATATGGGCATGTCTTTCAAATGCAAGCGTTTCATATCTTATTCCAAGAATGTAATCAGATGCTCAACAACGATGTGGTTCAACTTAACCACTAGATCATTATAACTCACAAAGTGTTTCCAACCTGGTATATACTTTCTCAGTTGAGACACAGGAACACTAGGTGAACATCCACCAACTTCAGAGTGAAAGCTAAATATCATGTTGCCTTCACAAAACTGATCAAGATCTCAAGTAACCGACATATTGGAAACTCAGTTCCCCTTTCCATAATACACAACTAACGTCTCACAGCTGAGATACCTCCAGCCGGACATGAACTTTTGCTTGAACTTTAGAGGTTAACGCCTCTTGTCTACATATAATATCTGGTGACTCTGTACATCCAGCATTCTTCCTTCAATCAACGTTACTTGAACTATAAAATCCTGAGTTTGGTCAGGTGTTATTCCACTCTACTGCTAGATCACTTCTAGCATAAGGATATACGACATCTATGTCCATATATTGACTCATAGGGTCATCCCAAAAAGATGCACGTCCTTCATTGTTATATAATAAACTCAATAATGGAAGGTAATATAACCCTCCACGTTTCCCATTCAAGTTACAACTTATAATAGATCTTTAAGATCTAGATGATCCTCTCTAACTAAGCATTTGTCAGGGGGTGAAGTGTAGTCATGAGGTACATACTTGTCCCCAAAGCAGTCTGAATCTGCTGCCCACAATCTCAAAGTAAAAACATCCATCTCGATCAGAAATGATCGTTCTCGGTATACCATGGAGTCTCACTATTTGTCTAGTGTACTCCTCAACCAATTCATTCACTAGCCACGTCCTTCTGATAGAAATCAAACGTGCCGGTTTCATTAATCTGTTACCAACAATCCAAATAACATCAATCTTCTACAGGGTCACAATCCCATAACAAAGTCCATAAAGATGTCCTCCCAAATTCTACTACTGCACTGGTAGTGGGTGGGGGCTTATCTCTAGATCGGAAATACTCTATATGGACCTGCTGACATGTCACACACTATATCACAAATCTGGTTATATCGGCTTCATACAATATAATCGTCTCATCTCGTGGTACATCTTACTCGTACCTAAATGTACTAAATAAGGCGTACAATGGGTATACGTAATATTTTGTCTCCATCTGCATCAGTAGGAACACAAAAGCGGTCATGATTCTTCATCAGTCCATCTACTCCTATGGAGAACTATGGTGCCTCAGTACGAGACATCCTTTCTCTAAACCTTGTCAAGGCCCGGCAGGTCTCCTGCTTCTGTTGGACCTCATCCAACAAACCAGGTAGAACCTCTGAGGTATAAATGGGTATCCTTATCAAGGAACTGATTGTCCAACTCTAGCCAAGCTAGATCTCTTTGAAGCTGAGGTTGAACTATCAGTCTCACAATCATCTTCTCTTGGAGCGTCTTTCCATTCAAGTTATCGGCGACAACATTCACCTTCTCTGAATGATATGAAATATTCAAGTCAAAGTCTTGATCAACTTAAGCTCTTAATACTGGCGGTTATTCAACCCCTGTTGAATAAAATATACTTCAGATTTCTATAATCTATAGAAATCTGACATGAAGATCACACCGGTACGGTCTTCAAAATTTAAAGGCTTGAACTACCACTACTAACTCTAAATCATGAGTCGAGTAGTTCTCATCATACGTTCTCAGCTGTAAACACACATATCAATAACCCTACTCCTTTGTAGTAATACACATCTCAAACTTAGCTGGGATGTATCACCGTAAATCACGGGATCCCAAAAATCTTCTAACTACAACAGAATGGAAGCAGAGGTCAAATGTCTCCTCAACTCTTCAGAACATAGACACAATGCTTTCATCACGTAGTTATGGTGCTCTTCTCAAAAGACTCGCAAATGAATACATAATCATATAAAATCCTTCGTCAAAGCATTGGTAGCAATCGGCTGAGCCGAGAAAACTACGTATTCCTTAATGTTCATTAGTATCTCCCATGTTACAACATACTTAATTCTCGCCAGGTCAACCATGATCCCACTGGTGGAGACAACATGGCCTAAAAAGGCTACCACTGGCATCTCAACTTACACTTAGAGAGCGTAGCATACAACCCTCTATCTCTCAAAATCTGTAGAACGGTCCTCAGACGATCAGTCTACTATTCTCTGCTATGAGAGTATACCGACATGTCATCCATGGAGTCCACCACCAACTAATCAAGGAAGTCGATGAAGATACTATTCATCAACTCCATAAAAACTACTAAAACATTCGTCAACCCAAATGAAATCACTACAAACTCGTAGTGTCCATAACGGGTATGGGATGCTATCTCATACACATGCTGCTCTCTCATCCATGACTAGGGATATCTTGAGCATAAAGGAATCCCGAAAACACAATTGCTTCTTGAAGTTAACTCGTCAGGTCGTCAATACGGAACATGGGACCCACTAGGGTAAACCCGTTTCAGTAAACTTTTCAAGTTATCAGTACAATATCTCAACAAGCACCATATAGTGTGGCTTTCCCATTCAATCTTGTATCATACTTCAACTCGATAACAATGTCCACACTCCGTTGAGGTGGCAACTAGACGGTTCAGTAACACGTCTATAAACTCATAAACAAATGGAATACCTTCAATTGTTGGACTATCTCGCTCCTTTATGGTATAAAACTAGAAGGTGTCACATCCTTGTGCTATCAGCTCGCTGCTCGTACAGTCCTGATGACAAACCCGTCTCTTCAAAGGTCTTAACCTCAGAAGACCTCTATTTAACTCAACTCAATAAAGACTATAATAGTCTTACTATTAAAAGCTAACACCACATGATATCTATTCATCCAAACCATACACATAATGACTTCCTCATGCACCTACGACATGACAAAGAAGTCTACAACCATACACGGGTCCTTGAAATAAGGGAACAAACACGCATCTCACGGGTATCTCAGACCCAAAAAGGTAATCTTGTAAAGGAAAATTCACCTTCTACTATATACAAAAAGTCAACCATTAACGCATGCATCGAAAGACATGAAGTGCATAGCACTCACAACAAGTAAAACTCCACCAGGTAAACCATTAACGAGAATGGTACCTATAACAGCTAACACTTGTAGCTCCACTACATATCATCACTCAATGTCAGATCCATGCTCCTCAGGTATCATTGAGGTCATTACTATAGCCTCCACTTCCACTCTTTCTGCACTGGAAAGAGGAAGATCTTGCTGGGAAGAAACACCACCGTGCTGACAGAAAGGGTCAGATGGCCTAGCTCACCACAAGTGAAACAAGCTATCAGTGCCAAAGGGCACACAGAACGCAAATGACCTGGATAGCCACAACTGAAACATAATCATCCCATCCTTGCAACCTGTGCAACTGAAGGGTAACTCGACCTTCGTCGTCCACTTGGAATGATCTCACTCTTGAAGGGAACCTGTAAAGGCAATGCCTTGCCCTGTCGACAAAACTTCGCTCTATGCCCTGCTTTACCACACGTAAAGCATATGATGGGAGCCTTTCGGCACATAGCTCGCCAGTGTCCCAACTTCCACGCAATTAAAACACTGTAGTTCCTTGCTAGTCATCTTCATGGCCAAAGGATCACTAGATTGTCCTGATATCGGACTTGGTTCCCCATTCATCATCTTTGCTTCTCTAGTAACTGATTCAGTCCATTGCTTCTTTCCGGATCCAGAAGCTTCAGTTGATCTCACAATTGTTGGTAAATCTGGTGTCGATCTACCCGCTATCACCGCTTCATATACTTGTTACATATATTCTTGAAACTCGGATCTACTCATGGAGACACGATCAGCCTCTTCAAACTCGTTCTTTGCCATAGGCGAAACAACAGCGGAAACTGGTCCCTAACTTATCACCACTGGAGGAAGAGGGGGGGTGTACCCCTACCTCATCCCACTACAGATACTACTCTAGTCTGAGTCATCTGTAGGATATACGCACCTAATCTTATAAGGCTATATATATGCCATAGGTATCGATATGTGTATAATAAATCCACATAATCCATAGTACACACAGATATATATACATATCTACGCTGCAGAGATCCATGGCAGAGGTGACGACTTCTCGTACATTCTATCCCAAAACCACACTTAAAACCAAAAACGTTTTAAAACGTCAGACCCCTTTCGGGTTTTGTTTATTTTACCTATCAGACCTTATTGCAGGTAGCAAGTGCCATTGTTGTCAACTTGGGCTCTGATACCAACTCTATAACACCCCGAATCCGCGGGACTCGGGATGTCACATTGGGCTAGGATCTCACAATGGATCCTGACCCTAGCATGACAACAAGTTCACTGGACCTTACAACATGGCACTGACAGATATAAAACAAATACATAAAACAATATAAACTGTACGACCCAAAGTAAACAACAAGTCCGATATCAGGACACCTAGTAGCGCCTAACCTGTAAACATCTACAACACGGTATGAAACCGTTAGCTAACCATACATATATGAGGTAATGCATAAGCACAAGCACAATCATGAAAGATAAACACATCAGCATGCTATCACACATTTACCAATTTATTATCTTTATATAATAACCATTCACTCAAAAACCGTATATATATAGATAGATGAAAGTATGTGACACGAGGACCGATACATCCCCGCCTCTGAGTACAATGTCCAACTGTACGAGTATCGGTCACACAATCCGTGTACCCTATAGGAGTGGATTGCGCCCTTCCTGTAAACCAGTCTGGCCCGACATCAGAGAACCTCCCAGACTCCACGGCGGGATGAAAGGGAAAGGTTATCACAGCCACGCAGTGGGGCAGTCAATAGAACATAGGTCGATAAAAACGACAACTCATGCTATCATAAGAAACATATAAAGCACACGTCACTCATGCAAACACCCAATATAGGGATGGTAGCTAAGTAAGTCCTACGGACTTACCTCAATCTCGTACAAAATCAACCACGATCACCTCTACACTAGAGGGACAACACGGCCTATAAAAAGGCATAAAGAGATATATCAACCTCTATTCATCAAAGGGGTCACACCTAGACCCAAAGGGATCCATAAGGATCATACTCAATCTATGAGCCTCACAACCAACTAAACCTCAATATCTCAACATAGCTCACAATTCCTCAAATCTCAAGGTAGTATCTAATCAACATTCCTCAATCTCAATTTTAATCCTAATTTAATTAATTAACCTTTAATTAATTAATTAGATTTCGCCAGAATAACGTTTTGCCCGTAAGCAATTTCTAAACCCCCTGTCATCAGATTTCATCAAACAAGAACCCATAATCACCAGAATAATATAACGACCATAATGGAATTTCTAATTGTCCTATTTGACAAGCCTAAAGTCAATTTAGGCCAAATCGCAGTACGAAAAACGAATAAATTCATAACTTATTCGTTACTAACCCGATTGACGATCTGAAAGAAGATTTGGAATCACAACGACGCAGGCTACGCATGGACAACATCAAATTCATCGGAATCTGAGCGACGGAACCGTCTTGGTGACATATATGCTCGACCAGCCCTCCATATACTCGGAAATGCAGAAACTCGGTACCGTTATGAAGAGAATGAAGAGAGGAATCCAGAAACTCAAACGGAATTGAAATCGGATTAGAAACGGAGAGTAGATCTGAGTTTGAAGGTTGAGAGAAATCAGAGCTTTTACGAGAAAACGTGAAAGGAAATGAATTAATAAAGGATTTTCCGCTATTTATAGTGAAGACGATAATTATCCTTTAGTAAAGTCGATAATTATCCTTTAACCGATCCAAAGGCGGGTCGAACCTCTTTCTCCATACTTCTCGAGATTGGAACATTAAATCTGGAATATTGTAGGGATAATTATTACACAACTGCCTCGGAAAACGTGTATTCCTAAGCCGTCTTTCTTAGCCGTTAAGAAACGAAATAGCGACTCTTTTGGCCGTTTTGCCTCTCCATGTTATTTCATATCTAAGACATATCCGATGTCCTGATCATTTCTCTCAACTGCATTTTTATTAATTGGAGCTCCCAAATGCTCCAAATAACACCGGAGGGTAAAAATAATTACCCGGGGGAAAAAGTAAAAATTTCCCCAAACGTCCAAAATTACGCGAGGAACATAACGGTGGGACTCATACTCATTACTTGGGAAATCTTAGCAAGTTATATGTCAATTACTATCAACGATTAAGTTAATCAACATTAATTAGAATTCGAAAATCCTAGCTATTACAGATGACCTTTTCCTCCTTTACTCTATGCTCCATGGTAGACCCGCTGATTGTGCTACCCTCCTAGCCTCCACCATGAGTAAATTGAAGAACAAGAGAGCCGGTAAAATAGGATATGGTGGTATGGTTACACACATTGCCTCGCAGCTAGGGATAGACTATTCCGCTTGCACTAGATAGCGGGGAGACCTTTGGTTCTCAATAGTTTTATGACTAGGGGCATCATCTTCCCTAGACACCGCGGTCCACCTACCGCCGGTATGCCTTGGGAGGAGAGAGGAGGTAGAGGCATCCCTTGGCTCCCTGAGTATTCCATTATGGCCGGACGCCATAACTGGAAGCAGACTTTCACTGCCATGCATGCGAATAGGCTAGTAGCACCTCCTTATGTACCCGATGAGGTTCCGGCTGCAGATGTTGAGGAGGTAGGAGAAGGTGATGGTTTTGAGGGAGGAGGTGATGAGCAGGACTTTGACACTTTTCCGGATCAGCCGGCACACTTCCCCGACCCTCCTAGACATTCCCCACGACCTTCCGGACCTTCCGGACCTTCCGGAGCCTCTTCCTGTTGCCGTGCTAGCGTGAGTGAGAGGCTGACTTGGATGGACGCTCCTTCCGCTTGGTATGGGGAGCAGCCTTCATGAATGGGAGCTCCACCTCCGTGGTATGATCAGGCACACGTAGCACCGGCTCCACAGGATGCATCGGCATGGTACGGCCAACCGCCATCATTGTACGAGTAGCTACCGGCGTGGGCCACCGACCTTTCTAGGAGAGTTGGAGACTTGGAGATCCACCGGGAGACCCAGGAGACACGGAGCCGGGAGCTTGATGAGATGATGAGTGGCATTTACCGCCAGCAATTTGGGCGGTACTATAGCCATGACTTCTGTCCGTTTTCACCAACGCCTCCTCCGCAAAGACGAGTTAGATGATCACCGGTTTCAGCCGCCCCACCACCGTCTAGTGAGTTCATTTTGCTTTTTTTTCTTTTCTTTATTTCTTTTTGAACATTGAGGACAATGTATGTTTTAAGTATGGGGTGGGGTGTGACTATTGTTTGTAATAACTCTACTACATTTGCTTGCTTCTATCCATGACACTTTGCATGTGTCATTCCATAGTCACACGTTTCGTCATTGCATTGCAAGAAAAAGGCTTTGAAAAATCCAAAAAAAATTGAAAATTTTGAAAAATTTTGAAAAATTTTGAAAAAGTTTTTGTGCTTCTAATATTAGAGATGACTTCTATGATAGTTCTCACTTGTGGAATGAGTTTTTGATGACAATTGTATACTTAAACGGAATTATGAATTGAAAAGAAATTGAATGTGTTGTTTATCTTTTCTTGGAAGTTTCATAATGTGAAAGCTTTATCTATATCATATTGAGAAATTAAGGTTGAAATCACATGATAAGTTCTTATACTTCTTTATGAAATGATTTAGGCAATTCGATTTTCTTACTTCTTTCTTTAATCATTTAATTGCCTCCCTTACCTATCCGGGAATTTGGAGGTGTTGATATTTGGCATGTTTGATGTGGGAGGGCCATGAAAGTAAAATTTTGCATTCAAAGAATATAACTAATAGGTTTGGGGAAGTCAATCATGACGATGAGTAACTCGGCATCATTCACATAGCCGGGTGTTTGTGTCTTGCCAAAGTCGGATTGAGCGTTATTCTAACGGATTATGGTATGTGCATCAAGGGTTTGAGGCATCTCGAAATTGAGAAACGCCGATCTCCTAGGCTTCGGTTTTTGTGCAACTCTATCCATATTTTCAAAAGTAAAGTCGAAAAATAATGTGAAAAAGAAAAGATCAAAGCTCTAAGTTGATGGTGTTCAAATCAAAAGAAAAAGAGTTGGGTTATTCCTTTTCCCGGATTCATGCACCACATCCCTTACAAGTTTCCCTCCTTTCCGCATTCTAGACCTTACTTGAAAGTCCTTAAGATCAAAAGAGTGTTATTTGACTTAGTGATCTAAATTGAAGTTTCACATGCTTGATTTTGACAATGCTTGAAGGTTATGGTGTTTGTCTTGAAGTTTAAGCGATTTATGATGTTTCTTTGCTTTACATTCTTTGGTTTATGTATATGAGCGTTTTCAAGGATGAATGAAGCAAGGTTTGAGGATGATCTATTGACTAGAAGCACGTTTGTCTAAGAATGGTTTTGTTTTTTAATTTGCATGCATATTTCATTCTAACTTGCGTTCTAAGCTTTTGAAAACCTTGCTTGGGGACAAGCAAGTGACAAGTATGGGGTATTTTGTTAGCATGAAATATGGCGATATTCTAGGCACTTATTTTGGTTGATTTTCCCTTATTATTGTGTACATGGATAAGGTTTTGAAGAAAATGTTAGCTCGTTCATCTATATTGTCGATATGGAAGTCTACACTAACTTTGTGTTGATTATAGGTGAATAGGAGCTGAAATTGGAGCGTTTGAGAGAGAAAAGGAGCAATCGATCATGTTTGAGGATTAGGAGATCCATCAAACAAGCTAAGGAAGGAGCTAGGAAGAAGAATGACACGAAACAAAGGCAACAACAAGCAATATACACTTCCACGCCCTGAATTACGGCCGTGGAGAAGATGATCTGAAGTCCACGCTCTAAACCACGGCCGTGGACCTGGCATCATGGATGTGGACTTGAGTTTGGAGCACTCCGGTCTAAATTACGGTCGTGGAAGTCACAAGGCTCCGTAATCTGTTTCCACGCTCTAAACCACGGTCGTGGAAGGATGTGAGACCGTGATTTAGGCAATCATGGCAGTGAAAGTCTGCTTCCAGTTATGGCGTCCGGCCATAAATGAATACTCGGGGAGCCAAGGGATGCCTCTACCTCCTCTCTCCTCCCAAGGCATACCGGCGGTAGGTGGACCGCGGTGTCTAGAGAAGACGATGCCCCTAGTTATAAGACTATTGAGACTCAAAGGTCTCCCCGCTATCCTAGTGTAAGTGGAATAGTCTATCCCTAGCTGCGAGGCAATGTGTGTAACCATACCACCATATCCTATATTACCGGCTCTCTTGTTCTTCAATTTACTCATGGTAGAGGCTAGGAGAGTAGCACAATCAGCGGGTCTACCATGGAGCATAGAGTAAAGGAGGAAAAGGTCATCGGTCTTAATCTTTTGAGGGGTGTCGGTCCTAGGGAAAAGGAACTCGGAAAGGACCCTATGAGCTATCTTCAAGGCTAAGTGATAGATGAGCTTAGCCTTGGTGTCGGCCGGTTGCCAACGATCCTCACTAGCTTAGATCATGGTGATCTCCTCCCAAAAATCCTTAGCGTATACCCCGCTAGGAAACCGACCATTGAAGGTCTCTTGGAACCCAAAGAAGGCTCCAAACTGCAAGATCGAGAACTCATAGTTCTCCTCCATCAACCGAAAAGAAACCGTCCTATCGACGGCGCTATGCTCAAAAGAAGTGACGAACTCCCTAGTGATTTCCTCATAAGCAACTTCTCTAATAGCAGAGAAGATAATCAAACCGGCTCTATCTAGAAGCCATGTCAAATCATTCAATACGTTCAGCGGTTCAAGCTCCTCAAGCACTAAGTATTGCGGTCCTATGACCGGCCTCTTTTGGATCCTCTCTAAGGCATCGAGGTAATCCTCATGAATGGATGGAGTTCTAGGAGGTGGGGGTGATGGTGGTTCACTAGGAGGGACTTTGGAGGAAGAGGAAGTGTCACCTTTCCACTTCTTGTTCCTACTCGACTTTCTCCTAAAGAAATTGTCCATCACAGGGGAAATCACGGTCTGTTCTTGGGAAAACCACGGCCGTGGAACCTTCAGGGACCGTGGTTCGGTTCTGTTTCACTCAAATCTCAACCAAATCACACCAAATTCACCAGACACAGTCCTAGACTAATTCCAATTCCAATTCCAATCATTTATCCTAAAAAATCTTGCAAGAATTGAGCCAAGTCGACAAAGTAGAGAAAGGGGAGAAAACCCTAGGTTTTGGATTTTTAAAATCCAAATTCCTTCTTCTGCAGGGATTGTTCACTTCAATTATTGATTGGATCTTTTAGATTGTCGAAAATGCTTGTTAAGATCCAAGAGACGCTTCTCGCCCGCTTCCTTCATGCTGAAGTTCAACCACTTTACCGCCCTATACGCCTTGTGTTCCAGCTCGACCGGAAGATGACAAGACTTCCCATACACAAGGTTGTATGATGTTGTTCCTATGGGAGTCTTGTACACAGTCCTATATGCCCACAATGCATCATCTAGTTTCAAAGATATATCCTTCATTGTCTTTGAAACTGTTTTCTTTAGGATGCCCTTGATCTCCCTATTCGTAATCTCCACATGTCCACTCGTTTGTGGATGGTTAGGAGTGGCGATCTTGTGAGTTACCCGATACTTAGCTAATAGAGCCTCGAATCATCGGACAATGAAGTGTAAACCTCCGTCACTAATGATGGTCCGCGGTGTCCTGAACCTCGAGAAAATAGTTCTATTAAAGAACTTGATGACTACCGTGGAATTATTAGTTTGAGAGGCTATGGCTTCAACCCATCTCGAAACGTAGTCTACAGCTAAGAGTATGTATTGATTCCCCCAAGATGATGGGAATGGTCCCATGAAGTCGACTCCCCAAACGTCGAAGATCTCTACCTCCTGAATGTTGTTAAGAGGCATCTCGTTTCTCCTAGATATGTTTCCTGTTCTTTGACAAGCATCGCAGCAGGAAACAAAGGTTTGCACATCCTTAAATAAAGTAGGCCAAAAGAAACCGGACTGCAATACCTTAGCGCTAGTATTGTTGAAACTAGTCTATCCTCCACAAGGTAGTGAATGACAATGACGATTGATGCTTTGCATTTTGTCTTCCGGCACACATCTTCGAATAATGCCGTCGGGACCTCTCCTGAAGAGTAGAGGTTCATTCCCAAAGTATTGCCGGACATCCTTAAACAACTTCTTTCTTTGTGCGTAGGATAGTCCGGGAGGTATTTCCTGACAAACCAAATAGTTAACAAAATTAGCAAATCATGGTTCGTTACCTTTAGTTATCTTGTCAATGCACTCCTTAATGATGTGTAAATGCTCGTCCGGAAAGGAGTCGTCTATAGGTAGGTTGTCATCTTCTAGATGTGGTAGACGACTCAAATGATCCGCAACAGAATTTTCCGAACCTTTCTTGTCACGGATCTCTAGATCGAATTCTTGTAGGAGAAGAATCCATCTAATCAGCCTTGGTTTCGCGTCCTTCTTGGCAAGTAGATAACGGATCGCTGAGTGGTCCGTGTATACAATCACCTTTGCACCTACAAGATAAGAACGAAACTTTTCAAAGGCATATACAATAGCTAAGAATTCTTTTTCAGTTGTGGCGTAGTTAAGTTGCGCTTCATCTAGCGTCTTGCTAGCGTAATAGATAGCATGGGTTCGGCCCTCCTTCTTTTGCCAAAGCACACCTCCAATAGCTACGTCACTTGCATCACACATAACCTCGAACGGGAGATTCCAGTCCGGGGGTTGGATGATCGGATCTGAGATTAGAGCTTCCCGGATCTTATGAAATACGTCTAAAAAATCTTGTGAGAAATCAAAAACTGCATACTTCATCAATTGATTAGTAAGCAATTTTGATATCTTTGAAAAGTCCTTAATAAAACATCTATAAAATCCAGCATGTCCTAGAAAGCTTCGTATCCCCTTCACCGAAGATGGAGGAGGGAGCTTCTCTATGGTCTCTATCTTTGCCTTGTCTACCTCAATCCCTCTATTAGAGATCAAGTGTCTGAGTACAATGCCTTCCTTCACCACGAATTGACAATTCTCCCAATTAAGAACTAGGTTAGTGTCTTCACACCTTTGTAGCACAACAGAAAGGTTAGAAAGACAATTATCAAAAGAGGAACCATAAATAGAAAAGTCATACATGAAAACCTCCATGATTTCCTCTACATATTCCGAGAAGATTGCCATCATGCATCTTTAAAAGGTGGCTGGGGCATTGTAAAGCCCGAATGGCATCCGTCTATAGGCAAACGTACCCCATGGGCACGTAAATGTGGTCTTCTCTTGATCGTCTGGATGGATCTGAATCTAGAAGAACCCACTATAACCGTCAAGATAGCAAAAATGAGAATGTTGTGCTAACCTCTCAAGCATTTGATCAATGAAGGGCAATGGCAAGTGATCCTTCCTAGTTGCATTGTTTAGCTTCCGGTAATCAATGCACATCCTCCATCTAGTCACGGTTCTTGTAGGAATGAGCTCATTGTTCTTGTTTGTTATCACCGTAATTCCTCCTTTCCTTGGAACAACTTGTACGGGGCTCACCCACTTGCTATCGAAGATAGGGTACATGATACCTGCATCAAGTAGGACCCTGAAAGCTTGAGTCTTTAACCTTAACCCTAGAACATCTCGTTCAGTCGATGAACATCTCGGCCGGGGTGGAACTTGACTGACCGAGGTGACCTTTTCTGATCCGAAACTGAGAGTTAAGTGTTAGAGTTTGCCAAATCTTATTCTTTTTACACCTTTCCTGGTTCAATGCAAGCCTAGGATGAGACTTACCTGGCGATTCCTTAGTTTGTTTACCCATGATCATAAGTTTAGGTAATAAAGGTTTATCCTTTATTGGGGTTTGAGTGTGCCTTCATCCCACCTTTGTGAGTTAGCCTGAGACTTACCCGGTAAAGGTTGATTCTATTCCCTTAGTTGGTGTCTTGGTTTGAGGTTATAGTTCCTTTCCTTAGTACCTTGAGACTTACCCGGTAATAGGAGCTTTGGTTTAGGATAGTGAGTAATTAGACTTACCCGGTGATCTATTCATACTTTAGAAACACCTTCCCTTTGCAAAATCTCAGCTTTGTCCTCTTTACCTTTAGATCTTAGTTGGAACCACAACTAGATGCTTTAATCCCTAGAATTTGCATATTTCCTTTATTTAACCTTATTATCATCTTTGATTGCTTTAATTGCTTGTGTGGTTATTAGTTACATTGACAACCTATACTTGCTTTGTTTTCACCTAAGTCCTTGAGATCAACACCCCGGAATTCTTGCTTTTACTATAATTGATCCGTACACTGCGGGTTCGCATCCTTGTTTTAAGCATATTTCTTCGGATATAATTTTAAAGCTTGCACACACCGTTTGGAGTGAACAATGTACAGTGAGCCTCCTGTAAAATCCTCTGTCTCGTCTCCTTATCAGCGGGTACACAGACGCGGTCGCGGCGTCTCATCACTCCATTTGCTCTTGTGGAAAACTGTGGTGCCTCACCACGAGACATCCTCTCTCGAATCCTCATCAGGGTCGGGAAGGTCCCCTACTTCTGTTGGATCTTATCTAACAAATCAGATAGAACCTCTAAAGTGTACAACTGGGCATCCTCATCTAGAAACTGGGTGTCCAGCTCTAGCCAAGCTAGATCTCTCTACAGCTGAGGCTGAACTGTTAGTCTCGCAATCGCCTTCTCTTGAGGTGTCTTCCTACTTAGGGTGTCGGCGACAATGTTTGTCTTCCCTGGATGATACAGTATCTCAAGATCAAAGTCCTTAATCAACTCGAGTCATCTACGCTGGCGGTTATTCAACTCCCGCTGTGTAAAAATGTACTTCAAACTCTTATGCTAAGTGAAGATCTGACAAGTAGCACCATACAGGTAATGTCTCCAAATCTTCAAAGCATGAACTACCGCTGCTAACTCCAGATCATAAGTCGGGTAGTTCTCCTCATACGTCTTCAGTTGTCGAGACGAATATGCAATCAATTTGCCCCTCTGCATCAACAGACATCCCAAACCTAGCTTGGATGCATCACTATATACCACAAAATTCTCAAAACCCTCTGGTTGTGCCAAGATAGGAGCAGAAGAAAAACGCCTCTCCAACTCCTCAAAACTCTAGGTACACTGCTCAGACCATGCAAATCTGGTAGTCTTCCTCAGCAGACTCGTAAGTGGATGAGCAATCACAGAATATCCCTCCACAAGGCATCGGTAATAGCCGGCTAGGCCAAGGAAACTGCGGACATCCTTGACGTTCATCGTCGTCCACTATTCGCCCTAAAGCGTGCGTGTAATCAAGTCTTAAATTTTTAAAACTAGAATAAAAGCAAGCGAACCCGCAGTGTACGGATCGGCGTAGAATAGCAAGTATTCCACAGTATCGATCACAGGGAGTTGGTGAAACAAAATCAGTTTCAAGTAATCAAGCAAGTAAAGTGTAAAGCTTTGCAAATATTGGGGAAAACAACAACCTTAAAGATCCAGGTATCAAATTATGGCAATCGATTCAAGACATACTATAGATATAAGGACAGAGTTGAGAATTGCAAATGTATACTAAAGTAAGGTAATGTACGATGAAGTTCCAAAACCCTATATGTCTAACCCAAAGACACTTTCTATAAAGGTTGTTGAGGCTGCAGTATAGAAAGGATCTAAGGACTAGAGTTGATCTCAAATACCCAAACTTGTAACCCAAGGATCAAGATAAACTCAAACGGTTAAGGTTGTGACACTCGAAACCGAAATAGAGGATGTTGAGTCTCACTACTACCTAGGAAAGGCATGCCAAGGCTAGGTTAAAGCTAATCTTTAACTTTGGATTAAAGTAAAAGCAAGGTTCCTAAACTGAGGTAAATCACGGGTAGATCTTGAGAACCACGGCCGTGGAAGCCCTAGAATAGGCCGTGATTTAGGGTGTCGACGAAGTTTCTCTAACTCTCAAGGTCAAATCAAATTACGATCGATCTATCATCATCTAAGCCACAACTATCAACCCTTCACCTTAGAATTGCTAAAGGTTTTAGCCAATAACCATTGTCGTGATATCAATATTCAATTTAAGAAGAATGAAAGATGAAAACCCTCAAAAACTCAAATAAAACTCAAACTCAATCTCAAATCAAAAACACAAGACGAAACGTTCAATGGATTCAGAATGTATAATACGAAACCTCACAATAATCTCAGGCAAGAACGAAGAACGGAATGTCAATCCGTCTTTAATATCAAAACCTAAGAAAAGATCTAAACTTCCACTGCAAGCAATGTCCAACCTCCAATAATCCGGATTTCCGCAACTCTAGGCGGCTTCCAATCAACCCTAAGCAAGAGTGCTAAACAGGGGGTAAGCGGCCATCCTCGAAACTCTCTTTTCCAGCCTTTTTATAAGACGAGAAAGGGTTACCGTCAAGGCCCAATACGTAAATGACGTGGCAAATAATGACACGTCAAAAGAATGCCTAAATCACGGTCTCACAGCCTTCCACGAACGTGGTTTAGAGCGTGGAAACAGATTACGGTGCCTTGTGACTTCCAAGACCGTAATTTAGACCGGAGTGCTCCAAACTCAAGTCCACATTCATGATGCCAGGTCCACGGCCGTGGTTTAGAACGTGGACTTCAGATCATCTTCTCCACGGCCGTAATTCAGGGCGTGAAACTGTATATTGCTTGTTGTTGCCTTTGTTTCGTGTCATTCTTCATCCTAGCTCCTTCCTTAGCTTGTTTGATGTATCTCCTAATCCTCGAACATGATCGATTGCTCCCTTTTCTCTCTCAAACGCTCCGATTCCAGCTCCTATTCACCTATAATCAACACAAAGCTAGTGTAGACTTCCATATCGACAATATAGATGAACGAGCTAACATTTGCTTCAAAACCTTATCCATGTACACAATAATAAGGGAAAATCAACCAAAATAAGTTCCTAGAATATCGCCATATTTGATGCTAACAAAATACCCCATACTTGTCACTTGCTTGTCCCCAAGCAAGGTTTACAAAAGCTTAGAACGCAAGTTAGAATGAAATATGCATGAAAATTCAAAAACAAACCATTCTTAGACAAACATTCTTCTAGTCAATAGATCATCCTCAAACCTTGCTTCATTCATCCTTGAAAACGCTTATATACATAAACCAAAGAATGTAAAGCAAAGAAACATCATAAATCGCTTAAACTTCAAGACAAACACCATAACCTTCAAGCATTGTCAAAATCAAGCATGTGAAACTTCAATTTAGATTACTAAGTCAAATAACACTCTTTTGATCTTAAGGACTTTCAAGTAAGGTCTAGAATGGCGAAAGGAGGGAAACTTGTAAGGGATGTGGTGCATGAATCCGGGAAAAGGAATAACCCAACTCTTTTTCTTTTGATTTGCAACACCATCAACTTAGAGCTTTGATCTTTTCTTTTTCACATTATTTTTCGACTTTACTTTTGGAAATATGGATAGAGGTGCACAAAAACCGAAGCCTAGGAGATCAGCGTTTCTCAATTTCGAGATGCCTCAAACCCTTGATGCACATACCATAATCCGTTAGGAATAACGCTCAATCCGACTTTGGCAAGACACAAACACCTGGCTATGTGAATGGTGCCGAGTTACTCATCGTCATGATTGACTTCCCCAAACCTATTAGTTCTATTCTTTGAATGCAAAATTTTGCTTTCATGGCCCTCCCACATCAAACATGCCAAATATCAACACCTCCAAATTCCCGGATAGGTAAGGGAGGCAATTACTTTTATTGAGGGGCTAAATGATTAAAGAAAGAAGTAAGAAAATCGAATTGCCTTAATCATTTCATAAAGAAGTATAAGAACTTATCATGTGATTTCAACCTTAATTTCTCAATATGATTTAGATAAAGCTTTCACATTATGAAACTTCCAAGAAAAGAAAAACAACACATTTAATTTCTTTTCAATTCATAATTCCGTTTAAGCATACAATTGTCATCAAAAAATTATTCCACAAGTGAGAACTATCATAGAAGTCATCTCTTATCTTAGAAGCATAAAAACTTTTTACAAAATTTTTCAAAATTCTCAAATTTTTATGGATTTTTCAAAGCCTTTTTCTTGCAATGCAATGACGAAACGTTTGACTATGGAATGAAACATGCAAAGTGTCATGGATAGAAGCAAGCAAATGTAGTAGAGTTATTACACATAATAGTCACACCCCACCCCATACATAAAACATACATTGTCCTCAATGTTCAAAAAGAAATAAAGAAAAGAAAAAAAAAAGAAAAATAAACTCACTAGACGGTGGTGGGGCGGCTGAAACCGGCGATCAACTAACTCGTCACTACGGAGGAGGCGGTGGTGAAAACGGACGAAGCCATGGCTATAGTACCGCCCAAACTGTTGGCGGTAAATGTCACTCATCATCTCATCAAGCTCCCGGCTCCGTGTCTCTTGGGTCTCCCGGTGGATCTCCAAGTCTCCAACTCTCCTAGAAAGGTCGGTGGCCCACGCCGGTAGCTGCTCGTACAATGATGGCGGCTGACCGTACCATGCCGGTGCGTCTTGTGGAGTCGGTGCTGCGGGTGCCTGATCATACCACGGAGGTGGAGCTCCCATCCATGAATGCTGCTCCCATACCAAGCGGGAGGAGCGTCCATCCAAGTCGGCCTCTCACTCACGCTAGCACGGTGACAGGAAGAGGCTCCGGAAGGTCGCGGGGAACGTCTAGGAGGGTCGGGAAAGTGTGCCGGCTGATCCGGAAAAGTGCCAAAGTCCTGTTCATCACCTCCTCCCTCAAAACCATCACCTCCTCCTACCTCCTCAACATCTGCAGCCGGAACCTTATCGGGTACATAAGGAGGTGCTACTAGCCTATTCGCATGCATGGCAGTGAAAGTCTGCTTCCAGTTATGGCGTCCGGCCATAATGGAATACTCGGGAAGCCAAAGGATGCCTCTACCTCCTCTCTCCTCCCAAGGCATACCGACGGTAGGTGGACCGCGGTGTCTAGGGAAGATGATGCCCCTAGTCATAAGACTATTGAGACCCAAAGGTCTCCCCGCTATCCTAGTGCAAGCGGAATAGCCTATCCCTAGCTGCGAGGCAATGTGTGTAACCATACCACCATATTCTATATTACCGGCTCTCTTGTTCTTCAATTTACTCATGGTGAAGGCTAGGAGGGTAGCACAATCAGTGGGTCTACCATGAAGCATAGAGTAAAGGAGGAAAAGGTCATCGGTCTTAATCTTTTGAGGGGTCTCGGTCCTATGGAAAAGGCACTCGGAAAGGACCCTATGAGCTATCTTCAAGGCTAAGAGATAGATGAGCTTAGCCTTGGTGTTGGCCGATTGACAATGATTCTCACTAGCATAGATCATGGCGATCTCCTCCCAAAAATCCTTAGCGTATACAATGCTAGGAAACCGACCATTGAAGGTCTCTTGGAACCCAAAAAGGCTCCAAACTGCAAGATCGAGAACTCATAGTTCTCCTCCATCAACCGAAAAGAAACCGTCCTATCGACGGCGCTATGCTCAAAAGAAGTGACGAACTCCCTAGTGATTTCCTCATAAGCATCTTCTCTAATAGCGGAAAAGATAATCAAACCGGCTCTATCTAGAAGCCATGTCAAATCATTCACTACGTTCAGCGGTTCAAGCTCCTCAAGTACTAAGTATCGCGGTCCTATGACCGGCCTCTTTTGGATCCTCTCTAAGGCATCGAGGTAATCCTCATGAATGGTTGGAATTCTAGAAGGTGGGGGTGATGGTGGTTCACTAGGAGGGACTTGGGAGGAAGAGGAAGTGTCACCTTTCCTCTTCTTGTTCCTACTCGACTTTCTCTTAAAAAATTGTCCATTACAGGGGAAATCACGGTCTGTTCTTGGGAAAACCACGGCCGTGGAACCTTCAGGGACCGTGGTTCGGTTTTGTTTCAGTCAAATCTCAACCAAATTCACCAGACACAGTCATAGACTAATTCCAATTCCAATTCCAATCATTTATCCTAAAAAATCTTGCAAGAATTGAGCCAAATCGAAAAAGTAGAGAAAGGGGAGAAAAACCTAGGTTTTGGATTTTTAAAATCCAAATTCCTTCTTCTACAGGGATTGTTCACTTCAATTGTTGATTGGATCTTGTAGATTGTCGAAAATGCTTGTTAAGGTCCATGAGGCTCTTTTCGCCGGCCTCCTACATGCTGAAGTTCAACCACTTTACCGTCCAATACGCCTTGTGTTCCAGCTCGACCGGAAGATGACAAGACTTCCCATACACAAAGTTGTATGGTGTTGTTCCTATGGGAGTATTGTACGCAATCCTATATGCCCACAATGCATCATCTAGTTTCAAAGACCAACCCTTCCTTGTCTTCGAAACTGTTTTCTCTAGGATGCTATTGATCTCCCTATTCGAAATCTCCACTTGTCCACTCGTTTGTGGATGGTAGGGAGTGGCGATCTTGTGAGTCACCCCATACTTAGCTAATAGAGCCTCGAATCGTCGGGCAATGAAGTGTGAACCTTCATCACTAATGATGGTCCGCGGTGTCCCGAACCTTGGGAAAATAGTTTTGTTAAAGAACTTGATGACAACCGTGGCATCATTAGTTGGAGAGGCTATGGCTTCAACCCATCTCGAAACGTAGTCCACAACTAAGAGTATGTATTGATTCCCGCAAGATGATGGGAATGGTCCCATAAAGTCGACTCCCAAAAAGTCGAAGATCTCTACCTTCTAAATGTTGTTAAGAGGCATCTCGTTTCTCCTAGATATGTTTCCTGTTCTTTGACAAGCATCGCAGCAGGAAGCAAAGGTTTGCACATCCTTAAATAAAGTAGGCCAAAAGAAACCGGACTTCAATACCTTAGCGTTAGTTTTATTGGAACTAGCGTGTCCTCCACAAGGTAGTGAATGAAAATGACGAATGATGCTTTGCATTTCGTCTTCCGGCACACATCTTTGAATGATGCCGTCGGGACCTCTCTTGAAGAGTAGAGGTTCGTTCCAAAAGTATTGCCGGACATCCTTAAAGAACTTCTTTCTTTGTGCGTAGGATAGTCCCGGAGGTATTTCCTGACAAACCAAATAGTTAACAAAATCAGCAAATCATGGTTCGTTACCTTTAGTTATCTTATCGATGCACTCCTTAATGATGTGTAAATGCTCGTCCGGAAAGGAGTCGTCTATAGGTAGGTTGTCGTCTTCTAGATGTGGTAGACGACTCAAATGATCCGCAACAGAATTTCCCGAACCTTTCTTGTCACGGATCTCTAGATCAAATTCTTGTAGGAGAAGAATCCATCTAATCAGCCTTGGTTTCGCGTCCTTCTTGGCAAGTAGATAACGGACCGCTGAGTGGTCCGTGTATACAATCACCTTTGCACCTACAAGATAAGAACGAAACTTTTCAAAGGCATATACAACAGCTAAGAATTCTTTTTCAGTTGTGGCGTAGTTAAGCTGCGGTTCATCTAGCGTCTTGCTAGCGTAATAGATAGCATGGGTTCGGCCCTCCTTTTTTTGCCAAAGCACAGCTCCAATAGCTAAGTCACTTGCATCCCACATAACCTCAAATGGGAGATTCTAGTCCGGGGGTTGGATGATCGGGGCTGAGATTAGAGCTTCCCGGATCTTATGAAATGCGTCTAAAAAATCCTATGAGAAATCAAAAACTGCATCCTTCATCAATAGATTAGTAAGCGGTTTTGATATCTTAGAAAAGTCCTTAATAAAACGTCTATAAAATCCAGCATGTCCTAGAAAGCTTCGTATCCCCTTCACCGAAGATGGAGGAGGGAGCTTCTCTATGGTCTCTATCTTTGCCTTGTCTACCTCAATCCCTCTATTAGAGATCAAGTGTCCGAGTACAATGCCTTCCTTCACCATCTATTGACACTTCTCCCAATTAAGAACTAGGTTAGTGTCTTCACACCTTTGTAGCACAAGAGAAAGGTTAGAAAGACAATTATCAAAAGAGGAACCATAAACAGAATAGTCATCCATGAAAACCTCCATGATTTCCTCTACATATTCCGAGAAGATTTCTATCATGCATCTTTAAAAGGTGGTTGGGGCATTGCAAAGCCCGAATGGCATCCGTCTATAGGCAAACGTAACTCATGGGCACGTAAATGTGGTGTTCTCTTGATCGTCTGGATGGATCGGAATCTAGAAGAACCCACTATAACCGTCAAGATAGCAAAAATGAGAATGTTGTGCTAACCTCTCAAGTATTTGATCAATGAAGGGCAATGGGAAATGATCCTTCCTAGTTGCATTGTTTAGCTTCCGGTAATCAATGCACATCCTCCATCTAGTCACGGTTCCTATAGGAATGAGCTCATTGTTCTTGTTTGGGATCACCGTTATTCCTCCTTTCTTTGGATCATCTTGTACGGGGCTCACCCACTTGCTATCGGAGATAGGGTAGATGATACCTGCATCAAGTAATTTAAGAATTTCCTTCATAACAACCTCCTTCATGATCGGATTTAACCGTCGTTTTGGTTGTTGGGAAGGCTTAAAATCTTCTTCCATTAGGATCTTGTGCATTCATAATGAAGGTTTAATTCCTACAAGATCCTCTATAGTGTAACCTAAGACTTTCCTATGTTTCTTTAGAACAACCATAAGTTTTCTATGTTCATCTTCATTTAAATCGGAACTAACAATTACCGGAAAAGTAGAATTAGTTCCTAGAAATGCGTACCGAAGATGTGTGGGAAGTGGCTTCAATTCCATCACCATTGGAGTCTCTAATGGCTCTTGAGGAGTGTCCAATGCTTCCTTAGAAGTCTCTAAGGTTGTAGGAGTGGTTGAAGAAGGATCAAGAACATTGGTGGAAAGAACGTAATTTTTCTCGGATTTTCCTAGAATTACGGCATTATTGTTACTTCCACGGCCGTGGTTTAGGGCGTGGAAGTCAATTACGGCACCACTGGTAGTTCCACAGCCGTGGTTTTGGCCATGTAACTTACTGGAGTCCTCTGAATAGGTGATTACGGTCATCATGGGGGAAACCACGGCTGTGGAATAGCACGACTAGCCGTGATTCCTCACATTCTCTAACCCATCGTAGAGTTTTTCAAACTCTTCTTCATGCACTTCCTTTAGCTCCTCCAAGGCTTCAATTTCCTCATTGCAATCCTCTTCCTCTCCTTTCTCCATGATGCTCATGGTTATGACCTTTTGCAACGGATCCTTGAATAGAATCGAGCTTACTTCCTCTCTAGATGCTTCCTCATCATGGATATTGAACATATCTTCTCCAAGAGCTGGCTCTTTCACCAAGGTGGAAAGAACAAACTCTACTTTCTCTACTCCTATGTCGAAGGCAAGTCTAGCATTCTTGCAATCCACCATACAACCGGATGTTGCAAGAAACGGTCTTCCGAGTATGATCGGGACCGGACTATCTGCAGGAATGTCAAGCACAACAAAGTCTATTAAACATAAAACTTACCAAGCTTGACCGGGACGTCTTCAATGATACTGACTTGACGAGTTATGGATCGATCCGCCATGTATAACGTCATCTTCACCAGTTTAGGTTCACCTAAACCGATCTTCCTACACAAGGCAAACGGGATGATGCTAACGCTTGCTCCCAAGTCACATAATGCATCATAAGTAGCCTCTCCCACTCCAATTGGAATACAAAATGACCCCGGATCCTTCAGCTTTGGGGGCATCTTTTCCTTCATCGTTTTGATGAGATCCGATGATTCCGAACTCATCTTGACTTCTCCGAAGTCTTCCAGCTTCCTCTTGTTAGAGAGGATTTCCTTTAAGAACTTTCCGTAAGCGGGAATACTTACAATTGCATCAATGAAAGGTATGTTAATGTGCAGTTTGCTCATGAGTTCAATGAACTTACCGAACTGCTTGTCTAGGCGTGCTCTCGCTCTAGATTGTGGGAATGGTAGGGGAGGTTTGTAAGCTGGAGGAGGAATGTAGATGTCTTCCTTCTCCTTCCCCTTTTCCTTTTCTTTTTCGACGGGAATTTCAACAAACTTAGGCTGCGGGTCGGTAGTTGTTGCTCCGCTCCTAGTTGTTATTGCCATCACCCTTCCCTTTGGGTTGTCCTCCGTCTTTCCTGGAAGTTTTCCTTGATCTCTAGGAACTTCCTCGGCCTTGCTGAACATTTGTTTTTCTAAAGCCTTTTGAGCTTTATCGACCTTAATAACGTGGTTCTCCAGTCCTTGAAGCTTTCCCAAGATCGTTTTCAGCATGGGATCGGGCTTCTCCTTTCACGAAGTGCTTGAGCTATTAGATCCTTGCCCCTGGCTTTTCAAAGGAGTGGAAGAAGAAGATGGTGGTGTTAGTGAATTTCTTGAATTGGGATAAGAATTACCGGAATTTTGTTGTTGGTTGGAACGCCAATTGTTGTTTGAATTCCGATTGTTGTTCCAATTATTGTTCCGGTTGTTGTTGTTCCAATTGTTCCGGTTGTTGCGGTTGGTGTTCTCATTCCCTTGATAGTTGTTGTTATTTCCTAAGTATCCAACATCTTGCTCCTTAGGCTTTTGAAGGCCATCTCTAATGACTTCCTTCAACTCCATAATTTTGGTGTTGAGGGAAAATATTTGAGTTTGTGCAGCTTGTGTTAGCTTCGATCCTTGCTCTAATCGGTTAGATTCCGCCTTCCGGTGTGAATACTTCTTAATTACTCGGGCTTGCTTCTCAATGAAGTCCCAAGCGTCATCTTCCCTCATGTCCATGAATGTACCACATGAGAGGGATTGGAGTTTGAATTGTGTTTCCACATCCAGCCCCTTGTAATATATCTCTAACAACTCTAGCTTGGAAATGCCATGGTGTGGGCAATCCAATAATAGATCCTGAAACCTTTCCTAAGATTGAAACAAACTTTTGTTAGATTTCATACAAAAAGCATTGATTTTACCTCTCAACTCCGCTGTCTTGGATGGCGGAAAGAATTTGGTTAGGAACTCCGAAGATAGAACCTCCCATGTGTTGATTCTTCCATTTGGAAGAGCTTGATACCACGATAAAGCCTTCCCCTTCAAAGAGAAGAAGAACGGTTTGATCTTGTAGTTGTTGGTGGTTGCGCTCTTCGGATTCATTGTCTCCATTAGAATCTCAAAATTCTGTAAATGTTGGTGTGGAGATTCAGCACTCGTTCCTCCAAATTGGCTTTTGGCGAACGATGGTAATAACTTGCGGGTTAAAGCTAAACTCTTGAATATCGTCAGCTTCGAAGTTCACACCTAGACGGCGCGGTTAATGAATCGGATCCATCCTTTGTCCAAGAGTTCTTGGCTCTTCATCTATACGAGCGGCTCTCGCACCCCCAGCTGGGATACGAGGATTGGCGCTGGTCTTGGATCATTCCGGACTGGATTGATCGTTGGATCAATTTCCTCTAGCGGTGGCATGTCATCATCATCCTCCTCATCGTCGGATGATTCCACTCTAATGGACTTAGTTGGCTTAGCTTTCTTCTTTTTCTTGGAGTCATTCATTTCCAACTTCATTTCCATCATCATAGCCTTGAGCTCATCAAATTGGAATTGATGACGCTCAGCTTCTTCCTTATAAGTTTTCTCACTCAACCTAAATTGAGCTTGAGACTCCTCTAACTCCGCTTGGAGATCCCTTTCTCTATTTTCAGCCATCATTCTCTCCTTAAGTTTCTTTCTCAAAGTCTTCTCAAGTTCCGGGTCAAAAGGTACGAGGTCTTTGTTGGATCTAGACCTGCGCATACACCTAAGAGAACCTGCAAATAGCACTCAAAAGAGATATCAAATAACAAGAGCAAAGCTCCCAAGCTCGACAACCAAAAACCGAAGATTGGTCTTGACCAATGATAGCATGAATTATAGTCTATATTTTAAGGCCTGTTTAGACATTTTATCTTCAATAATCTGCATGTTTGGATGTATATTATGTAATTATATTGTCGTTTCATCTACATTTGCGGGAATCGAGGTCTACACCAAGTTTTGTTGTAATCGTAGGTAAAATGGCACGTTTTGCATCAAAATGGAGCTAAAGGAGCTAAGGAGTCATTGGAGCTACATTCAGGAGCTTAAGGAAGATTCCAGGAATCATGGAAATGGATTGAAGATTCACTTTGGACCAGATTTGAGAGATTTCACATTCAGTTTAGAGTCACCTCGGTCAGCTACAGTACCATCTCGACTGAGGTGATCTAGAGGAGCTGCTCGACCGAGGCGAACACCTTGGACGCGGCGAGACATATTTTATTCTTGGCTGAGATCTTTTATTTTTGGAAAGATGATCTTATATTTTTAGGCTGGATTCCTGGAAGGAAAAAGATAATTCAGTTGATATATTTTACCTATTTTATGGGAAAATATCTTTCTAAGATCTTTTATCTTTGGGAGGTAATTTTCCTATAAAAAGGGTTGGATATTCCACAAATTCAACCGTGCTTAGACAGCCGATACACCCCACTACAGATGGGAGATTTGAGGAACCTTTTTGAAGGTTGAAGGAAGATTGAAGGAAGGAAGTTGATAGCTTTTATAGCTTTTGTGAAGGGTTTTGTAAGACTCTCTTAGATTCCCTTCTTGTTGATTGTCTTGTTGGATTGTGATCCAAGAAACGCTTATTTGTGATATTTGATTCAGTTATTGAAGCCTTGTTCTTAAGGTTCTTGTGTTCAAATATTCACTTTCTTCCCATATATTTGATTATTGCTTTCATGATGATGAGTGGCTAATTTCTTTGTCTTGTTCTAGGTGATTGGCTGAAGGTTGTGGGAAAAACAATGATAGAATAATCTTAATCACAGTAGGACCCTGAAAGTTCGAGTCTTTATCCTTAACCCTATAACATCTCGTTCAGTCGATGAACATCTCGGCCAGGGTGGAATTCGTCTAACCGAGGTGACCGTTCTGATCCGAAACTGAGAGGTAAGTATTAGAGTTTGCCAAATCCTATTCTTATTACACCTTTCCTAGTTCAATGCAAGCTTAGGATGAGACTTACCCGGTAATTCATTTGTTTGTTTACTCATGATCATAAGTATAGGTAATAAAGGTTTATCCTTTATTGGGGTTTGAGTGTGCTTTCATTCCATCTTTGTGAGTTAACGTGAGACTTACCCGGTAAAGGTTGATTCTATTCCCTTAGGTGGTGTGTTGGTTTGGGGTTATAGTTCTTTTCCTTAATTACTTGAGACTTACCCGGTAATAGGAGTTACGGTTTGGGATTAGTGAGTAGTGAGACTTACCCGGTGATCTATTCCACCTTAGTAACACCTTCCCTTGCAAAAATCTCAGCTTTGTCCGCTTATCTTTAGATCTTGAGTTGGAACCACAACTAGATGCTTTAATCCCTAGAATTGCATATTTCCTTAATTGACTTTTTATCATCTTTGATTGCTTTAATTGCTTTTGTGGTCAGTAATTACATAGACTACCTACACCTGCTTTGTTTCACCAAGTCCCTATGATCGACCCCTGGAATTTCTTACTTTTTACTACGATTGACCCGTACACTGCGGGTTCGCATCCTTGTTTTAAGCTTACATCTAGGGTTATAAATTTAAAGCTTGCACACATCGTTTGGAGCGAACAACCAACTCCCCGGCAACAGCGCCAAAAACTAGTTCGCCCTAAAACGTGCGTGCAATCAAGTCTTAAATTTATAAAACTAGAATAAAAGCAAGCGAACCCGCAGTGTACGGTTCGGCGTAGATTAGCAAGTATTCTAGAGTATCGATCACAGGGAGTTGATGAAACAAAATCAGTTTCAAGTAATCAAGCAAGTAAAGTGTAAAGCTTTGCAAATATTAGGGAAAACAGCAACTCTAAAGATCCAGGTATCAAGTTGTGGCAATCGATTTAATACATACTGTAGATATAAGGACAGAGTTGAGAATTGCAAAAGTATACTAAAGTAAGGTAATGTACGATGAAGTTCCAAAACACTATATGTCTAACCCAAAGACACTCTCTATAAAGGTTGTTAAGGCTGCAATATAGAAAGGATCAAAGGACTAGAATTGATCTCAAATACCCAAACTTGTAACCCAAGGACCAAGATAAACTCAAACGGTTAAGGGTGTGATACTCGAAACCGAAATAGAGGATGATGAGTCTCACTACTACCTAGGAAAGGCAAGCCAAGGCTAGGTTAAAGCTAATAATTAACTTTGGATTAAAGTAAAAGCAAGGTTCGTAAACTGAGATAAATCACGGGTAAATCTTGAGAACCACGGCTGTGGAAGCCCTAGAACAGGCCGTAATTTAGGGTGTCGACGAAGTTTCTCTAACTCTCAGGTCCAATCAAATTACGATCGATCTATCATCATCTAAGCCACAACTATCAACCCTTCACCTTAGAATTGGTAAAGGGTTTTAGCCAATAACCATTGTCATGATATCAATATTCAATTTAAGAAGAATGAAAGATGAAAACCCTCGAAAACTCAAATAAAACTCAAACTCAATCTCAAATCCAAAACACAAGACGAAACTTTCAATGGATTCAGAATGTATACTACGAAACCTCACAATAATCTCAGGCAAGAACGAAGAACGGGATGTCAATCCGTCTTCAATATCAAAACCTAAGAAAATATTTAAACTTCCGCTGCAAGCAATCTCCAACCTCCAACAATCCGGCGTTTCCTCAACTCTAGGCGGCTTCCAATCAACCCTAAGCAAGAGTGCTAAACATGGGGTAAGCGGCCATCCTCGAAACTCTCTTTTCCAACCTTTTTATAAGACGAGAAAGGGTTACCGTCAAGGCCCAATACGTAAATGACGTGGCAAATAATGACACGTCAAAAGATTGCCTAAATCACGGTCTCATAGCCTTCCACGACCGTGGTTTAGAGCGTGGAAACAGATTACGGTGCCTTGTGACTTCCACGACCGTAATTTAGACCGTGTAACTTACTGGAGTGCTCCAAACTCAAGTCCACGTTCATGATGCCAGGTCCACGGCCGTGGTTTAGAGCGTGGACTTCAGATCATCTTCTCCACGGCCATAATTCAGGGCGTGGAAGTGTATATTGCTTGTTGTTGCCTTTATTTCGTGTCATTCTTTATCCTAGCTCCTTCCTTAGCTTGTTTGATGTATCTCCTAATCCTCGAACATGATTGATTGCTCCCCTTTCTCTCTCAAGCGCTCTGATTCCAGCTCCTATTCACCTATAATCAACACAAAGCTAGTGTAGACTTGCATATCGATAATATAGATGAACAAGCTAACATTTGCTTCAAAACCTTATCCATGTACACAATAATAAGGGAAAATCAACCAAAATAAGTGCCTAGAATATTGCCATATTTCATGCTAACATCCACGCTGCTACTGACTCGATCTTCGCCGGATCAACCTTGATCCCATCGGCGGAGACAATATGACCCAAGAATGCTACCTCTAGCATCCAGAACTCGCACTTAGACAGCTTGGCGTACGACTCTCTATCTTGCAAAACTCGCAACACAATCCTCAAGTGTCCTGCATACTCTTCTCTACTACGAGAGTACACCAGGATATAATCTATGAGGACCACCACAAACTGATCCAGGAAGTCGATGATGATATTGTTCATCAACTCCATGAAGATTGTTGGGGCGTTTGTAAGCCCAAATGGCATCACTACAAACTCGTAGTGTCCATATCGGGTCCAAAATGCCGTCTTGTGCACATCCTCCTCTCTCACCCTCAGCTGGTGATATCTTGGGCGCAAATCAATCCTGGAGAACACAATCGCTCCCTGAATCTGATCCAGCAAATAATCAATACGGGGCAGTGGATACTTGTTCTTGATGGTCACCTTGTTCAACTCTGTGTAGTCAATGCACAGTCTCAATGATCCGTCCTTCTTCCGCACGAAGAGGACAGGTGCTCCCCACGGGGATACGCTAGGGCGTATGAAGCCCTTCGTGGCCAACTCCTCAAGTTGCTTCTTCAGCTCTAACATCTCGATAGGCGCCATACGATATGGGGCCTTCGAGATTGGTCTCGTAGCAGGCTCCAACTCAATGCTGAAATCCACACTCCTTTGAGGCGGCAAACAAGACGGCTCAGCAAACACATCTGTAAACTCACACACCACTGGAATATCCTCCAATGATGGACTCTCCCCATCCTTCATGGCATAACATCAGAAGGCATCGCAACCCTGGGCGATCAATCTCGCTGGTCGTATTACATTGATAATAGAACCCATCTTCCCAAGGTCCCAACCCTGGAAGACCTCTATCTGACATAACTCGGTAGAGACTATCACAGTCCTCCTACCTACATCTAATACAACACGATGTCTACGCATCCAATCCATACCCAAAATGACTTCCTCATGCACCAATGGCATGACAAAGAAGTCTACAACACACGAGTCCCTAAACAAATGGGACAACCACGTATCTCGCGGGTACCTCTGACCCTACAACCATCAGGTAACCCTATAACAAAGGGTATCCCCTCTATCGTAGCCAAACTCAAACGCTCAACACATACATCAGAAATAAATGAATGTGTAGCACCCGTATCAAATAAAACTCTAACAAGTAAACCATGAAGCAGAATGGTACCTGTAGCAGCCGGTGCAAGTGGCTCCTCTACACTCCTCAACTCAAAAATTCTACCTTGAGCTCCTCTAGTGTCAGTGGTACTCCCACTACGACCTCTACCTCTACTCGATCCGGGAGCAGATCCTTGAGTAGAAGGACGATCTGGGACTATCTGTTGTCCTTAAGTCTGTTGCTAAGGTGGCCTCTACCCACCTCTTGCCACACTAGCAGGGGAAGAACTCTGCTGCGATGTAGCTCCACCTTGCCTACAGAAGGCAGCTCTATGTCCTGGTTCGCCACAAGTGAAGCAAGTCACTGGCGGCCTCGTACACTTTGGTCGTATGTGTCCAGGATCGCCACAGTTAAAGCATTTATGTCCCTTCTTTGCAACTGGTGCAAATGAGGGGTAACTTTGGCTCTGCCCAAAACCTGAAGCTCCTCCAATGCCACTGGTATGCTCAGTCCGCTGTCTCTTCTCATACCGTTCCGTCTAAGAAGTCCTCCTCTAACTGGCCCGTTCGCACTCATAAGATGAGGCCCAGTCCTGATAATCTATCAAGGACTCGCAATAGAATCCCGCCATGTAGGAACGTGTACTCTCCTCAGTCGGCGGGAGAACAGATACATGTGCTGGTCCTCAAAAGGTGCAGCTGGACTCAGTAAGACCAACTCTGTCTGGAAGCGGCTGATGGAATTTGCTATCGGCTTATCCTCAAAGCCTGCCTCCACAAAGTCCTACAGTTTCTCCCTCCTCAGTGAGGCAGGGCAGAAATGCTCTCTAATCATGCTCCTCATCTAGTCATAGCTAGTGGCTCAGGCTCGCATAGTCCTCCACCACTGATGAGCTAGGTCACGGAATAGAGTCTAAACTAACTCTATCCGTCTGTCCTCTAGGCATCTGATAGATTCAAGGGTTGAGTCTACATGCCCAATCCAAACCTCTATCTCCAATCCCACCTTCCCAGAGAAAGGTGGTACTCCAGCTATTGTAATGCCTTCAATCAAGTATTTGGTCCAGGCCCTCTATACTCCTTTGGAGCTCTAGCAGTCTCAACAGCACGTGCCGGCATAGTTGGCACCTGAGTAGCTCCTTGGGACATCTCAAAATATCCCTCCTGTGTTGGCAGATTTGGGGCACGTCTACCCGTTTTGGCAGCCTCCTCCACTCGTCTGATGTATTCACGAAACTCTGGTCCTCTCATGGAGACATGGTCTGAGTCATCTGACTAGACTCAATGAGACCTCTGTCTCGCAGATTCCCCGTTCCTAGTCTCAGAAACGATGCTCTCTGCTACCTCCTTTGCTACAGGCGGGCCAGCAACGGGAACTGGTCCCTACCCTATCACTACTGGAGGAAGAGGTAGTCTACCTCTACCCCGTCCAACTGCAGATGTCACTCTAATCCAAGCCATTTGTGGGGTATCCACACCTAACTTATAAGGCTATATATATGCCATATGTATAGATATATATATATATATATATATATATATATATATATATATATATATATATATATATATATATATATATATATATATATATATATATATATATATATATATATATATAACACATCCACATACAATCCATAATACATATATATACATATTTATATTGTTGAGATCCACGGCATAGGTGTCTACTTCCCATACATTATATCCCAAAATACTGTATACACAGCTTTTAAAACATATACAGCTTTTAAAACCAAAAATCCTTTGAAAACATCAGACCCCTTTCGGGTTCTGTTTATTTTTTCCATCCGACCTTTATTGCAAGTAGCAAGTGCCATTGTTGTCAATCTAAGGCTCTGATACCAACTCTGTAACACCCCGATTCCGCAGGACTCGGGGCGTCACATTGGGCTAGGATCTCACAGTGGATCTTGACCCTAGCCTGACAACAATTTCACTGGACCTTACAACAAGGCACCGACATATATAAAACAAATACATAAAACGATGTAACTGTGTAACAAAAGGGTATACAAAACCGTAGCCGAGTGTAAAACCACAACAACAACATATACCACATGTACACAACATCCCCAAAAGCCCATGCCACCTATGTACGGAAGTCTTGGTGTGACCCACCTATTTCATTTCTAGTTGATTACCAATTAATTAACCCTGTTTAAAACAATAAGCGGAAAAGCGGAAAACGTAAATTTTTAAAACTTTATCTTACAACCATATTCACAACATATATACATACTAACATACGTCATAAACTCCGTTTAATCAAAACACAACTGTTTTAAAACCATACAAAACATCCTAGGCGGTAGCATTCCATAACAGCCCACCTGATATGATCTCAAATCCAAGTGTTGGGTCCAACGTCCTTGCCTTGATCAGGCCGAGTCTGAGCAGCTGAAAAATATGTGGATATAACAACAATGAGCCACACGCTCAGTAAGGGTATACAAATCGCACTCTCCCAATATATATAAGTATCTAATATCCCGTCCCCAAAGGACACTCTATACCCTTCCTCACATTTCAAAGCACACATACATATCCACATTCACATATAATTCCACAACCATTCATATCACATTTCACATTAACATTCAAGCATGTTATCACACATCACATATACACATATCATCTCATCACATAAAAATAATCATAACATAACATATAACATGCTAGACTCGATCGCATCGATGCATAGGTGATAATTAACTAACTAGCCCCAACTAATCGTACGATATATTTTCTCACGTGCTTTCGTATTTCTTTTCTTTCTTTCTTTTTTTTTCGGTTGGCCAACCCGATAGCGTCCTAGGCCCCCTGTAGATCAGGTAGCGACCTCGGCCATCTTGTCCTAAGACCCTCTGTAGATCAGGTTGCGATCTTGGACTATTTTTCTTATCTTGAGGCCCCTTGTAGATCAGGTAGCGACCCCTGGCTATTTTTCTTATCTTGAGGCCCCCTATAGATCAAGTAGCGACCTCTGAGGCCCCCTGTAGATCAGGTAGCGACCTCGTCCCCCGGAAACCCGTGCGGGACCCAGTTGGGCTAATTAATCAATTACCATCCTATATTATCACTTTCATATCATAACTCAAATTCATGCTTTCATCATATTCTTTCATCACATTCTTTCCATTATCATCTCATGTACCTCATGCATGCTTTCATAAAGAATATCAATTCATCATCATCGTCGTCTCACTCATATACATATAAGCATGCATACAACCATAACAAACAGATATATACACACAAGCATGCATAAAATCATGGCATATTAAATACATAACATATATTAAGCAAGTGTAATTCATATACACTTACTTCGCAGGTAAGAACAATAAAACCTCGCAAACCAACTATTGAGTCCATTTCCCACTCGGACTATCCTCCTTTATCGTGCTTGGATACGCTCACAAAGAACTAAGTTATAGTTAACCAAAACCTTCAACAACACCTGCGGAGAATATCATATTCCTCGTATTAAACTTCTCGCTTCAAACACCAGTTAAATTCATTCCTTTGAATTTAATTAGCTTATAGCATTTTCTAGAATCCCAATTTAATTAATTAACCTTCAATTAATTAATTAAATTTTGCCAGAATAACGTTTTGCCCGCAGGCAATTTCTGAATCCACCTGTCATCAAACAAACAGCCCATAATCACCAGAATAAAGTAACGAGCATAATGGAATTTCCAATTATCCATTTTGACAAGCCTAAGGTCAATTTAGGTCAAATCGCAATACGGAAAACGAATAAATTCATAACTTATTCGTTACTAACCCGATTGACGATCCAAAAGAAGATTCGGAATCACAACGACGCAGGCTACGCTCGGACACCATCAAATTCACCGGAATCTGAGCGACGGAACCTCCCTAGTATCATATATGCTCGACCAGACCTTCCCTTGCTCGGAAATGCAGAAACTCGGTACCAAAATGAAGAGAATGAAGAGAGGAATCCAAAAACTCAAACGGATTTGAAATCGGATTAGAAACGAAGAGTAGATCTGAGTTTGAAGATTGAGAGAAATCAGAGCTTTTACGAGAAAACGTGAAAGGAAATGAATTAATAAACGTTATTTCCGCTATTTATAGCGAAGACGATAATTATCCTTTAGCGGAGTCGATAATTATCCTTTCACCGATCCAAAAGCGGTTTAAGCCCCTTTCTCCAAACTTCTCGAAATTGGAATAATAAATCTGGAATATTGTATGGATAATTATTCCGCAATTGTCTCGAAAAACGCGTATTCCTAAGCCGTCTTTCTTAGCCGCTAAGAAACGAAATAGCGACTCTTTTGGTTGTTTTGCCTTTCCATGTTTTTTCATATCTAGGACATGTCCGATGTCCTGATCATTTCTCTCAACTGCATTTTTATTAATTGAAACTCCCAAATGCTTCAAATAACACCTGGGTGTAATATCATATAGGAGCAGGTTACCTCGAGAGGTATCTCGTGTTAAAACGGATTTAATTCCTTAAAACTCTCGATTAGGCCATCTTCGATTTTTGACTGTTACACATGGGCTACTCACCATGTCAGATCACTCTGCAACTCTCTTATCCTGCAAAGCTTCTACAACATGGTATAAAACCATTAGCTAACCATTCATATATAAGGTAATACATAAGCACAAACGCAAGTAAACACATACTCATGTTGTCACACATTTACCCATTTTAATCATCTTATATAGGTCATACTCAATCGTGTATATATATATATATATATGAAACTATGTGACACGGAGAACGTATCATCCTCGCATCTGGGTGCTATAGCCATTTGGAGTAGTATCGGCGCACAACCTGTGTACCCTAAGGGAGTGGTGAAGTGCCCATCCCGTATACCAGGTCTGGCCTGACCTCAGAGAACCTCCCACACTCCTTACAAGATGAAAGGGAATGGTTATCACTGCCACTGTAAGGGGGCTATCAATAAAACATAGGTCGGTAATAATCGATATCACATACTATCAAGCATATAACACACATCACTCATGCATACACCCAATATAAGGATGGTAGCTAAGTAAGTCCTATGGACTTACCTCAACGTCTGAAACTCTCAACCACGATCAACCTCAATCCAAATAACAACACTGTCTAATAACAAGGCATAGAGATATATCAATCTCTTATCAATCAAATGGGTCACACCTAGACCCAAGGGATCCATAGGATCATAACAAACTTAAAAGCCTCACAACCTACTAATCCTCAAAGTCATAACTGGCACATAATGATATCATAAACATCATCATTCTAACCTTATACACAAGCCTAGCATACTACTAAACACTCATACTCGGAAAGGAAAGGGTTTATGCTATCCTAGGCAAGCCTTGGACAAGACGCACCTACGTAACAAGGAAGACGTAGGGGCTGGACACAGGGAGGCGCTGGGGCGGCGGCTCCACATGCAGGGGCGGCGACACACCAGGCGCAGGGGCGGCCCTGAGGTGGCGCAGGGGTGGCTGGACAACAGAATGCACGTCTTCGACTTCTCTTCGATCCTTTACTCTTCTCTCTTCAACTCTTCAACATCCAGCAGCCATACACATACATATACATACATACAGACATCAACATATGCCTAGGAAGTTTATCATAAGATTCAACTTTTGGAATCCTAAGCTAGAGGAAGAAAGAAGAGGAAAATAAGAAGGAAAGAAAGAAGAAAGGAAAAGGAAGGCTTACAACAACTATAACCTAAACAAAGGAAGAAACCTCACACTGCAACCATGGTTGGCTCTCTCAACAGCACAACAACAACCATCAATATCATCAACAACCAAAGCCACACAAAACTCTCTTCAAAACAAGAAGAAATCAAGAAGAAGATCCAAAGGAGGAGAAAGAGAGAAGAAGAGCATAGGGAGAGAAGATAGAGCTGGATGAGAAACCCTCCTTCATAAGCAAAGGAAAGAATTATACAGGAAGCCATCCAAAATCACGGATCAAGGTCAACAATGCCGGCTGCAGCACACCAGAATCCGCAGGGGCGGATCCAGGAGGCGCAGGGGCGGCTCAAGCAAGCCTTAGCACAACTCGGCACCAACGTCTCCACTGAGGCACATGCGCGGGATCTCTAAAAGACTAAGACTCTTACAGTTATGAAAGTTGCACAAACTTTTGGTAGCAAGGTCAAGTGAGGAAGTGTTCCTAGGTCGAGTGCTCAACCGACTTACTCTAGTACACATAGCTCGGGTGGTTTGTCTTCTTACTTCAAGTTATTAGGCTTCTTACCTCGAGTGGTGTTATAAACTCGAGGTACGTTGACACTTTATGCACTTTGCCTTCTTAGCTCAAGTGAACAAGTACCCCTAGGTCGAGCCCGATGCTCTACTCAAGGTACATTGTACATTCCTAGCAACTTGTCTTCTTAGTTCGAGTGAGTGAAGTCTTCTTAGCTTGACTCATGATGTTCAATCGACCTACGTTGACACTTTCACTCCAAAGTCTTCTTAGTCCGAGTTTAGCCTTCCTCGTAGGTTGAGTGAGACATCACTCGATGCTCTCCACTTGGGGTTTCATTTGCATCTAATGGCTTCTTGTAAATGTTCTTGCAGCCTTCTTCGTTCCTTTGCTCCAATGAGGTAGTTGATTATGTGATGGTTATTCCTTGGATAGTTGAATGATGAATGTGTTCATTTAAACTCCATTTACAAACTTGTTCTTTTTCTAAAATGTATCAATCATGACAACACTTATGATTTCTCGTGGGTTATTTGTTATCTTGCTCATTGGTGGAGCCATAAGATATGTATAATGAACACTTTCTTTTGAATGCGTTTTGAATTTTGGGATTTATCATTTTTTTTTAGTGTTTTATGTTTTTAAATTGAAGTTTTAAACTAACAAAGTGACATCTACCTTTTTTTTCAAAAAAGATGTATCAATCATTAATAAAAACTAATATCACTAATATGATAAATATTTTGAACGAATTATAAAAAAAATTAAATTATAAAATGCTAGGGGAAAAATTAACCCTTGTCAGGCCCTAACTTGGTATTTTGGTATGGGAATCGATGGTCTAGAGGATGAAGAACCCAGAAAGAGAATCGGAGCCCATAAAACGAAATAATGGCTTTGTGCCGATTGGGTTTACACAACCCTCCGCCATTACATCGTCACCATCCATTGCAGTTTCTTCTGAGGTCTTTACCCTCCTACCCTGCCAATTCCTCCAATTTTACGCACTTGCCATTCCATTTCGTGCACAAGCCGCTTTATTTCATCACTCTCAGTAGAAGAGGAAGAATAATAAGGGATTTCAGTGCATTGAGCTTTTCGCCGTCTTCTTCACTACAGCATTCCATGGAGTCTCCCCCGGAGGGTTATCGAAGAAACGTGGGCATCTGTCTCATCAATTCATCCAAACAAGTGGGCCACTCTCCTTTTCTGGGTTTCTATTGTGGTTTCATCATTTTGTAACTATGGTTTGGATTTGATTTGATTTTATCTGATGATATAGACGATAGTGTTGTGAATTTTTCACTTACTTCTCTGTAGGTTTTTGCTGCTTCCAGGCTTGATATTCCTGATGCTTGGCAAATGCCCCAGGTAATTTTACACCATTTATCTTCCATCAATATCTCGCGTGCTTCATTAGCGGAGCTCCATACTTACATGATTTTTTATTCGTTATTATTCAATTGTGTTGATTTATAATGATATCAAATTTTGACATATATCTTTGCTGTTGTGAATTCATGTTTATGGAAGTCACTCAATCATCTTGTGGTATTATCCTGGGTTATTTGGACAAGAAGCGGTTGTAGTTGTTTGTGATTTGGGTATGTGAGTTGTTCAGTAAGATGATGGGGTGTTTGCAATGTCTATGTGATCTTGGAATTTTGAAGAAATTAGCAAGTCACACTTATTTATATGATTTAGAATAGTGTCAGTTTAAACAGACTACTTGATTGCTCAAAATGGATCCAAAATCAGCTAGAATAATCATTCTGTAGTCTTGTTAGAGGCTGTGGACTAGGATAGGTTTATTTTTATGAGCTAAAAGATGTTTCTGGTGCAAGTCTTGATGAACTTTCAGTTGTAGCTGTACACCCCCTTCATTATCTTACATACTCTTATTGTCTTTCTAGTTTACGAAATGTCAAGGGTCGTTTTTATTCCCTTGACAGTTTACGTTTATTGCTATTCTATTTGGAGGAGTGGCGTAGAAAAATAAGCATCAAGCCATCACTTGTTAATAGCATATCACAACTTTCTCTATCAATAATTGAGCAGAGACTTCTATCTTCATTGTTCACCAAAAATTATGTATATCTGGGCCTAAGTATTGCTACTGAAATAGTTTTTTTGAACAGGGGGGCATAGATGAAGGTGAAGATCCCAAAACAGCAGCTATCAGAGAACTGAAAGAAGAGACGGGAGTCACATCGGTAGACGTGGTTGCTGAGGTTTGGCTCTGTGGCAGTGGCACTGTTCTTTTTTTGATTCCTCCCACTGAATCTAGAAATCATAGTGATATAACAATTGCATGTTGAAATTTATGGAATGTCAGATGAAGTAGCTTGATGACTGGAATTTGAGGAAGTTTGTATGAATTCTTAGGAGTCAAGTTTGAATTTAAAAGAGATGCTCAAGAAATTTGATCAACATTAATGTGTTTTAAATCTTTGTTAATTTTCTAGTACTTCTAATCCTCATGTTGCTAATACATATACTTGATTGGAATCTTCATAAAAGCAGAGGATATATATCCGAAGAAGCATACGTCTTTTACTGAAACCTCCTTGAACGGCCTGTTGCTTGGATAGGTACCTTACTGGCTGACTTATGACTTCCCACCAGATGTGAGAGATAAGCTTAGACAGCAATGGGGATCTGACTGGAAAGGCCAAGCCCAAAAATGGTGAGCAATCTGCATATACATAAAGTACTTTGATGACTGCACTTGTTTGGTGTCTTTTAGAATTAGTTATACTGAGAAGATGGTTTATGATGCATATCGCCTATTGCGATATAAGATTCGCGATATAACAATTACATGCTTGGTAAATCTTTCATTTTGGTCAGTGGTCATGGATGCCCTGTGCACCATACAGAAGCTGTTATAGGGCTCTGTTCTAGTTATGTCTACGTGATAACCAAGCTCTACCAGATTCTCATATTAATGAAAAGCACTTTATGTATCTCAATAAGATAACATTATCATAATCACAGGTTTCTTCTCAAACTCACCGGAGACGACAATGAGATTAATCTGTTGGGAGATGGAAAGGAGAAACCAGAGTTTGGCCAGTGGTCATGGCTGCCTCCAGAACGAGTTGTTGAGCTTGTGAGATGCGCCTATACCATCGCACTTTTGTCTAAACATGCTGTCTCAGTTTTTGTTATTTACCATTTTCTGTTCTTATTTTGCAGTCGGTTGAGTTCAAAAGGTCTGTTTACAAAGAAGTCTTGACAGTCTTTGCCCCCTATCTCCAGTAAGCATATCGAAGTTGTTATGACAATTGGTGAATTACATTTGAGCTTATGTTCTTGGCCTTTCTGGGTTATGTTGTTATTTATTTTTTCAGCTTCACTGAATTGTAATTAGAAATATTGGATTCATCCTACATGTAGCTCTCTCATGAGCAGTGGAAGATGGTCAAGGGATGTAATAATATTTTACTGCAAAAGTATGACATTTTCCTTCTTAATTGCCTGTTTTCAGTGAAACAAGTAGTTGAAATATCTAACCCATAGTTTAAGCTCCTAACAGACCAACCAGACAAAGTGAAAGAATCTCAGGGGAGAATCTCCTTATCATGGACTAACTACAGGTAACTTGTCTTGCAGCACAGCATGTATATGACTGCTAACAATTTCAGCAACAATCTCAGGGGAGAATCTCCTTATCATGTCCTCCCTCCTTTCGACTTAGCCTCCCCAGAATTGTTCTTTACATGTTTCATCAAAGATTTCAGCTGATCAACTGAAGGCTCTGCCCAAAATGGCCCTTCCATGACCCTACTCATGTTTGTAGCAATCACAGGCATTGCCATGGTTTCCACAATCGACGGCCCTCATCCTCTCCTCCCAAAGAAAGCATTTCGTCTGCTGGCTCGTACAACCTTGGTAGATAAGCCTAGCTAATGTCTCGGTCAACTATGGATTCTAGCCTATCCTTCATCTGGCCTTTCCATATCAGAATCCTCCTCAAACCTCACAATCTTGTTGTCGAAATCGCCTTTTGTGTGATACGGGTTTGTTAGTCGGTACAAAGCCAAATTATCAACACTTGAGAACTCCTTCAAGTATGATTGCAATAACACATCCCACCTGATACGGGATGAGCCGCAAGTGTTCAATCTAGACGAAGAAGCCTCAAGACTCGAGATGGAATGCTTTATGCTTGAGACAAAAGTCACAAATCAAACGTCACAAACACATGAAGAAGGTGTAGCGGATGAGATGAAAGAAACAAGAAAATAAACTAGAATAAGGATAGTTACGAGATGTTCAATAGAAGAACCCTTGGAATTGACTCGAAGAACCAATCAACCTTGTATAACCTCATACAATCATCTTCAAGAAACAAGAGCATGAGGAGGATGCTTATGGATACAATGAGCACCTATCTCATAGGATATTGACACACATAAGATCAACTAAGCTAAAATCAATAACCTTGTCAATTCCCACCAAATGCTCTATCTATTATTAAAATAGACGTAAACTCAAGTACAACATGTCTAATATGAATGTAAAGAAACTAATAAAGACCTATATGTGTCTAGGAAGCCTTTTCCTAATAAAAGAAAACTAATTCTCGTAAAAGACACTACTTCAAGTTTTTACAAACTAAAACAAGCTTAAAAACTGATTTAGAAAGATTGCGAGCGTGAAGAGGATGCTTATGGGGCCTAAGAGCACAAATGGTGGTGCGAAAGATCCTTACTATTTTCGATTTCAATTACGAGTTCTTGTACAACTTCACACATTCACAATATAAGCATCATATGGTGCTTTCTATTTGATTATACCATTGACGAGGCTAAAAACCTAAGGTCGTTGTCTTTTAGCTTAATAATATTTTACTGCAAAAGTATGACATTTTCCTTCTCAATTGCTTGTTTTCAGTGAAACAAGTAGCTGAAACATCTAAGCCATAGTTTAGACTCCTAACAGACCAACCTGACAAAGCGAAAGAATCTCAGGGGAGAATTTTCTTATCATGGACTAACTACAGGTAACTTGTTTTGCAACACAACATGTATGACTGCTAACAATTTCAGCAACAATCTCAGGGGAGAATCTCCTTATCACGCTCTCCCTCGTTCGCCTTCCTTTAGCCTTAGCCTCCCCGGAATTCCGTCAACAGATAATTATTTTCATTTAAAAACTCTGTAGGCCCTGACCAATTTGTAGCAACCACATGCATGGACATGGTTTCAACAATCGACCGCTCTCATCCATTCCTCCCGAAGAAAGCATTTCGTCTCCTGAATTGTACAGCCTTGGTAGATCAGCCTGGCTAATGTCTCCGTCAACTACATCGATTCTAGCCTATCCTTCATCTGGCCGTTCCATATCAGAATTCTCCACAAACCTCACAATCTTGTTGTCAAAATCGCCTTTTGTGTGATACGGGTTTGTCAGTTGGTACAAAGCCACATTATCAACACTTGAGAACTCCTTCAAGTATGATATCAATAACACATCCCACCTGATACGGGATGAACCCCAAGTGTTTAATCTAGACGAAGAAGCCTCAAGACTCGAGATGGAACGTGATATGCTCGACACAAAAGACACAAATCAAACGTCAAACACATGAAGAAGGTGTAGCGGATGAGATGAAAGAAACAAGAAAATAACTAGAATAAGGATAAAATCGAGATGTTCAATAGAAGAACCCTTGGAATCGACTCCAAGAACCAATCAACCTTGTATAACTTCACACAATCATCTCTAAGAAACAAGAGCATGAGGAGGATATTTATGGATACAATGAACAACTATCTCGTAGGATATTGACACACATAAGATCAACTAAGCTAAAATCAATAACCTTGTCAATTCCTGCCAAAAGCTCTATCTATGATTAAATAGACGTAAACTCAGATAGAACATGTCTAATATGAACGTAAATAAACTAATAAAGACTTGTATGTGTCTAGGAAGCCTTTTTCTAATAAAAGAAAACTAATTCTCGTAAAAGAAACTACTTCAAGTCTTTACAAACTGATTTAGAAAGATTGCGAGTGTGAAGAGGATGCTTATGGGGCCTAAGAGCACCAATGGTGGTGTTGAAAGATCCTTACTATTTTCGATTTCAATTACGAGTTCTTGTACAACTTCACACAATCATCTTAGACAATATAAGCATCACATGGGGCTTTCTATTTGATTATACTATCCAACACAATCATAGTTTGGACAATAACATCACAAGTACGCATCACATGGTATTTGCTATTTTTGCACGCGCGTGGCTTAATATATTACGTTTATGGTAATTATAATGTAACTAATGTCGGAGTATTTTTCTTTTTTTTTTACGGCTTTTTAATCGAAGACTAAATGTTGGTGATTGTCGCGATGTAAAGTAATGCGTGTAATATTAGTGTTCGAATTACTTGTCTGTAGTTAATTTTCCGCAGTTGTAAATTAAATTACAAGAATTGGGAAAAGGAGAAACTGGACATAAAATGAGTTTTAAACATTCTAATATATTAATATCGTAAGAATAAGACATGGAAAGCCCGTGAAGATCACTGCGGTCAACACCGACGATGCCGAAAGGAGGTCGAGAAGATGTATGGGGTGATGCTTTTAAAGGAAAGCGGTCTTTTGCGATTTAATACTTTCTGAGCATCTCCGAAGATCGATTCTTGGATGGAGTTTGCTGCGGGATGGACAGGGGTCGATTTTCCCAAGGATACTCTGCATCAAAGGTAATCTCAATCAGCTATAACGCTCAACTTCCGTAAGAAATGATATATGCCTACTTAGACAAGGCATCCCAATTCAAAAACTAACCCAAATGCTAGAAGTCTTCACTTCTAGTCTCATTGACCTCTACAAGGTCTTCAACAACAAGCTAGACGGTTCCTACTTCTAGTCTCAACGATCTCTAGCAAATCTCCAACATGCTAGGAAGCACTACTCTTAGTCTCAAGATCCTCAAGGATCAACATCAACATAACAAGGTCAAGGGGTTCTTAAACCATAACCGACACTTAGGAATTCACAAGCCACTAACTCGCATTCACCCTAGTTCATCTAGATCCAGCCTAGCATAATCTAACTCCAGGAATAGATAAGGAATCAAGGAGGGAAACGACTTGCCAAAAGACGGTAGCCACTAGAGGTAAGGCGCGAACGCGGTAAAGATAGGCGCGGCGACAACATCTGATGCCGCGACCACAGCGACAAGGAGGCGCGAGGGCGGCGGCTAAGGAAAAAACCGCAGGGGCGGGTTTGTGCAGCCGCGGGGGTGGTAATGCAGCAAAGGGGAACGTTGAGGCTTCTTCGTCTACATCAACTTCTCTTTGATGGATTTGCTCTCCTTTGTGTTTATCTCACAACAACAATCAACAACTAGAGATTGGATTCACACACAACAATGAAGAAACCGCCATAACGTGAATCAAGACTAAATCTTGATTTTTCCAAGAAAAGAAAGAGAAAGGAAAAGAAGAGAGGAGGCAGGAAAAAGGATATAGAAGAGAACAAGAACCATAGTAAGGAAGGCTTACCAAATCTACAATGTAACCGCGAAAAGGCTACAACTTGAGAGCTTGGATGAAAGGAGAACAAGTGAAAGAAGAGAATAAAAGGAAAGGAACGTGGGGAGAAAAGAAAGAAAGGAGGCAGCATGGTAGGATTTAGAAGATAGAGAAGGACGGCCCAAAAGATAGAAGATCGAATAATCCCAAAAAGAAAAGACGGCTAAAACATATTGCACAAGATATGGGGCCAGCTGCACTGCAGCTACACGTCGAGACCTTGACCCCCTATCACCGCAAGGTGGTGACCTGGAAATCTAGACGTTACTTCAGATTCCCATAAAAACAAGTTTTGTCCCTAAACATCAAGCAATGTTCATCCTTTCGGTCTCAACTATCGAGGTAAGCACACTAAAACCCTTGAAGGCCTTAACCTTCTAACCACACACATGACCTACTCAAGCTAGCATAACAGGATCCACAAATCACACATCACATTCTCTTACGGGACACATAAATCAGTTCATCACACGTATGCACGCAAAACTAAACAAGGAGGGAACGGGAAGTCACCCGTCGTTCTATAGGCACATCTAGCTCAACATAGAACTCTAGATAGTTCTTGTGGATACTATCCTTTGTCTCCCAAGTAGCCTCATCAACTCCGTACATCGACCACTGCACTCTCATCATCAGTATGTCCTTCGACCGCAAGCGTCTCGTACCACACTCTAGGGCGGATACCATATGTTCTATGAACGTGTGGTCCGGCTCGACCACTGAATTATCATAACTAACAATGTGTCTTGGGTCTGGTATGTACTCCGGTAATTGAGACACATGGAAGACTATGTGAACACCCTCTAATCTCGGTGGCAAAGCAAGTCTGTATGCTGCCTCTCCAACTCATTCAAGGATCTCAAAGGGTCCGACGTATCTAGGACTCAGCTTCCCTTTAATCCCGAAACGTCTCTCGTGTTGGGGATACTCTCAACCATACCTGAGCTCCAACTCTGTACTCTAGAGGCTTGGGCCTCTTATCAGCATAGGACTTCTAGAAACTTTGTGCGTCCAACATCTGCTCTCGGATCATTATCACTCGGGTCATATCATCCTACACCTACTCGGGTGCTATACCGCTAGCACTACCCGGCTCATCCCAGCATAGTGGTGTACGACATCTCTGCCCATACAACGCCTCATAAGGAGCCATCCTGATCGATGCGTGTCAACTGCTCTTGAACGAAAACTCAACCAAAGGGAGGTGATCTGACCACACCTGCCCCCAGTCTAGCACACAAGGTCTCAACATGTCCTCCAATGTCTATATAGTCCTCTCAGACTGGCCATTTATCTGAGGATGATAAGAGGTCGTGAAGTGTAGGCTCATACCTAGGGCAGCATGCACCTTCTTCCAAAACCTCGAAGTAAATTGTCCATCTCTATCAAAGACTATGGTCCTCGATACTCCATGGAGCCCTTCTATTTACCTAGTGAACTCCTCTGTTAATCGACTCACCGGCCACTTCTCCTTGATAGGAATGAAATGTGCAGTCTTCGTTAGTCGATCCACTATGACCCAGATGGCGTCAAAATTCATGCTCGGTCTCAAACAGGTAACGAAATCCATAGAGATATCTTCCTACTTCCACTATGAGACTAGAAGTGGGTGAAGCTCTCCACATGACCTATGATGCTCAATCTTGACCTGTTGGCAGGTCGCACACTAGGATACATATCTCACCACATCGGGCTTAAGTCCGCCCCACCAGAAGGAAGGTCTGATGTCTTGATACATCTTACTTGTACCTAGATGTACCGAGTGAGGTGTAGCGTGATCCTCCTATAATATCCGATGTCTCATCTCTCGGTCTGACGACACACATACGCACTCCTAGCGTCGCAACACTCCGTTAGCACCGATGGCTGACTATGGGGCCTCTCCTCGAGACATCCGGTCTCGGATACGTGTCAAAATTAGGGAACTCTCCTACCTCTGTCGGATCTCTCCAAACGGATCAGGTAACATCTCCAACCTGAACAGGTGGCTATTTGTATCCGGGAACTAGATATCAACCTCTAACCACTCTAAGTCTCCTTATAACCGTGGTTGCGCCGTCAGTCGATCTATCGCCTTCTGTCGAGGCGTCTTCCTACTAAAGGCATCAGCGACCACGATCATTGTTCGCCACTTAGCGTGCGTGCAAATAAGCTTTAAATTTATAAAACTAGAATCAAGCAAGCGAACCCGCAGTGTACGGATCGGCGTAGTAAAGCAAGAATTCCAGAGTATTGAACACAGGGATTTGGGGGGAACAAATTCAATTGTAAAGTTGTCAAGCAAGAAAAAGGGTAAAGCTTTGCAAATATATTGGGAAAACAACAACCCTAAAGATCCAGGTGTCTAATTGTGGCAATCGATTCAAGATATACTAAATAACTAAGGATAGAGTTAAGAGTTGCAAAGGTATGCTAAGGTAAAGCAATGTACAGTGAAGTTCCAAGGCTTTATATGACTTATCTAAAGATACTCTTTATAAAGGTTGTTGAGGCTTCAGTATAGAAAGGATCTAAAGACAAGAATTAATCTCAAATATCCAAACTTGTAACCCAAGGATCAAGACGAACTAAACCGATTAAGGTTGTGACACTCGAAATCGAAGTAGAGGTTGTTGAGGCTTCACTACTACCTAGAAAAGGGTAAACCTAGACTAGATTAAAGCTAATCTTTAACCTTGGATCAAAGTAAAAGCAAAGTTCATAAACTGGTATAAATTACGGGCAGATCTTGAGTTCCACGGCCGTGGAACCTCAAGACGAACCGTGATTTTGGGCGTCGGCGAAATCTCTCTAACTCTCAGGGTCCAATCTATTTACGATCGATCTATCAGCATCTAAGGCACAACTATTAACCCTTCACCTTAGAATTGCTAAAGGGTTTTAGCCAATAACTGTCATTATAATATCAAAATCAAGTTTAAGAAGAATGAAAGATGAAAACCTTCGAAAACCTTCACTAAAACTCAAATCAATCTCAAATCCACACACAAGAGGAATAATGTATATCAGATTTGGAATAAACACAAACCAATAACAATCCTTGATAAGAATGAAGAACGGAATGTCAATCCGTCTTCTAATCAAACCTAAGGACAAAAGGCGTAACTTCCGCCACAAACAACTTCCAAATCTTCAAACCCTCGTGAATCTCCGTTTGCAAGTGCAAAATCTCCGGACGTCCAATGCAGCCCTAAGCACGTGTGTCAAATTCTCTCTTCTCCAGCCCTTTTATAAGGAAGGATAAAATAACCGTCCGGCCCATGTGCATAAATGATGTGGCAATTATTTATTCGACAAAAGATTACCTAAATCATGGTTTCATGGAGTTCCACGGCCATGGTTTAGAGCGTGGAAGTGGATTACGGTTACATATGATTTCCACGACCGTACTTTATACCGTGTACCTCTCTGGAATACTCCACGTTCATGTTGCCAAGATCCACGGCCGTGGTTTTGGACGTGGACTTCTCTACGACCGTATTTTAGAGTGTGGAAGTGTAAATTGCTTGTGGTTTCCTTTGTGTCGTGCCATTCCTCATCCTATCATCTCCCTTGACTTCTTTGATGTGTCCTTAATCCTTGGATGTGCTCAAATCTTCTCTTATATCTCTCAATTGGTTCGGTTTTAGCTCTTATTCACCTATAATCAACACAAAGCTAATGTAGACCTCCATATCGAATATATAGACAAACTAGCTAACAAATGCTTCAATGCCTTATCAATGAACACTATAATGGATAAAAAACAACTAGAAAACGTGCCTAGAATATCGCATTATTTCATGCTAACAAAATACCCCATACTTGCCACTTGCTTGTCCCCAAGCAAGGTCTTTTAAAGCTTTAGAACTTAAGTTAGGATGAAATATGCATGCAAACTCAAAAACAAAACAATTTTTAGGCAAATGTGCTTCTAGTCAATAGATCAACCTCAAACCTTGCTTCAATCATCCTTGAAAACGCTCACATACACAAACCAAAGTATGTAAAGCAAAGAAACATCACAAGCTGCTTAATCCTCAAAACAAACATCATAACCTTCAAATACCATCAAAATCAAGAATAAGAAACTTCAATTTAGACCACTAAGTCATATAACACTCTTTTGATCTTAAGGACTTTCAAATAAGGTCTAGAATGCGGAAAGGGAGGGGAAACTATAAGGAATGTGGTGCATGAATCCGGAAAAGTGGACAACTAACTCTTTACTTTTTCTCTTGTGATCTTGCAACACTTTCAACTTAGAGCTTTGCTCTTTTCTTTTCCCATCATTTTTCAACTTTACTTTTGGAGTAATGGACAGAGGTGCACAAAAACCGAAGCCTAGGAGATTGGCATTTCTCAATTTCGAGATGCCTCAAACCCTTGATGCACATAACATAATCCGTTAGGAATATCGCTCAATCCGACTTTGGCAAGACACAAACACCCGGCTATGTGAATGGTGCCAAGTTACTCATCGTCATGATTGACTTCCCCAAACCTATTTTTTTTCTATTCTTTGAATGCAAAATTTTGCTTTCATGGCCCTCCCACATCAAACATGCCAACACTCAACTCTTCCAAATTCCCGGATAGGTAAGGGAGGCAATTATTTCATTGAGGGGCTAAATGAACAAAGAAAGGAAGAAGAAAGGTCGAATTGCCTTAATCATTTCATAAAGAAGCATAAGAACTTATTATGTAATTTCAACCTCAATTTCTCAAATTGATATAGATGAAGTTCTCACATTACGAAATTTGCAAGAAAAGACAAACAACTCATTCAATTTCTTTCCAATTCATAATTCCGTTCAAGCATGCAGTTATCATCAAAAATTCCTTCCGCAAGTAAGATATATCATAGGAATCATCTCAATTCTTAGAAGCACAAAATTTTTCAATTTTTATGGGTTTTTCAAAAGCTTTTTCATGCAATGTAATAATGAAACGTGTGACAATGGAATGAAACATGCAAAGTGTTCTCAATCAAGGCAAGCAAAAGTGAGTAGAGTTATTACAAACGATAGTCACACCCTACCCCATACTTGAGACAAACATTGTCCCTAATGTTCAAAAAGAAATAAAGAAAAGAAAGAAAGAAAATGAACTCACAAAACGGCGATGGAGCGGCTAATGCTAGCAATCATGCATGATCATCCTATGGTGCCGGTGGTGGTGGAAACGGGAAGAAGCCGGAGTCGAAGTTCCGCCCAAACTGCTGGCGGTAGATGTCTCTCATCATCTTGTCATGCTCGTCAACTCGAACATCTCTAGCGTCCTGTCGGACCTCCAAAGCTCCTACTCTCCTGGAGAGGTCGGTAGCCCAATCCGGAAGCTGCTCGTACCACCCCGGTGCCTGGCTGTACCAAGCTGGTGCATCCGATGGTGCTGGTTCAGACGGTGGCTGTGCATGCCATGTCGGTTGAGCTCCCATCCAATCCGGCTGTGATCTATACCAATCAGGAGGGGCATCCATCCATGTCGGCCTCTCACTCACGCTAGCACGGCGAGAGGAAGAGGCTGTTGAAGGTCCAGCTGGTCGTGGTGAACGTCTGGGAGGGTTAAGGAAGTGTGCCGGTTGATCCAAAGTGCCAAAGTCATGCTCCTCACCTCCTCCCTCAAAACCATCACCTCCTCTCATCTCCTCTTCATCTGCAGCTGGTACCTCAGGGGGAACGTAAGGAGGGGCTACTAACCTATTCGCATGTATAGCAGCAAATGTCTGCTTCCAATTATGGCGTCCAGCCATAATGGAATACTCGGGGAGCCATGCAACACCTCTACCTTTTCTATCCTCCCAAGGCATGGCAGCGGTAGGTGGACCTCTATGCCTAGGAAAGATCAAACCTCTAGTCATGAGGCTCTGGAGTCCCAATGGTCTAGCTGCTATCCTAGTACATGTAGAAAAATCAATCCCCAACTGTCTAGCAACGTGGGTGACTATCCCACCATATCCGATATTCCTAGCCCTCTTGTTCTTGAGCTTACTCATGGTGGAAGCTAAGAGGATAGCACAGTCAGCAGGTCTACCGTGCAACATATAATACAGAAGAAACAACTCATCCGTCTTGATCTTCTGAGGAGTCTTGGTCCTAGGGAAAAGACACTCAAAAAGTACTCTATAGGCTACCTTCAAGGCTAAGTGATAGATAAGCTTAGCCTTGGTATCAGCAGGTTGCCAGTGGTCCTCGCTAGCATAGATCATAGCAATGTCCTCCCAGAAATCCTTAGTGTATACACCGCTAGGAAAACGACCATTGAAGGTCTCGTGGAACCCAAAGAAGGCTCCGAACTCTAAGATCGAGAACTCGTAGTTCTCCTCCATCAGCCTAAAGGAAACTGTCCTCTCTACATGACTATGCTCAAAAGAGGTCACAAACTCTCTAGTGAACTCTTCATAAGCATCTTCCCTAATAGCGGAGAAGATGATCAGGCCGGCTCTATCTAGCAAACAAGTAAGGTCACTCACCACATCCAGTGGTTCTAACTCCTTAAGAAGCAAATAATGTGGTCTTATGACCGGTCTCTTCTCGATCCTTTCTAAGGCATCGAGGTAATCCTCATGGATCTTTGGAATTCTAGGGGGTGGGGGTGATGGTGGCTCACTAGGGGGTACCTGGGAGGAGGAGGAAGCATCACCTTTCCTCTTCTTATTCCTAGTGGACATTCTCCTAATCAAATCCATCTCAGTCCCAAAATTACGGCTTGTTCTTGAATTCCACGGCCGTGGAATGCCCAGAGACCGTGGTTCGGCTCTAAATTTCTCAAAACGCAATCAATCAACACCAAACTCACCAGACAACAGCCCTAGACTAATTCCAATCCAATTCCAATCAGTTCTCCTAAAAATTCTTGCGAAAATTTAGCCAAATCGACAAAGTAAAGAAAGAGGGAAAAACCTAGGTTTTTGATTTTTAAAATCCAAATTCCGTCTTCTCCAGTGATTTTCCACTCGATTTGTTGCTTGGATCTTGTAGATGGTTGAATTTGCTTCACTTTGGGCTCAAGAATCGTTCAAAACGATTAGCGAACGAATATTTGAGAGAGGGGGACGAATTACGGCTGTTTGGGTCGTGGAAGAGGGGTTTTGGTGTGGTTTTTGTGAAGAAGGTGGTTTATATAGTAACCGTAAAATTTTTGGAAAATTACGGTCACTTGAGGGTTTCCACGGCCGTGGAATTGTACGGAACCGTGGTTTTGGTGATTTTTCTCAGGCTTTTGCAAATTACGGTCATTGTAGCTTTCACGATCGTGGTTTTGGCCGTAGAACTCTCTGTAATGTGCCAAAATCCAAGTTTCGTCAATTTCCTCCAACCTTTCCTTCTCCCTTGCCTGTTCCATTGCTCCTACATCCAAAAACACGAATATACCGGAAGGTATCGAAGGCAAAACAAAGCAAAAACATCTAAACTACTCTAATCTACGAATGAAAAACAAAAACATAAGTGCAATACCTTGGGTTGCCTCCCAATAAGCGCTTGTTTAAGGTCCGTAGCTAGACCATACTTGCACTTATTCGAGTGCGGTAGGCGCGAACTCCTCAGCTTGGAGTTCCGGTGAGTACTTCTTGAGTCGTTGACCGTTCACCTTGAAACTTCCGCCCTTTTCACCCCATACTTCAACTGCACCATGGGGAAAAACACGTTTGATTAGATAAGGTCCGGTCCAACGAGATTTAAGCTTACTTGGAAAGAGACGAAGTCTTGAATTGAAGAGAAGAACTTGATCTCCTTCTTTGAGGTCTTTTGGAATGATATGCTTATCATGCCAACGCTTCGCTCTTTCTTTATAGATCTTGGCGTTTTCGTAGGCGTTTAAGCGAAGTTCTTCAAGCTCGTTAAGGTCCAAGAGGCGCTTCTCACCCGCTTCCTTTATGCTGAAGTTCAACCACTTTATTGCCCAATACGCCTTATGTTCTAGCTCTACCGACAAGTGACAAGACTTCCCATACACAAGGTTGTATGGTGTCGTTCCTATGGGAGTCTTATATGCAGTCCGGTATGCCCACAATGCACCATCTAGCTTCAAAGACCAATCCTTCCTTGTCCTTGAAACCGTCTTCTCTAGGATTCCTTTAATCTCCCGGTTTGAAATCTCCACTTGTCCACTTGTTTGTGGATGGTAAGGGGTGACGATCTTGTGAGTCACCCCATACTTAACTAGTAGAGCTTTGAATCGTCGGGCAATGAAGTGAGAGCGTTCATCACTAATGATAGTCCGTGGTGTCCCAAATCATAGGAAAATGGTCTTGTTAAAGAACTTAACCACAACCATGGTATCATTAGTAGTAGAGGCAATTGCTTCAACCCATCTTGAAACATAATCTACAGCTAGAAGTATGAATTGGTTTCCACAAGATGATGGGAAAGGTCCCATGAAGTCTACTCCCCAAACGTCAAAAATCTCCACCTCTTGAATGTTGTTAAGAGGCATCTCGTTTCTCCTAGATATGTTCCCTGTTATTTGACAAGCATCGCAGCAGAAAACAAAGGTTTGCACATCTTTAAATAAAGTAGGCCAAAAGAATCCAGATTGCAATACCTTAGCGCTAGTCTTGTTCGAGCTAGCGTGTCCTCCACAAGGTAGTGAATGACAATGACGGATGACACTTTGCATCTCGTCTTCCGGCACGCATCGTCAAATGATGCCGTCAGGACCTCTCTTAAAGAGGAGAGGTTCATTCCAAAAGTATTCCCGAACATCCTTAAAGAACTTCTTTCTTTGTGCATAGGATAATCCGGGTGGTAATTCCTGGCAAACCAAATAGTTAACAAAATCAGCAAACCATGACTCATTACCTTTACTAATCTTGTCGATGCACACCTCTATGATATGTAAATGCTCGTCCGGAAAGGAGTCATCTATGGGTAGATTGTCGTCCTCTAGATGTGGTAGACGACTCAAATGATCCGCAACAGAATTTTCCGAACCCTTCTTGTCATGGATCTCTAGATCGAATTCTTGTAGGAGAAGAATCCATCTAATTAGCCTTGGCTTCGCATCCTTCTTTGGAAGTAAATACCGGATCGCAGCATGATCCATGTATACAATCACCTTTGCACCTAAAAGATAAGAACGAAACTTTTCAAATGCATATACAATTGCTAAAAATTCTTTTTCGGTAGTGGCGTAGTTGAGCTGCGCTTCATCTACCGTTTTGCTAGCGTAGTAGATAGCGTGGGTTTGTCCTTCCTTCTTTTGCCCAAGCACAACTCCTATAGCTACGTCACTTGCATCACACATAACCTCGAATGGAAGATTTCAATCCGGAGGTTGAATAATCGGGGCTGAGATTAGAGCTTCCCGAATCTTATTAAACGCATCTAAACATTCCTGCGAAAAATCAAAAACTGCATCCTTCATCAATAGATTAGTGAGCGGCTTTGATATCTTAGAGAAATCCTTTATAAAGCGTCTATAAAATCCAGCATGTCCTAGAAAACTTCTTATCCCTTTCACCGAAGTTGGAGGAGGAAGCTTTTCAATAGTCTCTATCTTAGCCTTATCCACTTCAATCCCTCTACTAGAGATTAAGTGTCCTAATACAATGCCTTCTTTCACCATAAATTGACACTTCTCCCAATTAAGAACTAGGTTAGTGTCTTCACACCTTTGTAGCACAAGAGCAAGGTTAGAAAGACAATTATCGAAAGAGGAACCATAAACAGAAAAGTCATCCATGAAAACCTCCATGATTTCCTCTATGTACTCCGAGAAGATAGCCATCATGCATCTTTGAAAGATGGTTGGGGCGTTGCAAAGCCCAAACGGCATTCTCCTATAAGAAAACGTACCCCGCGGACATGTGAATGTGGTCTTCTCTTGATCGTCCGGATGTATCGGGATCTGAAAGAAACCACTATAACCGTCAAGATAGCAAAAGTGTGAGTGTTGTGCTAACCTCTCAAGCATTTGGTCGATGAATGGTAGTGGGAAGTGATCCTTCCTCGTTGTGTTGTTTAGCTTGCGGTAGTCTATGCACATCCTCCATCCCGTCACGGTTTGTGTAAGAATGAGCTCATTGTTCTTGTTGGTGATGACCGTCATTCCTCCTTTCTTTGGAACCACCTGTACAGGACTCACCCACTTGCTATCGGAGATAGGGTAGATGATACTTGCATCAAGTAGTTTAAGAATTTCCTTCTTGACAACCTCCTTCATGGTCGGATTTAACCGCCTTTGAGGTTGTCGCGAAGTTCTAAAATCTTCTTCCATTAGGATCTTATGCATGCATAGTGAAGGCTTGATTCCTACTAGATCCTCTATAGTATACCCTAAGGCTTTCCTATGTTTCTTAAGAACAACCATAAGCTTACTATGTTCATCTATACTCAAATCGGAACTAACAATTACCGAAAAGGTAGAATTAGGTCCTAGAAATGCGTACCTTAGATGTGCGGGAAGTGGCTTTAATTCCATCACTATAGGACTCTCTAATGGCTCTTGAGGAGTGTCCAATGCTTCCTTAGAAGTCTCTAAGGGTGTAGAAGTTGTTGGAGAAGAATCAAAAGAAGTGGTAGAAAGAACATAATTGTCTTCAGATTCACCCAAAATTACGGCTCCCTTGTTTCCTCCACGGCCGTGGTTTTGGGCGTGGAAGTCAATTACGGTGCCTCTGTTTGTTCCACGGCCGTAGTTTTGACCGTGTAACTTACTGGAGTCCTCTGAATAGCTGATTACGGTCATGTTGGTGGAAACCATGGCCGTTGAATAGCACGACTGGCCGTGATTCCTCACGTTCTCTGACCCATCGTAGAGTTTGTCAAATTCTTCTTCATACACTTCGTTTTGCTTCTCCAAAGCTTCAATTTCCTCATTGCATTCCTCTTCTTCCCCTATGTCCATAATGCTCATAGTGATCACCTTTTGCAAGGGATCTTTGAAGAGAATCGAACTTACTTCTTCTTTAGATAGCTCTTCATCATGGATGTTGAATATATCATCTTCAAGAGCCGGTTCTTTCACCAAAGTGGAAAGAACGAACTCTACCTTTTCCTCTTCTATGTCGAAGGCGAGTCTAGCATTCTTGCAATCAACCATACAACCGGATGTTGCAAGAAACGGTCTTCCGAGTATGATCAAAAACGGACTATCTGCAGGAATGTCAAGCACAACAAAATCTATAGGAACATAGAACTTACCAAGCTTGACCAGGACGTCTTCAACTATGCCGACGGAATGAGTTATGGATCGATCCGCCATGTATAACGTCATCTTCACCGGTTTAGGTTCGCCTAAACCGATCTTCCTACATAAGGCAAGCGGAATGATGCTCACGCTTGCTCCTAAATCACATAATGCATCATATATGACATCTCCCACTCCTATGGGAACACAAAACGACCCCGGATCCTTCAGCTTTGGGGGCATCTTTTCTTTCATTATCTTAATGAGATCTGACGAATCCGAACTCATTTTGACCTCTCCAAAATCCTCTAATTTCCTCTTGTTAGAGAGGATCTCTTTTAAGAACTTACCATAAGCTGGCATACCTACAATTGCATCAATGAAAGGTATATTAATATGCAGTTTGATCATGAGTTCAATAAACTTAACAAATTGTTTGTCTAGGCGCGCTCTTGCTCTAGATTGCGGGAATGGTAGGGGAGGTTTGTAAGCTGGAGGAGAAATGTAGATGTCTTCCTTCTCCTTCCCCTTCTCTTTCTCTTTCGCGACAGGAACTTCCACAAACTTAGGCTACGGGTCGGTGGTTGTTGCTCCGCTCCTAGTTGTGATAGCCATCACCCTTCCTTTCGGGTTATCCTCCGTCTTTCTTGGAAGTTTTCCTTGGTTCCTAGGAACTTCCTCAGTATTGCTAAACATTTGGTTTTCTAAAATCTTTTGGGCTTTATCAACCTTAGTAATGTGATTATCAACTTTAGTGATGTGACTCTCCAATCCTTGAAGCTTTCTCAAAATTGTTTCCAACATGGAATCGGGCTTCTCTTTCCCCGAAGTACTTCCACTATTAGATGCTTGTTCCTGACTTTTCAAAGGAATGGAAGAAGAAGAAGGTGGAGTTAGTGAATTTTCTGAATTGGGATAAGAATTACCGGAATTTTGTTGTTGGTTGGAGCGCCAATTGTTGTTGTTTGAACCCCTATTGTTGTTCCAATTGTTATTCCGGTTGTTGTTGTTCCAATTGTTCTGGTTGTTGCGATTTGTGTTTTCATTCCCATTGTGGTTATTGTTGTTCCCTAAATAACCAACATCTTGCTCCTTTTGATTTGCAAAGTTAGCCTTGATGACTTCCTTCAATTCTTTAATCTCGGAGTTGAGAGAAAAGATTTGAGTTTGAGCGGCTTGTGTTAACTTTGCTCCTTGCTCCACTCGATTTGCTTCTACTTTCCGGTGAGAATACTTCTCAATGACTCGGGCTTGCTTCTCAATGAAGTCCCAAGCGTCATCTTCCCTCATGTCCATGAATGTACCACGTGAAAGGGATTGGAGCTTGAATTGTGTTTCCATATCCAGCCCCTTATAGTATATCTCCAATAGCTCCAATTTGGAAATGCCATGATGTGGGCAATCCAATAGTAAATCCTGAAATCTTTCCCAAGATTGAAACAAACTTTCCTTAGATCTCATAGAAAATGCATTAATCTTACCTCTCAACTCCGCCGTCTTAGATGGCGGAAAGAATTTGGTGAGGAACTCCGAAGAAAGATCCTCCCATGTGTTGAGTCTTCCATTTGGAAGAGCTTGATACCAAGATAAAGCTTTCCCTTTCAAAGAGAAGAAGAATGACTTGATCTTGTAGTTGTTGGTGGTTGCATTCTTTGGCTTCATTGTCTCCATCAAGATCTCAAAATTTTGTAAATGTTGATGTGGAGATTTGCTACTCGTTCCTCCAAACTGACTTTGGCGAGCGATGGTAATGACTTGTGGGTTGAAGCTAAACCCCTGCATATCATCAGCATCAAAGTTCACACCTAAACGGCGTGGTTGCTGAATTGGATCCATCCTTTGGCCAAGAGTTCTTGGCTCTTCATCTACACGAGTGGCTCTCGCACCCCCAGCCGGGATACGATAGTTGACAACCGGTCTTGGATTAAATTGATTCATGTTGACCGTCGGATTAATGTCCTCAAGTGATGGCATAGAAGAGTCGCTATCCTCGTCGGATGAGTTGGCTCTAACCGATCTTGCCGGATTTCTCCTCTTCTTCTTCTTGGAATTGCTTAATTCCAGCCTCATTTGAAACATCATATCCCTTAGCTCATCAATTTGTAATTGATGACGGTCCAATTCTTCCTTGCGAGTCTTCTCGCTCCATCTAAGTTGAGCTTCAAATTCCGCCAACTCTCCTTGAAGATCCCGTTCCTTGTCTTCAGCCATCTTTCTTTCCTTGAGCTTCTTCCTCAAAGTCTTCTCAAGTTCTTGATCAAGAGGTAAGAGGTCCTTGTTGTTCCTAGACCTGCGCATATACCTAAGGTAACCTGCAAATATCACTCAAAGGAGATATCAAATAACAAGAGCAAGCTCTCAAGCTTGACAACCGGTAACCGAATTCGGCCTAGACCAAATCCCCGGCAACGGCGCCAAAAACTTGTTCGCCACTTAGCGTGCGTGCAAATAAGCTTTAAATTTATAAAACTAGAATCAAGCAAGCGAACCCGCAGTGTACAGATCGGTGTAGTAAAGCAAGAATTCCAGAGTATTGAACACGGGGATTTGGGGGGAACAAATTCAATTGTAAAGTTGTCAAGCAAGAAAAAGGGTAAAGCTTTGCAAATATATTGGGAAAACAGCAACCCTAAAGATACAGGTGTCTAATTGTTGCAATCGATTCAAGATATACTAAAGAACTAAGGACAGAGTTAAGAGTTGCAAAGGTATGCTAAGGTAAAGCAATGTACAGTGAAGTTCCAAGGCTTTATATGACTTATCTAAAGATACTCTCTATAAAGGTTGTTGAGGCTTCGGTATAGAAAGGATCTAAAGACAAGAATTAATCTCAAATACCCAAACTTGTAACCCAAGGATCAAAACGAACTAAACCGATTAAGGTTGTGACACTCAAAATTGAAGTAGAGGTTGTTGAGGCTTCACTACTACCTATAAAAGGGTAAACCTAGACTAGATTAAAGCTAATCTTTAACCTTGGATCAAAGTAAAAGCAAAGTTCGTAAACTGGTATAAATTACGGACAGATCTTGAGTTCCATGGCCGTGGAATCTCAAGAACAAACCGTGATTTTGGGCGTCGACGAAATCTCTCTAACTCTCAGGGTCCAATCTATTTACGATCGATCTATCATCATCTAAGCCACAACTATTAACCCTTCACCTTAGAATTGCTAAAGGGTTTTAGCCAATAACTGTCATTATAATATCGAAATCAAGTTTAAGAAGAATGAAAGATGAAAACCTTCAAAAACCTTCACTAAAACTCAAATCAATCTCAAATCCACACACAAGAGGAATAATGTATATCATATTTGGAATAAACACAAACCAATAACAATCCTTGATAAGAACGAAGAACGGGATGTCAATCCGTCTTCTAATCAAACCTAAGGACAAAAGGCGTAACTTCCGCCACAAACAACTTCCAAATCTTCAAACCCTCGTGAATCTCCGTTTGCAAGTGCAAAATATCCGGACGTCCAATGCAGCCCTAAGCACGTGTGTCAAATTCTCTCCTCTCCAGCCATTTTATAAGGAAGGATAAAATAATCATCCGGCCCATGTGCGTAAATGATGTGGCAATTATTTATTCGACAAAAGATTGCCTAAATCACGGTTTCATGGAGTTCCACGGCCGTGGTTTAGAGCGTGGAAGTGGATTACGGTTACATATGATTTCCACAACCGTACTTTATACCGTGTAACTCTCTAGAATACTCCACGTTCATGTTGCCAAGATTCACGGCCGTGGTTTTGGACGTGGACTTCTCTACGACCGTATTTTAGAGCGTGGAAATGTAAATTGCTTGTGGTTTCCTTTGTGTCGTGCCATTCCTCATCCTAGCATCTCCCTTGACTTCTTTGATGTGTCCTTAATCCTTGGATGTGCTCAAATCTTCTCCTATCTCTCTCAATTGGTTCGGTTGTAGCTCTTATTCACCTATAATCAACACAAAGCTAATGTAGACCTCCATATCGAAAATATAGATAAACTAGCTAACAAATGCTTCAATGCCTTATCAATGAACACTATAATGGATGAAAAACAACTAAAAAGCGTTCCTAGAATATCGCAATATTTCATGCTAACACTCACCTTTCCCAGGTGGTACAAAATCTCCATATCAAAGTTCTTGATTAGCTCTAGCCATCTCCTCTAGCGGTTATTCAACTCCTACTGAGTGAATATATACTTCAGGCTCTTGTGGTCAATGAAGATTTGACACGTAGCTCCATATAGATAGTGCAGCCAGATCTTCAAAGCATGAATCACTACAACTAACTCAAGATCATGGGTGGGGTAGTTTTTCTCATATGTTTTTAGCTGTCTAGACGCGTATACTATAACCGTACCTCTCTACATCAAGACAGATCCCAAGCCCAACTTGGATGCGTTGTTGTAAACTACAAAGTCATCATCGCCCTCCATCTGTGCTAAGATAGGAGTGGAGGTCAACCCCTCTTCAGCTCCTCAAAACTCTGAAGGCACGGCTCGAATTAAACAAATATGGTATACTTCCTCAGCAAGGAAGTAAGTGGCCGGTCGATCATTGAGAAACCCTCCACAAATCTGTGGTATTAGCCCATCAAACCTAGGAACAACGTACCTCCTTGACATTCCTCGGAGGCGGCCACGATGCAATGGACTCAATCTTCGACGGATCAACCTTGATCCCCTCGGCGGAAACTATGTGACCTAGGAAGATCACCTCAGGCATCCAAAACTCACATTTAAAGAGCTAAGCGTAAAGCTCTCTATCTTGCAAGACTCGGGGTACAGTCCTCAAATGCCTTGCATGCTCCTCTCTGGTCCAAGAGTACACCAGAATGTTGTCGATGAAGACCACCACAAGCTGGTATAGGAAGTCAATGAGGATGTCGTTCATTAACTTCATAAAGACGGCGGGCGTATTCATGAGCTTGAATGGCATCACTACAAACTCGTAGTGTCCATATCTGATACGAAATGCCGGCTTAGGCACATCCTGCTCTCTCACCCTCAACTGGTGATATCTTGACCTCAAATCTATCCGTGAAAACATTGTAGCTCCATGCAGCTGGTCTAGCAAATCATCGATACGGGGCAGCGGATATTTATTCCTGATAGTCACCTTGTTAAGCTCTCGGTAGTCGATGCATAATCTCGTAAATCCGTCTTTCTTCTTGACGAAGAGTACTAGTGCGCCCCAAAGAGATACACTAGGGCGGATGAAGCCCTTCTCAACTAACTCTTCGAGTTGCTTCTTCAGCTCCAACATCCCAATAGGCGTCATGTGGTAGGGTTCCTTCGAGATCGGTCTCGTCCCAGGCTCTAACTCGATGCCAAAATCCACACTCCTCTACTGTGGTAACCGTGGTGGCTCACTGAATACGTTTAAGAACTCACTCGCCACCGTAATATCCTCTAGCACTAGACTCATACTATCCTTCATGGAATAACACTAGAAGGCTTCACAACCCTATCTGATACGTCTCGCATCTCGGACTGCGTTGATGGCTGCACAAGTCTTCCCGAGGTCCCATCTTGGAAAATGTCTACATGTCCTGCCTTTGTGGTGACTGTCACAGTCCTCTTGCCAATATCCAGCACTGCCTGGTGTCTGTCCATCCAATCCATACCTAGAATAATTTCTTCATGTACCAAGTATATGACAAAGAAATCAGCTAGCCAATCGCGACCTCCCAACCGGATGGGACAATCGCGAACTTCCGGAGTACCTCTAATCTTACCCCCGTCGGGTAACCCTACATTGAAAGGTCTCCCTCTACTGTATCAAAGACTAGTCTATCCACACATGGATTACGTATAAAAGAGTGCGTAGTACCCGTATAAAAAAGATCTCTGACAGGAAAACCATTAATATGAATGGTACATGTGGTCGTTGGTGCTGCTGGCTTCTCTACACTCTTGAGCTCAAAGACTTTGGCATCAGGACCTCTCGTATGTGTGGTGCCCCCACCACATCTTCTACCTCTGCCCTGTCCTTGAACGGAACCCTAGGTCCTCTGTTGTTGACATTGTGACTGATATTGAGGCGGCCTTTGCTCGCCTGCTGCAACGCTATTAGGTGACAAACCTTGTTGTGATGGTGCCTTGCCCTACCGACAAAACACAGGTCTATGTCCGGGCTTGCCACATGAAAAGCAGGCCACTAGTGTTTTCTTACAATCAACTCTCACATGTCTGATACCTCCGCAGTTGTGCCATTGCCATCCCCCATCAGAACTCTACACCGACTACTGGAAACCAGAACGTCTCGGCATCTAGCTATGTCCAAAACAAAAAGCTCCAGCTCCCATACTAGTTGGTCCAGTCCTCATTCTCTTCTCAGGTCCTTCTGCCTGAGTAGCTGTCCTTGGACCCGGTCGGTCCCTCTCATAGGCTGAGGCTCTGCCTTGATATTCTATCAAGGAGTCACAATGAAAACCCGCAATATAAGCACGGGCAGTCTCCCTCAGCCTCCAGGAAAACAGGTGCACATGCTGGTCCCCTGGAGGTGCGGAGGGACTCAACAGTGATAACTCCTCCTAAAACTTCCTAATCGTCTCCGAAGTAAGAATGTCCTCAAACACCAGCATCAGAGAAATCCTGCAGTCTCTTTCTCCTCAATGGTGTAGGGCAATAGCGATCCTGGATAATACTCCTCATTTGGTCAAATCTCGTGACCCTGCTACAAATTGTCCTCCACCAGTAGTGTGCCTAGTCTTGGAATAAAGTCTTCACTAGCTCTACTCGTCGACTCTCTGGCCAACTACTCAACTCAAAGGCCGTGTCTACATGGCCTAGCCAATGCTCCACCTTCAACCCTGCCTTTCCTTCGAAAGAAAGTACCTTCAGCTGGTTAAAAGACTTCAGCGAAGCAACCCGGTCTCGTTGCTCTCATCTCATCTTGGGTCTTGTCGGCTTCAACAACTCTCACTGGTGCAGCTATCACATGTGTCACTCTTTGGGAAATCTCAGCTGATCTCGTAGGTACCGGCGGTGCTAGGGTAGGTCCCCCTGTCCTCATGGCCTCCTTGACCCTCTGGACATACTCTCGATATGTTGATGCTCCAATGGACACTCGACTTGACTCGGTCGACTATGCTCTCTATGCTCCGGACCTAGCAGCGTCCCATTCCCGGCCTCAAGGACAACACTCTCAACAACCTCTTCAGCAAAAGCCTCTACTACTTGTGGATAAAAAATGGGGACTCGTCCCCAACCTCTAGCTAGTGGAGGTCTACCTGCACGTCCTCGCCCACAGACGGCAGGTGGAAGAGGTGGTTAACCTCTTCCTCGTCCCATAGCAAATGTAGCTCTAGTACGTGCCATCTGCGATAAGGACATACTATGTACAAGAGTAAGCTATAATACTACACTAGTGTAAATAAACCAGTAAAACAAGTATGGGCCAAAACATAATTACATCCAACATATAACTAAGGGGCCGAGATCCGCGGAAGTAATGGCGGTCCCCCGTACATTCTATCCCACATCGACTTGTTAGTTGAAAACCAAATTCATTTTAAAACTCAGACCCCTTTCGGATTCTGTTTATTTATATATTCGATCTTTAGAAGATTGTGAGTGTCATTGTTGTCAAGCTAGGGCTCTAATACCATATTGTAACACCACAAATTCTAGGAACTCAGGGTGATACGGGCTAGGACCTCACAATGGGTCCCGACCCTTAGCTTGACAACAATCTCACAGGATCTTGCAACAAGGCACAAATAAATGATAACCAAAATAAATCAAATATAAAAAGGTATGACGAAAGTAAAAGAAAAAGACTCTCAATTGAGTTAAACAACAAACTATAAAGACACCAACAAAAATAATAAACCTAGATCCCGTCCTAAAATGTACGGGAGCCCCGGCTGACCACTCTGTCCGGATCACTCAACAACTTAACCTATAGGGCGTCTACGACGACAGCATAAATTGTTAGCTAGTATTATAGATATTAGAATTTCAATAAAGGCACAAACACATAAAATATAGAAACATATCATGCTCGCACACAACCGGTTATTATCTTCTATAAGTTATCTAGATTACTAATTCAACTTGTTTTGTGACACGATAATCTCCCGAAGCTCGCCCATGTCCCCTTTACCGACAAGAATAGATCAAATGCATCTATCTGTTACCTGACGGCCTGCTCGCAAAAGCACCTCCCAATCTCCTATAGAATTGGACAAGTAATCACCTCCCGATTATAATACACTTGGGTCCGAAACTATATAAGGTCGCCCTCGTCCGGTTTTCCGTTATAATTATAATAAACAAACACCGTAATAACATACAAACCAATACACGAAATGCAGCTAAGTAAGTCCAAGGGACTTACTAGAATCAAAGGTAATCTAAATCAACTTAAACGCTCAGCTTCTCGCAGGAAAAAATCTATGCCTACTCAGACAAGGCATCCCAATTCAAAAACTAACCCAAATGCTAGAAGTCTTCACTTCTAGTCTCATTGACCTCTACAAGGCCTTCAACAACGTGCTAGAAGGTTCCTACTTATAGTCTCAATGATCTCTAGCAGATCTCCAACATGCTTGGAAGCACTACTCCTAGTCTAAAAATCCTCAAGGATCAACATCAACATACCAAGCTCAAGGGGTTCTAAAACCATAACCCACACTTAGGAATCCACAACCCATTAACTTGCATTCACCGTAGTTCATCTAGGTCCAGTATAGCATGATCTAACTCCAAGAACAGATAAGGAAGCAAGGAGGGAAGCGACTTACCAAAAGACGATAGCCAATGGTGGTAAGGCGCGACCGCAGTGAAGATAGGCGCAGGCGCGACGATAAACATCTGATGCCACGACCGCGGCGATGAGGAGGGGGCGGCAGCTAAGGAGGAACGTTTGTTCATCCGCGGGGCGGTAATGCACCAAAGGGGAACGTCGAGGCTTCTTTGTCGACAACAACTTCTCTTGGATAGTTTTTCTCTCCTCTGTGTTTCTCACACAACAACAATCAACCACTAAAGTCTGGATTCACACACATCAATGAAGCAACCGTCACAACGTGAATCAAGACTAAATCTTGATTTTACCAAGAAAAGGAAGAGAAAGGAAAAAAAGAGAGAAGACAAGATAAATGATGCAGAAGATAGCAAGAACCAGAGTAAGGAAGGCTTACCGAATCTACACTGTAACCACGAAGAAGGTTGCAACTTGAGAGATTGGATGAAGGGAGAACAAGTGAAAGAAGAGAAGCAAGGGAAAGGAACGTTGGAAGAAAAGAAAGAAAGGAGGCAGTCTGCTAGGGTTTAGAAGATAAAGAAGGACGGTTGATACGTGATGGAATCACTATCATTTAGGTTAGTTTTTAGAGTCTTTTTATTACATTAAAGTCGGTTTATACTACTAACTTCTTAATCCAGAAGAAGAAGCCTAAAAGAAGTTAAACAAGAAGTTAGAAGCACTTGGGAATGAAGATCATCTACGAAGACGAAGTTTCTGGTGTCTCACCGCACCCGCGGAGCAGTGTCACCGCCCCTACGGGTGACACTACACTCCGGAACGCATCATGCGCCTTCGCCAGCGCCCGGAACGAAGACTGTCACCGCCCCTGTGCCCCTCCTTGGCGCCCCTGCGGTGACTTATCCTGAAGAAGCGAAGACCGGCGCCCCTGCGCCTCTACCTGTGGACCAACCTGCGGAGCTGTGTAGCCGAAGAGCCAATGTCACCGCCCTTGCGGTGACATTGGGCCTCCCCTGCGGCTAGACATCATAAGCGATAGAAAGATGAAGAGTCGGATGTTTGACCGGCGCCAGGACGCTAGGCAAGCGGCCTAGCAACAGCAACTCGAGGCTCAGCAGTTGGCTTGGCAAGCCAACTTTGAGACCACTATTGGAGGCCGGCTGACCGCCCAACAGGACCATCTTGATGACATCTACCGCCGGCATGAGCATTTCTTCAGCCATTTCCCATATCCTCCAGAGGAGGATCCGGATGGTCCAGTCGGACCATCCCACTAGTGGGTATCATCTTTTTCGTTTCTCCACATTTATCTTTCCTTTCATTTTCCACTTTAGGTCAAAGTTTGCTTCAAGTATGGGGGAGAGAATACCATTTGCATGTATAGGTTGTTTGTTTTGTGTTGAGTTATGTTTGATTTGAGTTTTCATGTTTTGTAATTCAGTTTGAAATTCATATAAAAAAACAGAAGAAAAAGCCAAAGAAAATGAAAAAAGGCATGAAAATCCTTGGATAAATCGAAAACCCGAAAGGGCGGTTTAATAGAAAAGAAGGTAGTCCGACCAACATTAGGTTGGTGCAAAAATGGACTTGAGAGATGTGAGAAATTTGTGAGATCAGTATGAAAAGAAGAAGAGTGGCAAGGTGAAAACCCGAAAGGACGCCTTGGCAAAATGAGCGACACCGAGTGTAGGATTCCCTTTCGATGTTTGGTGGCATAAGAAGGGGAGTCATAAGGAGGTTGTCCGTGTAGGTCACTCTTGGAGCAATAAGGATGGTAGCTTTCTCACCCTTTTTCTCACATTTTCTCTCTTTTTCCTTCTTTCTTCCTTGGTTTTTCTTTTGTCTCTATTATCTATGCCTCTCACCCATGTTTCCTGAGGCCTTTGAGTCTGAACTGCTGTCATTTATTTTACTCGGGACGAGTAAAAGGTCTAAGTATGGGGTAGTTCGATAGGTGATGGAATCACTATCATTTAGGTTAGATTTTAGATTCTTTTTATTACATTAGAGTCGGTTTATACTACTAACTTCTTAATCCAGAAGAAGAAGCCTAAAAGAAGTTAAACAAGAAGTTAGAAGCACTTGGGAATGAAGATCATCTACGAAGACGAAGTTTCTGGTGTCTCACCGCCCCCGCGGAGCAGTCTCACCGCCCGTGTGGGTGACACTACACTCCGGAACGCAGCATGCGCCTTCGCCAGCGCCCGGAACGAAGACTATCACCGCCCCTGTGCCCCTCCTTGGCACCCCTGCGGTGACTTATCCTGAAGAAGCAAAGACCGGCACCCCTGTGCCTCTACCTGTGGACCAACCTGCGGAGCTGTGTAGCCGAAGAGCCAATGTCACCGCCCTTGCGGTGACATTGGGCCTCCCCTGCAGCTGGACATCAGAAGCGACAGAAAGATGAAGATTCGGATGTTTGAAGAACATTAAAGATCCCTCCCTACGGAATTGCCAAGCCGCCCCTATGTCCACGAAGAACTTCAAGCGTTTTCGCCTAAACCGCCCATGCGGTCTTGAAGGCCGCCCGTGCGGTTGAGCGACAAAGACTTTACTCCGGCTATTTGCACCAGCTTTATGACATTAAAGGTGGCTGTTTAGGCCGGCCATTTACTCCCATTTAGTGTCAATTGTAGTATAAATAGACCTATGGCTGATTGCTAGAATCATCCATCATTTCCCCATTTTATTCTCTCTTTTCTCTTGCTTCCTTTTTGTAATGAGTTTCTAATTGCCTTGCTACATTGGGTTGTTTTGAAGCTGCATTGCTGCTTTGGTTGTAAGTCCTTTTTAATATAAGTTTTATTTAGTATGTTTTGTATTCCTTGAGCTTCACTTATCTAATTGCATGTTTTATTCTCACTTAAGATTGATCACCTTAGTGTCTAAATGCATGCAAAGAACTAGGAATAATAGATTCCGGGTTCGGGTCTTTAATCTAGTGGAAACCTCTAGGTAAAAACTGGTTGTGATTATCTAAGGGAAAAGGAATACAAATATAAAGAAAAGTGTAATGGTTTTATTCTTCTCTTTATATATCTTTGTCTTTGTTTGAAAGCTAACTTGTGTTTTGTTCTTGTAGGTTTACGGAACATTAACTTGTTAAGTTGTGTTGATGTCGGTTGGCTCAACACATACATATGATCAAGACGAGAACATAATAATAAACTTGTAAAAGGAACCAACCAAAGTAGTATTGCATTCTAAGAATCAACCTAGTGTAGCTCATTCATCATTATCTTATTCATCTTCTTACTTGTTTCCTTAATTTGTTTTGCATCAATTCAGTCCAACCCCCCGCCCCCCCTTTTACTGTACTATATGATCGATAATTAAATCTAATATAAAATCACCAAACTCTCATGGGTTCGACCTTTGCTTATCCACTATACTTGTTCTAGTGTTAAGTTGGGAATTTATTTTGATAAGATAAAAACGACCTGAGGAAAAGTTCTTGTAAAATTTTGGCGCCGTTGCCGGGGAGTTTAGTTGTGTTTTTATTTCATTTCAATTATTGATTAATGGTTTGGACCGTTTTTATGGTTCAAACCCGTGCTACTAACTCCGGAATTGTTCCTTTTGATCCAGAATTTGAGAGAATACACATCCGGCGACGTAGACAACAACAAACTCACTCACCCCTACTTGAGGCTCCTCTCCAAGATCCTTATGAGTGTCTTATGTGGACACAAAGAGGAGAACAAGGTCGCCCTCAAGGACCTTCCACTGTTGTATGCTTGCCTCCCGCTTAGTGAGAAGGTGCTGGATTGGCCGTACCTTTTCCTTACCGCTTTGAAGCGGATTAAGAAGAACGAGCAAAGGGATATTGTTGGCGGCGGGGTGATCTCTTTGATCACCGAGCAGGTGATGGACCTTTCCAGACTTGAGGATGGGATGACGGTCCAATTCTATACGGAGGGGATGCTTAGGAGGTGCAAGCTCCTCATGAGGGACGGGGAGAACCTTTTTTGGCTTTCATTTGTAGATGGGAGCCAAATCACATACCTTCCCCGGCCAATTCCCTTTGGAGATGAGTTATCAGAGTTGTACATCCCGGCGGATCCATTTGTACCGAGGCGGCCTCAGGTGGCCATTGTGGAGAGACACACAACGAGCTCTAGTCGGGATCCTTATGAGGATCACATGCCCGTTCCGGATGATAAGGAGATGCCCACTGCAGCACCGGATGATGGTCCCGCACTTGAGAGCCTCCAGGCTCAGATGGCTGCTTTGACTACTCAGCATCAGGCCTGGCAGACCGAGTACCAGTGGACCATGTTGGAGCAGTAGCAGGCGTGGCAGTCAAGCTTTGCTACTAGCATGACCTTCCATTTTAACCGGCGCAAGGACGCTTGGCAGGCAGCCCAGCAACAACAGCTTAAGCCTTAGCAGTTGGCTTGGCAAGCCAACTTTGAGACCACCATTGGAGGCCGGCTAACCGCCCAGCAGGACCGTCTTGACGACATCTACCGCCGGCATGAGCATTTCTTCAGTCATTTCCAATATCCCCCGGAGGAGGGTCCGGATGGTCCAGCCGGACCATCTCTCCTTTCTCCACATTTATCTTTGCTTTCATTTTCCACTTTGAGGGCAAAGTGTGCTTCAAGTATGGGGGAGAGAATACCATTTGCATGTATAGGTTGTTTGTTTTGTGTTGAGTTATGTTTAATTTGAGTTTTCATGTTTTGTAATTCAGTTTGAAATTCATATAAAAAAAAAAGAAAAAGCCAAAGAAAATGAAAAAAGGCATGAATATCCTTGGATAAGCCGAAAACCCGAAAGGGCGGTTTAGGCAAAAAGAAGGTAGTCCGACCAACATTAGGTTGCTGCAAAAATGGACTTGAGAGATGTGAGGAATTTGTGAGATCACCATGAAAAGAAGAAGAGTGGCAAGGGCAAAGGGCGCCTTGGCAAAATGAGCGACACCGAGTGTAGGTTTCCCTTTCGACGTCTGGTGGCATAAGAAAGGGAGTCATAAGGAGGTTGTCCGGGTAGGTCACTCTTGGAGCAATAAGGATGGTAGCTTTCTCACCCTTTTTCTAACATTTTCTCTCTTTTTCCTTCTTTCTTCCTTGGTTTTTCTTTTGTCTCCATTATCTATGCCTCTCACCCATGTTTCCTGAGGCCTTTGAGTCTGAACTGCTGTCATTTATTTTACTCGGGACGAGTAAAAGGTCTAAGTATGGGGTAGTTCGATAGGTGATGGAATCACTATCATTTAGGTTAGATTTTAGATTCTTTTTATTACATTAGAGTCGGTTTATTCTACTAACTTCTTAATCCAGAAGAAGAAGCCTAAAAGAAGTTAAACAAGAAGTTAGAAGCACTTGGAAATGAAGATCATCTACAAAGACGAAGTTTCTGGTGTCTCACCGCCCCGCGGAGCAGTCTTACCGCCCTTGCGGGTGACACTACACTCCGGAACGCAGCTTGCGCCTTCGCCAGCGCCCGAAACGAAGACTGTCACCGCCCCTGCGCCCCTCCTTGGCGCCCCTGCGGTGACTTATCCTGAATAAGCGAAGACCGGCGCCCCTGCGCCTCTACCTGCGGAGCTGTGAAGCCGAAGAGCCAGTGTCACCGCCCCTGCGGTGACATTGGGTCGCCCCTGCGGCTAGACATCAGAAGCAACAGAAAGATGAAGAGTCGGACGTTTGAAGAACATTAAAGATCCGCTCCTGTGGAATTTTCAGGCCGCCCCTGCGGCCACGAAGATCTTCAAGCGTTTTCGCCTAAACCGCCCCTGCGGTCCTGAAGGCCGCTCCTGCGGTTGAGCGACAGAGACTTTACTCCGGCTGTTTGCACCACCTTTATGACATTAAAGGTGGCTGTTTAGGCCGGCCGTTTACTCCCATTTAGTGTCAATTGTAGTATAAATAGACTTATGGCTGATTGCTAGAATCATCCATTATTTCCCCATTTTATTCTCTCTTTTCTCTTGCTTCCTTTGTGTAATGAGGTTCTAATTGCCCTGCTACATTGGGTTGTTTTGAAGCTGTATTGCTGCTTTGGTTGTAAGTCCTTTTTAATATAAGTTTTATTTAGTATGTTTTGTATTCCTTGAGCTTCACTTATCTAATTGCATGTTTTCTTCTCACTTAAGATTGATCACCTTAGTGTCTAAATGAATACAAAGAACTAGGATTAATAGATTCCGGGTTCGGATCTTTAATCTAGTAGAAACATCTAGGTAAATACTGGTTGTGATTATCTAGGGGAAAAGGAATACAAATATAAAGAAAAGTGTAATGGTTTTATTCTTCTCTTTATATCTCTTTGTCTTTGTTTAAAAGCTAACTTGTGTTTTGGTCTTGTAGGTTTACGGAACATTAACTTGTTAAGTTGTGTTGATGTCGGGTTGGCTCAACACATACATATGATCAAGACGAGAACATAATAACAAACTTGTAAAAGGAACCGACCAAAGTAGTATTGCATGCTAAGAATCAACCTAGTGTAACTCATTCATCATCATCTTATTCATCTTCTTACTTGCTTCCTTACTTTGTTTTGCATCAATTTAGTCCAACCCCCCCCCCCCTTTACTGTGCTATATGATCGATAATTAAGTCTAATATAAACATCACCAAACTCTCTTGGGTTCGACCTTTGCTTAATCACTATACTTGTTCTAGTGTTAAGTTGGGAATTTATTTTGATAAGATAAAAATGACTTAAGGAAAAGTTCTTGTCAACGGCCCAAAAGATAGAAGATCGGATAATCTCAAAAAGAAAAGACGGTTAAAACAGATTGCGCAAGATCTAGGGTTAGCCGCGGCTACACCACGCCGCGACCGCGGCAAGGGTGGTGACCTGGAAAACTGGATGTTACACCAACGCCACTCAAACCTCTTTTTTTTTAGAATTTATGAATAATTTGTTGGTTATTATCTATATCTTATGTTGTGGTTGGATGAATAATGTTTTATAATTTGTTGTAAGATAAGTGGTGTTTCAATGCTACCAATAAATACCTTGGTATACACAAATATCAATAGTAAACCGTAATATTTATATTATAATTTACTCTAATATTATATTACATAATTTAAAAATACACCATTATAAAAGAGTGCATAAAAACGTGTTCCGTTAGTTTGAAGTAATGACACAAATTTCGAACTAAGATGATTGTATATAAAGTTTGAACGAATTGATTAAAAGTTAGAACATTGTGCTCCGTTAGTTCCAACATTGTATTTTATTAGTTCAAAAACAGTGTCAGATGGTATTTAGATGAGTAATAATATTTTATAATATGGTGTAAGAAGGCCAATATGAGATGTACCGGTGAAAATCTTTATTATTCACCACAACTACGCACTTCACATGCGTAGTTGAGATTTTTCCAACTACGCTTATGGGGTGCGTAGTTGGAGTGTTTTTTTTAATTAAACTACACACCTCATAAGCGTAGTTGGTTTTTACCCAACTAAGCACACGAAGTGCGTAGTTCTGGTGAAGAATATAGATTTTCACCGTTATATTTAGAAACCACGTTTAAGAAAGACGGTGTTTCTAATTATATACTAAAGCAAACTGTGAACTTACACTCGTCACAATTTGTGTAACCATCTCATCAAACTTACACATGTTATATATTCGTTAAGAGTTAAGACACGTCACATTATTATTTAGTTTAATTGATTAGTTAATAGCTTGACAATTTTCTTTTAAATCCGAGATCCTAACAAACTCTAATTTCATGTTTATTATTTAGAAATACAAAACAAAATATTTTTCTTGAAATTATATGATAAATTCCATTAGTACTTACTTTAATTTGATTATTTTTCTAACAATTTTTATTTCTTAGACTACAAACACGATCTATTTACTAAACCTATCATATCGTTCGTAAATTTATATATGAATTTTTTTGTTACTAAAAGTTCCATTAGTACTTACTTTAATTTTATGATTTTTCAATAAATATTTTTTCAAAAATAATACATTTTTAATAATCCACCATTTAAAAAAAAATTATAAACTAAACCAGTTATAAGACCTATTTCTTTGAATTGAAACACATATATTGTTTTGAAGTAAATTTTCAATAAGTACTCTATCATATTGTCCGGAATACCTTTATTATACTTAACTATTAAATTTTAAAATTAATATTTTTCTAAAACTAATTTTACCCCATGAGTTAGTTGATGTATCTTTTATTCATTTTTATAAAGATAAGATATTTTTAGAAAATTATTAGGTAAATTAAGTCAAAATATAACATATCACCAAATATTAATAAAAAAAATAAATTTGAGTCAATATGCTCTATAAGGTGGTGCCACGTATAAGAATTTTTCAAAAGATAATTTATTATAAAATATGATTTTTGTCAAAAAATTAATCAATATATTAAAGAAAATAAGAAAACTTTTTTTATTTTCAATTTATGTAAATTTATGATTAATGTATGACTACTCTTTTCTCCATCATCCACTATAACTACAATTTATTATTTATTTATCTTCTAAAATATTCATTTTAATCTTTGACAATGTTGTTATAGTTGAACCCGCACAAGGTGCGTGAAGAACCGAGTAGGAGATAAATAAGGATATGAATACTCTAGAAGGGGGTTGGATAGAGAATGAGCACTTTTTGCAATATCGGATATCAAGGTTTTGAAATCAATCTCAAGGCCTTGAAGTCGATTGATAGCATGAAATATAACATGGTTTAGATGTACATATAGGTAGTTTCCCCCCTTCTTTTGAGTACATGGACATGTTTTCATAGCATTTATTGAACATATGCACCTATTGTGTCGGAATAGAGATCTACATGAGCTTTATTGTGATTTTAGATGAATTGGCGCTAAATTGGAGTGAAAATGGAGCATTGATCTATGTGGAGTCCATTAGGAAGCATTGGAGAATCATAGGAAGGAGTAAAAAGTGAAGCAAAGGAGAAAAGCATCGAAAAGGAAGAACCACGGCCAATGGACGAACTTCCATGGCCGGGGTTTTGGTAATTCTTTGATTTTCACACATGGAAAGGAAGGTCGAGAGTCATCACGGGAGAAACCATGGCCGTGATTTTGGCGATGTTACCCGTGGTTTTCTTCGGGAAATTCCGTTCCGTTATTGCCATGTCAGCAATGTAAAAGGAGATCTTTTTCTAACCCTAAATTTATCTTATAAAAGAGGGGTTCCTGCGGAAAAAGACGTCTCTCGCTTACGCTCACATAGACTTGCTTACTACCGCTTAGGACAAGCAAGAGACGACCGATTCTTGGAAGATGGGGAATGATTGCTTCGGATTCATACTTTTGACTACTTTGGAGATTTGAGAGATATTTGTGAGATCTTTCTTAGTCTTTGATTTTGATCTTTGAGAACACAAGAACGTGATTGTTGATTGTTGATTATTTATTTTTATACAGATTTGATTCATTGCATTGGAAAATCATTGTTCTTCTTGTGATTCTTGTTGCATGTTATTCTTAATTTCTTCTTTTAATTTTGAATTGAATATGATGATGATTGTTGGCTAAAAACCCCCTTGTGATTCTAAGGTGAAGGGTTGATAGTAGTGGTATTGATGATGATAGATTGAACCTTAACAGATCGAACCTTGGGAGTTGTGAGTCGGAACCCTCGCAGAAGGTTTTTCACGGCCTGTTCTTCACGAACCACGCCCGTGGTTTTCCAAGATCCAGCCGTGGTTTCCTATGTTTTGCACGTTTTGCTTTTGTCTTTACCCAAAGTTAAAGATTTCCTAAACCCTAGTTGAACCATTTTTACCCATAGCCTTGCTTGGTTGTTAACATTTACGAGTTCTAGGTAATAGAGGATTTAAATCCCTCTATTAAAGTGGAGAGTGTCATAGCCTTTGCCTTGTGTTTCCTTTTGACTTCCTTGGGTTTGCTTTCGTATTGAGAGTATACTCCTATCCTTAAAACCTCTTCTTGATGAGACTCAACATTCGTTAAGTAGAATCCTTTGGTTAAGACGAAAAGGGTGTTGAAACTTCACCGTACGATATCCTACCTTAGATCATATACCTTTGCTATCCAACTTTCTCCATTACACATCTTTAGACATCTTGAATCAAACACCACAATCATATACTTGGATCTTTAGAATCCGCATTCCCAATTATTCTTACATCTATATTCATTACATTGATCATTGTTTTGCTTGCTTTACAAGTTAGATTACTTTACTGTTTTGTTCTCACTAATTCCTTGAGATCGACTCCAGAATATCAGCCCATACTACGATTGATCCGTACATTGCGGGTTCGCTATTGTTAGGCATTATTCTTGGATATAAATTTAAAGCTTATTTGGACACACACCTTTTGGAGCGAACATCGGTGCTTGCTCATAGTGACAAAACTGTTTCTCAAGGCTTTGAAGTGAATCTCAAGACCTTGACTACGAAACCTGTAGATAGTTATTAGTCATAATATAAGCGATATAAGGTGCAAAAATTAAAAGATCGACACACGATATCTTTACGAAGTTCAGCCCTAACAGCCTACTCTCCGCCTAGGGTTTCTAACCCTAGGATTCTAACTATCTATTATATGTTTGTTGTGAGTCATAGATTCAACCTAGAATAACTTCCCTTCTTCTCTCAATGTAGCTTCAATGCTACGATCTAGTCAACTCCTATTCTAGCAATAATAGCCTAGTTACTTCGTAGAGCAACGCACTCGAGTATAATACTAATATGATATGCCAATGTAGCTTTTGAGTTTATCTCACTCTAACAAATAAACATAAGTACGCTCGAAGAGAAAGATAAACTTTTGGATCGATGAAGATGATTTAGATTGTTTCACCTGTAAGCTTATTATCTTCATCTTCAATCGATGTGTCTCTTATAGTCTTCTATGGAGGAACTTCTTCTAGTTGTTATCTTCTAGCTGTTCCAATCTTCTTCCATCCACAGAATCCTTTGTTTGTTGAACGAGATCTTCACGTGTGAGATCCTTTTCTTAGCCGTTGTGAGTAAGATCTGCTTGTAGCGGAGATCTTCTCTTCAACCGTTCCAGATCTTCAACAAACTTCTTTATAGTCGTTTGAAGTCTTCAATGAGATCTTTACCATGATTCTCTCTTCAAACGTCTATCTTCTCCAACAAGATCTTCTTTGTTGGTTGGTTAGTTGGTCGTTCAAGATCTTCACTCTCCTAGATCTTCTTGTTTGTTTGTTGGTTGTTGTAGTAAATCTTCAGCCGAGATCTTCTATTGTGATATCGTCCATGACCTACATACATTTTTAACAAACAAACCTAGACAAACAATCTAGAAGTATAGTCAATATTTGTTAGTTATAAAAACCGCATTTTATGTTAAGTCTTCCATCATTAAATAAAACAATTAATAACAAAGGTGTAGTTATCAATCTCCCCATTGATGGAAGAAAAAAAATATCGTACATGCATTTAATGTTAGATATACGTTTGCATAATATTCAAAAAAAATGCAGAATGCAGAAATATCGGATCCATTTTCTCCCCCTTTGTCTTTCAACAAGGGAGAAATGCAATTAAAGTACGGGAGTTCAAAATATTACAGACCCAGATTTGAATAAAACAAGTTTAAAAATACAACCCACAAACGCGTTTCAAGGTCTTGAAAGTAAAAATAAAGAAAATTTTAAGCTCATGTCAAGGCCTTGACATCGATTTCAAGACTTTAAAATAATTTCTGGTACCCGTCATAAAAGTTGTTCCTCAACCTCGACTGGGTAGTCCCCTTGGTCATGTCCTTCATAATCTCTTCTGGACGACGTTTTTTTCTCTTCTTTTCGGTACTTCTTGATGACCCCATACTCTTCTACAGTCAGAATAGTTGGTTCCATATGTGTTGGGCGAAGAGTCGGTTGATTCTTCACACACCTTTGGCAATTCAGCAACACATTTGCCGCTTATTCTCGTGTATGCTTAGTAGCATCCTCATTTAACGGCATAATAATCCCTATGACAATGAAGGTCCATCATCGGATATGAAGGATTTGAATTGCACGATAATAAGGATATAAATACTCGAGATAAGGGGATGAATAGAGTATGAGAACTTTTTGCAAATATCGGATATCAAGGCATTGAAATGAATGTCAAGGCCTTGAAGTCGATTTATGCTCTTAGTGACAAAATTGTTTCTCAAGGCTTTGAAGTGAATCTCAAGGCCTTGATTTCGAAACCTAGAGAAAGTTGTTAGTCACAATATAAGCGATATAAGGCCTTAGCATGCGCTTAAAATTTTCTTTATTTTTACTTTCAAGGATATAAATACTCTAGAAGGGGGGTTGAATATTTGGTTTAATAGACTATGTGAGATAAATAATGATATAAATACTCTAGAAGGGGGATTGAATAGAGTATGAGAACTTTTCGCAATATCGAATATCAAGGCTTTGAAATGAACCTCAAGGCCTTGAAGTCGATCTCTGCTATTAGTGACAAAATTGTTTCTTAAGGCTTTGAAGTGAATCTCAAGGCCTTGACTTCGAAACCTGCTGAAAGTTGTTAGTCACAATATAAGTGATATAAGGTGCGGAAATTAAAAGATCAACACACGATATGTTTACGAAGTTTGGCCCTGACAACGTCCTCTCCGCCTAGGATTTCCGACCCTAGGATTCTAACTATCTATTATCTGCTTGTTGTGAGTCCTAGATACAACCTAGAAGAACTTACTTCTTCTCTCAATGTAGCCTCAATGCTATGATCTAGTCAACTCCTAGTCTAGCAATAATATCCTAGTTACTTCGTAGAGTAACACACTCGAGTATAACACTAAAATGATATGTCAATGTAGCTCTTGTATTTATCTCGCTCTAATAAATAAGCCTAAGTACGCTCGAAGAGGAAGATAAAATTTTGGATCGATGAAGATGACTTAGATTGTTTCACTTGTAAGCTTATTATCTTCATCTTCAACCGATGTGTCTCTTATAGTCTTCTATGGAGAAACTTCTTTTAGCCATTGCAATCTTCTTCCCTCCACAGAATCCTTTGTTTATTGAACGCGATCTTCTCGTATGAGATCCTTTTGCTAGCCGTTGTGAGTAAGATCTTCTTGTAGCCGAGATCTTCTCTTCAACCGTTCAAGATCTTCAACATACTTCTTTATAGTTGTTCGAAGTCTTCAATCTCTTCACCGAGATTCTCTCTTCAAATGTCTATCTTCTTCAACAAGATCTTCTTTGTTGGTTGGTTGGTCGTTCAAGATCTTCACTCTGCTAGATCTTTTTATCTGTTTGTTGGTTGTTGTAGTAAGTCTTCAGCCGAGATCTTATCTTGTGATATCGTCCATGACCTACACCCATTTTTAACAAACAAACCAAGACAAGCAATCTAGAAATATAATCGATATTTTTTAGCTATATAAACCGTATTTTATGTTAAGTCTTCTATCATTAAATACAAAAATTAATAATAAAGGTGGAGTTATCAGTGCGGGTATTAAAGCTAGTATTATGTTAAAACTAAAATCCTTAACGTCATATGTCATTCCATATTCCATTCGAAGACATGTGTCATTTTCATAAAAAATCAAAATTTAAACCACATATATACGTAGATATTCAATCATGTAAATATAATTATATCTATTTGATTATACTTCCTAAATTATCTTATTTACTTCTGACTAACAATATTATTATATTTCTCGGTTTTTTTCTTTTTTTTTTTGTAAAACCAACAATTGGTATTTACCCTTTTAGGTTTTTTCCCATATATTATTTTAATAAGCTTAGTTTGTAAAATAAAAACTTATCCACGTGCCTCAATCCAAATATATTTTTTTATGTTAAAGTAAAAGTAAAACATAGTTATTTGTAGTAACTAGGTGTAACCAGCTTACTATCTTTCTTGTATAGTATTTTATACGGTAACTTTTACAAATGATTATGCTCATCGCAATGTAGAGAAATGCGTATTTGATTTATTGTTGTACAATTAATTTAGATTACATGAGTAGGGGGGAAATTTAGGTTAATCTCTTTTCTTCTGCTTTTTTATTAGTCTAGTTAGGGCATGGGTGGCACTTCTAGTGTAATACTGACTTGGATTTGACCCCAACCAAGGAGTCGCCAGTGCTTCTCAACTCGCCCTAAAATGGCATCGACATCTTTGGTGGCTTGACGATGAGGGTCATTGAAGTAAGCAAGGACAATAACAAATGCGTTCTTAATTGAGGAACCAAAAATAAGCCTCAACAATTGCACACATCTTCATAAGGACCATGGAAGATAATTCCTCAGCAACACATTGCTTTTCTTCACCCTTGTAGTTCACTACAATAATTGGTTTGTCTCCTGGACTTGGAATGACTTTGAATGACCACAACATAATGTCACTTAGAATTGGGGCATCACTGAAACGCCTACCAATCACTGAAACGCCTACCAATCAACATCTTTGCATCTGGGAATACCGTGTGCAAAATTGTAAGGTTTTGAATTCAAAAACAAACAAAATAAGAAAATACTTCTACAAGTAAATACTAATCAGATACAAGAAAATGCCACGCAAGAACTATTACCAACTTCCCATAAGCAATATATAATATTCATTCCTCACTCACAAACAACAATATAAGTAATTTCCCTCATTGAGTTGAAAAGATATTGTAAAAATGAATAATTTCTCTATTACAAATATTTTCTATGTAAGTTATCTCATCTGAATAAGCAACAAAACAACTTCCAAAAGATGTAAATACTTACATCTTGTTCTACATCACAACGAGAGCACATGACCTCGATTGCAAAGTGAAATTTTACAACATGTTTAAAAAAATCACAAGGAATCGGTGAATCAGTCAGGAGTCAAGTATTACCATATAAATCATAAATCCTTATCAATGAAAACTAGCATCTTATAAGGGAAAGAAAAACCAACCTTGTTGATTTCATGCCTTGGTATATCACGACGGACCTGAGGATCAACGTCCATAGCATTTTGCTCATCAGTAAATATCCAAGCACAACATCAATAATCAACTATTGATATTTCATCAAAAGAAAATGAAGCTTTTCAATAATCAACTATGGATATTTCATCAAAAGAAAATGAACCAAAAGCTTAAATCCAAATTCACTTTTCAATACCAAAATAAAAAATATAATTGATAAATTGGACAAGCCTTGTCTTCATTGTGAAAGAGTGATTTTATTCGGTAAGAAGAAAAATTACTTATGGGACAATGTAATCGGATCGGGTTTACGAGTTGGAGCCAGATGAAGTCAACGAAGCGGGGCCCAAATCTGCAAATGGGGCGGCGCCCAAATGCGTGAATGGGACGCTGGCAGAATCTGACTACGCCTCCCGGGTGCATTAAATCTGCGCCCTAGGTTAGGGTTAAAATGCCCATCCGCCTCGCGTACAGCAGTCGCAAGCTTCCCTCCGTCTTCTTCGTTGATGCTCTCTTGTGCCTGCACCCAGTAGCCTCCACCTCGCCTCACACCTGCTTGTCTCTTCTTCTTCATGGTTGTTCTTCATCTGCAGGTTGGTGCTGTTTGTTTTTGGTGAAGGGTCCAACGACAATACAAAATGGAATCCAAATAAATTTAAGCAAGAGATTTTTCAAATCAATTACTTCTTGAATGTATGTGCACCGTTGCGAATTTTAATTCATGTGTTATTGCGAATCGTTTTAAGAAGGAGATAGGTTTTGAACGTATCTAATTAATTTTGAAAGTGTTTTCCAAATCAACTTCTTCATGAATGCTTGTGCACTGTTGGGAATTTGAATTCCAAATCAATTTCTTCTATTGTTAAAAAATGGAATTCCTAATCAATTTAAGCAAGAAATTATTCAAAGGAAGAAATTGAACTACATACACAGTTGTGAACAATAGTTGTGATATCCTTTCATTTCATGCAATTATTATTTAAGGTGTTCAAATATCTCATCTACCTATTACAGTGATCAACCTTTCAAGATACATTTTGTTGTTTGTAATTAGTTGGTTAAATGCAATCACAACGGGATAGGATAAGCGAGACGTTCAACCCGATAAAGTGCAATCTCGGACGCAGTCGAGAGCTCGAAACGAGGCGCATCCACAACGTGCCTCCGGGGCACAGTCAAAATCCGCCCCAAAGGCGCATCCAGACTGCGACCGGGAGGCACATCCTGACCACGCCTGTGTTGCCTCCCGTGTTTGATTAAATAGCAACCCCGTTGTGAAAGTGCCTGCAATCAAAGGTCTCACCCCAACATGACGTTCTGATCTTGCATCTCCTTCTGTAATTTGTGTAGTTGATAAAAATATCAGCCAAACATGATCAAACAAAGAGAAAAGTTAGCTCTGAAGTAATTTCTAACCAAAACTACAATCCGATAGCGTGGATGTAAGTTGTCATGATTTTATCAATCATCAAATAAGTGAGACAAGTACGACATTTGTAGCATTCATCTCTTGGATATAGATCAATCCTAAACTACCAATTAATAATATTAAGATAATTATAAGAAATTAATGGTAGTATAAAAATATATTAGGTAATCTCTCATCCAATCAAATTCAAGAGGTACCCAGTTCTGTTGAGGCCTTAAAGCTAGAGTAGATTGTAAAGCAACATACTGCAAATTATCAAAAAAATCTTTTTTTTTTGAAAGGTTAATAGTAGCACCCAGTTCGATCGGCTTTGCCGCCCGTGTTTGATTAAATAGCAACCCCGTTGTGAAAGTGCCTGCAATCAAAGGTCTCACCCCAACATGACGTTCTGATCTTGCATCTCTTTCTGTAATGTGTGTAGTTGATAAAAATATCAGCCAAACATGATCAAACAAAGAGAAAAGTTAGCTCTAAAGTAATTTCTAACCAAAACTACAATCCGATAGCGTGGATGTAAGTTGTTTGTATGCTTTTATCAATCATCAAATAAGTGAGACGAGTACGACATATGTAGCATTCATCTCTTAGATCTAGATCAATCCTAAACTACCAATCAATAATGTTAAGATAATTATAAGAAATTAATGGTAGTATAAAAATATATTAGGTAATCTCTCATCCAATCAAATTCAAGAGGTACCTAGTTCATTTGAGGCCTTAAAGCTAGAGTAGATTGTAAAGCAACATACTGCAAATTATCAAAAACTCTTTTTTTTTTTGAAAGGTTAATAGTAGCACCTGGTTCGATTGGCTTTGCCGCTCTACATCCGGGTAGAGTAGAGGTCGTAGCCCAATTTGGGGATACCCATCCAATACCAATTTTTCCATACATATCTTCGGGAGGATTCGAACTCGAATCTCCAAGCTAACACTTAAGGAGTCTACCACCACAACCACTAGACCAACTAAGTATTGGTAATTATCAAAAACATATAAGACAACCATATCTCCAACCCTAGTCCTAACTCCATTATGTTGCAGTCAATTTATGTCTCATGCTTTTCAACATATGGTTTGATGAAAGAATCGAAGACATATGTTGTTCCCTGAAGCAAAATAGGTGGATGCACTCTGAGGAAGCTATAACTGATAAGTTGCGAATTTGAACTCGATTGTGATTACCTACCATGATAAAAAGTATCCCTGATCCTCTCACAAACCGTCTCCTCCATGTATTTACAAAACATTAAAGAAAAATAATCAAAACAAATATATAGGTAACAAATAGACAAACGATAACATGAAAGGATGAAGAGGGTTCAGAGCTAGAAATTACAGAAAAAATATAAACATTAGAACAAGAATTAGGGTTGTGAGATATACTAACGTTGAGGAGGCCATGAAAGGCCAAATAGAAGAAGACATGGATTACTTGAAAGGATGAAAAGAATTTAGGGTTGGCAACACCAACGGGCGTCTCAGGAACTGGAGAAGAAGAAGAGCTCTTTCTTCGATTCAGAGACCGGCGGGAGTACACTATGACGGTAACGACGAATATATGTTGGAGCCTGAATGCAGGGCTAAAGGAGATGAGATGCTAACTAACACGCGTCACAAACCTCGACATCTCCAAGATGAGGACGAAGGTGGCAACTTGCAGACGAGGATGAAGCAGGACGCGTTGCAGATAAGGAGGTAGACGGCTCAACACGTGGCGGGAGAAGCTGTCATCGGTATCCTGCACTGCCTAGAAGAAGACACTTGGAAAGGGAAGAGAGCTAAAAGGGGGAAAGGGTTCAAGGGAAATAAGAACAGGGCAAAAGTCCAAGATTGTTAGACTTTGTTAAGGGGCCACAGAAGTGTTTATTGAGCAGTTTATTAACCCAGTGGGCTGTCGGTGGAGCACAAAAGTCCAATATTGTAGTTTTTTCCAACTTAAACATATAAAGATATAAGATTTGTTAATAACTTAATAAGGTATTTTTAGACGTTTTTAAATATAAATTATATTTTCAAAAAAATTTTATATTAATTATTGATATGTTTCTGTTAATATCTAAATATATATTATTCATATTTTTATTATTTTTTAATATTTTATTTTTACAAATATACTTAAATATAACCACAAGGCATAATGAAAAGGCAAGTGTGTATTTCGTTCAGTGCACTGAAAAGGCAAGTGAGTGTCGCTACGAGTAACCCTCTCTCTCTTGTATGTTGTTCAAATTCCCTTACTCTTGAATCAAATTCGAAGATCGAAGTCGATTTACCCGAAGCAGCAGCCGAGTAATAAATTTCCCGATCCCGAACATGCATAGAATCTTCGGCAATAAGAAGCAGAAAGACCCCCCTCCTTCTATTCAGGACACTACCGATCGAGTAACCCTCTCTCTCTTGTATGCTGATGATTTCATTTGATTCAATTATCTTTGTTTGTTGCATGAGACGGCTACTCCCTTACGGATTAAGTTAGGGTTTTGAAATTTTGAGATTAGTGTTTTGACTATGAGTTTTGGGGTTTTGAAATTTCTCTTTATAAACTTCGATTTGATTCGTAATTGTGGAGTTCTATTGGCATGTAAATATGGATATATCTTTTTGAAATGTGTATTTGTTATTGTCTTTGCTCTTTCAGATTAGTAAAAGAGGAGATAATGTGGATGAGAAGATAAAGAAGCTTGACACTGAACTTGCAAGATACAAAGAACAAATCAAGAAAACACGCCCCGGCCCTGCTCAAGAAGCTGTCAAGGCTCGAGCAATGAGACTTCTTAAGCAAAAGCGGATGTAAGTTATGATGCTCACTAGTGATTGCCATATCATTCACCTTCAACTAACTGAATTTATTTCCTAACAATTTCGTCTTCATTGTTGATCTTGGATTCTTGGTGGAAATGGAAAGAGTCTTGTTTATGCACCTATCAAACTAGAAGCACTATTAACTTGTAATCGATTTTACTTTCATAGTCTCTAATTACAGGATTATTTTTGTCTTGCCTAGTAGTCTAGGACATATAGGTCACATATTCTTTTCTGTCAAATTGTCAATATTCTTTATAATTTGGATTGGAATGTTATATGTTCACCGTTTATTGGACATCCTGTAAGGAAGGTAGTGTCTCATATGGATGCGTTAATGCTGTAACTTGGTAGGAATTAACATTGTATAAGAAAGTGAGTCATGGCTAATTATGTAAAAAAAATGATGATTGCCATTGGAATTAAAGTAATTAGTAAGGGACAAAACATCCAATGAATCTAAATTCTATCAACTTAGCATTCTGCTTGTTTGGCTTTGTTATATTAAGTTGTAAATCTTTACTTTGCATAGGTATGAGGGGCAGAGAGATATGCTGTACAACCAGACTTTCAACCTTGATCAAGTATCATTTGCTGCTGAGGGCATTAAGGATGCACAACAAACTGTATGTTCTATGATCTGTTCGGTGCTGATGTTGTCTGCATTTCATGGATATTTACTCTGCTATGACCATATAAAGGACCACGCCATGATGCATTCGTTCATGATTGTATACACTTCTGTGTATATTTACCAGTACTAAAGTTTGAGTATTTATTGTTAATTTTGTTGTACTACGAGTCTTGCATTCTTTCAACATTGTTAGAATCATGCATTTGCAAAACTGTAAAATCATGGTTCTTATTCCAAAGGTTGTGTTGTGAATCTCGTGATTCACTTTTAATACAATTCCTTAATAAACTCTATCTCTTGTAGCAAATGTGTCACAAAATAATTTGCTATGTCCAACACCAACTCGGTGACGTACAATCCACATTTCAGTGATCCAAATTTTTGTCATAGCCTTCAGATATTCCTTCCTCTGTAGGTGATCTAGTCAGTATGGGTTACTCTGTGTTGAATGTAAATTAGGCTTCTCTGTTTGGTATCATTTAGTTGGGGAGCAATTCACATTGGGAAATTTGTCTGCTCATCTTCATAGAACTCAAAGCCTGGTCCAAGTCAGTTGAAGCCAAGCCTTTATCGTACACTGTTTGGAACGTTCTGCCTACCTCCTGAAAAGTAGTAAGATTAATCCTCAGTAACATTGTTGTGCTTTTAATTAAATTTGTCGTTTTCATCCTTTTGTATATATTTGCTCTTATGTTTCTACCACAAGAAAAATATTTGCTCTTTTTGGCAGTAACAAGTTTATAGTTAATTTAGTTTTTCTTTAGGAACCATGTTTCTGATATTGATTAGTCCTCATCTTGTCCTACTTCTATCTCTTTTCTTCCCTAGATGTCTGCATTGAAGGCTGCAAACACGGACTTAAAAGGGATGATGAAGACGGTTAAAATTAATGAGATAGATGTAAGTTGTTTGACGTTCAACGTGCATCTAATTTTAACTTATGTGTTGTCTAAGATATACTTATTGTGGCTCTGCTACTTGATGCACGGCTTTAAGAATTTGCAAGATGAAATGATGGACCTGATGGATACAAGCAACGAAATTCAAGAGACGCTTGGCAGAAGCTATAATGTGCCTGATGATATTGATGAGGACGAGCTTCTGGGTGGTAAGTTAATTTGCACAACTCCTTTTGGATCCTTTTTTGATAATCTATTTGGATGTTGTTCTTAAGATCTTTCATTTATTCAACGTTGTTACCACCAGAGCTTGATGCTTTGGAGTTAGATATGGAATCTGAAAGCCAGGGGATTCCTTCATATCTGCAACCTGACAAAGAGCCTGATTTGGAGTCAGAGCTCAACCTGCCGTCAGCACCAAATGGACCTGCAGCAATACTAGCTGGAAGAAACAACACACAAGTAAATATTCATCGGCCTTCCTTCTCATCCGAGATCTTTGATGTTTTAATTTTCCTTGGCCATTGATAGATTTAATTTGCCTTGAATTCGAGTGTAATACTTTATGCTGTTTATGGACAATTGTAAAATGCATTTCTGCTAACATTCTTAATAGCGCTAACTATATGCATGTCTGCCCCAGAAAAGTGTAAATTTCATCTTTTTCCACGACGTTGAATCATTTCCAATGCTTTCATTATACGGTTCTGAAGTCAAATTTCTAATCCATTTTTGTATTTTGGTAGGCTGAGGATGAACTGGGTCAACCTGCTGCACCTCGTGCATCTCTTCGGTATTAGTCAGAAAGATCCATGTGTATGCTTCTGTTCTCATTGTTTTAAGATTGTCGTGTAACTGGGTAGAACTGGCGCTGTAAAATATTGAACTCCGTTGTTAGCCTCCACGTTCCTTTCTGTAATTGAATTTCTGCATGGCGTATTTTTTATGCGTGCTATTGTAGTAGAAGATTAGTTATGAATACTAGAGGTTGGAAATTGGAATGTTTCTTCAAACTTTTTGAATGGCTTGTGGCTGGTCAGAGTGATGCAGCTCGTTTGCTGATCATTGTGTTGGTTGTGATGACAGATTTTGAATTTGTGGTTACGATCAGCTTTACAGTGCTGATGGACAAGTATAAGAGTATCTGCTTTCTTTAGCATTCCCCAGTTCAACATCTCCGAGCTAGCATGTGTAGCCCTGACATGGTCCTGCGACGACCTTGGGTGTATTAGAGGGTTGTCATGGTAAGCCAATCGCAACTTGAGCCTTTCAGCTTCCCTTCTTAGGGTCTGGTATTCGCCTGTAAAACAATTTGGAGCTGTGACTGAGCAATGTGCTGACTGGCGAGGCATTTGGAAAGAGAGGAGGCATATGTTTAATTACTATCCAAAACCAACTTTTGCTGCTGCAGTTTGGTTGCCTGTTGCTTCAGTTTGGTGTTGTCCATGGACAAGGTAAGATGTTCTTGTAGCAGCGCTGAACATTTATACTGCAATTCCAATACGAAAACCTGCAAATTAGTTGAAACAAGTGCGGAGAAGTGAAAGATATGATTGGCATGAAATTGTGCAGAAAATGTTGGCTGAGCAATGTGGCGGGGAAGTAAATTGAATGTAGTAGTCTGACCTCTTCCCTTCCTTTGGTTCAACATTCAAATTGTTGGCTGAAGCAGATTCATGGCTCCTTATACCTTGTTGAAACAAGGGTGACGGCAAGTGAGATAATAACATGCTGACCCTTGTATTAGGACCAAAGACACAAGGTGATTCAAATACACCGTCATAGCTCCTGAGTCATGTCTGTATATGAGCTTTCATTATCGTTCTATCTCCATTGTTGTCATGATGGTATACTGAAACCTTGAGATGACTAGAAGACCGGGAATTTGATCCCAAAACCATATAGTACCGCAAGTGCAAGGTCGTAATTTAAGCAATTTAAGCAACTTTCTTTCAAATCAAGGTAAAACAGATAGAACAACATACAAAATACGACTACAATCACAACCGTGCAAGAAGGTTGGATAGCCAGAGGCGGAGGTATAGAGTCGTCAACCCCGGTGTTGGCGGCGGCGGCACCAAATCGCCGTGTGGAGACCAAACAAGAGTAATTCAAATCCTGCCCAATACACATAACACAGATAGGAACCAACAATAGTTCTAATTTATTAAGATATAATAGAGCGTCTCAAACAAGAAGCTGAGAATGCATCAATAACCAACTTTACAAGCGATGTTGATGGATGGCCTACGGAACGACCTATACATTCATTCTACCTTGTCAGATATCGCACCTTCGACAACCCCAATTTGAAGGTCAAACTCGATCAAGTTGATGAGGAAATTGGGTAAGGGAATCAACAAAGGTGAAAGGTCTCAAATTTTGGATGGGCCAAAGGCTAAAAGGGTGAGACTATTTATATACATTGAAGTTTATCTATGTAATAGATAGGATTTCCGAATTGTAATTAATGTTGATTAACTTAATTAGTGATAGTAATTGACATACAACTCGCGAAGATTGCGTAAGTGTTGAGTATAAGTCCCACCGTTATGTTCCTGACGTAATTTTGGGCTTATGGTGAAATTTTCACTTTTTCCCCCGGGTAATTATTTTTACCCTCCGGTATTATTTGGAGCATTTGGGAGCTCCAATTAATAAAAATGCAGTTGAGAGAAATGATCAGGACATCGGACATGTCCTAGATATGAAATAACATGGAAAGGCAAAACGGCCAAAAGAGTCGCTATTTCGTTTCTTAACGGCTAAGAAAGACGGCTTAGGAATACACATTTTCCGAGGCAAATGTGGAATAATTATCCCTACAATATTCAAGATTTATTGTTCCAATTTCGAGAAGTTTGGAGAAGGGGGTTCAACCCGTCATTGAATCGGTTAAAGGATAATTATCGACTTCGCTAAAGGATAATTATCGACTTCACTATAAATAGCGGAAAATCGTTTATTAATTCATTTCCTTTCACGTTTCCTCGTAAAAGCTCTAATTTCTCTCAAACTTCAAACTCATATCTACTCTTCGTTTCTAATCCGATTTCAATTCCGTTTGAGTTTCTGGATTCCTCTCTTCATTCTCTTCATATCGATACCAAGTTTCTGCATTTCCGAGCAGATGAAGACCTGGTCGAGCATATATGTCACCAGGACAGTTCCGTCGCTCTGATTCCGGTGAATTTGATGTTGTACATGCGTAGCTTGTGTCGTTGTGATTCCGAATCTTCTTTCAGATCGTCAATCGGGTTAGTAACGAATAAGTTATGAATTTATTTGTTTTCCGTACTGCGATTTGACCTAAATTGACCTTAGGCTTTTCAAAATGGATAATTAGAAATTCCATTATGATCATTATATTATTCTGGTGTTTATGGGTTGTTTGTTTGATGAAATTTGATGACAGGTGAGTTTAGAAATGACATGCGGGCAAAACGTTATTCTAGTGAAATTTAATTAATTAATTAAAGGTTAATTAGTTAAATTAGGATTAAATTTGAGATTGAAGAATACTGATTAGATGCATGCTAGGTGTCAGAATGAGTTGAGGATCATGATGATGTTATGGATATGGGTTATGCCTTTAAGGTTTAGTATGTGTACGAGTATGATGAGATGTTATGTTGAGGATATGCCTTAGGCATTTATGAATGTGTTGACGATCTGAGGTTTAGATTTGAGATATAGGTTGGTTGTGGTTAGTGAGACGAGTCTCCTAACCTATGTGATTGTGTGTGCCTTGCTATTGCAGGCGTTGATTACTTCCCCAAGGGGAAGCTGTGACGTGGTACAGGTTACGAGTATATCAGGTAAGTCCATATGACTTACTTAGCGTGTAGTTGTGGATTGTATGGTTGTGATGGTTGTGTGTGTTCATATAATTGTGCATTTATAACCTAAACTGGACTAGGATGCCCATCTATTACATTTATTTGGCCCAAGTGTATTATAACGGGCGGTAACCACCGGTCTCCGCCTACTGGTTAGGAGGAGGTGCCTGGAAGCCAGTAACACAGGGGGGGACGACTGACGATCTCCCCCAATGCAAACCCTTGTGTTCACGGGGAAAGGGACGAGGTTCTTTAGGTTCCTCGTGTTACAAAAGAAGTTGAATTAGTAATGGAATAATGTAATAAAAAATAATAAATGAATGTGTTTGGCATTGCATGTAGGAGATGTTGATGTGTGGTTGTGCTATTACCTTCATGCTTTTCATTGTTGTAGCTAACGGTTTCATACCGTATTGTAGATGATCTGCAGGTTAGGAAGACTGCAGGGTAAGACAGATGGTGTGGCCAGCCGAGGACTTATGTACATTAGGATGCGCGGGATATGGGATCTTTTGTTTCATACCGTGTTGTGGTTTGATGTTTTGTACTCGGCTCTGAGTTTGTAAACTCTTTTGATGTATCATATACAACTTTTATGTATTTGGTTTTAATCTACTTGTGCCTTGTTGTAAGATCTAGTGAACTTGTTGTCAAGTTAGGGTCATGATCCATTGTGAGATCCTAGCCCAATGTGACACTCCAAGTCCTGTGGATTTGGGGTGCTACAAAGTTGGTATCAGAGCCTTAGGTTGACAACAATGACACTTGCTATCTGTAATAAAGGTAGAGTGGATAAATAAACAAAACCCACACGGGGTCTGACTTTTTAAAGGATTTTGGTTTTAAAGCGAGTACAGATGTTTTGGGATAGTATGTACAGAAGTCGTCACCCATCTGAGGATCTCGACAGTGTAGATATATATATATATATATATATATATATCTTTATGTGTTGATGTGTATGCATGTAATAATGAGTAATATATATATATATCGATACATATAGCATATATATATAGCCTTATAAGTTAGGAGCATATATTCTATAGATGGCTCAGACTAGAGCAGTATCTGTAGTGGGACAAGATAGGGGTACACCCCCTCTTCCTCCAATAGCGTCAAGTCAGGGACCAGTATCTGCTGTTGTGTTGCCTATGGCAGAAAACGAGTTTGAAGAGGCTGATCATGTCTCCATGAGTAGATTCGAGTTTCAAGAGTACATGCAGCAAGTATATGAGGTGGTGATAGCGGGTAGATCTACACCGGATTTACCAAAATCTGTGAGATCGACTGAAGCTTCTGGATTAGAGAAGAAACAACGGGTTGAATCAGTGAAAGATGAGGTTGGATATCCGGGTTGCAAACCGAGCCCGACTTGTGGACGTTTGAGTACTTCTCATTCACACGGACTTCTGGTGAAACGAGGACTTGTTACAATTGTGGGAAGCCTGGACATGTACGACCACAGTGTCCAAGATCGCCAGTGACTTGCTTTACCTGTGGTAGACAGGGTCATAGAGCTTTTTTTGTAAGCAAATTGGAGTGGCATCACGACAGGGTTTTATTTCTACTAGTGTGACGGGAGGTGGTCAGAAGACACCTCAACAGCAGACGCGGGGGCAGCAGAGAGTCCTAGATCATTTGCCTACTCAGGAATCCGTTCCCAGGCTGAGTAGAGGTAAGGGTCGTGGTAGGAGTACCACGGATACTAGAAGAGCTCAAGGTAGAGCCTTTGAGCTGGGCAGTGTAGAGGAGCCACCCGTACTAGTGGCAGGGATGAGCCATATATGTATCAACTATGGTTATCTAGATCATGTGCACTCTGAGTGCCCCATGGCACCGATAACTTGCTTCACCTGTGGTGAACTAGGCCATCTGGCCCATTTCTGTCGGCAAGGTAGTGTTTCTTCTCATCAAGACCTTCTTTTTCCGATGCAGAAAGAGTGGAAGTGGAGGCTATGGCGATGACCTCAGTGATACCTGATGAGCATAGGTCTGAAATTGAGTAATGGTATGCAGTAGAGCTTCGGGCGTTAGCTGTTACAAGTACCATTCTTGTTAATGGTTTACCTTGTGGAGTTTTGTTTGTTGTGAGTGCTATGCACCTCTTGTCTTTCGATGCATGTGTTAATAGTTAATTGTGGATATAGTAGAAGATAGATCTTCCTTTATAGGATTACGAGTTACGGGTCTTAGGTACCCGCGAGATATGTGATTGTTCCCTTTGTTCAGGGACTTGTGTATGGCTTGAAGACTTCTTTGTCACGCCTTAGGTACATGAGATGGTCTTTATGTGTGTGGTCGATGAATAGATATCATGTCGGTTTAGATAGCAGTAGGAGGACTATTATAGTCTCTATTGAGATTGACTAAGTAGAGGTTTTCCGAGGTTATGACCTTTGAGGAGGTGAGTTGTATTTAGTGCCGTATGAGCAGCGAGGCTGATAACACTAACGGGTGATATTTTTTTTAATGTTGTGCCATGAAGGAAAGAGATAGTTCCACGCTGAAGAGTATTCCAGTGGTATATGGTACGAGACTGGTTGGGAGAAGGCCTATGAGGTATATGGCTTGTTGAGTTGTTAGAAATTGAAGAAGTAATTTGAAGAGTGGTTTGAGACGGGCTCCGTTCGCCCTAGCACGTTCATTGCTACGTATGGACGACTTGTTGGATCAACTAAGAGAAACAATTGTGTTTTTAAGATTTCCGTATGCTTAGGATATCATCAGCTAAGGATGAGAGAGCAGTGTGGGCATAAGACAACATTCCATACCCGTTATGGACACTACGAGTTGTATTGTTGTCATCTGAGTTGAGGAACGTCCTAGTAGTCGTTATAGGAGTTGATGAACAGTGTCTTCATCTACTTCCTTGATCAGTTGGTGGTAGACCTTATTGATGACATTTGGTGTACTCTCACAACGGAGAGGAACGTACCGGTTATTTGAGGACGGTTTTGCAGAATCTGAGGAATAGAAGCAAGTGTGCTATGCTCCCTAAATGTGAATTGAGATGCCAAAAGTAACCTTCAAGGTCATGTTGTTCCGCTAGTAGGATCATGATTGATGTGACGAGGAGTAAGTATGAAGTCTTATGGATGATACTGATGAACGTTAAGGGAATGTGTGGTTCTCGGCCCAGCCGATTGCTACCAATGCTTTGAGGAAGGATTCTATGTAATTGTGCATCCATTTACGAGTCTTCTGAGGAAAACCACCATAATTGTGTGATTGAAGTAGTATGTCGAAGCTATGAATAGTAGAGGAAGCATTTGACCTCTGCTTCTATTCAGTGATAGTCAGAAGATTCTGGGAATCACGTGACTACGGTGCTGAGAAAGTATGAGGAGAACTGCCCGACTCATGATTTCGAGTTAGTGGTAGTAGTTCAAGTTCCAAGATTTAAAGACAATACCTGTGTGACATTTCGTGTCAGAGTTTCACAGATAATAGGAGGTTGAAGCATATTTTTATGCAATAAAGGTTGAATAACTGCCAACATTGATGGTTTAAGTTTATCAAGGATGCTGACCTTGAGATTTGTACCATTTTGGCAAGGAGAATGTGGTCACTGATGCCTTGAATAAGAAGACGCCTCGAGAGAAGACGATTGTTTGAATTGCTGTACAGTCTCGGTTTCAAAATGATCTAGCTTGGTTAGAGTTGGACCTACAACTACTGATAAGGACGTTAGTTTCATGTTTAGGGATTTTACCTGGTTTGTTGGATGAGGTCCAACAAAAACAGGGGACTTGCCTGACCGTGAGGGAACTTGATGGAAGGATGCCTCATGGCGAGGCACCACAATTCTTTGATGGAACAGAAGGAGTATGAGGCGCCGCAACTCCGTCAGTATAACCGCTTATGCGGAGTCGAGTGGAGAAGATTACAGTACATTCACAATACACCTTCTTTAGTACATCCATGTACAAATAAGAGGTACCACAAAGTAGTAAATCAGGTTAAAGTGTTACTGACCTGGAGATGAGCTCATCCACTACTAGTGTTGTAGTGGAAATGAGATGAATTTTCTGTGGACTTGTGATGGGATTGAGACCCAGTAAGAGTTTTGGTGTTATCCAGATTATTAGTAACAGATTTACGAAGGCGACACGTTCCATCTCTATAGAGAGACGTGGCCAGTGAATGAAGTAACAAAGGAGTACACTAGACAGATGGTGGGACTCCATAAGTGTACCGAGGACGATCGACTATGATTGTAGTAGACGGTTTACTTTGAGGTTTTGATAGCAGATTCAAACTGCTTGGGCGCATCCACATATCATGATTGAGTTTTACCTCAGATAGACGGTCAGTCTGAGAGAGCCCTCCAGACCGTGGAGGACATGTTGTGAGCTTGTGGGATGGATTGGGAAAGGGACGATATGTTTATCTCCCACTCGTTGAGTTCTTATACCACCACTGTTGGTATGCATCTATAGGGATGGCCCCTATGAGGCGTTGTGTAGAGATAGGTGTCATACACCTTTATGTTGGGAGGAGCCTAGTAGTACCTGTGGGATAGCGCCAGAGCAGATTCAGGATGTTATGACTTGAGTAACGCTGATCAGAGAAAGGATGATTGCTGCACAGAGTCGCCAGAAGTCGTATGTAGATAGGAAGCGTCGACCTCTACGAGTTCAGGGTAGGAGCTCATGGTTGAGAGTATCCCCGATGCGAGGCGTCAGATGTTTTGGTATAAAGGGGGAGCTGAGTCCCCGAGATGTCGGCCCTCTCGAGATACTAGATAGAGTTGGGAGAGCAGCCCATGATTTAGCATCACCTCCGAAGTTAGAGGGTATTCACCCTATGTTTCATGTGTCTCAATTGAGGGAGTACATACCAGATTGGAAACACATCGTCAACTATGATGATTTAGTGGTTGAGCCGGACCACACTTTTGTTGAGCAACAGATTGTAGTCCTAGAACGAGGTTTGAGACGCCTGCGTTCGAAGGACATTCCCATACCGAGGATATAGTGGTCTAGACGAGGACCGAATGAGGCTACATGGGAGACTGAGGATTGTATCCAAAGGAACTATCCCGAGTTCTATGTTGAGATAGATGCACCTCTAGGATCGACGAGTAGATCTTAGTGCTATCTTGGTAAATGTTTGCTATGTGTTTATGTGATATGTTGTGTTTTCGTGCTAGTTATGATGTGCGCATATGATCTTTTAGATCTTGTTTGCTAGCGCGAGTTAGGTATAGCTGGAGATGGTTGTTTCCTTCATGCTATTGAAATATGTTTAGGATTAGCTGGAGATGGTTCTTTCCTCCACACTATTATTGATGGACATAATGTGAGTGGAGATGGTTTTCCTCCACATAGTTGTGTTACGAGTACGATTGGATGGAGACGACTTTCCTCCATGCCTTGTGACTTGGTTAGTAGTTGGTTAGTGATGATTTTCCTTTATGCCTTTGGATAGCGTTATGATCTTGTTGCTGGAGTTGTGATTCCTCCATGCTGTGTTTTGAGGTTATAGAGTGTTATAGGTTGATACGTTTGAACGGAGATGTGATACCTCCGATGGAGAGAGTGTTTATACCTCGGCGTATGGGTCCGAGAGGTTTTGGAAATTGTTCAAGTTTCGGGACGAAACTTTTTCTTAAGGGGTGTGTGATGTAATAGCTAGGATTTCCGAATTCTAATTAATGTTGATTAAGTTAATCAGTGATAGTAATTGACATATAACTTGCGAAGATTGCGTAAGTGTTGAGTATAAGTCCCACCGTTATGTTCCTGGCGTAATTTTGGGCTTATGGTGAAATTTTCACTTTTTCCCCGGGTAATTATTTTTACCCTCCGGTATTATTTGGAGCATTTGGGAGCTCCAATTAATAAAAATGCAGTTGAGAGAAATGATCAGGACTTCGGACATGTCCTAGATATGAAATAACATGGAAAGGTAAACGGCCAAAAGAGTCGCTATTTCGTTTCTTAACGGCTAAGAAAGACGGCTTAGAAATATACGTTTTCCGAGGCAATTGTGGAATAATTATCCCTACAATATTCAAGATTTATTGTTCCAATTTTGAGAAGTTTGGAGAAGGGGGTTCAACCCGCCATTGGATCGGTTAAAGGATAATTATCGCATTCGTTAAAGGATATATATCGACTTCACTATAAATAGCGGAAAATCGTCTATTAATTCATTTCCTTTCACGTTTCCTCGTAAAAGCTCTGATTTCTCTCAAACTTCAAACTCAAATCTACTCTCCGTTTCTAATCCGATTTCAATTCCGTTTGAGTTTCTGGATTCCTCTCTTTATGCTCTTCATATTGGTACCAAGTTTCTGCATATCCGAGCAGATGAAGACCCGGTCGATCATATATGTCATCAGGATAGTTCCGTCGCTCAGATTCCGGTGAATTTGATGTTGTACATGCGTATCCTGCGTCGTTGTGATTCCGAATCTTCTTTCAGATCGTCAATCGGGTTAGTAACAAATAAGTTATGAATTTGTTCGTTTTCCGTACTACGATCTGGCCTAAATTGACCTTAGGCTTTTCAAAATGGATAATTAGAAATTCCATTATGATCATTATATTATTTTGGTTTTTATGGGTTGTTTGTTTGATGAAATCTGATGACAGGTGGGTTTAGAAATGGCCTGCGGACAAAACGTTATTCTAGTGAAATTTTATTAATTAGTTAAAGGTTAATTAATTAAATTAGGAATAAACTTGAGATTAAAGAATACTGATTAGATGCATGCTAGGTGTCAGAATGAGTTGAGGATCATGATGATGTTATGAATATCGGTTATGGCTTTAAGGTTTAGTATGTGTACGAGTATGATGAGATGTTATGTTGAGGATATGCCTTAGGCATTTATGAATGTGTTGAGGATTTGAGGTTTAGATTTGAGATATAGGTTAGTTGTGGTTAGTGAGACGAGTCTCCTAACCTTTGCAGTATGTGATTGTGTGTGCCTTGCTATTGCAGGCGTTGATTACTTCCCCAAGGGGAAGCTGTGACGTGGTACAGGTTAGAAGTATATTAGGTAAGTCCATAGGACTTACTTAGCGTGTAGTTGTGGATTGTATGATTGTGATGGTTCTGTGTGGTCATATGATTGTGCATTTATAACCTAAACCGGACTAGGATGACCATTTATTACATTTATTTGACCCAAGTGTATTATAACAGGCGGTAACCACCGGTTTTCGCCTGCTGGTTAGGAGGAGGTACCTGGAAGCCAGTAACACAGGGGGGGACGAGTGACGATCACCCCCAATGCAAACCCCTGTGTTAACGGGGAAAGGGACGAGGTTCTTTAGGTTCCTCGTGTTACAAAAGAAGTTGAATTAGTAATGGAATAACATAATGAAAGATAATAAATGCATGTGTGTGGCATTGAATGTATGAGATGTTGATGTGTGGTTCTGCTATTACCTTCATGCTTTTCATTGCTGTAGCTAACGGTTTCATACCGTGTTGTAGATGATCTGCAGGTTAGGAAGACTGCAGGGTGAGACAGATGGTGTGGCCAGCCGAGGACTTCTGTACATTAGGGTGCGCGGGATATGGGATCTTTTGTTTCATACCGTGTTGTAGATGATCTGCAGGTTTGATGTTTTGTACTCGGCTTTGAGTTTGTAAACTCTTTTGATGTATCATATACAGCTTTTATGTATTTGGTTTTAATGTACATGTGCCTTGTTGTAAGATCTAGTGAACTTGTTGTCAGACTAGGGTCAGGATCCATTGTGAGATCCTAACCCAATGTGACATTCCAAGTCCCGTGGATTTTGGGTGCTACAATCTACTAATTCCATTTGCACTTATCAAACACTTTTCTAGCTTAAACACACAGACATACACTTGCCAAGTGAAAGCTACAACATGATATTGACCGAATTTACGTATATCCTTCTCTATGAATTATGTCACATAATATGATATTGTTGGATGTACATACCAACATATTTTGGTCTATCTAACTCATACAAAAGTTGTATGTGTGACCAACCAAGATTAAATAGAGCCTCGTCATCATCATTTTAACCACCACCAGAACCAAAACTGTAACCTGAGCCTGAGATGATTGAGAAGTAATTAGACAAACTGGGCATTTTCAATCTTGATAGAAAGACAATCTAGGTAACTTATAGTTTTAAAACTTCTCTTGTCAGCATATATTATACTGATGTTCGTTTTTTTATGAATGCAAATTGAAGCAGCAAAATTGTAGAAACTATTATCTAAGCATAAAAGTTAGAAGCTATTATCTAAGTTTGTCTACAAGAGGCTCTAGCACAAGACAAAGGTTCAAAGTCCAGTGTTTCCAATAGAGTATGGTCTACGCTATAGGTACATCCAGCTCAACATAAAACTCTGGATAGTTCCTCCGGATACAATCCTCTGTCTCCAAGTCGCCTCATTATCTCCTCGCATCGACCATTGAATCTTCATCATCGGTATGTCCTTTGATTGCAAGTGTCTCGTACTACGCTATAAGACAGCTATCGGGTGTTCTACGAACGTATGGGCTGGCTCGACCACTAGATCCTCATGGTTGACGATTTGTTGCGGGTCTGGTATGTACTCCCGTAACTGAGACACATGGAAGATCGGGTGAACACCCTCTAGTGCCGGTGACAAATAAAGTTTGTATGTTTCATCTCCAACTCGCTCAAAAATCTCAAAAGGTCCAACATATTTGAGACTTAGCTTCCCCTTGATGTCGAAATGTCTAACACCTCGTGTCGGGGATACTCTCAACCATACCTGAGCTCCAACTCTGAACTCTAGAGGTCTTCTCCTCTTATCTGCATAAGATTTCTGGCAACTCTGTGCTGTTAACATCCGCTCTCGGATCATCGCTACTCGAGCCATGTCGACTTGTATTCTCTCAGGTGCTACACCGCTAGCACTACTCGACTCGTCCCAACATAGCAGGGTACGTCATCTCTGTCCTTATAAAGCCTCGTAAGGAGCCATCCCGATCGATGTGTGCCGACTATTGTTATACGAAAACTCCACTAATGGAAGGTGATCTGGACACACTTGTCCCTAGTCTAACACGTAGGCTCTCAGCGTATCCTCTAGAGTTTGGATGGTCCGCTCAGACTGACCATCGGTCTGAGGATGATAAGCAGCCATGAACTACAAACTCGTACCTAGGGCGGCATGCACTTGCTGCCAAAACCTCAAGGTGAATCTTCCATCTATGTCAAAGACTATAGTCCTAGGTACTCCATGAAGTTGCACTATGTATCTCGTGCACTCCTCTACTAATCGACTTACCGGCCACATTTCCTTGATAGGAATGAAACATGCGGTCTTCGTCAGTCGATCTACTATAAGCCAAATATCATCAAAACCTCGACTCGGTCTCAGACCGGTGACAAAGTCCATCAAGATGTCCTCCCACATCCACTAGGGAGCGGGAAGGGGGTGTAGCTCTCCTCCGGGTCGGTGATGCTCAATCTTGACCTGTTGACAGGTCACACACTGAGCTACACATCTCGTCACGGAACGACAATTACAACAACACTAGAGGCTCCAACAGCAACAATTGGAGATCTAATCAACAAAATTTAGGTAACGCTTATTCTAATTCTAATTCTAATAATTCTTTTAACCCCTCCTCTTCTTCTTCTACTCCATTGAAGAACCAGGAGCCTGGATCAAGTTCGTCCCAGCAAGAGAAGAAAGATACAGTGCCGGAGGCCATCTTGATCAAGCTCAACGCTATGGAGAGGTCTATGACTTCATTTTTGACGGCACAAAAAGGCCTTAGAGCAACAATTCTTTAATAAGGCGAATGAAGCACCAAGAGACCCGGGGAAGATCCCAGCAAGGACAGAGAGCAACCCTAAGGGACAGATTATGGCAATAACGACGAGAAGTGGACTAAAAATTGCAGATCCAGTACCTCGGTCGGTGCCAGGGTAGACGAAGGACACCTCGGTCCAGGTACAGACGAGGAACACTTCGGTCGAGGTGCCATCCGAGGCGGAGTTCCAGAAAGCGAAGGACAAATCTGAAGTTTATGTCCCACCTCCTGCTTATAAACCACCACTTCCATTCCCTCAGTCAAGGGCCAGAGCACATCTAGACAAGCATTTTGTTAAATTCCTCGACTTGATGAATAAACTACACATTAACATGCCTTTCCTTGATTCTATTCTAGGGATGCCCACCTACGGGAAGTTCTTGAAAGAGATTCTACCAAGGAAGAGGAAACTGGAAAACTTTGGAGAAGTAAGGATGACATCTAAATCCTCGAAGCTCATTCAAAAACTTGTTCGCCCCTAAAGGTGTGTGCAAATAAGTTTTAAATTTATAAAACTAGAATCAAGCAGCGAACCCGCAGTGTACGGATCGACGTAGCTAAGCAAGAATTCCAGAGTATCGAACACAGGGATTTGGGTGGGAACGAACTCGATTGCAGATTATCAAGCAAGTAAATATGGGAGTTTTGCAAATATTGGGAAAACAACAATCCTAAAGATCCAGGTATCCAGCTGTGGCAATCGATTCAAGATATACTTAATGATATAAAGACAGAGTTGAGATATGCAAAAGTATACTAATGTAAGGTAATCGTACGATGAAGTTCCAAAAACCTTATATAACTCACCTACAAGGCACTCTCTATACAGGTTGTTGAGGCTCAATATAGAAAGATTCTAAAGACGAGAATTAGTGTCAAATACCCAAACTTGTAATCCAAGGATCAAGACTAACTCAGCCGATTGAGGTTGTGACACTCACAATCGAGGTAGAGGTTGTTGAGGCTTCACTACCACCTAGAAAAGACAAGTCTAAACTAAGCTAAAGCAAATCTTTAACTTTAGATTAAAGTAAAAGCAGGTTCGTAGACTTAAGGGAAATCACGGTTAGTTCTTGAGGTTCCACGGCCGTGGACTCAAGAACAGGCCGTAATTTAGGGTTGTCGGCGATTCTCTCTAACTCTCAGGGTCCAATCTGTTTACGATCGATCTATCATCATCTAAGCCACAACTATTAACCCTTCACCTTAGAATTGTTAAGGGTTTTTAGCCAATAACAGTCATGTTGATATCAATTCAAGAATTTAAAAGATAAAAAGATGAAAACTTTCAAGAACTTTCAATAATCTTCAATTCAATCTCAAAGTCACAATCAAGAACAAGTATTGTCGAAAGATTCAGAATAGAACAAACAATCACAACCTTAGGAAGGAAGGGAAAACGGGATGTCAATCCGTTTTCCAAATCAAACCTAAACAAGAAGAGAGATCTTCTTGCAAAATCTTCCAAAAACTTCGATCTTCCGCCAATTCGGAGATCTCAACAGCAATCTCCACCAAAAGTGCGAGATTAGGGCAATTCCCAAACACGAACTTCGATCTCCAAAGAAGATGTCGATGCTTCCAAGCAAGGCTAAGCGAAGTGTAGCCGGTTTATGCGTTGATAGAATGTGGATTGCCAAAATTCCCCCCTAAGCGAAGATGACGATCCCAAGCGATCATGACGAATTCTTGCTTCGTCTGTCTTTTTATAGTGCCGGGAAAAATGTCGGCCCGGCCCAATCCTTAAAAGATCGTGGCTTCAAAGTGTGGCGAAAAGATTTGCCAAGATCACGGTCGTGGAAGTGATCCACGACCGTAATTTAGAGCGTGGAAACAAATACGGTTTGCAACATATGTTCCACGGCCGTAATATCCTCTAGAATGAACATCAATTTCTGACTCTAAATCCACGGTCGTGGAATTGAACGTGGAACGTGATACGGTCGTTATTTAGAGCGTGGTTTAGGGCAAGAACGTAATTCTTCCCTAAACTCGTGCATTCCTCAAGCTAAAACTCCAATTTGCTTCCAAAGAATGTCCTCAATCTATGGACATACTCAATCAACTTTCCTTTGCTCGATTCCGTTCGGAAATAGCTCCAAATCACCTATAATCAACATAGAACTAGTGTAGACATCCATATCGACAATATAGGTAATACTAGCTCACATATGCACAAAGTTCAATCAAAGACTATCAATATGAATCAAATACGTTTAGAAAACGTGCCTAAAATATCACAATATTTCATGCTAACAATTATACATGGCGGATCACTCAATTGCCCATCCCGTGGGCATCTTGGAAGACGTTCCCGTTAAGTTAGGTAACTTCTATTTACCTATAGACATTGTTGTACTTGACATACCCGTAGATTATCCTGTTCCTATCATTCTCGGGAGACCATTTCTAGCAACTTCGGGTTGCAATGTGGATTGTAAGAACGCCAAGTTGAATTGAACATTGGCGGTGATCAAGTGGAGTTTGCATTGCTTGCTACAATGAAAGATGAGCCGCTGGAGGATGATATCTTCAACATCTATGATGAAGAAGAATCAAGAGAATTGGTGAGCTCTATTCTTATTAATGACCCTCTTGAAAGAGTTCTTAGTTTTAGCTTAATGGAGGAGGGTATATATGTTTCTTGTGATGCAGATATACGGAGCTTAAAGGCACTGGAAGCAGATCCAGGAGCTAAGATTGAGAAACTTATCCAAGAGAGGAGAAATTCAAGTTTCGGTCCCAATTCCAGTACCTCGACCGAGGCACTTTCTGGACTAAGCAAGATGTTCTTATCTGAAGAACATCTCGGTCACCCACCTCGGACACCGACCGAGACAGCAAGTGAGATGTTGTCAACTGAGGACAACAAATTTCCTACACCCTTTTCTGAGACTCATTTACAGTTGGTGGAGCATTGGCTCCACCAAGCTTCTGATAAGAAAGAACCTTGGTATGCTAATATTGTTAATTATCTTGTTTGCCAAGAAATACCGCCCGGATTGACGTACGGTCAAGGGAAGAAATTCTTCAAAGATGTACGCCACTACTACTGGGATGAACCTCTACTGTTTAAGAGAGGTCCGGATGGGATGCTTCGACGATGCATTCTAGAAGATGAAGTTGCTAGTGTTATACGGCATTGCCACTCGCTTCCTTGTGGAGGACATGCTAGCGCTCACAAAACGTGCGCTAAGGTATTGCGTTCTGGTTTCTTTTGGCCTACATTATTTAAGGATGTGCAAACATTTGTTGTTTCTTGTGATGCATGCCAAAGAACAGGGAACTTCTCTAGAAGGAACGAGATGCCACTCAACAATGTTCAAGAGGTTGAGATTTTTGATGTATGGGGAGTTGATTTCATGGGACCTTTCTCATCATCCGGAAGGAACCTCTACATTCTCCTAGTTGTTGATTACGTCTCTAGATAGGTGGAAGCCATTGCCTCTCCCACTAATGACGCCATGGTGGTTGTGAAGTTCTTCAATCGGACTATCTTCCCACGTTTTGGGACACCACGTATCATCATCAGCGATGGAGGGACACATTTCATCAATCGAAAGTTTAAGGCACTTCTATCGAAGTATGGGGTAACCCACAAGGTAGCAACACTTTATCACCCTCAAACTAGTGGACAGGTCGAGATCTCGAATAGAGAAATCAAGGCAATTTTGAAGAAGACCGTCTCTAGGACGAGGAAGGATTGGTCGTCCATGAAGTTGGACGACGCTCTTTGGGCTTATAGGACCGCATTCAAGACTCCCACTAGTACCACCCCTTACAATTTGGTATATAGGAAGTCTTTCCATCTACCCGTTGAGTTAGAGCACAAGGCATATTGGGCAATCAAGTGGTTGAATTTCGATATCAAGGAAGCCGGAGAGAAGAGGCTATTGGACATCAACGAGTTGGAAGAGTTGCGCTTAAACGCTTATGAGAATGCCAAAATCTACAAGGAAAGAACGAAGAAATGGCATGACAAGCATATCATTGCTAAGGAATTCAAAGAAGGAGATTTAGTTCTACTCTTCAACTCCCGTCTTCGCCTCTTTCCAGATAAGTTGAAATCTAGATGGACAGGATCTTACGTTGTGAAACATGTTTTTCCTTATGGTGTAGTTGAGATTTCGGGAGAAACAAGCGGAAGCTTCAAGGTCAATGGTCATAGGCTTAAGAAGTACCAACCGGAAGTCCAGGTTGAGGAGATTGCACCACTATATCTCGTTTAGGGATGCAATACGGTCCACCTAGCGACCTTAAATCAAGCGCTTCTTGGGAGGCAACCCAAGGTATTGCTTTCTTTCCCCTTTTCTAGCTTAGTTTTAGATAGTTTTCTTTTGCTTTGCTTTGTTTTGTTTTTGGCGTCCTAGACAGAAACAAGGTACTCCCTGAGGAAGGATTACAACTCAGGGTCTACATTGGAACGACATAAGTTCGAGAAATTGAGAAGACGGAGTTTGACTGAGACACATCTCGGTTGCTGTCACAACACCTCGACCGAGATGATTCTTGGGCAACCGAGGCGACTAGGTCTGACAATCCAATCAGCCACCTCGGTCCGGTCAGGACCACCTCGACCGAGGTGATATCAGAATCGGTGAGGGGTATAAAAGGCGAACATATTTCTCTCTCTTCTCTCCCAACCCCCTTCTCGACCGCGGCGCACATCTCACCTTATTCCTTCTTTTTTCCCTCGTTTTCCACGGTTTCTGCTCCGATTCCATAAAGAAAAGCAAGAGGATCAAATTGCAAGCAACAAACTGCAGGATAAACGCCTCAAATCGGCATAATTTGGGGTGAATTGTAAAAAACCCTAACTTCCCTCTCTTTACTGATTTAGGAGATATTTGGCTTTGGTTGCCATAGATTTGTGCTGAAAAGAGTATAAGTATCCCATAGGAAGCAATTGATAGTGTTTTTGGGGGAAAAGAACTGAAAATTTGAGAGTGGAATTCGCATAGCACTTCGCCTCGGTCTAGTCGAGCTGTGTCTTGACCGAGGTGTTCTTCAGTCTGTCAGACCGACCGAGGTGCCTTCTTGTCAGAAATCATGAGTTCTCCATCTGATCGTCAACTTATTTTGAGGGATGCTCCCACTGGTTTTTCACCTTCCCCTTCTTCCCGCCCTTCTATTCCGGTGATTCTTGAGCGTCACCAGGCGGATTTTGATTGCATTTGCGGGCGCCCCATAGTTGCCCCGCGTTTCTTGGACGTCCCAGCCTTCGAGTGCCTCCACGTGGCGGAGAACTTGAAGAAGATGATATCTATGGTGGGGTTGGAGCAGTTTATGTAGATCCGAGCTCCATCCTACCTTGATCCGACGATGGAGTTTGTGAGTTCTGTCACTCACATGCTAGAGAGGAACAACATCAAGTACCTGTTTCTGAACCGGAACTATATGGTGCCGATGGATCAGTTCTGAGATATTTTCGGCTTCCCGACCCCGACAGTTCCTGACTGTCCTTCCCGAGCAGTGGCTCGACAGTTCTGGGGGCAGATTTCCCATGTGGTGGAGCATAGTGACAGATGGAGACCTGGAGACTCCAGGGAGCGCATTATCTTCTATTTAGCTTTCCGTCTAGCCCACCATATTTTTAGTGAGACTCTTTTGGCGCGTACTGAGACGCCCTAGAAGATCAGACAAGGAGAGTAGCTGAGTTTGTTTTGCATGGTGAATGGAGGAGAGCCTGACTTTGGAGGCATGCTATTTGAGGATCTACACCGGATCAAGGGCAAGGCAAAGGGAGATATTTGTTGTGGAGGACTGGTGACCCATATCGCTGCAGTTATGGGTCTAGACTTGACTGCTTGTACATTGGTGGCGGCTGCGAAGCCGCTAGGACTTCAGGAGATGATCACAAGGAGAATTCTGGTTCCTCGTGGCCTTACTACACCATATGTAGTTATGCTGTGGGAGCAGACTGCTCCTCAGGGTATCCTATGGTCAACCCAGTTAACAGTTTTCGATCCGCAGTACTAGTCTTCCGCTTGGCTGCCCTATATATAAGATACTAGAGATGTTGCACCCGTTGAGGAGGAGGAGGAGTATGATGATGGCGGAGCTTTCATGGAGACTGGTACAGATACAGCCGGCCCTAGTGTGCTAGTTGTCGATTTAGACGACGAGGCTACAAAGGAGGAGGCAGCTGCACCATCACGACCTGCCCGGCGTAGAGTCCACAGACAGAGAGATCCAGTAGCTCACCGACGGATTGATGAACTGACGGACCAGATGATCGACACCTACGCAGCCCTGACAGTGGAGGTTATGGAGCTTAGAGAGAGCCAACACTACCAGTAGAGGATGATGGAGATCAAGTTTCAGCACACTATGGGTTATCCGTTTGACCCATCCCAGCATCCCTTCATCCCATATCCACCACCACCAGCGGATCAGAACTAGAGCAGCATGGATTTTCTTTATTATTTATTTTCGCAGCTCAGCTATGTCCGGTGAGTTCTCTTATTTTAGACTTATTTGACTCATTGGGACAATGTGTCCCAAGTATGGGGTATGTGGATGTATTTACTTGACATTGTGTGTATGCTTGTATGACCCTAGTTGGATATTTATGATTTTATGCTCTATGTGTTTATCTGAGATTACATGCATGCATACAGGTTTTTGTTTGAGAAAAACGTTAAAAACTGGTTTAAGAAATAAAAAAATTTATGACCTCGACCGGGATGGTTTTGGCCAAACGAGGTAAAGCACCTCGGATGACTTAGAGCACCTCGACCGAGGTGGTTTCTTAACTGAGAGTTTTTCGAAACGATTTTTGTGCTTCTTCTCTGGATATGACCTCAGTGATGACTTTGTTTGAAGATTGGTTTTGAAATCTCTATATGCTCGAAAGGTTTTATGATATATTTAAGTTGCAAAATGCTTTGTTTATAGTTTTGGCATGTTTAATACTTTGTTTTTATTAAAATTATGTTGAATTTGAAGGTTGACACCACATGATGAGTTCTATCACATTCTTCATGGGATGATTAAGGCAATTCATTCTCTTCTCTTCTTCTTCTTGATCATGCTTTAGCCCCTCATATACATATTTGCCTCCCTTTACCTATCCGGGAATTTGGAAGCAAGCAAGTGAAGAAAAGCAAGTAAAAGTGAAGTTGAGATGCTGGCTGAAAGTTTTAGAAAGAAACAAATAGGTTTAGGGAGGTCAATCACGATGATGAGTAACTCGGCACCATTCACATAGCCGGGTGTTTGTGTCTTGCCAAAGTCGGATTGAGAGATATTCCTAACGGGTCATGGTATGTGCATCAAGGGTTTGAGGCATCTCGAGAAATTGATGATTGCTAATTTCCTAAGCTTCGGTTATTGTGCACCTCTGTCCATGCATCCCAAAAAGTAAAGTAAAAATAAGCAAAGCTTATTGGTGGATGATGTTGAGTTTCAAAGAAAGTGAAGTAAGATCCTTTTTCCGGATTCTAGCACCACATTCCCTATATACATCCCACCCTGATACGTTTCTTAACCTCTTTTGAAAGCCCTTGAGACCTGGAGCTTGTTGATTGACTTGGTGGTTTAAACTAGATTATACATGATTAATTTTGATAATTATGATTTATTATGCATTCTATGATTTTATGCAAAGATGAACAACTTTCTTATATTTATAAAATGTTTTGATCATATCTTGATTTTATTTGCCATGAAGCATTCTCTTAGAGTGATCTATGAGTGGAGCACACCACCGAAATTATTTTGTAATTGCTTTTCATTGATCTTTTTTTACTTATAATCCATTCTATCTTGTACTTAAGATTTTGAACTTGCTTGGGGACAAGAAAGGGACAAGTATGGGGTATTTTGATAGCATGTATTATAGTCTATATTTTTGGGCTGCTTTAGACGTTTTATCTTCAATAATCTGCATGTATGGATGTATATTATGTGATTATATTGTTGTTTCATTTACCTTAACGGGAATCGAGGTCTACACCTAGTTTCATTGTAATTATAGGTAAAATGGCACGTTTTGGATTAAAATGGAGCTAATGAACTAAGGAGTCATTGGAGCTACATTCTGGAGCTTAAAGAAGAACTTAGGAAGCCTGTAATTAATGAAGAAGATTTACTTTGGACCAGATTAGAGAGATTTCACATTCAGTTGAGATTCACCTTGGTCAGCTACAGTGTCACCTCGACCGATGTGATCTTGAGGAGCGTCCCGACCGAGGCGAACACCCTGCCGCCGGCGAGATCATATTTTTGGCTGAAATCTTTTATTTTTGGAAAGAAGAAATCTTATATTTATGGGACGGATTTCTGGAAGGAAGATCTAATTTTTGGGAGATATATTTTAGATATTTGGATATATTTATAGGAAATTATCTTTTTAAGATATTATTATCTTTGGAAGATAATGCTCCTAAATATAGGGTTGGATTTTCCAGAAGCTCAGCCATGCTTGGAGGCTGAGAATACCCAGCAATTAGGAGATTTTCTGGAAGATTTGAAGGAAGGATTGAAGGATTGAAGATCAATCAAGGAAGGATTCATAGTTTGGAGTTAGCTTTAGAGGGAGTTTGTAAGACTTTCTTAAGATTCCCTTTTGGTTTTGTTGTCTGTTCAATTTGTGATTTGAGGAACGTTGATTTGTTGTTAATTGATTCAGTTATTGAGACCTTTTTCTTAAGGTTTACTTGTTCGAATATTCATTCCTTTCCCATATATTTGATTATTGTTATCATGATGATGATTGGCTAAGCTTTTTATGCGATTCTAGGGTAATTGGCTGAAAGTTGTGGGAAAGACGATGATAGAATGATCTTAATCCCAGCAGGACCTGAAAGCTCGAGTCTTTAACCTTAACCCTAGATACCTCGCTCACTCGATGAACATCTCGGCCGGGGTGGAACTTAACTGAACGAGGTGAACCTTTTCTGATCCGAAATTGAGAGTTAAGAGTTCTAGTTTGCCAAATTCTATTCTTATTACACCTTTCCTGGTTCAATGCAAGCCTAGGATGAGACTTACCCGGTGATTCCTTTGTTTGTGTACCCAAGATCATAAGTTTAGGTAATAAAGGTTTATCCTTTATTGGGGTTTGAGTGTGCCTTCATCCCATCTTTGTGAGTTAGCCTGAGACTTACCTAGTAAAGGTTAATTCTATTCCCTTAGGTGGTGTGTTGGTTTTATATTATAGTTCCTTTCCTTAGTACCTTGAGACTTACCCGGTAATATGAGCTTTGGTTTGGGATACTAAATAGTGAGACTTACCCGGTAATCTATTCCCACCTTAGAAACACCTTCCCTTAGCAAAATCTCAGCTTTGTCCACTTTATCTTAGAAATCTTGAGTCAGAACGACAACTAGATGCTTTAATCCTTAGAACCCGCATTTCCCCTTAATTGACTTTACATCATCTTTGATTACTTTAATTGCTCTGGTTAATTGCAATATTTGACAACCTATTATGTGCTCTGTTTCACTTAAGTCTCTGAGATCGACCCCTGGAATTCTTGCTTTTATTACAATTGATCCGTACATTGCGGGTTCACATCCTTATTTAAGCATACTTCTTGGGTTATAAATTTAAAGTTTGCACACACTGTTTGGCGCGAACACTATCTACACATGCATCAGATATACAAGATTGCGTAGCACTAGTATCGAAAAGAACTTTGACAGCAAAACCATTAATATGACTGGTACGTGTGGTCATTGGAGTTGCAGGCTCCACTACACTCCTCAACTCATAAACTCTGGCTGAAGCATCTTTAGTGTCTGACGTACCACCAATTCGTCGTCTACCTCTCCCCTGTCCCTAAGTGTAACCCTGAGGAGTGGTAAAACCAAAAGCTCTTTGCTGCTATTGCTGCTGATACTGAGGTCTCTACCCAGCTCCTACAACGCTGGCAGGTGAGGAACCCTATTGTGATAGTGCATTATCCTGACGGCAAAACGCAGCTCTTTGTGTAGGCTTGCCACAAGAAAAGCGATTCACTAAAATCTTCTTACAATCAGCTCTCATATGTCCGACACCCCCGCAATTAAAGCATTGCCGTCCTTTGTCGGAACTCTACATAGATTGTTGGAAACCAGAACGTCCCGACGTTTGACTACACCCAAATCCAGATGCTCCAGCTCCGATACTAGCTGGTCCGGTCCTTTGTCTCTTCTCAGTACCTCCTGTCTGAAAAGCTCTCCGGTAACCCAGTTGGTCTCTCTCATAAGCAAATGCACTATCTTGATAGTCCGTCAAAGAGTCACAATGGAAACCAGCAAGATAAGAGCAAGTCGACTCTCTCAACCTCCAAGAGAAAAGATAAACGTGTTGATCCTCCGGTGGTGCACACGGACCTAGCAAAGATAGCTCATCTACAAACTTGCTAACAATCTCAACAATAGGGGTATCCTCAAATCCAGCCTCAAGGAAATCTTGTAGTCGATCTACCCTCTTATTTGTAGGGCAATAGAAATCCTTGATCACTGTCTTCATCTGCTCATAACTAGACCTTGTTGCAAATGGTCCTCCACTAGTGATGAGCATGATCCTACAACAATTTTTGTGCTATATCGACTCGACGACCCTCTGCGCAACGGATCGTCTCCATAGCAGATTCCAACTGGCCTAGCCAACACTCCACCTCCAATCCGGTATTTCCTCCAAAATAAGGAACTCTCAGTTGGTTGAAACCAGTAGTCGGGTCTCGACTCTATCGCCTTTTTTGGAACTCTAGCAACCCCAGCAGCTCTAGCAGATGCAGCACCAACCTGTGTCACTCTCTGCGAAACCTCAGTTGATCTCGCGGGTACTAACAGTGCTGGTGCATCTCCTCTAGTCCTGATAGCCTCATCGACTCTCTACACATAGTCGTGGTATGCAGATTTTCCGATGGATACTTGATCGGACTCAGTCAACTGTGCTCTCTACGCTCTAGTCCTAGCAGCGGTCCCGTTCATAGCCTCGGGAACAACTCTCTCAACAACCTCTTCGATGAACGCCTCAGCGATGGGCGGATCAACAACTGGGGCTTAGCCTCGACGTCTAGCTAGTGGAGGTCTTCTTGCACGTCCTCGTTCACGGACGGCAGGTGGAAGAGGTGGTCGACCCCTTCCTCGCCCTATAGCAGATGTAGCTCTAGTACACACCATCTGCGATAGGAATACATAGATATATAAGGTCACGCTATCAACTACTGCAGAAATAAAGAAAAATAATATTAAGGCCAATATAAATGAAAACTACAATACTGAGATCGGCGGAGGTAGTGGTGGTTTCCCGTACATCTATCCCAGATAGACAAGTCTAAAAACAACCCCCCCCCTATTAAAATGTAGACCCCTTGTGGGTTCTTTTTATTTATCTATTCGACCATTAGAAGATTGTGAGTGCCATTGTTTTCAACCTGGCTCTGATACCATATTGTAACACCCCAAGTTTTGGGAACTCGAGGTGTTACAGGCTAGGACCGCACAATGGGTCCTGACCCTCAGAGTAGCAACAATAACATCGGATCTTATAACAAGGCACAAATAAATGATAACAAAAACTGTTATAAAACAAAGGTACAACAAATGGAAGCACAAAAGATTCACATCCGAGTTCAAAACAAAAGGAAAAGAACAACAACTGAAATATAAACCCGATCCCGTCCTATAATGTACGGGTACCCCCCGCTGACCACACTGTTTGGATCACTCAGCAACATCTCTAACCTACAGGGCATCTACAACGTCGGTATAAACCGTTAGCTAACATTCTAGATATCAGAAAGACGATAAAGGCACAAACACTCACAAGGTAACATAAACATATAACATGCTTGCACTCAACCAATTATTATCTTTCATTAAGGTAATCCCTTTACTAATTCAACTTAAGTTGTCATGCGAGAATCACTATGATCTCGCCTTTGTCCCCTTTCACTAATAGGAATAGAGCGGATGCATCCCTCTGTCATCTGTTGGACTGGTCACAAGAGCACCTCCAAGTTTCCCTAGTTTAAACTACGCAAGCGGTCACCGCCCAGTTATAATACCCCGGCTGACCACACTGTTCGGATCACTCAACAACATCTCTAACCTACAGGGCATCTACAACGTCGATATAAACCGTTAGCTAACATTCTAGATATCAGAAAGACAATAAAGGCACAAACACTCATAAGGTAACATAAACATATAGCATGCTTGCACTCAACCAATTATTATCTTTCATTAAGGTAATCCCTTTACTAATTCAACTTAAGTTGTCATGCGAGAATCACTATGATCTCGCCTTTGTCCCCTTTCACCAATAGGAATAGAGCGGATGCATCCCTCTGTCATCTGTTGGACTGGTCGCAAGAGCACCTCCAAGTTTCCCTATTTTAAACTAGACAAGCGGTCACCGCCCATTTATAATACACTTGGGCCAATAAAGATATAAAAGGTCAACCCTATTCCGATTATCCGTAATAACGATAAATAACAACACAAACAAGCCAATACACTCAAACCAATATACGGAAATGCAGCTAAGTAAGTCCAAGGGACTTACCTCACTCGAAGGTAAACTCAAAGGTCGGCTACAACTGAGTTTTCCGAAGGAAAGGAAGGAATGCCTGCTCAAACAAGGCATAACGAATCAGGAACAAAATGATTGCTAAAAGTATATAATTTCTAGTCTCCATGATCTCTAAGAGATATCCACAAGCTAGGGTCACAAACCCTAGTCTTACAGTTTCCCAAGGGTCAACACCATCAACACAACATAAGGGAAGGAACGAGGAAAGAAGGAAGGGAAACAACTCACCAAAGACGGGAGCTATTGTAGACAAATCGTGGGGGCGGCCAGACAACACCGCAGGGGAGGCACAAGGAAATTATGTGGGGGCGGATAGTTACAGCCACGGGGGCGGTGTAACGATAAAAGGGGGCGTCGGATTTCTTTTTGACAACAACACACAACATGGGATCCAAAGCTCGATTCTTTATCCCACACTCTTCAAATCTCAATCAAGGGAGCCTGAGAACATCAACATATCAACAACGGAAAGGCCAACAAGAATCAAGGCTCAAACTTGATTCTTGTAAAGAAGAAGAAGAAGAAGAAGAAGAAGAAGAACGAAAAGAGAAAGAGAAACAGAAGGAAGAAGCATGCAACAAGCTCAAAACTGTGAGAGAGGATGAAGAAAAAACAGACTTACACGTTCAACAAGGTTCTAGGGTTAGAAGATCATAGAAAATCCGGCCCATAAGATAGAAGATCGGATCTTCTATCTATGGAAAGAAATAAATCGAAATAAAAATAGATTGGACGCAATCTAGAGTCAGCCGCAGGGGCGGCTGACCCTACTGCGGAGGCGGCTGGCCGCAGGGGCGGCCATCTTCACCACGGGGCGGTGAAGGCCAAAAACTGGGTCTTACATCATGGAAGTGATTTACCATCAAGTGACTTAACACAACAAATTCTAATATGAACATTTTATCAATGTTAAAGTTATACACTTGTCAGTGTTCCTGTGTTTTCATAGTCATCTTTCGTATTTGATGCATGTATTGGTAGCGGTTTGAGTTGTTTGTATTGGAGGAGGCATAGATTTGTGACTGATTCTTGAGGACTCTGCTTCGAGTCTGGATGCGAGGGACTTTGATTAACATCCAAATATGAGGTGTCCATAATTGTTCCCAAAACTTTCTACATGTGTACTTCCTTCGACGACGGACGTTGTGCTCCCCGCTTCTTGTTAACTAGATCCTCCTATTTTCCCTTGAATACTTCTCTTTTTCGGGCTTCCTTATGTACTTTTGTGTATATTGTATTTCCTTGTTGTGTTTCTTCATGACGGTTAGTCCGTCTACGGATATTTTTCGACGATCCTCTAGACAAAGTGTCGTCTAGTGTATCGAACCACTTTTCATTACGGAGGTGACACTTCATCTAGAGTCTTTGTTGGCATCCCTCTAAGGGCCAAGTGTTATCCTAACCCAACCTTTTTAGAGGCAGGTTCGGGTGTACATGAGGAGGATCATATACATTTATTAACAGGTAATTGAATTGAGTTCCTATCTAGGGGATGCGGAATAGGGAGGACAATAGGTTATTAGTCTATTTCTTATCGGACATTACAACACCTTGTAAGTCGCTTGTCTACTTAATTGTGAGATTACGACAATTATCGGAGATTATAACTTGTAAGTTGTTTGTTCACTCTTTCTTGAAGGTTACAACCACTTAATTTGACATAAAAAGGACTCCGAAAACCAACTATACTTAACTTTTAATGAACGTTTAATATTTGTATTTTAAAAAAAGAAGTAATACGAGTGGATTTTATACGTTAGCACATTTTACGTGGTTTTCAAGTTGTGAAAACTCATTAATAATGGTTCGGTTTTTAAGTTGTGAAAACCATGGTGGTTTTATAAAAGAATATATAACATAAAATCACCTATTATCTATCATATGAGACCACCTTTTCTTATCATTTAGCCACCTCATTTTATATTTTGTAAAATGCGACCACCTTTTCCAATTTTCTTTTGAAGTCCTTCCAAATTTAGCGTGCCACAAAAAAAGTTTTACTAACGTTAATTTTTAATTGAAAGTCGTAAATGCACGGCGATGGAATTCACAAATTCACCACGGATTCAAAACCTGTAACCGTGACAAGTTTTTCACAAATCCGGAAACCGTGATCATCACGGTTATGGGTTCCGGATCTGTGATGATTCAAACTGCGATTTTAATTTTTTTTTATTTTTTATACATAACCCGTAGTTTCAAACTGCGGGTTTCTATTTTTTATTTTTTAAATAGAAACCCGCAATTTCAAACTGTGGGTTTTGACTAAGAGATATTGGGCCGCATCAATTTAATGGGCCACCCAAAAACCCGCAGTTCCAAACTGCGGGTTTATGTGATTTTTGATTCACGGGCTCACATTTAGTGAGTCAACGAGGGGATTTATGACTGAACACGGTAACTACCATTCTTGCTCTGAAAGTTCGAATGAGGAAGAAGCAGTCTAAGATACAGAGCAAGAATCAGTCCAATACGAGAGGAATAACCAGTCGCATATGGAGGAAGAAGTATTTGAATATGGAGGAAGAAGCAGACGAACAAGAAAGTAGAGAAGAATGGTAGTTGAATGAACAAGGAGGAGCGGCAGAAATAGGGTTAATATTGCACGTAACCCGCAGTTTGCATACTTGTTAATTGGGCAAATGAATTAACATAGGCATGGAAAACAATATGGATATTCATGGGCACAAGATATGGGATTTTACACGAGATTACTCACAAATGATCAAAATGATTTTCACACCGATGAATTTGGCATCGAACACGAGGATGATATGTATCAATCAGAAGAAGATGGCAATGCAATTGAAGCTACGGAGACCGTTATCGACAGAGATGCAATGGTTAATAAGGCATCAGTTATAACTCCTTGCTGGAATGTTGTTGAAGAGTGTGATCCATCCCAATTGAACTCATGGAAAAACTAAAATGCAACAGATCAATATGTAGAAGGAGGTGAATTTGCTTGTGGCCAATATTTCAGTTCTTTGGATGAGTTGAGAAGACAACTCACAATTTATTCTGTTGCTAGAGGCAAGGAATGCAGGGTTAAAGTTGCAAAAGAAAAATACTACACAGTTATTTGCAAGCAACATGAATCATGCAAATGTCCATGGAAGTTGCAACTGCTAGGGTTCATGAAGATCTTGATCTATGGAGAATAAGTCGATATTCCGGACCTCACATCCCTACATGTGTTAGAGACGTCATGCATATGGATAGTAGTAATGTATCTGCTGCATTCATTTGTGGAGAAATTATTTCACTTATCCGTGCGGACAAGACAATCAAGCCACTTGTCATCATTGTATTTATGTCTGATAAGTATAAAGTGTTTTCATACAAAAAGGCATGAGATGCAAAACGACAAGCAATTTCTTCAATTTATGGCAATTGGTCTCAATCATATGCCGATCTTCCTCGCTTCATGTATGCACTTCAAAATACAAATCCAGGGACTGTAGTTGAATGGCAGAGTAGGGTTCAATCCAATCTGCATGCACAAGTATTTGACCGTGTTTTTTGGGCATTTGGTCCATCCTTTGCTGCATTTGAACATTGCTTGCCAGTTATATCTATTGATGGAACACATTTATATGGAAAGTATAGGGGTGTATTGTTGATTGCAATGGCAATGGATGCGGAACATCAGATATTTCCTCTAGCTTTTGCCATCGTTGAAGGAGATAATGGATCAAGTTGGCGGTGGTTCAAGGATTTGCTTGGTGAACGTGTTACATAAAGAGTAGGTTTGTGTGTTATATCGGACATGCATGCAGATATCATGAAGACCATGTTAGAATCTTCTAGATGGAGGGAGTCAAATGCTTATCATAAGATTTGCATGCGTCATCTATCATCAAATTTTCATGCCAAGTTCAAAAACAAGAATTTGAAAAGTCTTCTTGGATACACTACTTATCAACATGAACAAAAAGATTTTGACTGAGGGTTTCATGCCATTAGTGAAATGAACGTAGGAGCTAGTCAGTATTTAGAAGAAGCCGGGAAGGGAAAATGGTCTTTATATCACGATGGCAGTCGAAGGTATGGAGTGACTACCACACATATGTCAGAGTGTTTTAATGGTGTGATGAAAGGTGCTAGATGTTTGCCTATTACTGCTCTTGTTCAATCCTCCTTGTACCGTTATAATGCATACTTTGTTCAAAGATACGCCATGGGTTCACAACGTAGCGTCGATCATCAATTTACAAAGAAAGTGGAAGAGATGATTGGCAAAAACATGGAAGTTCAAGGTAATGCTACCGTCACCAGATTCAACGATTGTCAACTCATCTATGAGTTCTTAGTTCATCTACCGGGGCATCATGGTATGGGAGGATGTCGACAGTTTGTGGTGGATTTGACCCGAAGGACTTGCACCTGTTCAAGCTGGAAGATTTTCAAGGTACCATGCCCCCATGTATTACCCCTGTGTCGGATGCAAGGATTTGACTACACACCTTATATCGATCCACTCTATAAGACAAAAGCTTATTTATTGACATATAGCACATCATTTAGCCCGGTTGGTGATATGTTAGATTGGCCAGATGTTCAAGGGCCACAAATGATTCCCGATCAGGCGATGTCAAGAGCAGTTGGGAGACCTTGCTCAACTAGAATAAGAAATGAGATGGATAGGGGTGTTCCAAGGAGAAAATGTTGTGGTATATGCAAAGAGCCGGGACACAACAAGAAGACTTGTCCGTCACGGGCAAGTACCTCAGGCCAAGACCACTAGGATATGCATGTGCTAGGATATTTATGATGTAATTGCAACTCTAAGTATTTGACTTTTATGATGTAATTGCAACTCTAAGTATTTTATTTTTATGATGTAATTGAACTCTAAGTACCTTTACTATTTTATTGTAATTGCAAGTATAAGTAATTGAATTTTTTTATGTTGTCATTGCACTTGTTCAAGTAGTAATGAGTATCCCTCCCGGACCATATGACCCATCGGTGCTTTCCCTCCAGCATGAGCACATGAGTGAGGATGTTTGGACACGTGATCCTTGCGTACGTATAAGAATATTTTGACATTCGTACTATTTATTCATTTACCTAGTTATATATGAATTGTAATATATTGTATTTGTATTAACTAACCTTTTAAACTGATTTATATATGCAGTCTATGCATCCTCTTCAATGTAGGCAGAGCTTGAGGCATTACACTCAATAGGATGATAGAGTGATTCACTTCGTGCATCTGGCAGGGTTTTATGGGATCCACCGACTGATATCCACATTTGAGATGGAGATGTCATTTATTACTGCTTTGGTCGAGAGGTGGAGGCTCGAGACACACACTTTCCACCTAGCAGTCGGTGAGGTCACAATCACTTTAGAAGATGTTGATGTGTTATTGGGATTGCATGTAAACGGAGAACCAGTGACAGGCATTGTTGCTCTTGACTGGGAGGAGGTGGCAGAGCAGTTTCTTGGAGTTGTTCCGCCCGAGGAGTGTTTTGTTGGGTCGTCAGTACATATTCGTTGGCTACGTGGGCAATTTGCACAGTTGCCAAATGATGCTAATGAGGAAACTGTCAAGTTTTTTGCAAGAGCTTATATCTTGCAGCTTATGGGAGGGATATTATTCAATGATTCAAGTGGTAAGAGTGTACAGCTCCCATACCTTCCATTATTGTTGGATTTTGAAGAGGCTGGTCAGTACAATTGGGGAAGTGCTACACTTGCATACTTGTACAGAAACTTATCTAGAGCGGCTCATAGAGGGAAACTGATATAGCTGGACCACTTATCTTGATACAAGTTACCTTTAAATAGTGGTTTCTACAATTGTAGAGAGTGTTTACATTTTTTAATTAATTACATGGATAACTTATTAACTTAATATTTTTACAATTGTGGGCATGGGAGCGGATGGCAATCAGGAGACCGCTTTGTACATTCATCCCATTAGACGGGGATGAACAAGCTGCTAGAAATACGGCTAGAAGGAAAGCAGCTAGGGAGGCTAGAAATTTAGCAGGGTCTGAAAAGCCTATGTTTGACTCTCAATTTATTCCCGGCGATGATTCTTTAGCTAGAAGGTAAACTTATATTTGTTCTTCCAAAATATATGTTTCTTTTACCAAATCAATAACTTACAATTTATTTAATGCTTTTGTAAGGTGGATACGTTCTTCCTACAATTATGGGCATTCACCTCGCACTCTCGAGTATGATTGAGATGCTTTGGACAAACAATTACAGAATGAGGTTAGCTTGATTATGATCATACTTGTCGATATAAATTACATTAACATAACGTACATCCTAAAATGCTTATATTTTAATAGATTACATGGATTTCTTATACGCCGCACGTATTGGAAGTTCTTCCTGAGATATGTCGATCGGGGTCCCATATATATCTGACAGAGGCTCCACTTATATGTTTCGACATAGTGGAGTGGCATCGACCGAATTGGGTCATGCTACAGTTTGGGTTTCGACCATCTATACCATGTCCTTGTGAATATAATAAACAACTACACAAGTTGGACCGAAGAAGAAAACCAGACTACAATTGGGCGGAATTTCATGGTCAATTTGTCAAATTATGGATAAACCGCGCCAATTCGATTGTCATGTCACATGTATGAATTCTTTTATGGTGGAAACCAAAACTGATGTTTTCTTATAAAGTGAATATTTAATTATATTTACTTATATGTATATTCATTGTCATATCACAACCTCTTACTGTCCCATTGACTGAAGCACAACGGGATTACATGCGTTGGTATAATAACATCAGTTGCCGTTTCATTTCCCCGACAAGGCCAAATCCAACGGGATATTATCATCCGACGGGCCCGGATTTATACATGATGGTAAGCAATTGTGAAAAAACAGTTATACGCATTTATGATCAAACTTCCCACATTCTCTATTATTTTTATTTGTAGGGACAGTACGTGACCGATGTAGGAGTGAGAGGGCGAGAAACGGCAAACAATGCTCGTCGTCTACATAGTTCACAAGATCTTGATGGGTTGAGCCAAAACATGGATATGTATTGCAACTACGTATCAAGTCAAGGTTCTATCATAATGAATACAACAACCATTGACCCATACTTCTTTCATAGGGGTGCTACAGGAGGATGAGCTTCATCTTATATGCCTACACCCGAGGTTCCACAATACACCCATCCTTCTCATACCGACGGGTCATCATTTCCTACACCATCGAGCTTCACTCCATTGGGCTTTCCGGACTATTCTCCATCGGGCTTCACTCCAATGGGCTTCACTTCATATAGCATGCAACCCATGATGGGTTTTCAGGGCCCACCGATCTCGGACCGACCGAATTTATTTGCATCTCCACCTCCTCCGCATTATGTCCCGTATAGGGATCCCGTTGCACATATTGATTCAGATGAGCCACGTGTTTCGGTCCCACGTCCCTTATCGACAATTAATGAAGACACATCATCTTCTGGAGGAGAGTGGAGATGTGGGAGACGAGGTAGGGGAAGAAATAAGACTACTTGATGATACTATGTTTCGTGTTTTTTTTTATCATGTCAAAAATTTTATTTGTCGAATTTTGATGAAATAACTTTAATTAGTCCAATTTTCATATAAGTACATTATCCAACTAACATACATCATAAATTTTACATTACTATTATTATTATGTAATTAAAAAAATAAAATAAAAGATTACATTAAGTATTATTATTTATCGAACATATATATACCATATCTAATGTGAAGTTTTGTCACGATTAAAAGATTGTGAATAACCCGCAGTTTAATTCTGTGGATTACCAATTTATTAAAAAATTGAAAAAACAAAGAAACCCGCAGTTTGAAACTACGGGTTTCTATTTTAAAAAAAAATCCTCCGATTAGAGTCAATGAACACTGAATCTTGCAAAGATTGTAGAGACTAGATATATATTGAGAGACTCCGGCTACTATTAAGTAAATTTCCATTGGCTTGGTACCAAACAAATAAAAAAAATATGTACCGATGAGTGCTATTAATTGAAGTCACCATTGGCCTTAATCATCACATAACCACCTTATCCATAACAACATGGTGTGTACAAGAAAATAAATACTCTCTCCGTAACACAATGTTTGTCATTTGAGAGTTGGACACATGAATTAAGGAATAATTAATGACTTTAAACAATCAAATAAAGTTTTTATTTTTTTTTGGTGATAAGTACAATCTTTAACGATTTTAATCATGTTTCCTAGAAAAAACTCATTTTTCAATAGATTTTAACCAATTAGAAAGTATAAGGAGTTAAATTGAGAATAATTAATTCACTGATAGTAGTGTAATCATCCTATCGATGCATTAATATTATAGAAGCGTCAAACATTTTGTTAAACTAAACTAATTGCTCAAATGACAAATATTTTGATACATAGGTAAAAATATAAATGTGAAGTGATTGAGTGTAAAATAGATAAATAAGAGGTTTAATCTTTATAAAATAAAATAGAAAAAGCTTCGGCAGGAGACGATGGATGGACCAACAATAATAATCGTGGGTCCCGCGAAGTCAATTGTGACCGTTATAGCCGATTTGAAAATATTGTAATTCGCACTTTCTAGCCGTTGGAGTACTACCCTCATTGTTCCCTTTGCAAACAGCAAACCAAAGTGAATTTGGATGAAAACGAAAAGGTCCCATTAAAATCTCTCTTTCCATTTCTTCTAACGATTCAAACTCAATTAGTATTTGGAAGTCAGAAAGGAGGATCTGGAATGATGAAGGGGGTAATGAAAGGGAAGATGATGAAGAAACTGAAATCGATGAAGCCCATTGAATATCTCAAGTCAGAGAAGATTCTCCAGGTGAGCAATTTCGATGGATTTGTCGAAAATTTCCCGATTAGACCTAATCTTAAACCCTTTAAATTCCCAATTTTCAAAGAGCAAGATTCAAAGAGCAAGACGGAAGTTCCGACTCAGATTGACATCGATGAGCTCCTGGAAAAAATTGAAGCCGAGGAGAAGGAAGAAAGAAAAGGATTGATGTCCGAAGATGAGTTGGAAGAAGACAAGGAAAACATCAGGCCTTCAATCTCAAACCAAAATCCAGAAAACAGTAACTTAGATCTCAAGCCTAGCACTCTGCTAGTCGAACCAGGACCGCCGACGTCTCAAACGGAGATGGAGATCTCTTCTTTTAGAAGACCGGACATGAACTCAGAAAGTCTCTTCGATCCTAAGCTTCTCTCCGCATTCCATGAATGTGTGATACAGGTCATGAGGGCACGAGAAGAGCAAATGAAAGGTAAGAGTGAAAATACAGAGGCGGACGAGGAAGAAGAGCAGAGCTTTCCTCTGTTGAATTTCCTAGAAAAGTGTCCAGCAGGTGGATTCTTTTCTGTAATTCTGTACACCACAAGCCTGAGAGGAATCAGGAAGACGTTCGAGGATTGCCACAGTGTTCGGTTCTTGCTGGAGAGCTTTCGGGTGATATTCCAAGAGAGGGATATTTCAATACATTCGGAGTTCAGAGAGGAACTGTGGAAAACTCTAGGAGAAAAGTGTGTTCCTCCAAGGCTGTTTGTAATGGGGAGATACATTGGTGGTGCAGAAGAAGTCCTCAGCTTACACGAACAGGGGAGATTGAAGCCCCTGTTTGAAGGAGTGCCCAGAAATCAGAGGGATAGTCGATGTGAAGGGTGTGGTGGGTTCAGGTTTGTGGTGTGTTTGAACTGCAATGGAAGCACTAGGGTTTTTGATGATGATGATGATTGTGGGCTGTCAAGAAGTAGATGCCCAGAGTGTAATGAGAATGGATTGACTATTTGCCCTTATTGTTGCTGAAACAGTCATATCATCAGCTGATGATTCACTTTGAGGGGCAGGTAAAAATGGATCAATTATATCTGGATGATGGAGTTGTGAAATTTGATTTATTCATTTTTTGATGTTGTTGGTAAGTATAGATACATTTTTTATATTCCAGGATGAAATGAAATCTATCAAATCAATTCTTCTCTTGCTGTGGAGATTGAGTCGTTAGTGATAAACAAGTTTGATACCAATGTGATTCGTTATTGTTTCTGGAAGTGATGAATATTGAACATATCTTTTAGATTAAACTATAAATCCTGAGTTTCTTGACATTTTAGACAGCTAAAGTTGTAGTCAAAAGCAGCATACCGTTGATGAAATTTGATAATCTCTAATAACATTGATTTTGTAAGAGCTCTTATTTAGTTCAAACAGTGTCATCTTCTGGCGTAGCCGCTCATGACTCTGAGCTTGCAATTCTCACTGGGTTTCTCGTTTTGGTCAATCACATCATAAGCATCCGCCGCAATCTTCAACACCAAACCGTCATCCTTGAGCTGCATCGTCACTGCAATCTTACAAAAAATGCAAGTGACATCGTTTACTTCTCTTGATAAATATCTAGGGTGTACAAAAAAAACAGAAACCAAACCAAAGCAACGACCTTGTAAAATGGAGGGTCAACTTCTTTCAATAAGGTAGAAACCAAACCAAAGCAACGACCTTTCCGAGAAGGTAATAAGGTGGTGGATTCGCTTGCTAATTTTGCTTTCTCTTGTTGTATTGGGTTTCATAGGTCGGGAACTTAGGCAAGGGATCCATTATCCCCTTTATTGTTTGTTATTTGTTTGGAGTTTATGTGCACATTAATCAAACAAGCTGCTAAAGAATCTGATTTTAATTATCATCAGACATGTGGAAAGTTGAAAATCACGCACTTAGCTTATGTAGATGATGTAATATTGTTTTGCAGAGGTGATGTTGGATCTGTTTCAATTCTACTGCATTGTCTGAATGTGTTTCAAAGTATCTCAGGCTTGGCTGTTAGTAGGCATAAATCCAGTATTTTTTTAAGCTTCAATTAATCAGATGGAAGCTGTGTAGTTAAAAACCGACTCTGTACAAAAAGATAAATTGTATTTTCTGAACTGGATCCCATTTTTCGATGGTGTCAACTAGAGGATGACAGCCGCAGCCACATTCTCTTATATTGTGACTACTCGAAGCGAGTGTGGGACGCAATCCAAAGATGGACAGGAATAAAAGTAAGGTTTCGATCGATGAGCAAGTTGTTTCTTGGTTACTAAAATATGTTTGTGGTACAAGTTTGCAAAGTCAGATGAGTCGATTGGCTTTCTCGAGCACTATATATTTCCTATGGATTTATGGAAGTCTTGCAAGTTGTAAAGCTTATCCAATTACATGTGTTAGTGCTGCTTGCTGAATGTTGATGATATAGCACCATGCGGTTGTGAAGCCAGCTGACGTGGATTGCCCATCTCCAAGATGAAGTGGATGATGATACATGAGGGTTGCTTATATGGAGTATGATGCAGCAAGTTTGCATGGGTGATTTCCATGATGATGGGCATTGATTCGAGTCCATGTATACTTTTTTGTCATTTTGGGACTTTGGTTTGTAGATAAACTTCACAGGTTCATATAGGTTGTGAGTTTATGTTTTGATGTCGGGGTATGCCCTTCAGATGATGTATGGTTTGTTTTGTTTTCCTACCTTGTTGGTGGGTGAGAGGCGGTTTTGGTGAGGTATGGTTTCTCTAACGCTTTTCGTTTGTGATTCGGACTAATCCTTATTTGGGGTTAGACTTGATTTCTCTATATATTTACCGATTAGCCCAGAAAAGACTTTGATAAATTATCAAAGCGTAAAAGTAATTACTGGACCAAGCAAATGGAAATCAAACTTTATTGTGCCGTGACACGGACTTGGAACCTTGAAACCCTAAAAACGAATCCACCCTAAGGTGGGATGCAGCACACCTAATCTGACCTAGAAAGGTCTATTTGTAATGTTTAGATCAAACTTTAGGATAGACTCAAGAAGTCCAACCCATAATCATAGGATAAAATTTGATTTTAGCAAAAGAGAGACGACGAAACGGGCACCAAATGGCCTATGGACGGCCGTCTAGCATTAGCTTTAGCTTTTGATAGATTTTTGACAGTTTAGTAAAACTAACTTTTCCGTTGCTCTGGTTGGAACCAAGAGACGTATGAGTACTACTTTAAAAGATATTTCGAAGATATATAACTTTGTAGTTGACACAATTGTCCAAATTCAAAGGGAACATGGTCGAAATTGAGAATCTCTTAGAGGTTGTCATTAAATGGGGTCCAACGTCAATGATGTTCACATCATTCTTCAGTTCTTCATTCTTCAACATAAATATACCTTGTAACTTCGATCCTCGGTCAATATAGATGTCTTATATGATATGCTTGACCACATGGACGATAGAAACTCGTATTTTGACATTCTTTTATCATTCTTGCTCATTTTTGGTCTCGAACACCTGAAATACAAAATAAACCAAAGTAGACACCACAATCTGCAATATGAATTATGCTTTATATGAACACAGACCAAAATAATGAAGTATGAAATGCATGCAAATAATGACTTAAAATACGTATGTTTTGAACTTATAAAGTACCCCATACTTAAACCGTACTCGTTCCCGAGTAAGATCATGACATACGGAACACTATATGCAAATAAAGACGCCTTGACTAGCTTTACAAACCATGTCATCATGGCATTAATCACTATTAAAGAAAGATGAATCATAACTCTCCAGACCGCTCAAAGGATAATGTGTTTCACTCAATCTCACATGATGTGCTTAGGCATATATCAATAATCATTCAAACTCAACAACCATGCAAAGATCTTACCATAAGCTTGTCAAGGCGTTCTTAATATCCACCACTTGTCAAAGAAAACTAAAACAGAAGATGTGAATCATGAGGTCTTTTTATAGGGTTGTAACGGGGATATGGGACATGGAAAGTATATACCATTGTGGGCAAACAGTAGGATGAAATGGCAAATAATATCCGGGGCGTCGAATTGTGCACTACTCAAAATACCTTCAACGCTTCACCAACTCATACTTTTCTTCCTATTTGCTCTTTTCCATGTAATATAACACTTTGATATTTCTAGCACTTTGTCTCCTCTTTCTAGGATAAGCTTTTCTTCACTTTTGAGCCAATTCTTACTTATATGCAACAAGGATGGCGAAGACTTTTGTCCCTTTCACTACCCATGAAAAGATCTTTCATAAGAATAATGCATTCCAAAATTGCACATTAACTCTTGAGAACATTCACACTTCTTCGGGGGAATACTTCATATTTGATTTCTTGATTCATTACTTCCATCACAACCTCGGATAAGGTCAAATGAGGCTATATCGCGGTTGTGATGAATTTTTTAGGGGTACCAAAGAAGAGAAAAAAAGGTAAGAAGTGGCTAATATAAGGGAAACATATATGAAGGTAGGAAATGCCACATAGGCTTAACAAAGAGGCCATCAATCATCTTCATAAACAAGTATATAAAATTAAATGAACGTGTAGTCTTGAAAAAGAGTCAATCACAAGTTCTAGATGAAACTAAGTATGTTGGAGATCACACAAAAATATAAAAGAAAATACACATGAAAATGCATGTGGATAGATCAAGAGCGATTTAAGTGGTTATGTCTGGCTAAGTCAATCATCAAAATTCAAAAAATAAAAACTCAAAGCAAAAAGATATCATTTAAAGCATCGTAGGCCTCCCCATTATCAAATACAAATGTTTCAATATATCAAGTCTCAAAAGGTAATACAGACTCTGTCCAGCTGAACTATCATAAATTCAAGCGGAAATACAGGGAAAATACTCAACAAAAACAAAAAACTAGAATGGGAAATGTGTGATAGGAAAGGGAAACATAAATTCTTGAGTGAGTAAAAACACCTCATACTTAAACTCCACATTGTCCCTAAAAAACCGTATAGATGAATATAAAGAATATAAATACTCTAGAAGGGGGGGGGGGTTGAATAGAGTATGAGAAATTTTCGCAAAAACCTATTTAAAGGCTTTGGAACTAATTTCAAGGCCTTAATGTCGATATGTGCTCTTTGTGACACAACTGGATTTCAAGGGCTTTGAAAGTGATTTCAAGTCCTTCACTCCAAAAACCTGCAGGACGATGTTAGTCACAATTAAGCAATATATAGTGCGAAAGTAAAAGATTGACACGGTGATATGTTTACAAAATTCAGCTCTAACGGCCTACTTCTCCGTCCTAGGGTTTCTTTTCCCGTAGGATCTAACTATCTATTATCTGCTTCAAAGAGTCCTAGATACAACCTCGAAGAAATCCCTTCTTCTCTCACTGTAGCCAATGCTACGATCTAGTTCCAACTCTTAACCTAGCAATAATAGCCTAGTTACTACGCAGAGTAACACACACTCTAGTATAACACTCTCTAGATATTCTAATGAGGCTCTCGTGTTTTTCTCTCTCTAGGGATGTAAGCTTTTGTAATCAAAGAGGAAGAAAATTTTTTGGAATGAATGAAGATGCTTTTGATTGCTTGAAAACTTAGATGAAGAACCGTATATGTGAATATAAGGGATATAAATACTCTAGAAGGGGGGGGGGGGGGTTGAATAGAGTATGAAACTTTTCGCAAAAACCTATCTCAAGGCTTTAAAACTGACTGTAAGTCCTTGATGTCGATCTATGCTCTGTAACACAAATGGCTTTCAAGGGCTTTGAAAGTGATTTCAAGGCCTTGACTCCTAAAGCCTGCAAAACAACGTTAGTCACAAATAATATTGACTCCTAAAGCCTGCAAAACAACGTTAGGCACTGTTGGTGATCCTCATATATTGCCTCCACCATCTGGATTGAGCATTTTTTGTTGCTCATGTCATTGATTTCAGCCTCCAACTTTTCTGCAAGACAACGCTCCTTGACTACGTCATATTCCTCAATGGTGAGAATAGTCGGCTCGACATGCGTAGGATAGAGAATAAACTTTAGCTGTACACTACGCTTGCAATTCATGAGCACATTTTCCACTTTTTCATGAGTGTATTAGGGCGGCGTCTTCAGTCAAGGGCAAAATTTTACTAGTGTGGAGAGGGTAAGAGCATTCATGAGATACATCTGATTTATCTTTGCATGCATTATAGACATGACTCATGATTAGTATCCATTCTTCGCATTGTGTCTAGCTGGAAGTCAGACATTTCTCGATTGAGAGAATTTAATTCCAACTCAAAACCATCTACCCTGGTTTCTGAGACAAAAGAAGTTAAAGGAACTATGGAGGAGGGGGTCAGTGCAACAACCTTGCCTTTTAAGATCCAAATCCAACAAGGGTTTTTTCTACGCCTAGTCTCTCCAAACAAGACTCATCTATTTTTCCATTTGACAATTGTTGATCCTCAGTGGATGTGTCAATTGAAAAGTGATCAAAGATCTTGGGCAGTAGATTCTCATATGGCAAAGGGATGGCTCGGGTGGAGCTTATGGTGGTGACCATATGGTTTCAGTATGAGGTTGGGCAAGTCAACATCCAAACCAAACATAATCAGATAGATCAGCTCCAGAGTCTGATCAATCAAAAGTTCTCTCAAATTTGCTCGAGGAATTACACATCTAACCAAAACAGTAAAAATATTTTTGGCGTGTAGGGTTAGGGAAGTGTGAGTAAGGTTGCGGGAGGTTGAGTTAGGAACCAGAAATTGCTCTTTAGCCAGTCGAACACTTTTAGACCGGGATGGGTGTTTAAGGGAAAGATCTGTAGGAATCCCTAAAAGCTCACACAAAACGATGGGAGTGAGAGAAATTGGAGTACCTTTAACCGTTGTCTCAAGGGTGAGGGTTCCCTTTTCCCTTTTTGCGACGAGGTTGACATATAACAACCTCGTGAGTCTTGTGAATGCAGTTTCTTCTTGGTTGAGAACCTTCTAAACGGAGCTATTTTAGCATGGAAACATAGGGGAGCTGAAGCGTCTCCAAAAATTTGGTGTCTACCAGATCACACAAGCACAAAGGGCGACTATGAAAGCCATCTAACCACGTTCCAGTAGCTTTGAAGTTGATGAACCACGAGGTTGGAAGTCCGGTGTGTAGTGAGATCTCAACATCGTCTAGGAACAATTGATCTTCTGTGACAGAGGTTACATGAGCAGAGTCTGTTTGGAAGGTTGAAGCAAGACGGTATGAGGTTTTCTTTGAGTTTCTCGTGGGAGTCATGGATTCGTTTGTGAGAGAAGTCAAAAGGGTTTTGGAAGATGAAAGAGTAAAGTTGGTGGGTATGCAAAAACATTAAAGAAGGAAAGAGATAAAAGAGGAGGGAGGAAGGTATTTAAAGGAGACAAGTCAAATCAATTTATGGCTTGTCAAGATTTTGAGAATCAAGGCCTTGAAAACCTAAATTGGTTTGCATGCATTCCTATTAAATCTCAACTACTTTTCAAAAAATCTTTGAATTTCAAAACAAAATCTTTCAAAATCATTTTAAAAATCCTTTCTTATAAAATTAATGATCAAATATCTAAAATGATATAAATCACTAAATAGATCCGTGATTTTCAATGTAGCCCTTGAATTCCGTTTCAAAGCTTTTGACTTGCATTTCAAGGCCTTGAAATGGAAAAGTGGGTTGCATAATAAGGAGGAAATAAAACGATTTACCCCCCCTAAATTAATGCTTCCTTGTTTAACATACCTAACTCTAATCTAATAAAAATGAATTGATCTTCAAGTATAGGGTTAGTAAAAATATTTGCAAGCTACAAGTTAGTCGATATAAAAGATATCGAAACATCACCTTTCTCAACATGATCACGTATGAAGTGATGCCTCACATCGATATTCTTTATTCTTGAATGCTGCACAAGATTTGTAGTAATCGAAATAGCACTAGTATTACTACATTTAATAGGTATACCTTTGAGATCAAATCCAAGATCACGAAGCTGTTGAGCTATCCATAGAATTTGTGCACAACAAGCTCCTACAACTATATATTTTGCCTCAGTTGTGGATAGGGCGACAGAGTTTTGCTTCTTGGAGTGCCAACCAGGGGCGGCCCTTAGGGGGGGCAGCCGCCCCACCCTCCAAAAAAAAATCGTTTTAAAATGGGTTGCGGCTTCTCGTTTATAAAAAAAATTTCTACGATTTATTAATTTTTTAAATATAAATATTCTTGTGTTATATTTAAATGTTGTTTTGGATGTTTCGCCGAAGTAAACGAAACTTCAAAAGAATTTTCCGTTTTAGGCTCGGAGTGAAATAATTCACCAAAATGCACGAGATTTGTTGTTTGAAGTAGAAGTGCGGTCTTAGACCGCACTATTATTTGTAAAACGCGTTGTCTAGGACAAAGATAATAAAAACACAAATAGTGGTGCGGTCCTATACGGCGGCTATAACGTTTTTGAAAGAAAAAAAACTAAAGAGGCGCGGTTATAGACGCGCCTATAGGGCAGCTATTTTTTTTAAAAAATTTTTTTTTGGAGCGGCCCACGACCGAGCCTTTAAATGTAATGTTTTTTTTTTGTATTTTTGTTTATTGTAAGTAGATGACATATTGACTTTGTTTTTATCGCTATTTTATTTTCCTATATATATTTATCGAAAATAAAATTTCGCCCCCCCTTTTAAAATCCCGCGGCCGCCACTGGTGCCAACTGATTATGGATGACCCTAAGAATTGGCAACATATAGAAGTACTCTTTCTATCGACCTTATAGCCTCGATACTCTTTTTGAATAACACTTTTACTGTCCTTGTCTTGATCAAGTGAAAGTGTGGAACTCGTAGGAGTTTTTTCTACCTTGGATTGATCCATTTTATACTTCTTAAGCAAGTCCTTGGTATACTTGCTTTGATTGAGAAATATTCCTTTATTTTCTTTTGTGACTTGAAGTCCAAGAAAGAAATTAAACTCTCCCATTAAGCTCATTTCGAATTCCCTACACATAATATCTGAAAGTTCCTTGCATAGAGAATTATTAGTAGCACCAAATAATATATCATCAACATAGATTTGCACTACAAAAATATTGTTGCTTTTGGTTTTGATATAGTTTTGTCAATCAAACCTCTTTTGAAATCATTTTCAAGGAGATACTTGGACAATCTTTCATACCAAGCTCGGGGAGCTTTCCTAAGACCATATAGAGCTTTGTCCAATTTAAAAACATGATCCGGAAATTCATCATTTTCAAAACTAGGAGGTTGAGCAACGTAGATTTCTTCTTCTAAGAAGCCATTTAGAAAAGCACAATTAACATCCATTTGAAAGAGTTTTATGTTCATGAAGGATGCAAAAGCAAGTAGCATACGTATGACTTCTAACCTTGCAACCGGAGCAAAAGTCTTCTCATAATCAATACCTGCTTCTTGGTTATAGCCTTGAGCTACAAGTCGTGCTTTGTTTCGAATAACCTTTCCATTTTCATCCAACTTGTTTTGAAATACCCATTTTGTGCCATGAAGGATTGTTGCTTAGGTCTAGACGTGAGGGTCCAAACTTTGTTTCTCTCAAACTCATTTAGTTCATTTTGCATGGCCATCATCCAACCAGGTTCTTGAAGAGCTTAAACATAGTTCTTGGGCTCTATGAGAGACACGAACGTTGAGAAAGCACATAAGTTGTTCACCCTAGATCGGGTTTGAACTCCTGTATTTGGATTTGAGATCACATTCTCTGATGGATGGTATGAAGAATGTTGAAATTTTCTCCTTTTGTAAGATGGAGAAGATCTAGAAGATTGGGGCTCATTTGCTCGACTAGATTCAGGTACCATTGTAGTATTGCCTTTAGATCCTATATCAAGGCCTTGAAGTTGAGTTTCAAGGCCTTGAAACTGACTTCTGACATTGCAGTTTTCCGTTTCAAGGTCTTGAAGATGCGTTTCAAGGTCTTGAGATTGTTCTCCAATATCTTGAATCTTTGCTTGCATATTCATTTCCTGAGCTTTAGGATCTTCTTCTCCATCAGAATTATGATCACCATTTTAATTTAGATTTAGATCTGCAAAACTATCACTCAAAGTACCATCATTGCTTTCATCAAATATAACATGAACACTTTCCTGAACGATTTTGGTTCGTCTATTATAAACACGATAAGCTTTGCTATTTGAAGCATATACAATGAAGATAGCTTCGTCACTACGTGCATCAAATTTACCAAGGTTGTCTTTGACATTATTATGGACAAAACAAGTACATCCAAAGGGTTTTAAATAGGAAATATTAGGTTTGCGACCCTTGAAGAGTTCATAAGGAGTCATTTTTAAAATAGAGCGAATTAAGCATCTATTCAAGATGTAATTAGCCGTGTTAACAACTTCAACCCGAAAACATTTTGGCAAACTATTTTCCAAAAGCATAGTCCTAGACATGTCCACTAGGGTGTGGTTCTTACGTTCCACAACCCCATTTTATTGAGGAGTTCTAGGAGCTGAAAAGTTGTGTGAAATACTATATATTGCACAAAATAAATCAAACTTAAGTTAGTCAAATTCTCTACCATGATCACTTCTAATAGAAACGATAGGTAGGTTTTTCAAAGTTTGCAACTCCTTACAAAGTTTTGAGGATTCAAACAAAGCTTCTAATTTTTCCCGTAGAAATGAGATCCACGTAAAACGAGAAAAATCATCCACAATGACAAGGATGTACTGTTTACCCTTGGGAGATTTGACACGCATAGGATCCCATGAATCCATATGTAAATGTTTAATGGGTCGAGAAGAACTTACAACCTTCTTTGGTTTGAATTAACTTGTTGTTTGTTTACCTTGTGTACAATCCTTACATAGTTCATCTACCTTGAAGTTTAGGTTTGGCAAACCACGTACCAAATCCTTTGAAAGTGGTTTCTTCATTGTATGCATGCTTACGTGACCAAGTCGTCTATGCCAAAGCCTTGGATTGACAGTCAACACCTTGATATACGTTAGCTTAGTTCCTGAAACTTGGTTAGTGCTCATTGAATAAACATTGTTGGATCCAGGAGTAGTAAGCACAACATCACCCGATATTTTATCTAGAACTTCACATTTTTCTGAATAAAAAATCACCTTATTGCCTTTATCACAAATTTGAGAGATACTGAGCAAGTTATACTTTAAACCGTCAATAAGATAGACATCATTAATGAAGTTAGATGAATTATAACCAATTTCACCAATGTCAATGATGTTACACTTTCCTTTATCACCAAACGTAATGGTTCCAGATGATTGCTTCTTTAGATCTAAGAACATTGAGCTTTTTCCACTCATATGTCTTGATCCACCACTATCTAATATCCATTTATGCTCCTTTACCTTGTTGATATCCTGCAAAACAGCAAACATCAACCTTTCCGGGTCGACCAAATTGGCATATTTTGGTCCATACTCAGGCACAAATATGTTTGGTGGTCTAGTACCTTTAGGAAGCCATATTTTCTTAACTTGTTTCCTTAAACATAGAGGATAAGTGTTCTAAAGATGAAAGAGTCATTTCTTCTATATGACCATGTTGATTTTACGTGACCCTTTTTTCAACAATAGATACATGTGGTTGTTGAATTCTTCCTTTAGCTTTAACAAAATTGGTAGTCATTTTTCTAGGAAAACTTATGTGATATAGTCTATACCATTTTTGTTAAGAGAAGATTGTTGCTCACCCATCATCCTTTCGAGATTGGCTTTCGAATGAGTGAATTGAATAAGTGCCGTCTCTTGGTCTTGAAACGTCACAATTAGATCAATCTTTTCTTTCTCTAGTTCGATATAGTCTCGATGGAGAGAAGAGAGATTGCCCTTGAGAATCACATTTTCTGATTCCAAGGCCTTGATATTGATATCAAGGTCTAACTTTCCAGTCTTAAGATTTTCGATTTCCAGAGAAATCTCACTTAATTGTTTCTCTTGTTTGAGAATCTTTCTCTTAAGGAACTTATCCTTACCCTATGTTCTTTATCACATATGATTATGTAATTAAGGAATTTTGTGAGTTAAAGTTCAGATTGCGACATAATCCTACTTACCACACCATCAACATAGTGATTTGGGTATTCTTCATGATCGTCCATTAAGCACAAGTTTTCTTGTTCTTTCTCGTCTTCTGATTCATTTGTAGAATCCGAGTCACTCCATGATGCTACCATAGCTTTCTTCTTTCGATCATTCTTCTTAAAGTTGTTCCTCTTCTTTTGTGGACAATCCTCTACAAGATGATCTACTTCACCACATTCAAAGCAAGTCAATACCTTGGTTTTTTTTTATTAGGGTTAGAAAACTTACCTCGAGGTCTTGATGTTCGCAGATAATCTTTATTGATTGCGAACTGCTTCTTTATTTGAAGAATTTTGGCAAGACCCCTTGAGATCAAGGCAAACGGATCTTCCTCATCTTCACCATCACTATCTTCCTCCTCTGATGGCATATCGTCCTTCTTGGATCTTAGAGCTAGGTTCTTTGTGTTTGATGGGAGATCTCCATCTTCTACACCAAGAACCATTACATGGGTAATAAGTTTTCCAAGAAGGTCGTCTAGAGGAAGTGTTGTGAGATTTTGAGCCTCTTCTACTACAGTCACCTTTGGTCCCCACTTGGCTTTAGGTAAGCTCCTTAGAACTTCCCTTAATTTCTCTTCATTTGTGAAGACCTTTCCAAGTGAGTCGAGGTTGTTCACGATCTCGGTGAATCGTGTGAACATTTCTTTGACTGATTCGTTAGAGTTCATCTTGAATAGCTCATATTTTGTGAGGAAGATGCTTATCTTTTCTTCCTTGACTTGACTTGTTCCTTCATACGTGACAACTAGTTTGTCCCATATTTCTTTTGCACTCTTACATGATGAGACACGGTTGAATTCATTTGCATCTAATCCACAATAGAGCAAGTTCATGGCCTTGTAGTTCTTTAAAACGCTATCCAAGTCGGTTTGAGTGAAGTCTGCTTCCTTTTTTACAACTAGGACTCCTTCAATTGTGGTTGTTAGGATTTTAGGGCCATTTTGAATGATGCTCCATAGTTCCATGTCCTGATCAATAACAAACATTTGCATTAGTGCTCTCCAATGGGAAAAGTTGTTGCCGCAAAAGAGTGGTGGTCGAGATGTGGATCTTCCTTGAGCAAATCCTACATCACCTATAGAGTTCATGATTAGTCTCAATGATGGTTAAATCAACATACGTGATTCTAGATCTGATACCAATTAAAGAACCGTATAGGTGAATATGAAAGATATAAATACTCTAGAAGAGGAGAGGTTGAATAGATTATGGGAACTTCTCGCAAAAACCTATTTCAAGGCTTTGAAACTAATTTCAAGGCCTTGATGTTGATATGTGCTGTTTGCGACACAGCTGAATTTCAAGGGCTTTGAAAGTGATTTCAAGGTCTTGACTCTGAAAAGCTGCAGGACGATGTTAGTCACAATTAAGCAATATATAGTGCGGAAGTAAAAGATCGACACGGTGATATGTTTATGAAGTTCAGCTATAATAGCCTACGTCTCCGTCCTAGGGTTTCTTTGCCCGTAGGATCTAACTATCTATTATCTGCTTCAAAGAGTCCTAGATACAACCTAGAAAAAATCCCCTTCTTCTCTCACTGTAGCCAATGCTACGATCTAGTTCCAACTCTTAACCTAACAATTATAGCCTAGTTACTTCACAGAGTAACACACACTCGGGTATAACACTCTCTAGATATTCCAATGAGGCTCTCGTGTTTTTCTTTCTAGGAAACTAAGCTTCTATAAACTAAGAGGAAGAAAAACTTTTGGAACGTATGAAGATGCTTTGGATCGCTTGAAGACTTAGATGTTTCCGTGTAAGCTTGTTGCCTCTTTAATCGCCATCTTCATTTATAGTCTTCGATGGAGAAGTCTTCTAGCCGTTGTAAGAGGACCGTTGTGAAGTTCTTCTTTCTCCATGGAAAACGGTGCTAGGTTGAGATGAATTAGCCGTTGTAAGATCTTCTATCTTCTTCATCTCTTTGACGCACGTTTAGAGTCTTCTTTGAGATCTTCTCTTGAAAATGCCGTTGGAGATCTTCTCGTTAAAGTGCTTATATCAAGCTCCGAGATCTTCCAAGGTGTTGAGGATCTTTGGTTGAAGATATCTTTCTTTGATAGACGTTGAAGATCTTCCTTGGATAAGAGATGTTTGTGAGATCCGTTGGAGGAAATCTTCTATCTTGCGTCGGTTAAGATCTTTCCAAGATCTTTTCTTGATATCTTGTTTGAAGATCTTCCGTTGATCCTTGGTAGATTTGGTTGTAGAGATTGAATCTCGATTTTGAAATGTTTCCAGCCGGTGTATCCTTTGTATCGCGTTCCAAGGCTTCAACCTTGAAATGGTATTCAAGGCCTCCGTATTGAACTCTTGGGTTACTTTTCAATCTCTACGCTTGTCCCTTGTAACGTGTTTCAAGGCCTCCATTCCTCCTTTGAAATGCTCTTCAAGGCATGCACATATTTAACAAGCACAAAATCAAACCACACAATCTAGAAATATAATCAATATTTGTTAGTATATAAATCGCTCATAATAGTAAGTCTTCCATCATCACATATACAAATATATACTCAAGGTAGAGTTATCAATCTCCCCCTTGATGGAAGACAAAACAAATATCGTACATGCATTTGATGTTAGCGATGTGTATGTAATAATAACGAAAAATAAAATGCAGAATGCAAAAATATCGGATCACACATATAATATCTCCCCTTTGTCTTTCAACAAGGGAGAAAAAGCAGTTAAAGCACAGGAGTTTAAAAGTTATTGGAAACCCACAAAGTGTATTTCCAAAAACAAAAAACGTTTAAAAGGCAAGTCCCACAAACAGAATTTCAAGGCCTTGAAATCAAAACCAAGGATGCTTTGAAATCCAAGTCAAGGCCTTGACATCCATTTCAAGGCCTTGAAATTACTTTCAAGACTTTGAAAGGCTACTCTTGGTTCCATTTGGGATTCATACGATCCTCTCCTCGAAGTTTATCGTAGCACTTCTTCTTCCATCGGGCATGGGCATTATCCAAGTCGATGATTTTCATGTATTCATCCACTCTTCGTTGATGCTTTTGGTTCTTGTACTTTTTCACCACGCCATATTCCTCGATATGATGAATATCTAGATCCTCGGCAACCGGTTGACGAATGGGGCGAACCTTTACCGTTTTGTAGTACTGAAGCATGATTTCTTCTGCTTGTTTCCTATTTGCTTCAACATCTTCCTCTGTTAAGGGCTTAAGGCTTCTTGCAGAGGTAAAAGAGAGTGCATTCACATGGAACATCTGGTTAATTTTCTGGTGCATAATCGCCAACAGGTCCTGTGATTCATCCATCTTATCTGTGATTTCGGACCTAAAATCCAGAATTTCCTTTCTCAGAGATTCCAGACCAAATTCCACTACATTAAGCCTCTAGCATGTAGAAGACGAATCAACGCATTGTTCCTTCATGATCCACTCTCCAGTGAGTGTCCATTCAATCCCTATGCTTTCAAAAAAATCCCCATCAATCTCTCCAAAAACAAAATGTTTTTCCTCATCAGGATTATCAACAGAGAAATAACCAAAGATTTGTGGAAGCAAATTTGCATAGGGGAGAGGAGTATCACTGAGGGCATTGATCATGTGAAGCATGTGGTTAAGGATAATGCTGGGTTAGTCAATATCTAAACCATTCAATACGTGATACAGAAATGTAAAGAGTTGACTAGTCAGCAAATCCTTGGACTTTATTCTCAAAACAACACATCTCACAAGTATAGCAACAATAATTATGGCTTCGAGAATGGGAGATGTCAGGGTAGGCTGTAGAGGAGAGTTTGGTAGGAGAAACTGTTCTTTTGCCAATATATCAGATCTGGCTTTGTGAGGGTGGTCGTAAGAGGTAAAGGTGGGAAGCCCTAAATTTTTGCGATAAATAGAGAAGAAAGGGCAATGGTTTTACCTTTTACCACCGATTCGAGGATTAACTCCCCTCTTTCCCTTCTTGCAGTAAGATTGACAAAGAACAGCCGGGTCAATCTTGAATAAGCCAATTCTCCTAGATTGAGGATTTTCTAGATGGAGCATCCTCTTAGCAGAGTGATGCATGGGATACCAAGTGAGAGGAAAAATTCCAAATCCACTAACTCACACATGCAAAGGGTTCGATCTTTGAACCCGTCAAGCCATTTTCCACCAGCGGTGTGACTTCTAAACCAGTTGGATGGCAATCCTGTCTGAGCACAAATTTAAAAATCTTCCATGGGAGCAGGAGAGTCAGAGTCAGAGTCAGATGAGATATGAACAATCTTGGAGCGTTTGGTAATCGAAGATGATGCTTAATCAATTGATTGACGCTTGGAAGCCATGGAGTTTGTTTGTGAAAGAAGCCGAAGGGGTTTTAGAAGATGAAAGAGTAAAGCTGATGGGTTTGCACGATAGTTGAAGGCGGAAAGAAATAAAGAAGAGAGACGAGTGGTATTTAAAGGGAGAATGTCAAATCAATTTATGGTTTAACAAGATCTTGAAGAAATCAAAGATCTTGAAAACCGATTTTGATTTGCATTCGTTCCTATTTAATAACCACTTTTCAAAAAAAAATTATTTGAATTTGAAAACAAAGACTTTTGAAAACATTTTAAAAGTGCTTCTTTAAAATAATTTAGTGATCAAATATCTAAAAGATATTAACCAATAAATTGATCAGTGTTTTTCAATGTGGCCCTTGAATTTCGTATCAAGGCCTTGAAATTAAAAAGTGGGCTACATTATAAGAAGGAAATAAAACGATTTACTCCCCCTAAGATAATGCTTCCTTGTTCAACATACCAAACTCTAATCTATTAAAATTGAATTGATCTTCAGGTAGAGACTTAGTAAATATATCTGCAAACTGCAAGTTAGTTGATATAAAATATATCGAAGCATCACCTTTCTCAACATGATCACGTATAAAGTGATGCCTCACATCGATATTCTTTGTTCTTGAATGCTGCACAAGATTTTTAGTAATTGAAATAGCACTAGTATTATCACATTTTATAGGTATACCTTTAAGATCAAAGCCAAGATCACGAAGTTGTTGAGCAATCCATAGAATTTGTGCACAACAGGCTCCCACAGCTATATATTCGGCTTCAGTCGTGGATAGGGAAACAAAATTTTGCTTCTTGGAGTGCCAATTAATTATGGATGACCCTAAGAATTGGCAACATCTAGAAGTACTCTTTCTATCGACCTTATAGCCTACAAAGTCAGCATTCGATTAGCCAACGAGGTGAAACGAGCTTAAACGTGGATACCATAACCCTAAATCCTTAGTGCCATTGAGATACCAAAATATCCTTTTCACAACTATCAAGTGTGACTCTTTAGGATCAGCTTGAAATCTTGTACACATGCACATACTAAACATAATGTCAAGTCGACTAGCAGTTAGATATAACAAAGAACCGATCATACCTCGATACTCCTTTTGTACAACACTTTTACCGTCCTTGTCGTGATCAAGCGAAATTGTGGAACTCGATCATAGGAGTTTTAACTACCTTGGATTGATTTATTTTATATTTCTTCAGCAATTCCTTGGTATACTTGCTTTGATTGAAAAAATACCTTTCTTTGCTTGTGTAACTTGAAGTCCAAGAAAGAAACTTAACTCTCCCTTTAAGCTCATCTCGAATTCCCTACACATAAATATGAAATTCCTTACATAGAGAGTCGTTAGTAGCACCAAATAATATATCATCAACATAGATTTGTACTACTAGAATATCGTTGCCTTTGGTTTTGATAAATAAAGTTTTGTCAATCAAACCTCTTTTTAAATTATTTTCAAGGAGATATTTGGACAATCTCTCATATCAAGCTCGAGGAGATTGCATAAGACCATAAAGAGCTTTATCCAATTTGAAAACATTATCCGGAAATTCATCATTTTCAAAACCAGGAGGTTGAGCAACGTAGACTTCTTCTTCTAAGAAGCCATTTAGAAAAGCACATTGACATCCATTTGAAAGAGCTTTATGTTCATGAAGGATACAAAAGCAAGTAGCATATGTATGACTTCTAATATGACAACCGGAGCAAAAGTCTCCTCATAATCAATACCTTATTCTTGGTTATAGCCTTGTGCTACAAGTCGTGCTTTGTTTTGAATAACCTTCCCATTTTCATCCATCTTGTTTCGAAATACCCATTTTGTGCCAATGACGGATTGTTGCTTAGGTCTAGACGTGATGGTCCAAACTTTGTTTCTCTCGAACTCATTTAGTTCATTTTGCATGGCCATGATCCAATCGGGTTCTTGAAGAGCTTGAACATAGTTCTTGGGCTCAATAAGAGACACAAATGCTGAGAATGCACATAGGTTGTTAACCCTAGATCGGGTTTGTACTCTTGCGTTTGGATCTAAGATCACATTCTCTGGTGGATGGTATGAAGAATGTTGAAATTTTCTCCTTTTGTAAGATGGAGAAGATCTTGAAGATTGGGGCTCATTTGTTCGACTAGATTCAGGTACCGTTGGAGTATTGTCTTTCGATCCTATATCAAGGCCTTGAAGTTGAGTTTTAAGGCCTTGAAATTGACTTCTGACATCGCAGTTTGTCATTTCAAGGTCTTGAAGATACGTTACAAGGTCTTGAGATTGTTCTTTGGTATCTTGTATCTTTTCTTGCGCATTCATTTCCTTAGCTTAAGGATCTTCTTCTCCATCAAAATCGTGATCTCCATGTTGATTCAGATTAAGATCTGCAAAACTTTCACTCAAAGTACCATCATTGCTTTCATCAAATATAACATGAATATTTTCCTCCACGATTTTGGTACGTCTATTATAGGCATGACAAGCTTTGTTATTTGAAGCATATCCAATGAAGATAGTTTCATCACTACGTGCATCGAATTTACCAAGATTGTCTTTGTCATTATTATGGACAAAGCATTTACATCCAAAGGGTTTAAAATAGGAAATATTAGGTTTTCTTCCTTTAAAGAGTTCATAAGGAATCTTTTTTAAAATAGGGCGCATTAAATAACTATTCAAGATGTAGTTAGCCGTGTTAACAGCTTCAGCCCAAAAACGTATTGGCAAACTGATTTCTAAAAGCATAGTTCTAGACATGTCCTCTAGGGTGCGGTTCTTACGTTCCACAACCCCGTTTTGTTGAGAAGTTCTTGGAGCTGAGAAGTTGTGTGAAATACCATATTTTGCAAAAAAACAAATTAAACTTTAGTTGATCAAATTCTCTACCATGATCGCTTCTTATCGAAACAATAGGTAGGTTTTCAAAGTTTGCAACACCTTACACAATTTTGAAAACTCAAACAAAGCTTCAGACTTTTTTCGTAAGAATAAGATCCATGTAAAATGAGAAAAATCATCCACAATGACAACGATGTACTGTTTACCCTTGGGAGATTTGACACGCATAGGACCGCATAGATCCATATGTAAATTTTCAATGGGTCAAGAAGAACTTACAATCTTCTTTGGTTTGAATAAACCTCTTTGTTTACCTTGTGTACAAGCCTTACATAGTTCATCTACCTTGAAGTTTAGGTTTGGCAAACCACGTACGAAATCCTTTGTAAGTAGTTTCTTCATCGTATGCATGCTTACGTGACCAAGTCTTCTATGCCAAAACCTTGGATTATCAGCCAACGCCTTGATACATGTTAGTTTAGTTCCTGAAACTTGGTTAGTGCTTATTGAATAAACATTGTTGCATCTAGGTGCAGTATGCACAACATTACCCGATGTATTATCTTGAACTTCACATTTTTCTGAATCAAATATCACCTTATTGTCTTTATCACAAATTTGAGAGATACTAAGTAAGTTATATTTTAAGTTGTCAACATGATATACATCATCAATAAAGTTAGATGAATATAACGTCTGGAATTTTTATTCCGGTTAGTGAGCAAGTTATCGACCTTCCCGCAGGCACGACTCAGTCTTTCCGCAGGCAAGAGGTGCTGAGTGGCGGGTTTTATCCCGAAAATCTTGTTCCGACCCTTCGTTATCACATCCTTGTCATTCGGACCCCTCGTTTCCTAGTGCGAGGTGACAATGAGGTCAGCTAACCCCTTGTTCCGCTCCCACCTTTACAGCCTAGTCCTCTCTCTCTCCTCTCACTCTTCATTCACGTTGGTTCTTTCCCCCTTCTTCCCTTCACTTGAGCTCTCTTTCCTCTTCTTTCTTTGGATCTTCTTGAGTGTGGCCAGAAGTGGAGAGCTCTATGATTCTGTTTGGTAAGTATTTTCTTCTCCCTCCCTGCTTCTTCCTTGCTGCATAGCTTCCTCTTGTTCTCTCCTTCTCCATTGCCAAGGATGAAGCTTTGGAAGTGAGTTCTTCCTGATCATTGAATGCATGTGTTCTAAGCTCGATTTGGTCATGAGGGAGAACCTTGATACAATGGATGATGTTTGGAGAAGATCCAGCAAGAGGAGGCCATTGGAGCCCAAGATCCACAGTCAAAGTCGACCCTCTACTAGTGGACCGCGGGGGTGGATCTTTAGGCCGCGAAGCCGGCCATAACCCTGAGCTGCAGGGGAGGCCAACATGACCCGTAGAGGCGGCCAACATGAGCCGCACGGGCGATCAGCAGAAGCCGCATAGGCGGCTCTCTAGGCAACAGGGGCGGCCACGGGCTCAATAAGCATGTCCTTGCGGTCTTCTTCTCTAGTTTGCAGCTTTGCTTCCTTCTTCCGCGCCCGTGTCCTTTTGTTGGTGAGTACCACTCCCTTGAGCATGTGTCCATAGTTGATCTTAGGGAGTGTTTATGTTAGTATCATGCTAGGTTGGACCTAGGATAGTGGTGAAAGCCATGTAGTGGCTTTTGAGACCTTAGGCGAAAGTGATGAGCATGTTGGACTTCATAGGCTTTTACATTGTTCTTGACTATTGAGTATGATCATAAGAGAGTTAGTAGGCTGCTGAGAGATTTCCCCATGTGTTGAGTGAGATGTGAGTATGATAGATTCTAGGATACGGTCCTAGAATGAGAGTCAAATGATCTTCCGTAGATCGTTTGTCTGAGATGCCTTAGACTTTTGAGTTGAGCGAGTTGTTGATATATATCCTCTTGTGAGTAGGTTGTGGGCTTCTTCCCAAGAGAAGCGACAATGTTGTGAGTTGGGTGTGAAGACGAGGTAAGTCTCCGGACTTACGTAGCTCGTATTCCATGTATTAGTTTCGATGCGTATTTGGTGGTGTGTGTTTTAGTATTGTTTATGTTATAACAACAAAACCGGAAATAGGACGACCTTTATATATTGATATTTGGCCAAAGTGTATGATAACGGGCGGTGACAACAATGCCTTGCTCTTGCGGAGAGCTAGGGGGTTCTTGGTGACTAGCCCGGGCAGTTAGATGGCCAGATGCATCAGTGCCATTCCTTGACGGTGAGTAGGAACCGAGGCGAGATCATGCGGTAATTCTCGTGTCACAAACGAAAGTTGAATTAGAACGGGATATGACTTAATAATAAAAAAAATAATGAACCGGGCTTGTGTGTTTTGGAGCATGTTGCGTGTTTATGATTAATTATGTGTGTGTGTGCCATCGCCTTGTTTCTAATACTTTGAATATTAGCTAACGGTTTATACAGATGTTCGCTCAAAAGTGTGCGTCACTAGTTTTAAAATTTATATCTAGAACTTAAAGCAAAGCGAACCCGCAGTGTACGGATCAGCTGTAGTAAGGCAAGAAATTCCATAGTCGAACTCAGGGATTTGGTGAGAATAAAATCTAATTCAGTTATCTAACAAAGTGCAAAAGCTTTTGTGATTAATAAAGGAGGAAAATGATTCCAAGGATTCAAGTAGCCGACTGCGGCTTTCGATTCAAGACACTTCTAAAGATCAAAGGACAAAATTTATATTGCCAATGTTATGTGTTTCAAAGGTAGATATCATACGGTGAAGTTTCGAAACCTATTTGTCTAATCCAAAGGCTCCCTCTATAAAGGTTGTTGAGGCTGCAATATATAAAGATCCAAGGACAAGAATTACACTCAAACTAACTACCCAAAACCCCAGGTGTGACTCTCCAAGGTAAAGATAGAAAGCACACTTAAAACCTTAATAAAGGATGTTGAGTCTCTCTATTACCCAATTCTTGTAATCTTAATCTATTAAATGTAGAATCAATGATGAAGTCTCTTCATACACTCAAATAGAGGTTAAAAAGGTTAAGCAAGATTGGGATTTTGGCAAGGATTAACTTTGGTTAAAGAATAGTTCAATTAAAGATCGTCAGGGGAATAAATCGACTGGATCTTGATTAAATCGTCCGATTTTCTCAAGAACAGGACGATTTTCCTGTTGTCGCAAAGTTAAAATCTAAACTCTCAGGGTCCAAATTTTTTAATGAGTTCAGTCTATCATTATCTAAGCCTCAATCATCAACTATTCTCCCCAGAATCACAAAGGTTTTAGCCAACCATTTTCAAAATCAAATCAAAATTGAGATTGAGTGAATAAATCAAATAAACCTGAATCTTGAATAAAAACTTAATAATCTCCAAATGCGTAAACTAAATTCAAATCTAATCAAAGTATCTCTCAAATTACTCAGTAATATGTTCACAAATCACAAGAATCACAAGGGAAACAAAGAATCTCACAAATAATGATCAAGATTGACTTCCCGGCTAATTCTCTTCAATCCTATTCTAAGAATCTTCAATCTCTCTCAAACGTGTAAAGATTTCCCGCTGCGGAACCCCCGTTTTCGTTCCTAGGGTACCAATCTATAGATCCTTGCTAATGGGCCGCTTGGCAAAACACTTCTCTAGCCTAAAAGTGATGGGCTTTGAGTCGTCTTTATCCTTGGGCTGAAAGGTAGAAAAATCGTGCTAGTCGATTTACAAGGAAAACCGTACAATTTTATGAACGAAAAATGGTCCGATTTTTATGCAGATTGGCACGATTTTCTTCAACAGGGAATGCTCATCTTTTGGCTTGTTTCCTTCCTCCCTTTTGTGACTCTTTTCCGCAAGTCCTTTGCTCTTTGTGATTCCTCTAAGACTCCTTAAGCTTCCCTAATAGCCTTAGATGCTCTTTGCTCCACTTTTGCTTCCAAATCTACCGAATTTACCTACAATTCAACCAAAACTCGTGTAGACCTCTATTTCTAGAATATAAATGAATAAAGCTTAAAAGGTACACAAGTTCCCTCTAAATGTAGGGTAAATCGAGGTAAACCTCTACAATATGCATGATTATAATGGTATATAATTCATGTCATCAAAATACCCCATACTTGCCCCTTGCTTGTCCCCAAGAAAGATTCAAACCTAGAATACAAGATGTCATGGATTATATATATGAAAACTGAAAAACCTTTTGTTTGGTAGTGCTTCTTTTTATTGGATCACCCTCAAAAATGATGTTTCAAGACATAGGAAGACAAGGCATGTATCAATGATAATAATAATATAAATTAACTCTCTTTTCCTTCTCAAAAACACAAATAAAAGACATGATAAAGATGTAGAGGCAATTAAAATCAAACAAGTCTAAGCCATGAAGTCTTAAAATACATGCATAGAAGTCTCAAGGTCTTCCAATCAAAGAAAAGGTCTAAGAAACGTGTTAAAGGAGGGGATTCTTTTAGGGAATTGTGGTGCTAATCCGGGAAAGAGGAACAACATAATACCTTCAAGAACTTTACTTCACCACACATGCTTTGCATGTAAAAGCTTTGCTTTCTTTATACTTTACTTTTTTTTTTAGAGTATGGACAGTGGTGCACAATAACCGAAGCCTAGCAGATCGGCATTTCTCAATTTCGAGATGCCTCAAACCCTTGATGCACATACCATATCCCGTTAGGATTTTTCGTTCAATCGGACTTTGGCAAGACACAAACACCCGGCTATGTGAATGGTGCCGAGTTACTCATCCTCATGTTCAACGTCCCCAAACTTATAATTTGCTAAACTTTCACTTAACACATTTTTATTGGCCCTCCCACATCAAACATGCCTTTTTCTCTCACCTATCCTAATTCCCGGATGGTAAAAAGAGGGTCAAATATTTCATTGAGGAGCTAGCATGAACAAGAAATGAATTAGAGAAGGAGTGAATTGCCTTGGTCATTTTTATATGATGCAAAAGAACTTATAATATAGCTTCGACCATTATTTCATTCTCTTATCAAAACATCAAAATCATAAAAACCATTCATGTGTTCAAGTAAGAAAAGTAAGCTCATTCATGCTATAATTAAAATCTCAACATAACCATGTCATCTTTTTGCCTTTTTCACATCACAATTCTCATCATAGAGGTCATTTCCATCATAAGAAGCACAAAGTTTTTTGAAAACTCATAATTTTTTTTTGAAAGAAAGCATGCAAATGCGAATGCCATAGTGGAAAGCAAGTAGTGCAAGAGTTATTACAAGCCAAATCATGAATGCAATACAAAGTGCATAGAGTGCTAAAATGAAGTAAAAGAGATTGTAAGTACCCCCACCCCATACTTAATCTTCACATTGTCCCCAATGTGAAAAATCAAGCATGAGATGGAGAAAAATACTTACAATATAAAAGGAGTGGGATCTCAATCCTCGTTCGGTGGCGGTGGTGGAGGATATGGACACATCGGTGCACTGGGATCATAGAAGTGGCCGAACTGATGGTAGTACATGTCTCTCATCTAGCCATCATAGGAGGAGTGTCTAGCATCCGTCTCCTGCCGGTACGCCTTGAACTGAGTGTTCAGAGCGTTGTAGTCGGTCTGGAGGGCCTGATAATCTGAGCACATATCATGGTAGTCGGTGAGTAGACCCTGGAAACTAGAGACTAAGTCTCTAAAATGTCGGGGAAGTCCATGTCCTCGTCCATGTCCTCTACCGTGGCTAGGAGCGTGTGAAAAGGAATGACGGGGTGGCTGCATCTTATCCTCCGTCTCCTCGGTGCCTCTACTAGTCCGGCTAGGTCCTGCACTATGAGTATCGGTATCCATGGCATCCGTGGCATGTCCACTATAAGTGTCACTCTCGAACTCTAACATGTTCCCCCTAGTGTACTCCATCCTCATGATCCTTCTCATCCTCAGTATCAACTGCATCATCATCATAATAACAAGAAGGAGGAGCTACCTCCTCAAGCATGAGTACAAAAGTCTCCTTCCAATTCCTCTTGTTCCGAATGGTGTATTCAGACTTCCACACTATCTCGGAGGGCTTCTTTTGTGGATCCTTTGCCCACGACATGGGCACATGAAGAGTTCCTCTCCCTCGAGGAATCAAGACCTGTCTCGCTACCAATCTCTGTGATCCTAAGGGTTGGGCACTCTCAGCTAAAGTGCAATCTGAAAAATCTAACTCCAATGCCTTTGCCACATGAGTGACAAGGCCTCCAGCACATATGTCGCCCTTTGCCTTGTTGGCTATCTTTCCTAGATAGTCAGCAAGCATAGAGGTGATGTCGGGAATGGTGCTACAAGTCATACAGTACAGGATAAAGAGCTCATCAGCCTTGAGCTTTTGTGGGGTCTCCGTCCGTGCAAACAAGCTCTCACTAAGAATCCTATGCACTACCTTAAAGGAAAGGTTGTACATACTAGTCTCTTTCGAATTTCCGGGTCTCCACTTATCACCACCATACTCTCCTACTGAGATGGTTTTCCAAAAGGCACTAGCACTCACTCCTCTCGCGAATGTTCTTGTATAAGAGTAGGGAAAACCAAACAAATCCCCAAAATCATCAATAGTCATAGCATGGTTTTGGTTCATGAGGCAGAAAGACACCATCCTCTCTCTAGGATCATGCTCAAATGTACTTAGGAATTCTAGGGTGATCTCGGTGTAAGCATCTTCCCTAATCATGGCAAAATGACTCAGCCCAACTCTATCTAACATCATGTCCACATCCTCTCGAACAAACAAGGAGTCTAAGTCATCTAGCGCAATGTATCGAGGAGGGGTGAAGGGACGATCTAAGAGACATTCATATCTCTTTTTATGTTTTGAGAGGGGAGGGGGGAGTTTTGGTTTGGCTTGAGAGGGTGGTGGCGATGGGGGAGGGGGTTTGGAAGAAGATCCTTTCTTCTTCCCCGTATTTCGAGTGATTCTTTTCAAAGTCTCCATTCTGCAAGGAAAAATCGTGTTGTTCTATGAGAAAATCGAACGATTTTTCTGGGTTGACACGATTTTTCTTTCGATTTCAACAATTCTCACAATTCTGTAAAGTTTTGAGCAATCTATCACCACACACAGTCTCCTATGGTTGTTTCTAATCAAACCCCTCAATCAATCTCAGCAAACAAACAATCTCTAATCAAGAATCAAAATCGAGCGAAAAACTTAGGTTTCGAATTGAAAAACCTGAATTCCGGATGGATGAGTCGTTTGCCAAGCTTGTTGTTACTAGATCCTTGTTCCTTATCGAAAATGCTTCAGTTTAGGCTCAAGAATCGTTCAAAACGATTAAGGAATGAGTAGATGAGAGGGTGGGCGATTTTCGGCTCTTTGGGACAAATGGAAATCGGGAATGAAGAAGTGTGGAATGAGAGAATCGAGTGGTGAAGGCTTTATATAGGCCGGACGTTTTATGAAGAAAATCGGCCGATTTTTGTGGTCAATTGATTTGTCGGGACGATTTTTCTTCACTTTCTCAGCTCAAGGAAGAAAATCGGTCGATTTTTCTTAGAGGGGTATATCTGAGGGACGATTTTTCTCCCTGTTGCCAAAAATCGTCTTTCTCTGTTCCTAAATCGAACGATTTACTTTGTAGCTCGATTTCTTTCCTTCTTTTCTTTGAAGATTGCAATTTGAACTATTTTGTATCCCCTAACTTCGTTGATTTCTCAATTTGGACCTAATTCCTGCGATTTTTGACACAAACAAACCAAGAGTGCATCGAGGAACAAACAAAAGAAAAAACAAAAGAAGCAAAACAATTAAACTAAGCTAAACTAAGTGACAAGAGAAGAAAAGAGTTATACTAGCATGGCTTGCCTCCCAAGAAGCGCTTGATTTATCGTCTTTAGCTGGACGGTGTTTGTTTTGGTGTTCAATGGAGGAGGATAGGGGCTATCTCCTCAACCGGGACTTCCGGTGTGTACTTCTTCAACCGTTGGCCATTTACTTTGAAACTTCCGCTTTGTTCACCCCATACTTCGACTGCACCATGGGGGAAAATTCGTTTAATTACATAAGGTCCTGTCCAACGGGATTTAAGCTTACTTGAGAATAGTCGAAGCCTTGAGTTGATTAGAAGAACTTGATCTCCTTCTTTCAAATCCTTTAGGATGATGTGCTTATCATGCCAACGCTTCGTCCTTTCCTTGTAGATCTTTGCGTTCTCATACGCATTTAGCCGGATCTCGTCTAGCTCGTTGATGTCCAAGAGCCTCTTCTCTCCGGCTTCTTTCATGTCAAAGTTGAGCCACTTGACAACCCAATATGCTTTATGCTCTAGCTCTACAGGAAGATGACAAGATTTACCATAAAAAATGTTATATGGAGTTGTACCTATTGGTGTCTTAAAGGCAGTCCTGTATGCCCACAGTGCATCGTCGAGCTTCATCGACCAGTCCTTCCGTGTTTTAAAGACAGTTTTCTCTAAAATTCCCTTAATCTCTCTATTGGATATTTCAACTTGTCCGCTGGTTTACGGATGGTATGGTGTAGCTATCTTATGGGTCACCCCATACTTAGCCAATAGAGTCTCAAATCGACGGGTTGTGAAGTGCGTTCCTCCATCACTAATGATGGTTCGGGGAGTTCCAAACATTGGGAAGATCGTTCTATTGAAGAACTTCACCACTACCATTGCATCATTAGTAGGAGAAGCGATTGCTTCTACCCATCTTGAGACATAGTCTACGGCTAGGAGTATGTACTGGTTTCCACAAGAGGATGGGAATGGTCCCATAAAGTCTACTCCCCATACATCAAATATCTCCACTTCTTGTATGCTGTTGAGGGGCATCTCATTCCTCCTAGAAATATGACCTGTCCTTTGACAAGCATCACAAGCAACAACATATTTTTGTACATCTTTGAATAAGGTAGGCCAAAAGAAACCGGAACGAAGTACCTTAGCACAAGTTTTGTGGGAACTAGCATGTCCTCCACAAGGTAGAGAGTGACAATGGCGGATGACAATTTCCACTTCATCTTCCGGAATGCATCTTCTATATATGCCATCGGGACCTCTTTTGAAGAGAAGAGGTTTGTTCTAATAGAAATGCCGGACGTCCTTAAAGAACTTCTTTCTTTGAGCATATGAAAGTCCGGGGGGAATCTCCTGACAAACAAGGTAATTTACAATGTCAGCAAACCATGGATCGTTACCTTTCGAGATATGTTGAAGACACTCTTCAATCTCGTGTAGTTGTTCGTCAGGAAATAAGTCGTCTATAGGGAGCTCATCCGCCTCGTTGGTGAGGTGTGGAAGACGACTAAGGTGGTCATCAACTGAATTTTCTGAGCCCTTCTTGTCACGGATCTCTAGATCGAACTCTTGTAAGAGTAAGATCCATCTTAAAAGCCTTGGTTTCGCATCCTTCTTTGTGAACAAGTAACGGATTGATGAATGATCCGTATAGACTATCATCTTCGCACCTACAAGATAGGAACGAAACATTTCAAAAGCATAAACTACGGCTAGAAGTTCTTTTTCCGTAGTAGTATAATTCAATTGAGCTTCGTCTAGCGTCTTTCTAGCATAATAGATGACGTGTGTACGACCATCTTTCTTTTGTCCGAGTACAGCTCCTATAGCGACGTCGCTTGCGTCGCACATAACCTCGAAAGGAAGAGTCCAATCGGGTGGTTGGATGATGGGTGCTGAAATCAAAGTTTCTTTGATCCTGCAAAAAGCTTCCAAACATTCTTTCGAAAACTCGAAAGTTACGTCCTTCATTAAAATATTAGTTAAGGGTTTTGAAATCTTAGAAAAATCCTTTATGAATCTCCTATAGAAGTCTGCATGTCCTAAAAAGCTTCTAATTCCTTTCACAGAGGATGGTAGAGGTAGTTTCTCAATAGTTTCTATCTTAGCTCTATCAACCTCTATTCCTCTATTTGATAATTAAGTGACCTAACACAATTCCCTCGGTGACCATAAAATGACACTTTTCCCAGTTTAAAACTAAGTTAGTATCTTCACATCTCTTAAGAACTAATGAAAGGTTAGAGAGACAGTTATCAAAGGAAGAACCATATACCAAAAAGTCGTCCATGAATACTTCCATGATATTCTCTACATATTCTAAAAAGATTGCCATCATACACCTTTGAAAGGTGGTTGGAGCATTGCATAAGCCGAATGGCATCCTTCTACAAGCAAACGTATCCCAAGGGCACATGAAGGTCGTCTTCTCTTGATCATCCGGGTGAGTGGGAATCTGAAAGAAACCGCTATATCCATCTAGATAAAAAAAGTAAGAATGTTGGGCTAACCTTTCCAACATTTGATCAATAAAAAGAAGGGGAAAGTGATCCTTCCTGGTGGCCACATTCAGTTTACGGTAGTCGATGCACATTCTCCATCCCGTAACTGTCCTTGTGGGAATAAGCTCGTTGTTTTTATTGGCAACAACGGTAATGCCTCCTTTCTTTGGTACTACCTGCACTAGACTCACCCACTTGCTATCGGAAATAGGAAAGATCATACCTACATCAAGTAGCTTAAGGATTTCTTTCTTCACGACCTCTTTCATGATAAGATTTAACCGTCTTTGAGGTTGGCGTGAAGGTTTGTAATCCTCTTCCATTAAGATTTTATGCATACATAGAGAAGGTTTAATGCCTATCAAATCATCAATAGTATAGCCTAATGCTCTCCTATGTTGTCTTAGAACATTCATAAGCTTCTCTAGTTCATCATCATTCAGATTCGCACTAACTATAAGAAGATATGTAGAGTTAGGCCCAATGAATGTATACCTTAAGTGTGTAGGGAGTGGCTTCAATTCCAATGAAGGAGGTGCTTTGATCGATGATTCATGATCATATAATGTCATGGGAGAAGCCTCTGAAGGTGGGGAAGATGTACTATTAGAGTTGAGAACAACCGTAGTCAAGTTCGTAGAAACCGAAGAAATCAACGCTAAATTGTCCCCCTCTGAAGAAAATCGGACGATTTTTGGGGCGATTTTTCTTCCTGTTGTCAAAAATCGACTTGCCTTTTCAGAAATCGTGTGATTTATTTTGTGTAGGTCGATTTTTTCACAGTTTCTGGGGTTAGTTCCAGCTCTTCAAATCCTGCTCCTGGCTCTTCCTCTACATCTTCCAATGCTTTTACCTCATCGTCATAATCATGCTCTACTCCTTCCTTCATGATACTCATACTAAGAACCTTTTGAAGTGGATCTTTCATTAGGATCGAACTCACCACTTCTCTAGATTCTTCTTCATCAAAGATATTAAAATCATCTTCTCTCAAAGCTGGCTCTTTGATTAAAGAGGAGAGTACGAACTCCACTTTCTCTTCACCTATATTGAAGGATAGCTGTCCATTCTTGCAATCTACCATGCATCCGGAGGTTGTAAGGAATGGTCTCCAAAGGATGATGGGAACTGGATAATCTGCAGGGATGTCAAGAACGACAAAGTCTATAGGAATGTAAAACTTACCGAGTTTTACGGGAATGTATTCTATTATCCCAACCGGCCTAGTGATTAAACGATCGGCCATATAAAGCGTCATCTTCACCGGTCTAGGCTCTCCTAGACCAACCGCCTTGCATAGAGCAAGTGGTATGATGCTCACACTTGCTCCAAGGTCACAAAGTGCATCATAAGTAACCTCTCCTAAGGTGATGGGTATGCAAAATGATCCTGGATCATGCAGCTTAGGTGGCATATTCTTTGTCATAGTCTTGATTAGTTCGGATGACTCCGTGCTCATCTTGACTTCTCCAATATCTTCTAATTTCCTCTTGTTAGAGAGGATTTCCTTTAGGAATTTTCCATAAGCTGACATACCTAAAATTGCATCCATAAAAGGTATATTAATATGCAGCTTACTCATAAGATCAACAAACTTACCGAAGTGTTTATCTAGCCGCGCCCGCGCTCTAGATTGAGGAAAAGGTAGAGGTGGTTTGTAGGCGGGAGGAGGAACATAGACATCTTCCTTCTCTTTTTCTTTCCCTTCTTCGGTGGTGGTTTCAACTAATTTAGGTTGAGGATAGGTGGTTGTTATACCACTTCAAGTAGTGATTGCCATAACCCTTCCCTTTGGGTTATCTTCCGTCTTCCCGGAAAGCTTCCCTTGATCTCTTGGGACTTCTCTGGCTTTGCTAAATACTTGGTTTTCTAAAGCTTTGTGAGCTTTATCAACCGAAGTTATATGACTCTCCAATCCTTGTAGCTTTCCTAGGATCATCTCCCACATGGGATCGGGCTTCTCCTTTTCTGTCTTGTTCGATCCTTTTGATGATTGCTCCTGACTTTTCAAAGGAGTAGAAGAAGATGGAGATGTTAAAGCTTTTTCAGCATGTGAATAGGGATTACCTGTATTTTGTTGATTGGATCTCCAATTGTTGTTGTTGGAGTTCCTATTGTTGTTATTCTAGTTGTTGTTCCGGTAGTCATTCTTATTCCCTTGATTGTTATCCCTCCCCATATAGTTGGCTTCTTGCTCCTTCACCTTTTGAAGGCTAGTTTTGATGACTTCCTTCAACTCTTTGATTTCATTATTGAGGGAGAATATTTGTGTTTGCGTAGTGTGATTCAACTTCGCTCCCGGATCTCCTTGATTCCGGCTATTTGGATCCACCTTTCGATGGGAATACTTCTCAATCACCTAGGCTTGCTTCTCAATGAAGTCCCAAGCATCATCTTCTCTCATGTCCATGAATGTGCCACAAGAGAGAGATTGGAGATTGAATTGTGTTTCCACATCCAACCCCTTATAATAGATCTCTAACAATTCCAGCTTTGAAATACCATGGTGTAGGCAATCCAATAAGAGATCCTGAAACCTTTCCCAAGATTGAAACAAACTTTCGTTAGGTTACATATAAAATGCATTGATCTTACCTCTCAATTCCGCCGTTTTTGATGGTGGGAAGAACTTGGTGAGGAACTCCGAAGATAGATCCTCCCAGGTGGCCAACTTTGTAGCTGGAAGAGTTTGATACCAAGCTAAAGCTTTGTCCTTCAAAGAGAAGAAGAACGGTTTGATCTTGTAATTACTTGTGGTAGCCTTCTTTGGCTTCAATGTCTCCATGAGCATCTCGAAATTCTGCAAGTGTTGGTGTGGAGATTCAGCACTTGCCCCACCAAATTGACTTTGGCGAACCATGGTGATAACTTGTGGGCTAAAGCTGAATTCCTGGATGTCTTCAGCTCCGAAATTCACACCTACACGGCGTGGTTGCTGAATTGGATCCATCCTTTGCCCCAGAGTTCGTGGTTCATCCCCTCCATTAACAACTCTCACATCCCCAGCTGGAATGCGAGGAACAACCGTTGGTCTTGGGTTGTTACGAACGGGATGAATCACCGGATCGATTTCCTCAAGTTCCGGCATGTCCGGATCGATTTCTTCATCATCGGATGAATCGTCTCTAGTGGACTTAGTTGGTTTCTTGACCTTCTTCTTCTTCCTTGCATCATTCAACTCCAACTTCATGTCCAACATCATAGCCCTGAATTCATCAATTTGGAATTGATGACTCGTTTCCGCGTCCACATTAGCTTTCTCACTCAACTTAAGTTGACGTTGAGCTTCATCCAACTCAGCTTGGATGTTTCTCTCGTAATTTTCAGTCATTTTCTTTTCCTTCAACTTTCTTCTTAAAGTTTTCTCCAATTCGGGGTCGAAAGGAACTAGATCTTTGGTAGATCTAGTCTTTCGCATATACCTAAAGAATCTGCAAAGATCACTCAAGTAGACAAATCAAATCACAAGAGCAAAAGCTCTCAAGCTAGACAACCGAAAACCGAATTTGGTCTAGACCAAATCCCCGGCAACGGCGCCAAGAACTTGATCGCCCAAAAGTGTGCGTCACTAGTTTTAAAATTTATATCTAGAACTTAAAGCAAAGCAAACCCGCAGTGTACGGATCGGCTGTAGTAAGGCAAGAAATTCCAGAGTCGAACTCAGGGATTTGGTGAGAATAAAATCGAATTCAGTTATCTAACAAAGTGCAAAAGCTTTTGTGTATAATAAAGGAGGAAAATGATTCCAAGGATTCAAGTATCCGACTGCGGCTTTCGATTCAAGACACTTCTAAAGATCAAAGGACAGAATTTATATTGTCAAGGTTATGTGTTTCAAAGGTAGATAGCGTACGCTGAAGTTCCAAAACCTATTTGTCTAATCCAAAGGCTTCCTCTATAAAGGTTATTGAGGCTGCAATATAGAAAGATCTAAGAACAAGAATTGCACTCAAACTAACTACCCAAAACCCCAAGATGTGACTCTCCAAGGTAAAGATAGAAAGCACACTTAAAACCTTAATAAAGGATGTTGAGTCTCTCTATTACCACATTCTTGTAATCTTAATCTATTAAATGTAGAATCAATGATGAAGTCTCTTCATACACTCAAATAGAGGTTAAAAAGGTTAAGCAAGGTTGGGATTTAGGCAAGGATTAACTTTGGTTAAAGAATAGTTCAATTAAAGATCGTTAGGGGAATAAATCGACTGGATCTTGATAAATCGTCCGATTTTCTCAAGAACAGGGCAATTTTCCTGTTGTCGCTAAGTTAAAATCTAAACTCTCAAGGTCCAAATGTTTGAATGAGTTCAGTATATCATCATCTAAGCCTCAATCATCAACTATTCTCCCCAGAATCACAAAGGTTTTAGCCAACCATTTTCAAAATCAAATCAAAATTGAGATTGAGTGAATAAATCAAATAAACCCGAATCTTGAATAAAAACTTAATAATCTCCAAATCCGTAAACCAAATTCAAATCTAATCAAAGTATCTCTCAAATTACTCAGTAATATGTTTACAAATCACAAGAATCGCAAGGGAAACAAAGAATCTCACAAATAATGATCAAGATTGACTTCCCGGCTAATTCTCTTCAATCCTCTTCCAAGAATCTTCAATCTCTCTCAAACGTGTAAAGATTTCCCACTGCGGAACCCCCGTTTTCATTCCTAGGGTTTCAATCTATAGTTCCTTGCTAATGGGTCGCTTGGCAAAACACTTCTCTAGCCTAAAAGTGATGGGCTTTGAGTCGTCTTTATCCTTGGGCCGAAAGGTAGAAAAATCGTGCTAGTCGATTTACAAGGAAAACCGTACGATTTTATGAATGAAAAATCGTCCGATTTTTATGCAGATTGGCACGATTTTCTTCAACAGAGTATGCTCGTCTTTTGGCTTGTTTCCTTCCTCCCTTTTGTGACTCTTTTACGCAACTCCTTTGCTCTTTGTGATTCCTCTAAGACTCCTTAAGCTTCCCTAATAGCCTTAGATGCTCTTTGCTCCACTTTTGCTTCCAAATCCACCGAATTTACCTACAATTCAACCAAAACTCGTGTAGACCTCTATTTCCGGAATATAAATGAATAAAGCTTAAAAGGTACACAAGTTCCCTCTAAATGCAGGGTAAATCGAGGTAAATCTCAACAATATGCATGATTATAATGGTATATAATTCATGTCATCAACAGACGTTGTAGTTGCCTTGCAGGATAGGAATGCGACCGAGAGATTCGGAAGAGTGGGCAACCCAGGTTCCGTACATTTTAGGAGGCGTTTTGGGTTGGAGTCATGTTTGGAGTTTTGTATATTGTATCATTGTATGCCGTGTGTATGACGTTTGGTCTTTGTAGTTGCTTTTCGGCTGAAGTCTCTTGTTTGTTTTCTTTTAGGTTCCTTTCATTGCATGACAATGTATTTCGGTTTGGCCTTTATTTTTGCCTTGTTGTAAGATCCGGTGAAGTTGTTGTCAGACTAAGCGTCGGGACCCATTGTGAGATCCCCGCCCGTAGCATCACGCTTCCCGCGGATTTGGGGTGTTACAATATGGTATCAGAGCCCTAGGATGACAATAATGGCACTCGCAATCTTCTAAAGGCCGAATAGAGGGAAGTAGAACCCTTAAGGTTCTAAGTTTAAAATGATTTTTCGTTTTCAAATCACGAGCATAGTCAGTCGGGGTAGAATGTACGGACCACCAATCATTCCGCGAATCTCGTCAGCTTAGTTTATTGGATTTTGATATATATGTAGATATGTAGACAAGTATAGTATATGTGGATTGTAGTTGCATGATGGACGTGATTTATATGTATAGTTATGTATGTGGACTATAGTATATGTTTTGGACCTTGTTTTGTTGTAATGGATTTCCGAATGTCGTATATTAGTAGTAATATGGACAAATGACTTATACAGTCGTATATACGGACTCTTATTTATATAGTAGCATATGGAGGTATAGGACCAAATAGAAAGGATGATAGTAAGATATCATCACCTTTAAGACGACGTTGTTGGCTTGGGATAGCGTTCATACGTGGAGGAGTATGCTCAAGTATCGAGTTGAGCATTTCGTTCTAACGAACACCATGGCGGTATCGGATTCCTTTAAAAGGATGTCGAAGAAAATGATTAGAGACGACATAAACAACGAACGAACAAGTGGAAGGAAAGCCCAAGACAACTTAAGAGGAATCGAGATGGGGAACATACAAGAAAAAGGAGTAACACGAGGGTGTGGAAGTGGTTACAAAGAAGTCGCAATTGGGAAGATAACAAGATCAATAGAGATAACAACCTTAAGTTCGTCAAGGATACACGTGGACAACTAACGATGCAAATTGAGGAGTTGAGTGCATTCTAACAAGGTTAAAGGCGGTGTTTTATTACGAGAAGTTAAGCTTTCATTAGACGCCCCTAAGTAGTGAAGTCAAGATGAGAAGATTGAAAGAACCATGTGCGAAAGATTTAAGATACTGTAAGTTAAGCTTACGAGGTACCAGAAAGTGAAGTATCAACATTACGAGAGCTGTGAGAAGAATGGCATGGTGGGGATTCAAATGGAGTTGACCGGTTTCAGTTATAATGGTAAGGCTAAGAAACGCCAAGAAGAAAGAAGCGTGAGTGGACGTGATCCCGAGGAGAGGAGTGATGCAACTAGGAGCTTTAGTTATGAAAAGATCTCAGACGACAATCAAGAGAAGCGAGAGCGATTGTTGAGTAACATTAGAGATTTCGAAGGGACACGCTTACTAGGTATCTTGAGGCGCGGTTAAGTCTATGAAGGAGGGTTATATGGAGCACGAGGCCGAGAAGAGTATGGTTACTTTATGGAAGAGGAAGGAAGCACGGAACAAGGAAAGAGATAACAGAGTGAAATGGAGTACCCCAAGGAGGGTAGCCTTCATGAAATATGGTAACATGAAAAGTGTAGCGGAATGGTAAGTTGGTGACCTTGGAGAAGGTCCACTATAAGCTGACTAGTGACAGCCAAAAACGCATAAGGTGCGGATTGCCTATTGAGGAATGGTAGACTGGAGGTATAACCTCAAGCGGAGAATATTAAGGGGCCGTAACAAGAGCTTGGAGTTTTCTGGATGGTTCAATGACGATAGTAATGAAGTACATCAATAGAAGCGTGATTGTCTAGAACAATATAACGTGGTGAATAAAAGAAAGTGGTTGTCATAGACCTCCCAGGGAGGGAGTGTAACAACCCTTTTTGTGACCTTCTTAGGTCTCAAGATTGACATATGGAGGAATGGTGTAGATTGGACCCTTAAAAAGTTTAAGCATGATATAATGAGCTAGCGGATCAAGAAGAAGGTAAGGTTTCATGGTGGTGGTACGTAAACGGGAGTTTGTGGAGGATGCATGGTACGAAACGGATGATATGTTGCCACGAGAAAGAGATGAGCCAAGTTTCTAGACTCACCCGAAGGAGCCATGGTGGCTATGGTGTGAAACGCGAGACAAAGGATATAGTAACGTTATAAGCTTTAAGCTTAAGGTGATGGTACTTGAGAATTCACGAGTTAGAAGTTTTAGTGGTTTGGAATGGAGAATTTCTTCCGGTCTTCCCTTCAGGGCACTCTGGTACGAGTTTTGAGGAAAGATACGAGTCGGGAAGTTGTGATTTGGCTATCAAGAAATCCGTAAGCCTACCAAGGAGGATAAGTACCTTCGCCTCGTAGTGGACGACTTGTTAGAACAAGTTGCAAGTGGTTAGAATGTTTGATTAGCTCGATTTGTAGTCGAGATGTCACCAAGTTGGGTGGAGAAAGGAAAAAGACCTAAGTAAGATGATGTTTCGGACCGGTATGGTCGCCACAAGTTGTAGTAAAGCATGGTGGACTCGCAAGTGCGATTGTTGAGTTGGCGTATATAGAAGTGCTTTCATCAGGTTTTTGAATCGAGTTGCGGTAATAACGTTCGGTTTGTGGTTTTGGGTGGTTCCCAAGTGGACCCTAAGCTTATGCTAGATATTGCAAATTAGTAAGCAAGGTTGTATGAGGTAGACCGTAATCTAATGTTAAGTAACGACAGTTATTGGTGCATGAGTCACACGAATAATTCTTATGTTCGGATTTGATGATGCTTTGTTGTACTATCATAATTGGGAGGAACAAGCTTGATATGGGACGACGATAATACCGGTCATACGGGATGAGCAGAGTTATCTAACAGGTTGGGATGTCCGAGGCGACCTCCTAAGAGACGTAGCGGTGTTGAGAGTATCCAGCTGATGAAATGAGAACAAGTGTGATCCGGACACTTTTTGTGGTTCAGTTCACGTATTATGATAGTTGAGATGTGTTTGTGATGGCCGTTGTGAGGCATTTTATGAACGGAGGTGTAGTACGCCGTGGTATTTAATTTCGGATAGTGTATGAGGGGATAATCCCGAGTAGTTATGGGACGACCACACTCGAGTAGCGGTGGTCCATAGGCGGATGCTAAACAAGCTAAGGCACGAGAAGGTGTGTACGGAAAAGAGGTGCGGGCCTATTGAGTTCGGATATGAGACAAGTTGAGTTAAGAGTATCACGGACACGAGGCGTCATCATTAGAAGGGAGTTGAGTCCCAATAATAACGGACCTTTTTGGAGACCTTGGCGCAAGTTGAGAAGTGGTTTACAGATTGGTGTTGCCACCAAGAGTGGAGGGTGTTTTCTAGTGTTTCTTTTGGACCAGTCAAGGGAGCACATGTATGGCTCGAGATATGATGGTAGTTGTGCTGATCTAGTGATAAACGAGGAGCCAATGAGGCTACCGGGAAGACGTGGGATAGTATCTGTGGATGAGTTTTTACGATGATCTAATTACATCGAGTTGGCCGATGAGTTAGGTCTTATGTACATGTGCGATTTTATGTGTTTGATGCCCTGAGAGAGAATGTATTGTGTGTTTGATTAGATCTTGTCTTTGTAATGCGATATGCAGCTCATGTGAGTATGTGTGTAGGGCTTGCAACGCCTTGACGCGGTTATACGAGGTTGTGATGGTCGTCGAGTAGAGAGTTGGCCGTTCATAGTTTTGAGTTATTACCGTAGTAGCTATGCCGCGAGTGTTGCGTTTAGCAAGTTTTGGGACGAAACTTATTTTTAAAGGGATTAGTTGTAACGTCCGGAATTTATATTCTAGTTAATGAGCGAGTTATCGACCTTTCCGCAGGCATGGCTCAGTCTTTCCGCGGGCACGAGGTGTTGAGTGGCGGGTTATATCCCGAAAATCTCGTTCCGACCCCTCGTTATCACATCCTTTCCGTTCGGACCCCTCGTTTCCTAGTGCGAGGTGACAAGGAGGTGAGCTGACCCTTTGTTCCCCTCCCGCCTTTTCAGCCTAGTCCTCTCTCTCTCCTCTTACTCTTCATTCACGTTGGTTATTTCCCCCTTCTTCCCTTCACTTGAGCTCTCTTTCCTCTTCTTCCTTTGGATCTCCTTGAGTGTGTCCAGTAGTGGAGAGCTCCATGATTCGGTTTGGTAAGTCTCTTCTTCTCCCTCCCTGCTTCTTCCTTGCTGCATAGCTTCCTCTTCTTCTCTCCTTCTCCATTGCCATGGATGAAGCTTTGGAAGCGAGTTCTTCTTGATCTTTGCATGCATGTGTATTAAGCTCGATTAGGTCATGAGGGAGAGACTTGATACAATGGATGATGATTGGAGAATACCCAACAAGAGAAGGATGTCATTGGAGCCCAAGATCCACAATCGAAGTCGACTCTCTGCTATTTGACCGCGGGGGCGGATCTTCAGAGCCGCGGGGGCGGCCACTGCCCTGAGCTACAGGGGCGGCCAATATGAGCCACACGGGCGGCCAACATGAGCCGCATTGGCGGCTCTCTAGGCCGCAGGGATGGCCACTGGGCTGGATGGGCGGCCACTGGCTCAGTCAGCACGCCCTTGCGGTCTTCTTCTCCGGTTTGCTGCTTTGCTTCCTCTTCCACGACTGCGTCCTTTCTTGGTGAATACTCTTTCTCGAGCATGTGTCCATAGCTGATCTTAGGGAGTGTTTATGTTAGTATCATGCTAGGTTGGACCTAGGATAGTAGGGAATGCCATGTAGTGGCTTTTGAGACCTTAGGCGAGTGTGATGAGCATGTTGGACTTCATAGGCTTTTACATTGTTCTTGGATATTGAGTATGATCATAAGAGAGTTATTAGGTTATTGAGAGATCTCCTCATGCGTTGAGTGAGATGTGAGTATGATATATTCTAGGATGCGGTCCTAGAATGAGAGTCAAATGATCTTGCGTAGATCGTTTGTATGAGATGCCTTAGACTTTTGAGTTGAGCGAGTTGTTGATATATATCCTCTTGTGAGCAGGTTGTGGGCTTCTTCCCAAGGGAAGCGACAGTGTTGTGAGTTGAGTATGATGACGAGGTAAGTCTCTGGACTTACTTAGCTCGTATTCCATGTATTAGTTTCGACACGTGTTTGGTGGTGTGTGTTTTAGTATTGTTTATGTTACAACAACAAAACCGGAAATAGGACGACCTTTATATATTGATATTTGGCCAAAGTGTATGATAACGGGCGGTGAAAACAATGCCTTGCTCTTGCAGAGAGCTAGGGGGTTCTCGGTGACTAGCCCGGGAAGTTAGACGGACAGATGCATCAGTGTCATTCCTTGAGGGTGAGTAGGAACCGAGGCGAGATCATGCGGTAATTCTCGTGTCACAAACGAAAGTTGAATTAGAACGGGATATGACTTAATAATAAAAAAAATAATGAACCGGGCTTGTGTGTTTTGGAGCATGTTGCGTGTTTATGATTAATTATGTGTGTGTGTGTGTGTGCCATCGCCTTGTTTCTAATACTTTGAATATTAGCTAACGGTTTATACCGATGTTTTAGTTGCCTTGCAGGTTAGGAATGCGGCCGAGAGATCCATAAGAGTGGCAGCCGGGGTTCCATACATTTTAGGAGGGGTTTTGGGTTGGAGTCATCTTTGTAGTTTTGTATATTGTAACATTGTATGCCGTGTGTATGTTGTTTGGTCTTTGTAGTTGTTTTTCGGCTAAAGTCCGTTGTTTTTTTTCTTTCGGGTTCCTTTCATTGTATAAAAATGTATTTTGATTTTGGCCTTTATTTGTGCCATGTTATAAGATCCGGTGAAGTTGTTGTCGGGCTAAGGGTCGGGACCTATTGTGAAGTCTCCACCCGTAGCATCCCGAGTCCCGCGTATTTGGGGTGTTACAAATTATAACCGATTTTACCAATGTCAATGATGTTACACTTTCCTTTATCACCAAGCGTAATGGGTCCAAATGATTGCTTCTTTAGATCTGAGAACAGTGAGCTTTTTCCACTCATATGTCTTGATCAACCACTATCTAAAATCTATTTATGCCCCTTTACCTTGGGGATATTCTACAAAACAGCAAATATCAACCTTTCTGGGTCGACCAAATGGCATACTTTGGTCCATATTCAAGCTCAATCATGTTTGGTGGTCTAGTACCTTTAGGAACTCATATTTTCTTAAATTGTTTCCTTAGACATAGAGGATATGTGTTTCTAATGATGTAAGGGTCATTTGTTCTATATGGACATGTTGATTTTACGTGACCCTTTTTACAATAGTAGAAACATGTGGCCATATGAATACTTCCTTTAGCTTTAACAAAAGTGGTAGTCGTTTTTCTATGGAAACTAACATGATAACATATACCATTTTTGTTAAGAGAAGAATGTTGCTCACCCATCATCCTTTTGAGGTTGGCTTTCAAACGAGTGAATTGAATAAGTGCAGCCTTCTGGTCTTGACACTTCACAGTTAGATCAATCTTTTCTTTCTCTAGATCGATATATTCTCGATGGAGAGAAGAAAGATTGCCCTTGAGAATTGCATTTTCTGATTCCATGGCCTTGATATTGTTATCAAGGTCTAACTTTTCATTGTTAAGATTTTCAATCTCTAGAGACATCTCACTTAATCGTTTCTCTTGTTTGAGAAGTTTTTCTCTCAAGGAACTTATCCTTACCCTATGTTCTTTATCACATATGATTATGTCTTTAAGGAATTGTGTGAGTTCAAGTTCAGGTTGGGACATAATTGTACTTACCACACCATCAACATAGTGATTTGAATCTTCTTCATGATCGGCCATTAGGCACAAGTTTGCTTGTTCTTTCTCATCTTCTGATTCATTGGTAGAATCTGAATCACTCCATAAAGCTACCATAGCTTTCTTATTTCGATCATTCTTCCTAAAGTTGTTCCTCTTATTTTATGGACAATCCTTTACGAGATGATCTGCTTGACCACATTCATAGCAAGTTAAAACCTTAGTTTTCTTATTAGGGTTAGAAAACTTACCTCGAGATCTTAATGATCGCGGATATTCTTTATTGTTTGCAAACTGCTTCTTCATTTGACGAATTTTTACAAGACCTCTCGAGATTAAGGCGAACGGATCTTCCTCATCTTCATCATCACTATCTTCCTCCTCTAATAGAATTTCATCCTTCTTGGATCTTATAGCTATGTTCTTTGTGTTGGATGGGAGCTCTCCATCTTCTTCACCAAGAACCATTTCGTGGGTAATAAGTTTTCCAAGAAGGTCGCAAGAGGAAGTGTTGTGAGATTTTGAGCTTCTTCGACTGTAGTCACCTTTGGTCCGTACTAGGCTTTAGGTAAGCTCCTTAGAATCTTTCTTACTTTCTCTTCATTTGTGAAGACCTTTCCAAGAGAGTCGAGGTTGTTCACGATCTCGGTGAAACATGTGAACATTTCTTTGACTGATTCGTTTGAATTCATCTTGAATAGCTCATATTGTTTGAGGAAGATGCTCATCTTTGTTTCCTTAACTTGGCTTGTTCTTTCATATGTGACAACTAGTTTGTCCCATATTTCTTTTGCATTCTTGCATGATAAGACACGGTTGAATTCATTTGTGTTCAATCCACAGTAAAGCAAGTTCATAGCCTTGTAGTTCTTTGAAACACTATCCAACTCGGTTTGTGTGAAGTCAACTTCCTTCTTTGCGACTTGGACTCCTTCATGTCCTGATCAATAACAAACATTTGCAATAGTGCTCTCAAATGGGCAAAGTTGTTGCCGCAAGAAAGTGGTGGTCAAGATGTGGATCTCCCTTGAGCGAATCCTCCATCACCTACAGAATTCATGATTAGTCTCACTGATGGTTAAATCAATATACATGAGTCTAGCTTTGATACCAATTGAAGAACCGTATAGGTGAATATAAAGGATATAAACACTCTAGAAGGGGGGTTGAATAGAGTATGGGAACTTTTCGCAAAAACCTATCTCAAGACTTTGAAACTGATTTCAAGGTCTTGATGTCGATCTATGTTCTTTGTGACACAACTGGTTTTGAAGGCTTTAAAAGAGATTTCAAGGCCTTGACTCCTAAAGCCTGCAAAATAACGTTAGTCACAAATAAGCAAGAAATAGTGCGGAAGTAAAAGATCGGCACGGTGATATGTTTACAAAGTTCAGCGCTAACAGCCTACGTCTCCGTCCTAGGGTTACTTTGCCCGTAGGATCTAACTATCTATTATCTGCTTCAAAGATTCCTAGATACAACCTAGACTAAATCCCCTTCTTCTCTCCATGTAGCTAATGATTCGATCTAGTTCCAACTCTTAACCTAGCAATAATAGCCTATTTACTTCGCAGAGTAACACACACTCGAGTATAACACTCTCTAGATATTCCAATGAGACTCTCGTTTTTTTCTCTCTCTCGGAAAGTAAGCTTTCATAAACTAAGAGGAAGAAAAACTTTTGGAATGAATGAAGATGATTTGGATCGCTTGAAGACTTAATGTTTCCGTGTAAGGTTGTTTTTGTTTTTGTCAATCGCCATCTTCATTTATAGTCTTCGATGGAGAAGTCTTCTAGCCGTTGTAAGAGGACCATTGTGAAGTTCTTCTTTCTCCATGGGAAACGGTGTTAGGTTGAGATGAAGTATCCGTTGTAAGATCTTCTATCTTCTTCATCTCTTTGACGCACGTTTAGAGTCTTCTTCGAGATCTTCTCTTGAAAGTGCCGTTGAAGATCTTGTCGTTGAAGTCCTTCTTTCAAGCTCCGAGATCTTCCAAGTTGTTGAGGATCTTTGGTTGAAGATATCTCTCTTTGATAGCCGTTGAACATCTTCCTTGGATACGAGACCTTTGTGAGATCCGTTGGAGGAAATCTTCTATCTTGTATCGGTTAAGATCTTTCCAAGATCTTTTTGTTGGGCTGGCTGAGATCTTCTCTTGATATCTTGTTTGAAGATCTTCTCTTGATCTTGGGTAGATTTGGTTGTTAAGATTAAATCTCGATTTTGAAATGCTTCCAGCCGGTGTATCCCTTGTATCGCGTTCCAAGGCTTTAGCCTTGAAATGGTATTCAAGGCCTCCATGTTGAAATCTTGGACTATTTTTCAATCCATGTGTTTGTCTCTTGTAAAGTGTTTCAACGCCTCCATTCGCCCTTTGAAATGCTCTTCAAGGCCTGCACACATTTTACAAATACAAAACCAAACCACACAATCTAGAAATATAATCGATATTTATTAGTATATAAACCGCTCATAATGTTAAGTCTTCCATCATCACATATACAAATATATACTCAGGTGGAGTTATCAATAGAGATTTCCGTGTAAGCTTGTGTCTTTTTCTCTTCAATCGCCGTCTTCATTTAAAGTCTTCTATGAAAAAGTCTTATAGCCGTTGTAAAAATGGCCATGGTGATATTCTTCTATCTCCATGGAAAACGGTGTTTGGTTGAGATGAAGTAGCCGTTGTAAGATCTTCTATCTTCTTCATCTACTCCTTCTCCTTAACGCGTGTTTGAGAATCTTCATCTTTGAGATAGAGGCATTGAAGATCTTGTCGTTGAAGCCCTTGCTTCAAGCTCCGAGATCTTCAGAGTCGTTAAGGATCTTTGTTTGAAGATATCTCTCTTTGAGGACCATTGGAGATCTTCCTTGAATACGAGAACTTTGTGTGAGATCTGTTGGAGGAGATCTTCCAATCTTGCGTCGGTTTGTTAAGATCTTTGCTAGATCTTTATGTTGGGTCGATATCTTCTCTTCAAATCCGTTGAAGATCTTCTTTGTTGAACTGGCCGAGATCTTCTCTTGATATCTTGTTTGAAGATCTTCTATTGATCCTTGGTAGATTTGGTTGTTGAGAATCTTGACTTTAAAAAGCATCTAGCCGATGTCCCTTATATCGTTTTCCAAGGCTTCGGCTTTTATCACTTGAAATGTTTTTCAAGGCCTCCATGTTGAATCCTTTAACTACTTTTCAAGATCTCCACGCTTGTCCCTTATAATGTGTTTCAAGGCCTACATTCATCCTTTGAAATGCTTTTCAAGGCCTGCACACATTTAAAAAACGCAAAATCAAATCATGCAATCTAGAAATATAATCGATATTTGTTAGTTTATAAACCGCTCATAATGTTAGGTCTTTCATCATCACATATACAGATATATAATCAAGGTGGAGTTCTAAGTCCCCAATATACCAAAAAATAAATAAATATAATACTCACAAAAGCATGATATGCAGCGTGTGGTGGTGGTGAAGAAACAAGAAAGAAGATCACATATAAAAATCATCAAGCTCGAAATCATTATCTACTTCCTTCATTTTGAAAATGAACTCATAGTAACTATAAAATCATATGTGAGAATGGAATAATAGAAGGTGTGACCAATAATGTGCAACAATCATCAACAAACCATAAGCAACTTTTCAAAAAATCTCGACAATTTCCACAAAAAGGCCAAAAACGGAAAAACATTGACCAAAATGTGTGAGTCCGCGTAGAAAGGCATCATTAAATATTATTCAAAATTTATTATCTTATCAAAGGCGATATGAATCAAAGAAAATGTTTCAAACGAAAATAATTCCATAAAAAACATTCTTAGGGCTCAAAACGAGCAAAATATGCATATAATCATCATACTCAATAATCATCATACCAATCATAATCATTAACCAATTTGAGTCATATCAATCATAATCATTAATCAATTCGGTATTTTTCGGGCGGAGAAATCATCAAACCTTCAATTCCAATAATAAATAATGCAAGAATCAAGTTAAGAACGAATATTAGAGCAATAATTCATACCTTGGAGGAATTTAATGTAGTAGGAATTGAGATTTGGGAGTAAAGAGAGCAGGGAGGGTACGAAAAATATCGAAGAGAGGTGTGAAGAAGTACCAACGGCTTGTGAAGCCGGAATTTCAATTTTCGGCGTATGGAGAGTTGAGACATACAGAAAACGGGGTCAAAAAGGTCATGAAACGGCCTCTATGGTCGTAGACTAGCCGTCCGGATTGAACTTTTTGGAAGCACCACAATGTATGGCTAGTGAAACGGCTTCCTTGGCCGTAGGGTTGCCCATAGGTGGTGGTAGGGTCTGGTAGCCGTTTGTATTAAATTCTTGGCTACGAATTTTCGAATTAAATTGGAATTTTTCTATGGCACATCCGAAACGACCTCCTTGCGGTTAGTGAAACGGCCGGAGGCTTGCCCATTTGAGGTGATGGGATGGCCGTTTCTGCTTGCGGCTTTTTTCTCTAGATCACTTCTCAACAATTCCTTCTTGTGTGGCTTCGAGATAGGGTTCCTATAAGATATTAAATAAATTCTTAGGGCAATAGAATGTTCCTAATAAAAGAATGATTAAAAAAACCAAAAACGAGAAGGGAAAGAACGATCAAACTCATGGGTTGGCTCCCATGAAGCGATTGTTTAAGATCTATAGCTTGACCTAATTCTGCTCAGCATGTATGTTCAGCAATTTGATACTTCCAATGTCGAGACTTATATCGTCGTGTTCTTGGCTTTTCACGACGTACGTCATACTTATTCACGAAGATCGAGGGGTCTGTAGCTTTATCAATACAAGCTTCTCCTTTGGATGTACTTTTGAATCTTTGTCGTGAAGTTGTTGAAGAATACGGCTTAGGCGGAAGGTATATGGTTTTAAGCGAAAAAAAATTATACGGTTTCAAGGTTGTATAAGGGTTTAACACATAATCGTATATGTCTCTTCAGATTTGAAATCTTTGTCTTATTTAAAATATTTGTAAAGGTGCTTCAAAATTAGTCTCATGGATAAGCGGTTCAAATGATATTACCTCGTCAAATGCCTCAGTAGACAACTCCTTGTCTCTTTCTTGTTGAGTGTCTCGCCAATTATTTGATTCTATTTTTAAGACTTGGTTAATAAGCACATCAAATTCTTCTGTAAGTTCTTCTTTTTGTCTAGCAAAATGATCAGTCGTCACTTTCGATGAGTCATGAGTCTTGATCTTTGTGTATGTGTTTGCGAGCTTATCATCTAACGCATCTAGATCTCTTAATTTCACAGATTTCTAAAGTAGTAAGGCTTCAATATTATAAGAGCTTCTTGAGTCTATCTATGGGGAATATGAAGGGTTCGGTTGCTGGAACTAAACACTCCATCTTCTTATACTTTCAAGATCTCAACATGTGAGATAAAAACTGTTAGCATGAAATATTGTGATATTTTAGGCACGTTTTCTAAGTGTATTTGATTCATATTGATAGTCTTTGATTTAGCAATGTTGCATATGTGAGCTAGTTTGCCTATATTGTCGATATGGATGTCTACACTAGTTTTATGTTGAAATATAGGTGATTGAGAGTCATTTCCGAACGGAATCGAGCAAAGAAGAGTTGATTGAATATGTCCATGGATTGAGGGCATTCTTAGGAGCAAATTGGAGTTCAACTTGAGGAATGCACGAGGCTAAGGAAGAATCACGTTCTTGCCCTAATCCACGCTCTAAAATACGGCCGTACTACAAACCACGTCTAGTTCCACGGCCGTGGAAGTATGCAAAGAGAGGCGTGATGCATTCCAGTAACTATTACGGTCGTGGAACATATGGTACAAACCGTGACACAATCCACGCTCTAAATTACGGTCGTGGAATCTTCCACGACCGTGATCTTGGCGATCTTTTTCGCCACACTTTGAAGCCACGATCTTTTGAAGATTGGGCCGGGCCGATATTTTATCTTGCCCTATAAAAAGACGGACAAAGCAAGATTCCGTCATCCTCGCTTAGCGGCATTCATCGACACCTACACCTCGTAGAGATCTTCGCTTAGAGAATTTGAACGCCCGTTTAGCCCTCGATTGGAGGTATTGACATCTCATTGGAGATCGAAGTTCGTGTTTGAGATTTGCCCTAATCTCGCACTTTTGGTGGAGATTGCTGTTGAGATCTCCGGATTAGCGGAAGATCGAAGCTTTTGGAAGATTGTTGCGAGAAGATTTCTCTTCTTGTTTAGGTTTGATTTAGAAGACGGATTGACATTCCGTTCTTCCTTCTTTCCTAAGATTGCGTTTGTTGGGCTTATTCTGAATCTATTGACAACATTTGTTCTTGATTGTGACTTTGAGATTGGTCCGAAGTTTATTGAAAGTTTTCGAAAGTTTTCATCTTTTTATCTTTTAAATCTTGAATTGATATCAACATGACTGTTATTGGCTAAAAACTCTTAACAATTCTAAGGTGAAGGGTTGATAGTTGTGGCTTAGATGATGATAGATCGATCGTAAACAGATTAGACCCTGAGAGTTAGAGAGAATCGTCGACAACCCCTAAATTACGGTTTGTTCTTGAGTTCCACGGCCGTGGAGTCTCAAGATCTGCCCGTAATTTCCCTTAAGTTTACGAACCTGCTTTTACTTTAATCCAAAGTTAAAGATTTGCTTTAACTCAGTTTAGGCTTGTCTTTTCTAGGTGGTAGTGAAGCCTCAACAACCTCTACCTCGATTGTGAGTGTCATAACCGTAATCGGTTAAGTTAGTCTTGATCCTTGGATTACAAGTTTGGGTATTTGACATTAATTCTTGCCTTTAGAACCTTTCTATATTGAAGCCTCAACAACCTGTATAGAGAGTGTCTTGTAGGTGAGTCATATAAGGTTTTTGGAACTTCACCGTACGATTACCTTACATTAGCATACCTTTGCATATCTCAACTCTGTCTTTATATCATTAGTATATCTTGAATCGATTGTCACAGCTGGATACTTGGATCTTTAGGATTGTTGTTTTCCCAATATTTGCAAAACTCTTATATTTACTCGCTTGATAACCTGCAATTGAATTTGTTCCCACCCAAATCCCTGTGTTCGATACTCTGGAATTCTTGCTTAACTACGTCGATCCGTACACTGCGGGTTCGCTTGCTTGATTCTAGTTTTATAAATTTAAAACTTATGTGCACACACCTCTAGGGGCGAACAAGTTCTTGGCGCCGTTGCCGGGGATTTGGTTTCGGCCGAATTCGGTAGCCGGTTGTCAAGCTTAGGAGCTTGCTCTCGTTATTTGATATTACTTTGAGTGCATGCGCAGGTCTAGGAACACCGAAGATCTCTTGCCTCTTGATCAAGAGCTAGAGAAAACTTTAAGGCAAAAGCGCAAGGAAAAGAAGATGGTTGAAGGACACGAACGTGATCTTCAAGCGGAGTTGGCAGAGAAGGAAGCTCAACTCCAATGGAATGAGACTCTCCGCCAAGATGAGATGGATCGTCATCAATCTCAAGTTAACAATCTATAAGACATGATCTTCCAGATGAGGATAGAGATGAGCGACCTTAAGAATAAGGGAAGCAAGAAATCCTCAAGGAAAGGATCAAGATCTAGAAGAAGAAGTCATTCATCTGCTGATGATAGTGATTCTTCCATGCCGCCGTTGGAAGAAATTGATCCCACGATCAATTTGAATCCTTTTCATCCACGAGGAGCTGCCAATCGTCACATTCCACCTAGGAATGCGAGGGTCGAACGTGTAGATAATGAGCCAAGAACTCTTGGCTAGCGGATGGATCCAACACAACAACCACGCCGCTTGGGCGTGAATTTCGATGCTGAAGATGTGCTAGGGTTTAGCTTCAACCCTCAAGTCATTACTCTTGTTCTCCAAAACCAATTTGGCGGGACAAGCGCTGAATCTCCACACCAACACTTGCAGAACTTTGAGTGTATGATGGAGACAATGAGACCAAAGAGCGCTACTACCAACAGCTATAAGCTCAAGCCTTTCTTCTTCTCCTTGAAGGGGAAAGCGTTATCTTGGTATCAAGCTCTTCCTAGTGGGAAACTAGACACGTGGGAAGACCTTTCCGCGGAGTTCCTCACCAAATTCTTTCCGCCATCTAAAACGGCGGAACTTAGAGGTAAGATTAATGCTTTTTCCATGAGACCTAACGAAAGTTTGTTTCAATCTTGGGAGAGGTTTCAGGATTTGCTCTTGGATTGCCCTCATCATGGCATATCCAAACTTGCCTTGCTGGAGATCTACTACAAGGGGTTAGATGCGGGAACGCAATTCAACCTCCAATCCCTCTCATGTGGAACATTTATGGACATGAGAGAAGATGACGCTTGGTACTTCATTGAGAAGTAAGCAAGAGTCATAGAGAAGTATTCCCACCGGAAAGTGGAGGGAAATCGTGTGGAGCAAGGAGCAAAGCTCACACATGAAGCTCAAAATCAGATTTTCTCCCTCAACAATGAGATCAAAGAGTTGAAGGAGGCTATTAAGACCAACTTCCCAAAGCAACAAGGGAAGGATGTTGGTTATTTGGGCAACAACAATAGCGGTAACAACAATAACCGGAACAACAACCGGAATAATAATTGGAATGGAAACAACAACAACCGGAACAACGATTGGAACAACAATAGGGGTTCAAACAACAACAATTGGCGCTCCAATCAACAAAATTCCGGTAACCCTTATCCTTCCAATTCTAATTCACTAACTCCACCTTCCTCTTCCTCTACTCCTTTGAAAAGCCAGGGGCAATCATCTAATGGAGGAAACACTTCGGGGAAGGAGAAGCCCGATCCCATATTGGAAACAATTTTGGGAAAGCTTCAAGGGTTGGAGAACCGCCTCATCAAGGTTGATGATCTAGTTTCTAAGGTTGACAAAGCTCAAAAGGTTTTAGAAAACCAAATGTTCAACCAAGCGGAGGAAGTTCCTAGGAATCAAGGGAAGCTTCCAGGAAAGACGGAGGACAACCCTAAGGGAAGGGTGATGGCGATTACAACTAGGAGCGGAGTGACAACCACCGATCCGCAGCCTACGTTCGTTGAAGTCCCCGTAGAGAAGGACAAGGAGAAGGGGAAGGAGAAGGAAAATGTCTATGTTCCTCCTCCAGCTTACATCCCCGTAGAGAAGGAAAATGTCTATGTTCCTCCTCCAGCTTACAAACCTCCCCTACCATTCCCTCAATCTAGAGCGCGAGCGCGCCTAGACAAACAATTCGGTAAGTTCATAGAACTCATGAGCAAGCTGCATATTAATATACCATTTATTGATGCTATTGTAGGTATGCCGGCTTATGGCAAGTTCTTGAAGGAGCTCCTCTCCAACAAGAGGAAGCTAGAGGACTTCGGTGAGGTCAAGATGAGTTCGGATTCTTCGGATCTCATCAAAACCATGAAGGAGAAAATGCCCCCAAAGCTAAAGGATTCGGGATCATTTTGCATTCCCATTGGAGTGAGAGATGTCACATATGACGCTTTATGTGACTTAGGAGCAAGTGTGAGCATCATACCACTTGCATTGTGTAGGAAGATCGGTTTAGGCGACCCTAAACCGGTGAAGATGACGTTATACATGGCGGATCAATCCATCACTCGCCCCGTCGGTATTGTAGAAGACGTCCCGGTCAAGCTAGGTAAATTCTTTGTCCCCATTGATTTTGTCGTGCTTGACATTCCTACAGATAGTCCGGTCCCGATCATACTCGGAAGACCGTTTCTTGCAACTTCCGGCTGCATAGTCGATTGCAAGAATGGTAGACTCGCTTTTGATATAGGAGAAGAGAAAGTAGAGTTCGTTCTTTCCACTCTAGTGAAGGAGCCAATCTTTGATGAGGATATTTACGATATCCAAGATGAAGAAGGTTTGTCTAGAGAGGAGGTAAGTGCGATTCTCTTTAACGATCCTTTACAAAAAGTTATCACTATGAGTCTAACCAATGTAGGGGAAGATGAAGAGTGCAATGAGGCAATAGAAGCCTTAGAAGCACAAGAAGAGATGCATGAAGAGGAGTTTGAGAAACTCCACGATGAGGCTGAGAATGTCAGAATCCACGGTCATACCCTGTATTCCACGACCGTGGATTCCACAACCAAAATCGTGCCTCATTCCAGGGGATTATACGGTCGTGGAGAAGATGTGACAACCGTATTTCCCTTCCACGCCCTAAACCACGGCCGTGGAGGACAAGATCCACCCGTAATTTTGGCCGTGGAAGAGAGTGATCGAGGCAATTCTTCAACTTCTTCTGATTCTTCTCCAACACACTCAACACCCTTAGAGACTTCTAAGGAGATGTCGGATGCTTCTCAAGGATCGTTGGAAGCTCCGAAAGCAATGGAACTCAAACCGCTTCCTACTCATCTAAGGTACGCTTTTCTAGGATCTAATTCTACCTTTCCGGTTATCGTTAGTTCCGAACTAAGCATAGATGAACATGAACAGCTCATGATTGTCCTTAGGAAACATAGGAAAGCTATAGGCTATACTATCGAGGACTTAGTAGGAATTAAACCCTCCCTATGCATGCATAAGATACTAATGGAGGAAGATTTTAGAACTTTAAGACAACCTCAAAGGCGGTTGAATCCGACCATGAAGGAGGTTGTCAAGAAGGAAATTCTTAAGCTTCTTGATGCAGGTATCATCTACCCTATCTCCGTTAGCAAGTGGGTGAGTCCAGTTCAAGTAGTTCCGAAGAAGGGAGGAATGACGGTCATCACCAACAAGAACAACGAACTCATTCCTACCCGAACCGTAACTGGATGGCGGATGTGCATAGACTACCGCAAGCTCAACAACGCAACGCGGAAGGATCATTTTCCATTGCCATTCATTGATCAAATGCTTGAAAGGTTAGCGCAACATTCACATTTTTGCTACCTTGACGGCTATAGTGGTTTCTTTCAGATTCCGATACATCCGGACGATCAGGAGAAGACCACATTCACGTGCCCTTGGGGTACGTTTGCTTATAGGAGAATGTCGTTCGGGCTTTGCAACGCCCCAGCCACCTTCCAACGGTGCATGATGGCCATCTTCTCCGAATACATAGAGGAAATCATGGAAGTCTTCATGGACGACTTCTCCGTATACGGTTCCTCTTTTAACGATTGCCTTTCTAACCTTTCTCTTGTTTTGCAAAGGTGTGAAGACACTAACCTAGTTCTTAATTGGGAGAAGTGTCAATTCATGGTTAAGGAAGGAATTGTATTAGGTCACTTAGTCTCTAGTAGAGGAATAGAGGTGGACAAGGCTAAGATAGAGACCATAGAGAAGCTTCCTCCCCCAATTTCGGTGAAAGGGATAAGAAGTTTCCTAGGACATGCTGGATTTTACAGACGTTTCATTAAAGACTTTTCTAAGATATCAAAACCTCTCACTAATCTATTGATGAAGGATGCGGTTTTTGAGTTTTCGCAGGAATGTTTGGATGCGTTTAACACCATTCGGCAAGCTCTAATCTCAGCACCTATTATCCAACCTCCAGATTGGACTCTTCCCTTTGAGATTATGTGCGATGCTAGTGACGTAGCTATTGGAGCTGTTCTTGGACAACGAAAGGAAGGGCGAACCCATGCCATATACTACGCTAGCAAGATGCTAGATGAAGCGCAGCTCAACTACGCCACTACCGAAAAAGAGTTTTTAGCCATTGTCTATGCTATTGACAAGTTTCGCTCTTATCTTGTAGGTGCAAAGGTGATTGTCTACACGGATCATGCTGCAATCCGGTACCTCCTTGCGAAGAAAGATGCGAAGCCAAGGCTGATTAGATGGATTCTTCTCCTACAAGAATTCGATCTTGAGATCCGCGACAAGAAAGGTTCAGAAAATTCTGTTGCGGATCACTTGAGTCGTCTAACACATCTAGAGGACGACCATCTACCCATTGATTACTCCTTTCCGGACGAACACCTACATATCATAGAGGAGTGCATCAACGTGATCTCCAAAGGTAACAAACCATGGTTTGCTGATTTTGTTAACTATTTGGTTTGCCAGGAGATACCACCCGGACTATCCTACGCACAAAGGAAGAAGTTCTTTAAGGACGTCCGGGAGTACTATTGGAATGAGCCTCTCCTCTTCAAGAGAGGTCCGGATGGCATCATTCGGCGATGTGTGCCGGAAGATGAGATGCAAAGTGTCATCCGTCATTGTCATTCACTACCTTGTGGAGGACACGCTAGTTCAAACAAGACTAGCGCAAAGGTATTGCAATCTGGATTCTTTTGGCCTACTTTGTTTAGAGATGTGCAATCCTTTGTTTCTTGCTGCGATGCTTGTCAAAGAACAGGCAATATTTGTAGAAGGAATGAGATGCCCCTCAACAACATCCAAGAGGTGGAGATTTTCGACGTTTGGGGAGTCGATTTCATGGGACCATTCCCATCCTATTGTGGAAACCAATACATACTATTGGCGGTGGATTACGTTTCTAGATGGGTGGAAGCAATTGCCTCTCCCACCAATGATGCCATGGTGGTGGTTAAGTTCTTCAACAAGACCATTTTCCCGTGATTTGGGACACCGAGGACGATCATTAGTGATGGAGGTTCTCACTTCATTGCCCGTTGCTTTGAAGCTCTTCTAGCTAAGTATGGGGTTACTCACAAGATCGCTACCCCTTACCATCCACAAACAAGTGGACAAGTTGAGATCTCAAATAGGGAGATCAAAGGAATCCTAGAGAAGACGGTTTCAAGGACTAAGAAGGATTGGTCTTTGAAGCTTGACGATGCATTGTGGGCATACCGGACTGCATACAAGACTCCCATAGGAACCACACCATACAACCTTGTGTATGGGAAGTCTTGTCACTTGCCGGTAGAGTTGGAGCATAAAGCGTTTTGGGCTATCAAGTGGTTAAACTTCAGCATGAAAGAAGCGGGAGAGAAGCGTCTCCTAGACATCAATGAGCTGGATGAACTCCGCTTGAACGCTTATGAAAACGCTAAGATCTACAAGGAAAGAGCAAAGCGTTGGCATGATAAGCATATCATTCCAAAGGACTTCAAAGAAGGAGATCAAGTTCTCCTCTTCAATTCAAGGCTTCGTCTCTTTCCAGGTAAGCTTAAATCTCGTTGGACCGGACCTTTTCTAATTAAGCGTATTTTCCCCCATGGTGCAGTTGAAGTATGGGGTGAAGCGAGCGGAACTTTTAAGGTGAACGACCAACGACTCAAGAAGTATACGCCGGAACTCCAAGCTGAGGAGTTTGCGCCTACCGCACTCGAATAAGTGCGAGATTGGTCTAGCTACGGACCTTAAACAAAGAGCTTCTTGGGAGGCAACCCAAGGTATTGCAATTTTGCTTTTGCTTTCGATTCATAGATTAGCTTAGTATAGACTTTTTGCTTTGTTTCCACCTCGATTTCTTTCGGTATGTTCGTGTTTTTGGATGTAGGATCGATGGAGAAGGAAAAGGGAAGGATAATGTCGAAGAAAAGTGACGAAATTTGGACTTTGGAGCTTTACAGAGGGTTCCACGGTCTAAATTACGGACGTCATAGCTACAGTACCCGTAATTTCCAAAAGCCTTTGAAAAATCACCAAAACCACGGTTCCGTACACTTCCACGGCCGTGGAACACCCCGACAGACCGTGATTTTCAAAATTTTGCCTGCGACTATATAAGCCACATTCTTCACAAATTCATCCCAAAAACCCCTCTTTCCACGACCTAATTGCCGAGAATCCACGACCCTCTCTCAAATCTTCGTTTCCTAATCGTTTTCAACGATTCTTCTTCCTAAACTGAAGCAAATTCAACCACAAACAAGATCCAAGCGACGAATCGAGTGTAAATTCACCAACAAACGCGCATTTCGGATTTTTCAATCCGAAAAAGAGGTTTTCTTCTCCCTTCTTGATTCTTGCCGATTTGGTTGTTTTTGTTAGAGATTTTTAGGAAGAACTGATTGAGATTGGAGGAAATTAGACTAGGACTGCCTGTTGTGGAGATTGATTGCTGAATTGCTGAGATTCGTGAACTAATGAGACGAATCACGGTCTTTGGGAAATTACGGCCGTGGTTTTCTGAAGAACAGACCGTAATTTTGAGCAGAATGGATTTTGTGAGAAGAGTTTCAGGGAGGATAAAAGAGAAGAAGAATGAGCAGAATAAGAAGAGGAAGGGTAATCCCTCCTCCTCCTCATCCTCTAGGGCACCACCACCCTTTTCACCTTCACCTCCATCCTCACCTTCACCTCCATCCTCACTTCCTCACCCTAGAATCCCGACCATACACGACGATCATCTCGATGCACTCGAGAGGATCAAGGAGAGGGCAGTGATTGGCCCTAGGTACTTGTTGTTGGAGGATCTAGCTCCTCTCAACATAGTTGATGACCTTACTTGGCTCTTGGATAGAGCCGGACTAGTTGTCTTCTCGGCTATCCGAGAAGACGCATATGAGGAGATTACACGAGAGGTTGTGACATCCTTTGAGCACAGCCACGTAGACAGGACCGTCTCTTTCCGTCTTATGGAGAGAGACTACCATTTGAGCATCCGTGAGTTTGGGACCATTTTTGGGTTTCATGAGACCTTTAATGGTCGATTTCCGAGTGGCGTTTACGCCAAGGACTTTTGGGAGGAGGTGGCTATGATTTACGCTAGCGAGGACCGCTGGCAACCCGCTGACACCAAGGCTAGATTGATGTACCATCTAGCCTTGAAGATAGCTCACCGTGTTCTTTCGGAGTGTCTCTTTCCTAGGACGGAGACGCCCCAAAAGATCAAGACGGATGAGCTGTTCTTGCTTTACTCCATGCTTTATGGACGCCGGGCTGATTGTGCCACTCTCTTGGCTGCTACGATGAGCAAGCTCAAGAACAAGGAGAAGGGCAACATAGGATATGGTGGGATAGTTACCCACATTGCTAGGAGTTTTGGTGTCGACTTTTCTGCTTGCACCCGCATACCGGCCGTTCCTTTAGGGCTACATGCTTTCATGGTTAGGGGTCTCATTTTCCCCACACATAGAGGTCCGCCTTATGCGGGCATGCCTTGGGAGAGTAGGACGGGTAGGGGTATAGAGTGGCTGCCGGAGTACTCCATTATGGTTGGACGCCATAATTGGAAGGAGACGTTCGCTGCGATGCATGCGAACAGGATAGCAGCTCCCCCTTATGTCCCACCACCGGTTGTTGAGGAGGAGGATATGGGAGATCAGTTTGAGAGTGGAGGAGGAGCCGAGCAGGAGTTTGGCACGTTTCCGGATCAGCCGGAGGCGGCCCCAGATGTACCTAGACGCTCTCCACGTCCAGCTAGATCCTCAGGCTCGTCATCTCGCCGCGCTAGCGTGAGTGAGAGACCTACGTGGATGACCACACCTCCCACATGGTATGGTGTTCCCCCTCCTTGGTCCACCGAGCAGCCAGCAGCACCTCCACCAGCACCAGCACCATCCGACACCCCAGCATGGTACAGCCAGGCCCCGGGATGGTACGAGCAGATGCCGGATTGGGCTACCGGACTTTCAAAGAGAGTAGGAGTGTTGGAGATCCGGGCCGATGCTAGAGACGGACGTTTAGACGACCTTGACCACATGATGAGGGACTTCTACCGCCAGCAGTTTGGGCGGTTCTATGATCCGAGCTTCTCTCCATTCCCGCCTCCGCCAGCACCACAGTGATTTGATGCATGACCGTTCGTTTTAGACATTCCCGCCACCACTTTGTGAGTTTCTTTTTCTTTTCTTCTTTTCTTTCTTTCTTTTTGAACATTAGGGACAATGTTCGTCCTAAGTATGGGGTGGGATGTACTAAAAAGTTTGTAATAACTCTACTTACTATGTTTGCTTTTATTCGAGACTATCATTGCATGTTCATTATGTGTTTCACGTTTCATTATCGCATTGCATGAAAAAGAACTTGAAAAACCCATAAAAATTGAAAAATTTTGAAAATTTTGTGCTTCTAATGAATTGAGATGAATTCTATGATAATCACTACTTGTGAATTGAGTTTGATGACAATTGCATGCTTAAAAGAATGGTGAATTGAAAAGAATTTGAATGAATGAATTTTACCTCTTTTGCAAGTTTCATAATGTGATAAATGTTACCTAAATCATGTTGAGAAATTGAAGTTGAAATCACACTATAAGTTCTTATACTTCTTGTTGAAATGATTAAGGTAATTCGATTTTTCTTTCTTCTTTCTTTGATCATTTTAGCTCCTCATTGAAATATTAGCCTCCTTTACCTATCCGGGAACTTGGAGAAGTGAATGAAAAAGGCATGTTTGATGTGGGAGGGCCATGAGAGCAATTATTTGCAATCAAAAGAATAGAAAGAAATTGTAGGTTTGGGGAAGTCAATCATGATGATGAGTAACTCGGCACCATTCACATAGCCGGGTGTTTGTGTCTTGCCAAAGTCGGATTGAGCGGTATTCCTAGCAGATTATGGTATGTGCGCTAAGGGTTTGAGGCATCTCATAAAAATTGAGAAACGCCAATCTCCTAGGCTTCGGTTTTTGTGCACCTCTGTCCATAACTCCAAAAGCAAAGTCGAAAAATGAAAGGAGAAGAGCGAAGCTCTAAGCTGAAGTGTTGCGGAAACCGCAAAAGAAGAAGAAGGGTAGTTGTCAACTTTCCCGGATTTATGCACCACGCACCTTAAAGTTTCCTTACCCTTCCACGTTCTAGACCTCTTCTTTGAAAGTCCTTAAGATCAAAAGAATGTTATATGACTTGGTGATCTAAATTGAAGTTTCTTATGATTGATTTTGACAATGTTTGAAGGTTATGATGCTTGTTTAGAAGTTTGATTAATTCACGAGGCTTCTTTGCTTTTTACTCTTCGATTAAGTGTGTGAAAGTTTGATAAACGATTGAAGCAAGGTTTGAGAATGATCTATTCTTTAGAAGGCACATTCATCCAAAAGAAGGTATACATATTTCATCCTAACTTTTGTTTAAAGCTTTTTGAAAAACCTTGCTTAGGGACAAGCAAGTGTTAAGTATAGGGTTATTTGTTAGCATGAAATATTGTGATATTTTAGGCACGTTTTCTAAGTGTATTTAATTCATATTGATAGTCTTTGATTTAGCAATGTTGCATATGTGAGCTAGTTTGCCTATATTGTCGATATGGATGTCTACACTAGTTTTATGTTGAAATATAGGTGATTGAGAGTCATTTCCGAACGGAATCAAGCAAAGAAGAGTTGATTGAATATGTCCATGGATTGAGGACATTCTTAGGAGCAAATTGGAGTTCAACTTGAGGAATGCACGAGGCTAAGGAAGAATCACGTTCTTGCCCTAATCCACGCTCTAAAATACGGCCGTACTACAAACCACGTCTAGTTCCACGGCCGTGGAAGTATGCAAAGAGAGGCGTGATGCATTCCAGTAACTATTACGGTCGTGGAACATATGGTCCAAACCGTGACACAATCCACGCTCTAAATTACGGTCGTGGAATCTTCCACGACCGTGATCTTGGCGATCTTTTTCACCACACTTTGAAGCCACGATCTTTTGAAGATTGGGCCGGGCCGATATTTTATCTTGCCCTATAAAAAGACGGACAAAGCAAGATTCCGTCATCCTCGCTTAGCGGCATTCATCGACACCTACACCTCATAGAGATCTTCGCTTAGAGAATTTGAACGCCCGTTTAGCCCTCGATTGGAGGTATTGACATCTCATTGGAGATCGAAGTTCGTGTTTGAGATTTGCCCTAATCTCGCACTTTTGGTGGAGATTGCTGTTGAGATCTCCGGATTAGCGGAAGATCGAAGCTTTTGGAAGATTATTGCGAGAAGATTTCTCTTCTTGTTTAGGTTTGATTTAGAAGACGGATTGACATCCCGTTCTTCCTTCTTTCCTAAGATTGCGTTTGTTGGGCTTATTCTGAATCTATTGACAACATTTGTTCTTGATTGTGACTTTGAGATTGGTCCGAAGTTTATTGAAAGTTTTCGGAAGTATTCATCTTTTTATCTTTTAAATCTTGAATTGATATCAACATGACTGTTATTGGCTAAAAACTCTTAACAATTCTAAGGTGAAGGGTTGATAGTTGTGGCTTAGATGATGATAGATCGATCGTAAACAGATTAGACCCTGAGAGTTAGAGAGAATTGTCGACAACCCCTAAATTACGGTTTGTTCTTGAGTTCCATGGCCGTGGAGTCTCAAGATCTGCCCGTAATTTCCCTTAAGTTTACGAACTTGCTTTTACTTTAATCCAAAGTTAAAGATTTGCTTTAACTTAGTTTAGGCTTGCCTTTTCTAGGTGGTAGTGAAGCCTCAACAACCTCTACCTCGATTGTGAGTGTCATAACCGTAATCGGTTAAGTTAGTCTTGATCCTTGGATTACAAGTTTAGGTATTTGACATTAATTCTTGCCTTTAGAACCTTTCTATATTGAAGCCTCAACAACCTGTATAGAGAGTGTCTTGTAGGTGAGTCATATAAGGTTTTTGGAACTTCACCATACGATTACCTTACATTAGCATACCTTTGCATATCTCAACTCTGTCTTTAAATCATTAGTATATCTTGAATCGATTGCCACAGCTGGATACTTGGATCTTTAGGATTGTTGTTTTCCCAATATTTGCAAAACTCTTATATTTACTCGCTTGATAAACTGCAATTGAATTTGTTCCCACCCAAATCCCTGTGTTCGATACTCTAGAATTCTTGCTTAACTACGTCGATCCGTACACTGCGGGTTCGCTTGCTTGATTCTAGTTTTATAAATTTAAAACTTATTTGCACACACCTCTAGGGGCGAACAAAAACAAAAAAGGAAATGGAGATCAAAAGTAACAAGAAATTTAAAATATTAACTATCAACCACAATTAAACTATTTATAGTCATGAGTCTTGATCTTTGTGTATGTGTTTGCGAGCTTATCATCTAACGCCTCTAGATCTCTTAATTTCACAGATTTCCGAAGTAGTAGGGCTTCAATATTATAAGAGCTTCTTGAGCCTATCTATGGGGAATATGAAGGGTTCGGTTGCTGGAACTAAACACTCCATCTTCTTATACTTCCAAGATCTCAACATGCGAGACAAAAACAAAAAAGGAAATAGAGATCAAAAGTAACAAGAAATTTAAAATATCAACTATCAAACACAACCAAAAGCCAGTCGGTACAACGACTGGAAAATATCGTAAAAAGTTTTTAATTATCGTAAAAAGTTCCATCGTTGCCATTAAAGCACGATCTTTGTTTATCTAGAACAATCCATTAAAGCACGATCTTTGTTTATCTAGAATAATTAGAAATCATCTGAAATAGTCTTTCAAGGTCAGATTAGGTATGAACATTGTAGGTAACCATCGGAAAGAATAGGAAAATCCATTAAAAACTTAGAAATCCGGAAAATATCTAGAACAATCTTCGCTTTTGGCTTTTAGTTAAAAAACGGTACAACGACTGGAACTTTTTACGATAATTAGAAATCATCGAGGCAATGATAAAACATTACTCTCAAAACCAAGTTGTTTTCAATACATCCAATAAAACGCCTTTCGCAAACATATATGCAATAATAAATCAAACCATTATAGGGACTATACAATCATTATATCAAGACGGATCAACCATACATTATAAAAGAAGAGACTATCATAAATATCAAATTTGAAAAGTACTTACAGAACAAAGCAAAGGAAAATCTAACTCTATCGTTCCATGGCGCGGACTTGGAACCTTGAGACCTTGGAAACTCTTCCATCTTAAGGTGGGATGCGGCATACCAAATCTGACCTTGAAAGGTCAATTTATAATGTTTAGATCAAACCCTATGACGGGCTCAAGAAACTCAGCCCTCATAAAAATAGGATAAAATCTTATTTTAACAAAACGGCGATGGAAAAACGGCCACCAAACGGCCTACAGACGGCCGTTTGGCATCATCTTCAATGTTTGACAAATTTTCAACAATTTAGTAAAACTGAATTTCCCGTTGCTCTGATCGGAAACACAAGACCCATGAGTACTGCTTTTGAAGCTCTTTCAAAGATCTACAACTTTGTAGTTGACACAATTGTCCAAATCCAAGATGGTCGAAATTGGAAATCTCTCAGAGGTTGTCATAACTTGAGGTCCAGCATCAATGATCTTCACATGCTTCTTCAATTCTTCATTCTTCATTCTTCAATATAAATCTATCTTGAAACTTCGATCCTCAAACAATATAGATGTCTTTTATGATATGTTTGACCTCAAGGAGGATGAAAACTCATATTATTGGCATTCTTTCATCATTCTTGTTCATTTCTGACCTCGAATACCTAAAATACAAAACAAACCAAAGTAGACACTACAAATGCAATAGGAAGGATTTATGATCTATATGAACACAAACCAAACCAGATGAGGTATGGAATGCATGCAAGTGACGACTCAAAAGACGTATGTTTTTGACTTATCAAACAACACCTTTGGGGAGAATAGGACATGAGACTCTTTACTTTCTTGCATTGACTTTGTTTTCCATTCTTATGATATTTGTTTGTTGTAGGGTTGGGTTACCCTTTCTGGGAGAATTTGGAGAGCTAAAAACAAGCGGATATTTGAGGGTTGACGAGGTGATCACCTTGGGATTGTAAAGTTGGAGTTAGAGGCATTGACATAATATAAGAATAATAGGGTGACCGTAGATGGACAAGGTTCACTTGTGATTCGGAGGAGTCGTTGAGGGAAATGCCTAGAAAGGTCAAGAGGATCCCTCCGATAGAAGGAATGATGAAGATTAGATGTGATGTAGTAATGAGTGAAGATAGAATGACGGGAGTGGGGTATGTAAGGGTTTTATGTGGGGTCAGTGCATCCGGCTGAATTTAGGAGGAATCGGTTGAGGTTGGATGTGGAGGTAGTCAATATTAAGTTGTTATTTGATGCTATCGAGGCAATATTACATTTCAAGATTATGAGAGTGGTGATGGAGTCGGGTTGCTTGAACTAATTTCTAAGATAAAAAAGAATGAGTACCCTCACAACATGGTAGGACTAATTGTAGAGCAGATTATCGGTTGGTGACTAGGTTTGACAACTGTACGTGGAGCCATGTGGGACATAACGAAAATAAGATTATTGACTATCTAGCTCTTCTTCGACAACATAGTCCTTTTTGTTCTTTTTCTTACATGGATCTTATGCCTTTTTTCATTTCATTCTGCACAAGAATATTTTACCAGTAAATTATTAGTGTTGTTTTCTTCTAAAAAAATAAAACAAAAATATGGCCCATGAGTGTAGTGTGTTTAATGCTTCAATCTACGAAGATACAGTCAAGCTATTTAAGTTACTAACAAGGATATCGAATGGGCAGGATAAAAAATTATGTTGCAAGATATGTTAAATATTAAGGTGAAATTTGTTTTAACATGTTAATATTGTATTTCATTACTCCTTATGACTGACAATTTTTTATTATTGTGTTTCTTAATGTTTTGAATTTGATTGCTAACTTATGTACAATTTGCAAGCGGAAATTTTGGGGGCAAACTTATGCCTTTCTTTTTTCTAATTTCGTGTCTTTTAGAAAAAACTATGCCCCCTTTTCCCCCTCAATTTCATATCTTTTATTTTCTTATTTTTGTTCTTTCATTTAAAAAAGCATTAAAAATTCTTTTTTTTTTTTGTCTAACTTTTGACTTGCCAAATTTGATCAGTCAATGTCACTCGGATCGGAGACTTTGTGGCCCAATTTGGGAGAGATGCTCCTAATATCACTTTCTTCATACATTTTAGAGGATTCGAATTTGAATATCAAACAACAGTAAAGAGTAAAACAGTAAAAAAAAAAAAAAAAAAAGAAAGAAAAAGAATAGGATACCAAACTAGGGAGAAAAGGGACATAAGAAATATACTACATATACTGAACCTCATGTGCAACTCATGATAATATTGGCAGGGTAGCTTTACTTGATTGAACTCTTATTGTTGCTATTCATAAGTCAAGCTACATATATCAATGACCGGGTCAATTGAATTGATGAGACGTTTCACTAGGCAAACTAAGGCTTCGTTTGGCAAAGGGGTTGATTGAGATTGAAGGGGTAAGGGTTAGATTATAGGGAGGACATGAAGGGAATGAAAGAGAGTTATCATCCCATTTCATTTCAACCTCAATGGTACAGAAACAGAGCCTAACTGGTTATGGCAATGAAGAAAAGAAATTTGCAACCTTATTCGTCACTTTGTCATCAATATACAAACATAATTTGGCAAACCTATTTCAGTCAATTAAGTGTGGAGAAGTAATAAATTGTAAACAAAAAGTGGAGGAAAAGAAGTGTATGGAAATATGTTTTGCCTAGGATACTCTGTTTTAAGCAGTTAAATTGATTGTTGCGGACTAGTCGTAAAAAGAGTGGATGAGACATTACCTTCCTTGAAGATATCCCATAACAAGTTAATCAAGCAAATAAAACACACATTATGGAACAAAAAAAGTCACAATGCACATCCCACTTCTGCCTTGTGGTATGGTCTCCTACAGGAAGTAGATGATTAACCTGTATCCTCCTCCTCACTAGTCAAGGAAGAATGCAAGAGCTCATAATCCCAACATAATTTCCAGCCAAGTCAACCAAATTTGTGTCGCCAATAGGACAATATGCAGACAATCTATGCTTTCTCGCTGATACTCCCATCAACCACAAAAGCCTCATCATGGATAGCAGAATTTGTGGTAATGATTTCTTAACATTCTGGTAAAAGTACAGCTTCAAACAAGTATCCCTTCACATGGGCTGTGCTCAAAGTTCAGAAATATAATACTTATTGCATTTTAGTACTACCTCTAGCTGCCTCACCTTCACTGATCGCAGTAGCAACACCCTTGAACCAATGCATAAGATGACGATGATCCTTGACGTACAGCCATGCTTGAAGAAATGGAAATAGGCTTTCATTTATACCCCGCTCCTCTATGAAGTTGTGAAGTGCATCTTTCATCTTCTCATCAAGATCACTGTCCATCAAAAACAAAGTAAACATTCAGAGAGGTTGAATTACAATTTACAGGCATTGAACCCTTGGAGCAAATTAACCATCAAGGTCTCTCAGGTACTTAGCATTTGATTGTTGATCAAATGAATATGCGACATCAATCAGTCTATGTAAATCAAAATCTGCATAACCTAGTCCTACTTCTCAAGTTCAGCTTATAACATTTCTCTCCTGTCCGAACTGTCCAAGGAAAATTATCAGCAATTAATTCAACCCAAAGATGTATGATGAAGAAACAACATTGGTTCATCGTCTTAAGGTCAAATCCATCATTTCTAAACAGCTAAATCCTTCTTTATTTCTAACCAAATCTAACATAATGTAAGTGCAATAAAAATTCCTCTAGACAAACACAAAGGAACAAGGATTTTTTTTGGAAGTAGAAACACATCAAGCTATTCAACTGAAGAAGGCATCTACAAGGATGCGAACAAAAGAAAACACAGATTAACTTGACAAATAGCCTTCTCACAGGGTTAGTGCCACCTATAAGAATAATTCTCCATCTTCAACACAACAATTAAACAAATGAAGGAAATCATTTGTGCAAGCAACACCTTTTTGATCTGACAAATTCTTCTTATTTTGCAAGAACTGTCGGTGTAATTCTCTGTTTCAATCTAGCATATCATCCCCTGAAGAGCCAAAAGTGAAGAATTGGCAACATTGAATTATATTTCTCGAGTCATTCTCTGTCATTTAAATATTGTGAAAATATAATGCCGTTTCCCCCACCATCTAGGATCACATAGCTACATTTGAGAGGTCAGAGCGAAAATGCCAAATCATAGCAAACATCCAAAGACAACTACCTCATTCATAGCAAAACAAATGGTGTTTCACAATCAACAACTCATCACTCTATAAGTCATTAATCCAAAGCACAAAACAGAGACTAAAGGGCGAGCATCAAAGTGAAATAACCTAAAAGTCGGTCCAGCATAGTCGTTAGGTGAATTCAGAGACCCTGAATTCTCCAGCCTCGGCCTCATCGAAACAGAATGGATACCCAACGCATCAGGATACAATCCACAGAGGAAATGCAATGCTTTCTCTTGCCCAGGCTTCCACAAATCGACATGAACAAATAGCTGATTGATGCCATCATCCTCATCATCTCCCCCACCAGGGACTAGATTAATCAATCGCGTAGCATAAATGCTGATTTCCTCGTTGTTGTAGGTTCGCTTGAGCACCGGGGCATCGGAATCCAATGCACCCTTGACGACAGTGAAAGCCGGTGGAGGACTCACTTTCTAGAGAAAAAGTAGTCATACGAAAACCAAAAAACATGTTAGATAAAGGAATTGAATTTGGAGTTACGAAATGAAAAATCCTAAATTTAGATAAAACCCTAGAAAGGAGAAGGGAAGAGAAGAAAAGGTACAGGAGGAGGGGCCATCTTCGAAATTTCGAGGTAGTGGTCTTTGAGAGAACGAAGGATCATTGTGTTGACAGCAGTGGACGAGACGCTGTAGCTCCGACGGAATGTCGGCGTCCGCCATGAGCGCGAAAAGGCGGCGGCGGCGACTCGCTTCAGCATTGGGTTTTTGGTTCTACGGGATTAGAGAATTTTGGCGCTCGATTTGCTAATTCCCTAAACCATTGTACTTTCTACAACACCTTTCCAGTTTATTTTTGTTTTCGGATATCTTTTTGGTATGGGATATTAGACGAAGAGTATAAACTCTTTATCCACGACACCAATATACCAAACTACATAATTTGTAGTTTGTCCGAAGCCAAAAACGTTTCAGAAAAATATAAATAATGAATTTTGCATTTGGGCTCCGAAGCCGGAAATGTGATAGGTAAAAAAACTCATCTCGTATTTTGGCCCAAACCTAAAATTGGTTTCGGTTGGGGACTCGTGTGTGAAATTAAATGACTCTTTTCTTCCCAAACAGTTTTCACTTCACGACTCATACGTTAAATTGAACCAAAATAATAATAACTAGATGAATAGGCTCATGTTATGCACGGGTTTCAAATATGCCTATACATTATTAAAAATAATTCTCTTAAATCTGTAATGTTTTGTACGGATTTATTAATTTTTAACGAATATTTGGATTTCAAGTTAAACCCGACACAAAACCTAATACCCTAATATGATTTAAGTCATATCAGATCGGATACTTATTCACTGATTTTCAGATTATCTGTTTGATCGAGTTCAAACTTAATATTTGAATATGAATTTTTTCCTTTCTTCATTATAATTTTTTTTATAAATAGTAATCCGAAGTCAAACAAAATTATCCAATTTAAGGTGTATGGAAAATTTTTAATTTATTACCATAAATTTTCTTTAGACATATGAATATCCATTTTATTCAAAAATTATGACCTGTATTTGATCCAAAAGGTAAAATGAAGAGACTCTAGCCGAATCTTGACAACAATTTCACCGAAAATCTTGCAACATGACACAAATAAAAGGCAAAATGAAATAGTTTTAATGCATATGTTATGTTCCCAAATACAAACGAAAAGAGACTCTAGCCGAGTTCTTACAAACCACAACCACAACAACCGTCCAAACGACAACAATAATATAAACTTCATCCCGTCCTATAATGTACGGAACCCCGGCTGCCCACTCCTCCGAGTAACTCGGCGGCGTCCCTAACCTGCAAGGCATCTACAAAGGCGGTATAAAATCCGTTAGCTAACATTCTAAGCATTAGAAGATGGTAAAGGCACATACACATATCAAAACGGAAACACACATCATGATATCACGAAAACCGATTATTATCTTTTCATTTACGTCATTCCATTACTAATTCAACTTAAGTTTGTGACATGAGAATCCCAAAACTCGCCTTTGTCCCTACCTACCAACAATGGATCCTGATGCTAGCCTGACAACATGTTCACTGGATCTTACAACAAGGCACAGGTAGATTAAAATCAAATACATAAAAGCTGAGTATGATACATCAAAAGAGTTTACAAACTCATAGCCGAGTACAAAACAACAACATAAACCACAACCACAAAAGATCTCACATCCCACGCATCCTAATGTATAGAAGTCATCGGCTTGTCACACCATCTGACTCACTCTGCAGTATTCCTAACCTGCAGAACACTACAACACGGTATGAAACCGTTAGGTACAACAATGAAAAGAATGAAGGTAATAGCACAACCACACATCAACATCTCAAACATGCAATGCCACACACATTCATTTATTATCTTTCATTACGTTATTCCATTACTAATTCAACTTCTTTTGTAACACGAGGAGCCTCAAGAACCCCGTCCCATCCAACGTAACATAAGAGTTTTGCATGGGGTGACCTTCACTCGTCCCCTCCTCTGAGATCATCTTCAGGGCACCTCCTCCTAACCAGCAGGCAGAGACCGGCGGTTACCGCCCGTTATAATACACTTGGGCCAAATAAATGTAATGAATGGTCATCCTAGTCCAGTTTAGGTTATAAATGCACAATCATATGAACACACACAACCATCACAATCATACAATCCACAATTGCACGCTAAGTAAGTCCTATGGACTTACCTGATATACTCGTAACCTGTACCACGTCACAGCTTCCCCTTGGGGAAGTAATCAACGCCTGCAATAGCAAGGCACACACAATCACATACTGCAAAGGTTAGGAGACTCGTATCACTAACCACAACCAACCTATATCTCAAATCTAAACCTCGGATCCTCAACACATTCATAAATGCCTAAGGCATATCCTCAACATAACATCTCATCATACTCGTACACATACTAATCCTTAAAGCCATAACCGATATCCATAACATCATCATGATGCTCAAATCATTTTGACACTTAGCATGCATCTAATCAGTATTCCTCAATCTTAAATTTAATCCTAATTTAATTAATTAACCTTTAGATAATTTATTAAATTTCGCCAGAATAACATTTTGCCCGCAGGCCATTTATAAACCCACTGTCATAAGATTTCATCAAACAAATAACCCATAACACCAGAATAATATAATGATTATAATGGAATTTCTAATTATCCATTTTGAAAAGCCTAAAGGTCAATTTAGGCCAAATTGCAGTACGGAAAACGAATAAATTCATAACTTATTCGTTACTAACCCGATTGACGATCTGAAAGAAGATTCGGAATCACAACGACGCAGGATACGCATGTACAACATCAAATTCACCGGAATCTGAGCAACGGAACTGTCCTGGTGACATATATGCTCGACCAGGTCTTCATCTGCTCGGAAATGCAGAAACTCGGTACCGATATGAAGAGAATGAAGAGAGGAATCCAAAAACTTGAACGGAATTGAAATCGGATTAGAAACGGAGAGTAGATCTGAGTTTGAAGTTTGAGAGAAATCAAAGCTTTTACGAGAAAACGTGAAAGGAAATGAATTAATAAACGATTTTCCGCTATTTATAGTGAAGTCGATAATTATCCTTTAACGAAGTTGATAATTATCTTTTTATCGATCCAATGGCGGGTTGAACCCCCTTCTCCAAACTTTTCGAAATTGCAATAATAGATCTTGAATATTGTAGGGATAATTATTCCACAATTGCCTCGGAAAACGTGTATTCCTAAGCCGTCTTTCTTAGCCGTTAAGAAACGAAATAGCGACTCTTTTGTCCGTTTTGCCTTTCCATGTTATTTCATATCTAGGACATGTCCGATGTCCTGATCATTTCTCTCAACTGCATTTTTATTAATTGGAGCTCCCAAATGCTTCAACTAATACCGGAGGGTAAAAATAATTACCCGGGGAAAAAGTGAAAATTTCACCATAAGCCCAAAATTACGCGAGGAACATAACGGTGTGACTTATACTCAACACTTACGCAATCTTCGCAAGTTATATGTCAATTACTATCACTAGTTAGCACAAAAACACATTACAATAGCATGGAGGAAAGAACCATCTCCATCCAATCGTACTAGTAACACAACTATGTGGAGGAAAACCGTCTCCACTCACACTATGTCCATCAATAATAGCATGGAGGAAATAACCATCTCCAGCTAATCCTAAACATATTACAATAGCATGGAGGAAAGAACCATCTCCAGCTATACCTATATCGTGCTAGCAAACAAGATCTAACAAATCAGATGCACATATCAAAGTTAGCACAAAAACACATCATATCACATAAGCACATAGCATACAAGCACTCACCAAAAAGGCACTAAGATCTACTCGTGGATCCTACGGGTGCCTCTAACTCCGGATAGAACTCTGGATAGTTCCTCTGGATACTATCCTCTGTCTCCCAGGTAGCCTCATCCGGTCCTCGTCTCGACCACTGTATCATCATCATAGGAATGTCCTTCAAACGCAGGCGTCTCACACCTCGCTCTAGGACTGCAAAAAGTTGTTTTGCAAAAGTGTGATCAGGCTCGACCACTAGATCATCATAACTCACAATGTGCCTCAGGGTTGGTATGTACTCCCTCAGCTGAGACACATGAAACATAGGGTGAACAGCCTCTAACTTCGGTGGCAAAGCCAATCAGTGCACTGCTCTCCCAACTCTATCCAGTATCTCGAAAGGACTGACATATCGGAGACTCAGCTTCCCCTTTATGCCATAACGTCTGACGCCTTGCGTCAGAGTTACTCTCAACCAAACATGAGCTCCTACCCTGAACTCTAGAGGTCGATGCCTCCTATCTACATATGACTTCTGGCGACTTTGTGTAGCCAACATCCTCTCTCTGATCAGCGTTACTCGAGCCATATCATCTTGAATCTATTTTGGCGCTATCCCCCTGGTACTGCTAGGCTCCTCCCAGCATAAAGGTGTATGACACCTATGTCTACACAACGCCTCATAGGGGCCATCCCTATAGATGCATACCAACGGTGGTGGTATAAGAACTCAACAAGTGGGAGATAAACAGATCGTCCCTGTTCCCAATCCATCCCACAAGCTCACAACATGTCCTCTATGGTCTGGAGGGTTCTCTCAGACTGACCGTCTGTCTAAGGTAAAACTCAATCATGATATGTGGACGCGTTCCCCAAGCAGTCTGAATCTGCTATCAAAACCTCAAAGTAAACCGTTTACTACAATCATAGTCGATCGTCCTCGGTACACTTATGAAGTCCCACCATCTGTCTAGTGTACTCCTTTGTTACTTCATTCACTGGCCACGTCTCTTTGTAGAGATGGAACGTGTCGACTTCGTAAATCTGTTACTAATAATCTGGATAACACCAAACTCTTACTGGGTCTCAATCCCATCACAAGTCCAAAGAAAAGTCTTCTCACTTCCACTACAACACTGGTAGTGGATGAGCTCATCTCCAGATCAGTAACACTTTAACCTGATTTACTACTTCGTGGTACCTCTTATTCATACATGGATGTATTAAAGAAGGTCTACTATGAGTGTACTGTAATCTTCTCCACTTGACTCTACATAAGCGGTTATACTGACGCAGTTGCGGCGCCTCATACTCCTTCTGTTCCATTAAAGAACTATGGTGTCTCGCCATGAGGCATCCTTCCATCAAGTTCCCTCAGGGTCAGGCAAGTCCCCTGTTTTTGTTAGACCTCATCCAACAAACCAGGTAAAATTCCTAAACATGAAACTAACGTCCTTATCAGCAGTTGTAGCTCCAACTCTAACCAAGCTAGATCATTTTGAAACCGAGACTGTACAACAATTCCAACAATCGCCTTCTCTTGAGCCGTCTTCTTATTCAAGGCATTAGTGACCACATTCTCCTTGCCAGAATGATACAAATCTCAAGGTTAGCGTCCTTGATCAACTCAAACCATCGACACTGGCAGTTATTCAACCTTGATTGCATAAAAATATGATTCAACCTCCTATGATCTTTGAAACTCTGACACGAAATGTCACACAGGTATTGTCTTCAAATCTTGGAACTTGAACTACCACCACTAACTCGAAATCATGAGTCGGGCAGTTCTCCTCATACGTTCTCAGCACCGTAGTCACGTGATTCTCAGAATCTTCTGATTATCACCGAATAGAAGTAGAGGTCAAATGCTTCCTTTACTCTTTAGAGCTTCGACATACTACTTCAAACACACAATTATGGTGGTCTTCCTTAGAAGACTCGTAAATGGATGCACAATCACATAGAATCCTTCCTTAAAGCGTTGGTAGCAATCGGCTGGCCGAGAACTATGCATTCCCTTAATGTTCATCAGTATCATCCATAAGACTTCATACTTACTCCTCGTCACATCAATCATGATCCTACTGGCGGAACAACATGATCTTGAAGGTTACTTCTAGCATCTCAATTCACATTTAGGGAGCATAGCACACTGGCTTCTATCCCTCGAATTTTGCAAAACCGTCCTCAAATAACCGGTACGTTCCTCTCCGTTGTGAGAGTACACCAAAACGTCATCAATAAGGTCTACCACCAACTGATCAAGGAAGTAGATGAAGACACTGTTCATCAACTCCTATAACGACTACTAGGACGTTCCTCAACTCAGATGATAACACTACAACTTGTAGTGTCCATAACGGGTATGGAATGTTGTCCTATGCCCACGCTGCTCTCTCATCCTTAGGTGATGATATCCTAAGCATACGGAGATCTTAAAAACACAATTGCTTCTCTTAGTTGATCCAACAAGTCTTCTATACGTAGCAATGAACGTGCTAGGGCGAACGGAGCCCGTCTCAAACCACTCTTCAAATTGCTTCTTCAATTTCTAACAACTCAACAAGCCATATACCTCATAGGCCTTCTCCCAACCAGTCTCGTACTATACTTTAACGCAATATCAAAGTCCTCATTCCGTTGAGGCGATAGATTAGACGGTTCAGTAACACATTTATAAGATCATATACCACTAGAATACTCTTCAGCGTGGATCTATCTCTTTCCTTCATGACACAACATTAAAAAAAACATCACCCTCTTATTAACCTTGCTGCAAATACGGTACTGTCGGCAAACTTGCCTCTTCAAGGTTCATAACCTTGAAAAACCTCTACCTAATCGATCTCAGTAGAGACTATAATAGTCTTCCTACTGCTATCTAATCAACATGATATATATTCGTCCATCACACACATAAAGACCTTCTCATGCACCTAAGGCATGACAAAGAAGTCTTCAAGTCATACACAAGTCCCTGAACAAAGGGACCAACCACATATCTCGCGGGTACCTAAGACCCGTAACTCGTAACCCTATAAAGGAAGATATATCTTCTACTGTATCCACAGTTAACTATTAACACATGCATCGAAAGACAAGAGGTGCATAGCACTCACAACAAACAAAACTCCACTAGGTAAACCATTAACAAGAATGGTACCTGTAACAGCTAACGCCCGAAGCTTTACTTCATATCATTACTCAATCTCATACCTATGCTCCTCAGGTATCACTGTGGTCATCCCCATAGCCTCCACTTCCACTCTTTCTACATCGGAAAGAGGAAGGTCTTGATGAGAAGAAACACTATCTTGTTGACAGAAAAGGGGCCATATGGCCTAGTTCACCACAAGTAAAGCAAGCTATCGGTGCCATGGGGCACTCAGAGCGCAAATGATCCGGATAACCACAGTTGAGACATATACGTCCCATCCCTGCCACTAGTATAGGTTGCTCCTCTACACTGCCCAGCTCAAAGGCTCTACCTTGAGCTCTTCTAGTATCCGTGGTACTCCTACCACGACCCTTACCTCTACTCAACCTAGGAACAGATCCCTAAGTAAAAGGATGATCTGGGACTCTCTGTTGTCCCCGCATCTACTGCTGAGGTGTCTTCTGACCACCTCCCGTCACACTAGCAGAAGTAAAACCCTGTCGCGATGCCACTCCAGTTTGCTTACAGAAGATAGCTCTATGACCCTATCTACCATAGGTAAAGCAAGTCATAGACGATCTTGGACACTATGGTCGTACATGTCCAGGCTTTCCACAATTGTAACAAGTCCTCGGTTCACCTGAAGTCCGTGTGAAACGAGAAGTACTCAAACGTCCACAAGTCGGGCTTGGTTTGCAACCCGAATATCCAACCTCGTCTTCTGCTGATTCAACCCGTTGTTTCTTCTTTAATCCAAAAGCTTCAGTTAATCTCACAGATGTTGGTAAATCCGGTGTAGATCTACCCGCTATCGCCGCCTCATATACTTGCTGCATATACTCTTGAAACTCGAATCTACTCATGGAGACACGATCAGACTCTTCAAACTCGTTCTCTGCCATAGGCAACACAACAGCGGATAATGGTCCCTGACTTGGTGCTACTGAAGGAAGAGGGGGTGTACCCCTATCTCGTCCCACTACAGATACTGCTCTAGTCTGAGCCATCTGTAGAATATACGCCCCTAAACTTATAACGCTATATATATGCCATATGTATCGATATATATATATATATATATATATATATATATATATATATATATATATATATATATATATATATATATATATATATATATATATATATATATAATACTCATTATTACAAGCATACACATCAGCACATAAAAGATATCTATATATATATATATATATATATATATATATATATATATCTACACTGTCGAGATCCTCAGATGGGTGACTACTTCTGTACATACTATCCCAAAACATCTGTACTCGCTTTAAAACCAAAATCCGTTAAAAAGTCAGAGACCAAGTGGGTTTTGTTTATTTATCCACTCTACCTTTATTGTAGACAACAAGTGCCATTGTTGTCAACCTAAGGCTCTGATACCAACTTTGTAACACCCCAAATCCGCGGGACTTGGAGTGTCACATTGGGCTAGGATCTCATAATGGATCCTGACCCTAGCCTGACAACAAGTTCACTGGATCTTACAACAAGACACAGGTAGATTAAAATCAAATACATAAAAGCTGAGTATGATACATCAAAAGAGTTTACAAACTCATAGCCGAGTACAAAACAACAACATAAACCACAACCACAAAAGATCCCACATCCCACGCATCCTAATGTACAGAAGTCCTTGGCTTGTCACACCATCTGACTCACTCTGCAATATTCCTAACCTGCAGAACACTACAACACGGTATGAAACCGTTAGCTACAACAATGAAAAGCATGAAGGTAATAGCACAACCACACATCAACATCTCAAACATGCAATGCCACACATATTCATTTATTATCTTTCGTTACGTTATTCCATTACTAATTCAACTTCTTTTGTAACACGAGGAGCCTCAAGAACCCCGTCCCATCCAACGTAACATAGGAGTTTTGCATGGGGGTGACCTTCACTCGTCCCCTCTTGTGAGATCATCTTCAGGGCACCTCCTCCTAACCAGCAGGCGGAGACCGGCGGTTACCGCCCGTTATAATACACTTGGGCAAAATAAATGTAATGAATGGTCATCCTAGTCCGGTTTAGGTTATAAATGCACAATCATATGAACACACACAACCATCACAATCATACAATCCACAACTGCACGCTAAGCAAGTCCTATGGACTTACCTGATATACTCGTAACCTGTACCACGTCACAGCTTCCCATTGGGGAAGTAATCAACGCCTGCAATAGCAAGACACACACAATCACATACTGCAAAGGTTAGGAGACTCGTCTCACTAACCACAACCAACCTATATCTCAAATCTAAACCTCAGATCCTTAACACATTCATAAATGCCTAAGGCATATCCTCAACATAACATCTCATCATACTCGTACACATACTAATCCTTAAAGCCATAACCGATATCCATAACATCATCATGATCCTCAAATCATTCTGACACCTATGCATCTAATTAGTATTCCTCAATCTCAAATTTAATCCTAATTTAATTAATTAACCTTTAATTAATTTATTATATTTTTTCAGAATAACATTTTGCCCGCAGGCCATTTCTAAACCCACCTGTCATAAGATTTCATCAAACAAATAACCCATAACACCAGAATAATATAATGATCATAATGGAATTTCTAATTATCCATTTTGAAAAGCCTATGGTCAATTTAGGCCAAATCGCATTACGGAAAACAAATAAATTCATAACTTATTCGTTACTAACCCGATTGACGATCTGAAAGAAGATTCGGAATCACAACGACGCAGGCTACGCATGTACAACATCAAATTCACCGGAATCTGTGCGACGGAACTGTCCTGGTGACATATATGCTCGACCAGGTCTTCATCTGCTCAGAAATGGAGAAACTCGGTACCGATATGAAGAGAATGAAGAGAGGAATCTAAAAACTCAAATGGAATTGAAATCGGATTAGAAACGGAGAGTAGATCTGAGTTTGAAGTTTGAGAGAAATCAGAGCTTTTACGAGGAAACGTGAAAGGAAATGAATTAATAAACGATTTTCCGCTATTTATAGTGAAGTCGATAATTATCCTTTAACGAAGTCGATAATTATCCTTTTATCAATCCAATGGCGGGTTGAACCCCCTTCTCCAAACTTCTCGAAATTGCAATAATAGATCTTGAATATTGTAGGGATAATTATTCCACAATTTCCTCGGAAAACGTGTATTCCTAAGCCGTCTTTCTTAGACGTTAAGAAACGAAATAGCGACTCTTTTGTCCGTTTTGCTTTTCCATGTTAGTTCATATCTAGGACATGTCCGATGTCATGATCATTTCTCTCAACTGCATTTTTATTAATTGGAGCTCCCAAATGCTCCAAATAATACCTGAGGGTAAAAATAATTACCCGGGGGAAAAATTGAAAATTTCACCATAAGCCCAAAATTACGCCAGGAACATAACGCTGGGACTTATACTCAACACTTACGCAATCTTCGTAAGTTATATGTCAATTACTATCACTAGTTAAGTTAATCAACATTAATTAGAATTCGGAAATCCTAACTATTACACTAAATACACATACAACCATCACACATCTATACTAATACAAGGAAGCTATCTAAGTAAGTCTGGAGACTTACCTGTCTCAACCCGAAACCAACACTCTCAACTTCCCGCAGGAAGATCCTTAACGCCTGTTCAAAACAAGGCACACGATCAACATCTACCTCTCATGCTAGAAGTCCTTAGACTTCTAGTCCCAATGATCTCGCAAGATCATAAACAAAATACATATACTAGGATAACGACTCCTAGTCCTCACTATCTCGCAAGATCACAACCAACACCACACATGATAGGATACTCTCATTCCAATCTCCGCAACCTCAACTGACATATAATCACAACCATCACCGCCTCAACAAGCCTCACATGAACACACCTCAAGCCTTAGAACCATGAACAACCTCAAACACTCATCTAAGGTTTCAAGACACTACTTGACATTCACAAGGCTATCCTAAGCCTTCCTAGACTGATGCTACATCTAAGCACAACTATGATAAGAGAGAAAGTTCACTAGATCAAGGGGTAAGGGGCTTACCGGAGCAAAGACGCGATCGCAGAACAAGGAGGCGCGACCGTAGAGAGAAACAGGCACAACCACTTCAAGGGCCGTACCCCCAGCTGGCACGAACAACCCCCGCAGCCAAGGGTTGGCTGGAGCCGCACCCGCAGCTGGTGTGAGCTGCCCTCGCAGGTCTGGTTCTTGTGGAGTCGCCCCGTGGCTGGTATGTTGAAGGCGCACCAGCGGCTCAGTCATGCCACGGGTGCGGTCAAACTCTAGAAACGCGCGATTCTTCGACTCATCGATGTACAACAAGCCTTCCGGAGCCTCTTGGTTAGCTTGCTCATCCCTTGACGTCCACCACATGGATCCACAACACATCACTACTACCTAGATCCAATCCACTCACAAGAGAACACAAGAATGGACAAAACTTGAGTAAGCCTTACTCTAGGGCTCACACGCAAGGTGAAGGAATGAAGAAGGAGAGAAGAAGAAGAAGAACTTACAACAGCTCAGATCTGATGTCTCTAGTCCATGCTAAGGAAGAACAACTCACAATAGAAGGAGGAAGAGCCATGGAAAAACCATAAGAAAGGAGGAAGAGGGAGGAGATAGGAGAGAAAGAAGGAACGTGAATCTGGAAGGAAAAAGAGGAAGAAGGAAAGGTCAATTGAGAGGGTAAAGCAAAACGGGGGGTTACTCAAAGGTCGGATCCTCCTAATGAAAGGTCGGAAAGCAAGCGGGACAACATACCGCTTTAATGGATTACCGCACCCGCGGAAAGACTAAGCTGTGACCGCGGCATCCTTAGATGGCTGCGACCGCGGGTTTCTTAGGCCGGAAGGGCGGTGGCTAACACTCAACGCCACTAACACCTCCAACAACGCTCTCAATCCGAAACCGAAATTCCCGGTTGTTACAATGTCTAACGGTCCTTTTTAAAGGAAAAATCATTCCAATGGCAATATCTTGACCGTTATTATGTGAGCCTCCCTAGCAAAGAAACGGTGGATATCAACATCCCGGCACCGATCGTTTCACCACCAACCGCCTAGATCAAAATGACTAAGATTAGACAAGAAGTGACGTATCATCAACCGTTGGAAGTGTAACTCGGAGAGGCCAAATTTCTATACAACTTGGTGATCATGCCAAAAACTAAGCCAAAAACACTCGCTTCAAGCATGACCAAGTCACACCAACATACGCTCACTTTGATAATTATGTTTAAAATTTTGAGATCGTTGCTTCTTGAATGTCTTAGTACAGACCTAGAGTTTTAGCTCCTATTATAGATTTTTTTGGGTAATTGTAGAGCTCCTATGGATAAGATAGATCCAAGATGATTCATTATCATGTAGCCGCAAAAAATCTTTCTCAAATTGAGCTTGGAGCCATCAAATTTTAGGTTTGCAAATGGTGCATTTGTTTTTCCCATTTTATATTCCTTTTTTTCTACTAAAGATTTATATTTATTATGTTCTTTCTTTCTTCTGGTCAAGGTCTAGAATACCATTGATACCCCAATTTCGTAGTTGGTATTTGATGAATTTCGTGGAGCTTAGGGTGCAATCACCAAATTCATGTTGAAAGATGATTATTTTCTAGAGTACCAAATCTTCCACCAGATTGTTGCCATTTTGATAAATCTAAAAGACCAAGTTTTTATTTCAAATCTTGTAGGACGATGTTTGGTTTTGTGTTTTTATAGTTTTGCTTGTTGATGATGTTCAATATTTTTGGATCAATGTTATTAATTACATGTTTTACAAAGAGAAATTCTAAGAGAATGTGGTGAAGATCTTCTTTATGGTGATTACATATTCACAATGAATGATTACTACAAGTCTTTTTTCGTCAAGTTTTTATTTCGTAGGGAGACTATTAAGAGCAATTCTCCAAATGAAATTTCTTATTTTTGGTTGGGTATCCAACTTTCAAATATAATCGTAACAGGGACCATGATGGTAGTGAATTTACTTTCTTTAAGTAAATTTACTGCAAATTTGGTGGTGTACCATTTTTATCTTTTTTCCAATACAATCTAGATATGATCTTTAGGAATAATGATATTAGTTATTTTTTAAAAAAACTTTTTGATTATTTATGTTCTTAATTCTTCTTTTAGATTTTCAATGTTCCGTTCATGATTTATTAAATAAATAAATCAATCGTTTTCTTAGTGTCGATGTAGTTGGGATTATTAGCAAACATGATTAGAGATTTTGAATCAACTTAGTAGTCAAGCCAAAAGTTAATTGAGAAACCATTGCCTACGAGCCATTGAAGGCCTTGATTAAATTCCTTGAGGATCTTTGTTAGTGATTCCATTATTACGGAATTGCTCCATTTTTTGTATAGTTTTCCTTTGTTAATTTTGACCCAAATGTTATTTGAAACTACTAGAATTTTCTACAAAGATTCATTTGCATGGATATTTTATATCTCAAATTTTTTCGTAAACCAATCTCACCCTTGTTTATAGTAGGCATGTACACTTCATTCCAGCTAACTAATGGTCTATGTGTTATGACCTTTGTTCCATAAAAAGTCTGTGTAAATTTTTTCAAGTTTGTCATGGACATTGTTTGAAAGCATATAACTTTGCATTTTGGTGGCTTGGTCAGTTTTAATCAAGGGGTTTCATCCTTCAAGTGAGAAAAGGTTACCTTTCCGTTTAGATAATTGTTGTTTTGTTTGTTTGTAAGGTTTCACAAATGTATGTTTGTTGACTCTATCATTAATGATAGGACAACCCAAATGAAGATCTAGGTAATCCGAAGGACATATTTAGAGTATTTGCAAGTCGTCTTTGAACATCTTTGTCAACATTTGTAGTATTTTGGAATTTTGACTTCGACAATTAACTTTTGCACCAAGAAGGTTGTTCGTGAAAATTTTAAGCAAATAGTTAACAACAACCTCCCCACCAGGATACGGGGATTGGATGTAGTATTTTTTGGTATCGAATTCATATGGACCACGTCTGATTTGATGGATACTAATAAATAATTATTCTAAGTAAAAAGAGGGAAGAAAACAACAACGATAGCAAGCAAAAGAAATAGTGATTTGTAAGCAACAATGGATTAAGGCGATCTAAGGAAACGAGAATCCCACTATAATGAATTAAAGTAGCATTGCATATATGAGACTCGTGAACATTGATGTATGAATATTGCAGGCAACTATCTAAAATAGCCTTTGACATAGACAAACAAAGACCGTATTTTTCAACTCGCATAACCCTCAATGCGGAGGTTCGACAAGTATAGGAAAACCTTTTAAGAACTTAGAAATCCAGAAAAGGTCAAGAAAAATCTTCAGTTAAAAAAGGTACAAAGATCGAAACTTTCTACGATAATTAAAGTCCTCAAGGTATTGATAAACTAGTACTCTCAAAACCAAGTGTTTTTCAATAAATCCAAAAATGCCCTTCGTTTTTGGCCTTTCGGTTTTTTTTTTATCTAAACCAATTATAAACACCACTTCTTTCGAATGTAAATGATGAGATGAGAATGAAGGACTTTGAAAAAAAACAATATCACAATCTCAATTCACAAACATATATGCAATATGAAATTAAACTATTATAGGGACCATCCAATCCTTATCATGAGGGAGATTAGCCGAACATGATTGAGCATAAAGAAAATTCTATATAAAATCAGAAAGGGCATAAACTCATGAGTGTTTGGTTCTAGCAAGACAAACCTTATTCTAAAAGCTACTTGATGGTTATGGACTCAAGGCAAGATGATGGTCGATATGAGATATCTGGCCCTAAGGTTGATACATGTTTACATAGGGAAAATCTCGGAGTCTAGGGTTATCTATCTTCCCAAAGATAAAATTAGAAGATACGGTCCTTTCTTTCTACAAAGCCGAGACGGCATAAATCGAGTTACAATCTATCTCCAACCCATCTAGCAAAGTCATCTCACTAAGTGTAGCATAGGCCATGTTCTGGGCTTTGATGGCATCCATCTACAATGATGATATAATCCAAATGGCTTCGAGATGGCATAACATTTGTCTCAGATTCCGTTTGGAATGCATTGATGCTCTAAATCTTGGATCTTGCCTTCACGGTATATTCAGGAGGCTTTGTGTTGTAGCTCCTTTGTCATCTAAGGTCTTCTATTCAACTATTGACTTTAGGGAGGATGTAATTATGGCACAATTGATGTCGAAAATGATGAAAATACAAAAAATGTCAAGGTAGATACCAAAATATGGAAAGTGGATGCTTTCTATACAAATCGTGATGTATGAGAGAGCAATAGATATATAAAATGCATGATTCTAAAGTCTATATTATTATGTTACATTTGACACTCATCAAAATACCTCATACTTTAACCTTGCTCGTCTTCGGGTAAGATCATGTCATATGCATACTATGTGTAAGAACAAATGAGTGCCTCGACTAAGAGGAAAATAAAACAAATAAAACCATATCATCAATCATTGTAAAAGAATAAATAAAGAATCAGAGCCCTCCAAACTGCTCAAGGGTAATGTGTTTGCTCTTAATCTTAAAAGATGTGTTTAGGTACATATCAATAATCTCTCAAACTCAACAAGGTGAAAAGATCTTACCATAAGCTTTTCAAGGCATTCTCAAGGTCCACCACCTGTCAAATGAAACCAACATGGAAAATAAATATCATGAGGTCTTTATAAAGGTGTAACGGAGATATGAGACATGGAAAAGTGATGTTGGAAAGCCAAATAATAGGTAAAAATCGCAAATAATATCCGGGGTACCGAATCTTTGTAACGCGAAACACCTTCAATACTTCACCTTTTCACACTTTTCTTCATAATTTGTACTTCTTTATGAACCATAACACTTTTTCTTTGTAGTCTTGAAATCTCATTCAGGGATAAGCATTTCTTCACTTCTGAACCAATCATTATGTATTTTTGTTGCATACTTGACATGAAACTTTTTGTCCTCTTGACCAAGTATGAAAATGTCTTCAATAAGGATAATATGCATTTAGACTCGCGTCATTTACTTCTTGAGTTCACTTTCAAACTTCATGGAAACACCCCATACTTGATTTCTTGATTCTCTTCATCCATCACAACCCTAAATATGGTCAAATGAGGCTATACACAATTGTGAGGATTTTTTAGGAACATCAAAGAAGGGAAAATAAAGGAAAAAGTGGCTAATAGAGGGGAAACATATATAAGGGTGGAAAATGTCACATAGACTTATCAAAGAACACCTGAAGCATTTAAATATCAAACATATAAAATTAGATGAGCATGTAGTTTTGAAAGAGAGTCATTTAAATATCCTATTTCTAGTTTGGTATGCAAATGCCATGACTTCATCAAAAGGGAGAGGGATATCCAGTACCGGCGTGCCTTCCGCGAGGCGAACAAAGTTGCGGATTATCTTGCTAGTATAACTTTCAATTTTCTTGTCGGACTAAGTGTATTGTTTGACCCTCCCGAGGGTGTAGTTGACCTTTTACATCACGATGTAAGGGGTCAGGCTATCCCCCGAGTGATTACTACTTAGCCTTTTCCATTTATAAGAAGCGCGTTCAGATGTGCCGGAGACCACGGACTCTCCTTCACACAAAAAAAAAGAAAGAAAAGACACAAGAAAATGCATGTCCGTAGGCTAGAGGGCTTAAAAGGGGTTATGTTTGGGTAAGCTAATCACCAATAATCATTCAATAACTCATATGCATAAACAATAGCAAGATGTAGTAACAAGCATAGTTGGCAAGTCAAGTATAATAGCATGGCATATTCCAAAAAATAAAAAGGGAAAAAGGGAAAGAAACTTCAAAATTCATGGTGCCTCCCATGTAACGCTTGTTTTTTGTCATTAACTCAACCCAAGTGGATTAATCCAGGTGGAAACCTTCTCCATCACGAAGGGAGGTGTAGGAAAGGTGGGCGTCAACGGAACGAGAAAAATGGGCGGGGACAAAGAGAACTATCTTGTATTAAGGGGGGCAGATGTAACAAATTTCTTCAAGAGGTGGGGAGAGAGGTCTTGCTGATGATGGATGCAATGGATGAAGAGGAGTTTCAGCTTGGTATTCCATATGGATTCCATTTGGATGACATCTAGGGTTGGTTTTTCGGAAACACCGCGATTCACAACTTGTGAAACGGCTTGGGAAGCTGTACTGATGCCGTTCGGAATTAAAATTTGGCTAGACTTTGTAATTTAATTCCAGAAACTTCTTTGGGAGAGTCTGAAATGGTGTCGAGACGACTTGGGATGCCGTCTCGCATGTTGTTTGGGGGCATGGCGATGCCGTTTGGATGTCGTTTTGGCTACGATTTTTTACAAGTAGTTCAGTTGAATAATATATATTTAGCCCTTTTCATTTTTTCTAGGGACGAATGCTGGAACATCCAGCTTCTCAATGGTGTATTCTAAGGAAATTTCTAGATGTTCCAAGTGTTCATTAAGCCCGAGGCAAGCGTCTCCATGGCCCGACTTGATATTGCAAGAACTCATGACTATCATGCAATTTTAGATGTTCCAAGTGATCATCAACACCTTTCTCATCATTAACTCCATGGAAGTGACTTGAGGTTCTTGTTCTATGCGGTGCTTTGCTCCCTGTTTTCCTACAAGGCACATATATCTAAAGAGGGGTCATCCTCAATGATCATACACTCATTAGTGATATCACATATATCATCATCAATGAGTGAAAACTTAGGGAAGTTAGGAAGGATAAAACTTCACTTGTTCTTCATCAAATCGAAAGATGATTAACCCCTCACGAACATCTATCTACGAACCTGCAGTGGCAAGGAAGGGGCGTCCAACGATCACAAGGACGTTAGTACTTGCATAAACATCAACAAACACAAAGTCTACAAGAAACTCGTACTTGTCAATCCTTACAATAATGTTTTCAAGTATGCTAGCAGGTCTAATGATAGACTTGTCGGCCAATGTCAAGGTGAATTTTACCGGTGATAGATCTCCTAGTTCTAATTCTCTATACCATTTTAGTAAAATAATACTCACACTAGCACCTAAAGCACATAAACAAGAGTGTTTTTTTCTACCAAAGGTCAAAAGGATGCAAAAGCTTCTTGGATCTCCCTTCTTGGGTGACATCTTTTTTCTAAGCATGACGATGTACTGCTTGGTGATGTTGATAAAGCCTTCATAGTTACGAATTTTCTTGTTTGATAGAAGCTCCTTCATGAATTTGGAATATTTGGGCATTTGCTTCAATGCCTCAACTAGTGGAATTTTCAAGTAGATTGTTTATCCTCTCTAGAAAATTTACAAAATCTTTGTCCATCTTTTTCCTATTGTGGGCCTGAGGAAAAGGAATGAGGATTTCTATATAGCTTAGGAGGAGTAGCGATGGTTACCTCCTCGGGAGTAGTTTCTTCCTCAAAAGTTGACTTTATAGTCTTCTCAATGACTACAGGATTTGCGGTCTCTTTTCCGCTTTTTAATGTGATGGCACAAACTCCTTTAGGATTAGTTTTCGTGGTTGTAGGGAGTTTTCCTCGAGCCTTATCCATTAGTTGGCTAGGTTGAACAACTTGATTTTCCAGCATTTTATGGCTTTTGCCTATCACATCCACAATAGCTTGTTGAATCTTTTCTCCATGCACATGATTGAGTTTTTGATTTCTCCCGATGATCCAACAAGTGCTTGTTGTCCTTGTGCGAACGTACTTCTTAAGAATTTGCTCTTGGGTTGATTGTGTGATAGCGTACGCGGGAGGTTCTACTTGATAAGGATGCACTAAAACATTTATAAGTCTATATAGCGTTTTAAAAAAGGTATAATATAGAGTAATGACGTTTTTATAAGCTCTATGATATATCCCACTATAATAGGGTAATAGCGTTTGAAAAACACTAGAATACAAAGTAATAGCATTTGAAAAACGCTATAATATAGAGTAATAATGTTTGTTGAAATGTTATGGAAAAGTGGTCATTAATAGCGTTTGTTGAAACTCTATGAAAACTGTACATGAATAGTGTTTGCTGAAATGCTATGAAAAAATGTACATTAATAGCGTTTGCTGAAACGTTATGAAAAGCATAATGGAAAAGTGAACAATAATAGTGTTTCCTCAAACGCTATGGAAATAAGATCAAGCGTAGCATTCTTGCAATTGCTATGAAATAAATTAATGGAAACGCTATGAAAAACACTTTGGAGATGCTATAGAACCGAATAATAGCGTTTTCCATAAACGATATTGAATCCAATGATAGTGTTTTCCATAAACACCATAGGAATCCAATAATGACATTTCTAGTCAAATAACAATATTTCCGTAAATGCATTCTGTCAATTTAACTAACATCACACATAAATATTATTTCATTTAAAAAATTCAAAATCATACCGAACCATTAGTAGTTTAAAACAATTGCTCCAAAAGAGAACAAAGTTAATTTACAATATCAATCTAAAATGGATAACCAACTAAATGTTGTTTCATAGTATAACAACTTTGACCAATACTCAAACAATAGTTGTACCAACATCTTCAATGCACCCTAACTCAAATTTTATTTCTATGTACAACAAAATCACATATATGCGATTTGTAGCTTCTTTCGGCCTTAGAGGCTTAAAGAGAACTTTTAGTAATAAGATCACTTCCACCCTCACCACCACTTGTTTGTTTAGTTGTGATCTCTTTCGTGATTATACCCATTAAAACGTTGGTTGCAGTCAAGTAAGAATTAAACTGTCAAATAAACTCAATAAATTCAATTACAAAGTTCACTAAATGATACCTAGCATATGACATGAAGGAATAAGAAGAATACACAAAATAACGAAAGTATTATGAATTAACAAAGTTGTATGTTATGTAACATGTAATAAATATTAATTACATGTTACATATCATACAACTTTGCTAAACAAAATAATCTCTCCGTACTACGACACAATAATACGGCTTTTAATATGAACTCACAAGTAAGAATTGTGAAACAACCTGTCGTGACAAACACTATAAATAAGGTCATAATAGATCTTCATAATTAACATTCGTATAATATTTTCATAGACCAATGTGTAACACCCCAAATCCGCAGGACTCGGAGCACTACTAGGCTACCGACAACAATTTCACTGGATTTTACAACAAGGCACATATAGATATAAAACCAAATCCATAAACTGTAATATATATATATATATATATATATATATATATATATATATATATATATATATATATATATATATCAAAACGTATATAAAAATACAGCCGAGTACAAAACTGCAACACATGTACAAAAGTGTACAAAACATCCCCAAAACCCTTGCACAACCTAGTGTATGGAAGCCCTCGGTTAATATCTCATCTAGCTCACTCTATAGTCTTCCTATCCTGCAGATAACAATACAGTATAAACCATTAGCTAACAGATCATGAATAGGAATAAAGGTAATAGCACCTACAATATGCAATCACATCACAATATGCAATGCACACACATATCCGTTTATTATCTTTAATTACGTTATACCATTACTAATTCAACTTCTTTTGTGAGACGAGGAGCCACGGAACCTCGCCTCTGTCCTCTTTCACACAGGTTTTGGATGGGGATCTACTTCCCCCCTGGAGTACTGGTTTCAGAGAACCTTCTCCACTCTCTGCACACTTTGACATGTGGACACGACCCGTTATAATACACTTGAGCCTTTTAATGTACATAAATGGTCATCCTAGTCCGGTTTAGGTTATAAATACAACAATCATATGCACAAGCACCACTATCACAATCACTCAAATCCATAACTGCTCGCTAAGTAAGTCCAATGGACTTACCTGATATAAATGTAAACTTGAACCATGTGGTAACAGTTTCCCCTCGAGGAAACGATCAGTCCCTGCATCATCAAGACACGCACAAAATCAAAAGCTATCCAAGGTTAGGAGATTCTACCTCCTACACCTCAGAATCAAACCCAAACCATAACTCGTGTCTAAACCATGATATCTCATCATAACTCACAAATGCCTAAGGCATAACCTCAACATATACATCATCAAACTCATCATACACAACACTAGCCTAGCCACACTCTCAAGCTAAGCCAAAAGGAAAAGGAAAGACACATACCAATCTTAGTATGTGCTGGACAACGCACCTACGGAAGCAAAAGACGCAGGAGCGGCGACACACCGCAGGGGTGGCTACACAACTCTGTCGCGGGGCGGCGACTTCAATCCGCGGGGGCGGTCGAACAATTGAGGGTGGCTTTGAGACTTCTCTTCGATTTCTCCCTCGATCACTTCACTTCTTCATTGCCCAAAGGCAATCATTAACACATATATACATATATATACTCATCAGCAAAGTCCAATAAGATCAAACACAAGCATATGCTTGTGGAATTCCTAAGCAAAAGAAGAAGAAAGAAGGAAAGAAGAAAAGAAGAGGAACTCACCACTGTCACTCAAGAATGGAGAGAACCTCACAACTGGCTATCCCTAGCACCATAACAATAACACACACAACTCCATCATCAACATCTGAGCCACAAGGCATCAAAGCTTCCAAAGGCCAACTCTTGGAAAGGATCAAAGAAGAACCAAGGTGAGAAGAGGAAACAAGATCGTGAGGAAAAGAGATGAAGATGAAGGGAAAAGAGAAAGGAAACCCTCCTCAGGAAGGTTATTACTGACTTAAAGAAGAAGCTAATGGGAAAAGCAAGACAGCTAAAAAGACGACGCCCACCCTGCAAAACCACGGGGGCGGGTCACTAGAGCCGCGAGGGGTGCCACCACATCTGCAGTAAAGAAAACTGCGGGGGTGGTTTCCCTATAAAACTAAGGTTCTTACATTAGATCCCCCTAAAAAGAAGTTTCGTCCCGAAACTTGAACAATTCTCAAATCCTCTCGGACCAATACGCCGAGGTATAAACTCTCTCTATTGGAGGTATCACCTCTCCTTTCATAAGGTATCAACCTATAACATTCTATAACCTCAAAGCACAATTTGGAGGAATTATCTGCTCCAGTAACAAGATCACAAACACTATCCAGTGGCATAGAGGAAACCATCTCTAGCCAATATATAACCACATCATAAAGGCATGGAGGAAAGCCATCTCTAGCCAAACCGTACTCATAACGCAAGGGCGTGGAGGAAAACTGTCTCCAGGCAAACTATGTCCATAAACAACAGCGTGAAGGAATAACCTTCTCCAGCTAAACCCTAAACACAACTCTATAGTATGGAGGAAGAACCATCTCCAGCTATAAACACAACTCGCGCTAGCAAAAAAGATCTAATAAGATCATGTGCACACATCACAACTATCACGAAAACACATCAAAGCACATAAGCACATAACATAATGCTCACCAAGAATGCACTAAGATCTACTCGTCGATCCTACAGGTGCAACTATCTCGGCATAGAGCTCAGGATAGTTCCTTTGGATACTATTCTCTATCTCTTATGTAGCCTCATCAAGTCCTCGTCTCGATCACTGTATCCTCAACATAGGAATGTCCTTTGAACGCAAGCGTTTCACAACTCGTTCTAGGACTGCAATCGGATTCTCAACAAAAGTGTGGTCCGTCTTAACCACTAAGTCATCATTGTTGACGATGTGTCTCGGGTCTGGTATGTACTCCCTCAGCTGAGACACATAAAACACAAGGTGAACACTCTCTACTCTCGGTGGTAAAGCAAGTCTGTACGCTGCTCTCCCAACCCGATCTAGAATCTCAAAAGGACCGACATATCGGGGACTCCGCTTCCCCTTATGCCGAAACGTCTAACGCCACGCGTCGGTGAAACTCTCAGTCAAACATGAACTCCAACTCTAAACTCTAGAGGCCGATGCCTCTTGTCTGCATATGACTTCTAGCGACTCTGTGCAGCCAGCATCCTCTCTCTATTTAGTGCTACTCGAGCCATATCATCCGGAATTTGCTAAGCCGCTAGACCACTGACACTTCTAGGCTCATTCTAGCTAATGGTGTACGACATCTATCCCAATCGATGCATGCCAGCTATTGTTGCACGAAAACTCGACAAATGGGAGTTGATCTGACCATACATGTCCAACACACAAGCTCGCAACATATCCTCCAAGGTCTGAATGGTCCTCTCTGACTGACCATCAATTTAAGGATGAAACGCAATCGTGAAGTGCAGACTCGTCGCTAGGGCAGTATGTATCTGCTGCTAGAATCTCGAGGTAAATCGTCCATCTCGATCTGAGACGATCGTCCTCGGTACACCATGGAGTCTCACTATGCCTAGTGAACTCCTCAGCCAACATACTCACTGGCCACATTTCCCTAATAGGGATGAAACGTGCAGTCTTCGTCAGTTTGTCCAAAACAACCCAGATGACATCAAAGCTCCTACTCGGTCTCAATCCCGTCACGAAGTCCATGGAGATGTCCCCCCACTTCCCCTACGGTACTAGCAGTGGGTGGAGCTCTCCTCCTTGTCTGCAATGCTCTATCTTGACCTGTTGACAGGTCGCACACTGAGCCACAAATCTTTGCTACATCGGACTTCAACCCTCCCCACCAATATGAATGTCTCACATCCTAATACATCTTACTCGCACCTTGGTGCACTGAGTAAGGGGTGGAGTAAGCCTCATGTAGAATCCTGTCTCAACTCCGTATCTGTGGGTACACAAATGCGCATGTGGCGTCTCATCACTCCATCTGGTCCTATGGAGAATTGTGGGCCCTTACCCAGACATACTATATCGGATCCTCATTAATGTTGGGCAGGTCTCCTGTTTCAGTTGGATCTCGCCTAAAAAATCACGTAGAACCTCTAGTGCAAACAATTGGCATCCTAATAAGGAAACTAGATGTCCATCTCTAGCCAAGCTAGATCTCTCTACAATTGAGGTTGAACCGTTAGTCGCGCAATCACCTTCTCTCGAGGCGTCTTCCGGCTAAGGGCATCGGCGACAACATTCACCTTCCCTAGATGGTACAAATCTTCAAGGTCAAAGTTCTTGATCAACTCAAGTCATCTACCCTGGCGGATATTCAATTCCCGTTGCGTGAAAATATACTTTAGACTCTTATGGTATGTGAAGATCTGGCATGTAGCATCATACAAGTAATATCTCTAAATCTTCCGAGCATGAACTACCGCTGCCAACTCCAGATCACGAGTCGGGTAGTTCTCCTCATACGTCTTCAGCTGTCTAGACGCATAGGCAATCACTCTACCACACAACATCAGAACACATCCCAAGCCTAGCTTGGATGTGTCACTGTAGACTACAAAGTCCTTTGTGCCCTCCTACTGTGCTAAGATGGGAGCGGAAGTCAAACGTCTCTTCAGCTCCTCAAAACTCTAAGTACACGGCTCGGGCCATACAAACCGGGTAGTCTTCCTCAATAGGATGTTAAGTGGACGGGCAATCACAAAGAATCCCTCCATAAACCAACGTTAATAACCGGCTAAGCCTAGGAAGCTGCGTACTTCCTTGACATTCGTCAGTGTCGTCCATGCTACTACATACTCTATCTTCACCGGATCAACCTTGATCCTCTCGGCAGATGCAATATGACCTATAAATGCTACCTCTAGCATCCAAAAGTCGCACTTAGAGATCTTGGCATACAACTCTCTATCCCGCAGAACTCGCAAAACCGTCCTCAGAAGGCCTCTGCCCTTCCCTCCCTTAGTTAGATATAGAGGGAGTATCCTGCGTGTTTCTCTCTGCTGCGAGAGTACATCAAGATATCGCCTATGAAGACCACCACAAACTGATCCAGGAAGTCGATGAATATGCCATTCATCAACTCCATAAAGACGGCGGGCGCATTCGTGAGCCGAATGGCATGACTACAAACTTGTAGTGGCCATATCGACTCCGAAATGCCGTCTTACACACACCCTGCTCTCTCACCCTCAACTTGTGATATCTTGAGCGCAAGTCGATCTTGAAGAACACAACCGCTCCCTGAAGCTGATCCAACAGATCGTCAATAAAGGGGCAAAGCATACTTGTTTTTGATGGTCACCTTGTTCAACTCTCTGTAGTCAATGCACAATCTCACCGATCCGTCCTTCTTCCGCACGAAGAGGACAGGTGCTCTCCATGGGGATACGCTAGGGCGGATGAAGCCCTTCTCAGCCAACTCCGCGAGTTGCTTCTTCAACTCTAACAACTCGATAGGAGCCATACGATATGGGGCCTTCGAGACCAGTCTTGTATCAGGCTCCAACGAGATGCCGAAGTCTACGCTCCTCTTGTAACACCCCGATTTTGCGGGACTCGGGATGCCGCATTGGGATAGGATCTCACAGTGGATCCTTACCCTAGCCTATCAACAAGTTCACTGGACCTTACAACATGTCAATGACATATATAAAACAAGTACATAAAACGTTATAAAACTGTACATCAAAAGGTATACAAAATCATAGCCGAGTATAAAACATCATCCTCACACAGGAGGTATACAAACATCAACCTCACGCAGGAGATATATATAACATCCCCAAAACCATAACCACCTAATGTACGAGAGTCCTCGGCCTGTCACCCTGCCGGATCACTTTGCAGCTCTCCTATCCTGCAATGCATCTACAACACGGCATAAAACCGTTAGCTAACCATACGTATATAAGGTAATGCATAAGCACAAGCACAAGTCATGCAAGATAAACACAAAATAATGTTGTCACACATTTACCCGTTTTAAATATCTTTATATAAGTAGTCATTCACTCAAATCGTATATATATATATATATATATATATATATATATATATATATATATATATATATATATATATATATATATATATATATAGAGAGAGAGAGAGAGAGAGAGAGAGAGAGAGATATGAAACTATGTGAAACGAGGAACATATCATCCTTGCCTCTTGGCCTGCTAGCCATCTAGAATAGTATCGGTCACACAACCCGTGTACCCTATGGGAGTGGTGTTGTGCCCTTCCCGTATACCAGGTGTGGCCTGACGTCAAAGAACCTCCTAGGCTCCTTACATGATGAAAGGGAAAGGTTATCACTGCCACTGCAAGGGGGCTATCAATAAAGCATAGGTCGGTAATAATTGACATCGCAAGCTATCATATCAAACATATAACACACACCACTCATACATACACCCAATATAAGGATGGTAGCTAAGTAAGTCCTACGGACTTACCTCAATCTCTAATACTCTCAACCACGAACAACCACAATCCTGAGAGGGACACTACTTAACAACAAGGCATAGAGATGTATCAATCAAAGGGGTCACACCTAGACTCAAGGGATCCATAGGATCATCATCAACCTAAGCCTCACAACCTACTAATCTTCAAATCCATAACCAGCATAACACGATATCATAACATCATCACACTCTCATCTAAACCTAGCATGATGCTACACACTCACACTAAGAAAGGAAGGGACAATGCCATCCTTAGGCAAGCCCAGAAGCAAGACACACCTGCGTGACAAGAACAAAGCAAGGCTGGTGCAGGGAACTGCATGGGCGGCCCTGGGTGGCGCAGGGGCGACGTCTCGCCGACGTTGGGGCATCCTGGTTGGGCACTGGGGCGGCTGGTGTGCAGATTGCACACTTCAACACCTCTTCACTTCACTCGAATCACTTCACACCTTCTTCAGCCAGCATCCCCATACATACATATATATACACATATACATCAAACAAAGCCTAGGAAGGCTGCCACAAGATCAAATCTTGTGGAATCCTAAGCTAGAAAGGAATAAGGGAAGAAAAGAAGAAGAAAGAAGAAAGAAAGGAAGAACTCACCAGTTGAACCCTAACAGAGGAAGAACCACACACCACAACCTCAAGGCTGGCTCAACACAAGCACAACAACATCATCAAACACCATCATCATCATACAACATCAAACTCTCTTCAAAAACAAGAAGAAATCAAGAAGAAGATCCAAAGGAAGAGAAGGAGAGGAGAAGAATGTAAGGGGAGAAGATGCAGGTAGAGAGAGAATGAGGAAACCCTCATCTAGAAGAAGAAGAAGATATATAAAGGAAGAGGGGTCAAAAGCAAAGGCACGAGTCAACGAAGACGGCTGCAACACACCATAAACCGCAAGGGCGGCTCATGGAGGCGCAAGGGCAGATCAAGGTGGATGCAGGGGCGGACTCTGCACACGCAAGGGCGGCTCAGGCACACACTGCACACTCAACACCTCAAAGACTAAGGCTCTTATATCTCACCCCCTCTAAAAACAAGTTTTATCCCGAAACTTGGAAATCCCAAATCCTCTCGGACCCATATGCCAAGGTAAAACTCTCTCTGTCGGAGGCATCATATCTCCGCACAAAATGTCATAACCTATAACAATCTATAACCTCAAACACAAGAATGGAGGAATTATCAACTCCAGAAATCATAATCATAACCCTATCCAAAGGCATAGAGGAATCACATCTCTTGCCATACTCACATCACAGGCATAGAGGAAGCACATCTCTAGCCAGATCATACTCGCACACCATGCATGGAGGAAGAACATCTCCAGCGAAACTATGTCCATCAAAGTAGCGTGAAGGAATAACCATCTCTAGCTAGATCCTAATCACACTCGAATAGCATGGAGGAAAGAATCACGCTAGCACAACAATATCTAATAAGATCATATATCACATCACAACTAGCATGAAAATAACACATCAAAGCATATAAGAACATAATCACCTACTCACCAAGATAGCACTAAGATCTACTCGGTGATCCTACAAGTGCATCTATCTCAGCATAAAACTCTGGATGGTTCCTCTGGATACTATCCTCAGTCTCCCATGTAGCCTCCTCAAGTCCTCGTCTCGACTACTATATCTTCAACATGAAAATGTCCTTCAAACACAAGTGTCTCATACCTCGCTCTAGGACTGCAATCGGGTGCTCAACAAAGGTGTGGTCCGGCTCAACCACCAAATCATCATAACTCACATTGTGTCTCGGGTCTGGTATATACTCCCTCAGCTGAGACACGTGAAACACAGGATGAACACCTTCTAACCGCGGAGGCAAAGCTAATTTGTATGTTGCTCTCCCAACTCTATCAAGTATCTCAAAAGGACTGCATATCGGGGACTCAGCTTCCCCCTTATGCCAAAACTTCTGACGCCTCACGTCGGAGATAATCTCAGCGAAACATGAGCTCCAGCTCTGAACTCTAGAGGTCGACGCCTCTTGTCTACATACAACTTCTGGTGACTTTGTGCAACCAACATCCTCTCTTTGATCAGCGCTACTCGAGCCATATCATCCCGAATCTGCTTTGGCACTATACCATTGATAATGTTAGGCTCATCCCAACATCAGGCGTACGACATCTACGCCCACACAGTGCCTGATATGGAGCCATCCCAAATGGATGCATGCCAACTGTTGTTATATGAGAACTCAACCAAGGGGAAATAGTTTGACCATTCCTGTCCCCAATCCATAACACAAGCTCGCAGCATGTCCTACAACATCTAAATGGTCCTCTCTATGACCATTTGTCTAGGGGTGGAACGCCGTCGTAAAGTGTAGACTCGTCCCCAGAGCTGTCTAAATCTGCTGCCAAAACCTCGAGGTAAATCCTCCATCTTGATATGAGACGATCGTCCTCGGTACACCATGGAGTCTCACTATATTCCTAGTGTACTCCTTAGCCAATCTGCTCACTGGCCACGCCTCTTTGATAGGAATGAAACATGCAGTTTACGTCAGTCTATCAACAATAACCGACATAGCATCAAAACTCCTACTAGGCCTCAATCCCGTCACAAAGTCCATGGAGACGTCCTCCCACTTCCACTGCGGTACTGGAAGTGGATGAAGCTCACCTCCAGGTTTGCAATATGATCGTCTCACATCATGATACATCTTACTCATACCTGGATGTATTGAGTAAGGTGTACAGTGAGCTTCTTGTAAAATCCTCTGTCTCAGCTCCGCATCATCGGGTATACTGACGCGGTCGCGGCATCTCATCAATCCATCTACGCCTATGGAGAACTGTGGTGCCTCACCACGAGACATCCTCTCTCGAATCCTCATTGTTCGCTCAAAAGTGTGTGCGTTAAAGTCTTAAATTTATATCTAGAACTTAAGCAAAAGCGAACCCGTAGTGTACGGATCAGCTGTAGTAAGACAAGAAATTCCAAAGTCGAACTCAGGGATTTGGTGAGAATAAAATCGATTTCAAATATCTAACAAAGTGCAAAAGCTTTTGTGATTAATAAAGAGACAAATGATTCCAAGGATTCAAGTATCCGACTGCGGCTTTCGATTCAAGACACTTCTAAAGATCAAAGGATAGAGTTGATGTTGCCAAGGTTATGTGTTTCAAAGGTAGGTATCATACGGTGAAGTTCCAAAACCTATATATCTAATCCAAATGCTCTCTCTGTAAAGGTTGTTGAGGTTGTAATATAGAAAGGTCTAAGGACAAGAATTATACTCAAACTAATCACCCAAAACCCCAGGATATGACTCTCAAAGGGAAAGATGGAACGCACACTTAAACCTTAATAAAGGATGTTGATTCTCTCTATTACCCAAATCTTGCAATCTTTATCTATTAAATGTAGAATCAATGATGAAGTCTCTTCACACACTTAAATAGAGGTTAAAAAGGTTAAGAAAGGTTGGGATTTAGGCAAGGATTAACTTTGATTAAAGAATAAATCAATTAAAGACCGTTAGGGAATAAATCGTGTTGTTCTTGAGTAAATCGGATGATTTCCTATAGAACAGGTCGATTTTCATGTTGTCGCAAAGTTAAATCTCAACTCTCAGGGTTCAAATGGTTAAATGAGTTCAGTCTATCATCATCTAAGCCTCAATCATCAATTATTCTCCCCAGAGTCACAAGGTTTTTAGCCAACCATTTTCATAATCAAATCAAAATCCAGATTGAATGAATAAAATCAATTAAAACTCGAACTTTAAATAAAAACCAAATAATCTCTGAATCTGTAATCCAAACTCAAAACCTATCAAAGAATCTCTCAAAAAACTCAATAATGTGCTCACAAATCACAAGAATCGGAAGGGAAACAAAAGATCTCACAACAATGGTATAGATTGACTTCTTGGCACTTTCCTTCAATCTCCTCTCCAAGAACCTTCAATCTCTCAAAATCGTGTAAATCTTTTCCGCTGCGAACTCTCGATTTTCGTTCCTAGGGTTCCAATGTATATTTTCTTGCTAATGGGCTGCTTGGCAAAACACGTCTCAGGCCCACAAGTGATGGCTTTGGGTCCTGATATTTCTTTTGCCAAAAGCTGTAGAAAATCGTGCCCTTAAAACAAAGAAGAAAACCGTGCGATTTTATAGGAGGAAAATCGTCCTATTTTTATGGAAATTGACTCGATTTTCTTCAACAGAGAATGCTCGTCTCTTGGCTTGTTTCCTTCCTCCCTTTGGTGACTCTTTTATAGACTTCCTTTGCTCTTTGTGACTCCTCTAAGACTCCTTAAGCTTCATTATTAGCCTTAGATGCTCCTTACTCCACTTTTGCTTCGAAATCCACCGAATTCACCTATAATTCAACCAAAACTCGTGTAGACCTCTATTTTCGGAATATAAATGAAATAAGCCTAAAAGGTACACAAGTTCTCTCCAAATACAAGGTAAATTGAGGTAAACCTCTACAATATGCATGATTATAATGGTATATAATTCATGTCATCAAAATACCCCATACTTGCCCCTTGCTTGTCCCCAAGCAAGATTCAAACCTAAAATACAAGATGTCATGGATTATATGATGAAAAACTCAAAAACCTTTTGTTTTGAAAGTGCTTCTTCTTATTGGATCACCCTCAAAGTGATGTTCCAAGACATAGGAAAACAAAGCATGTATCAATAATAATCACAATATGAACTAACTATCTTTTTCTTCTCAAAGACAAAAATAAAGGACATGATAAAGATGTAAAGACAATCAAAGTCAAACAAATCTAAGCCATGAAGTCTTAACATGTACATAAAGGTCTCAAGGTCTTCCAATCAAAGAAAAAGGTCTAAGAAATGTGTCAAGGGTGGGAAATCTTTTAAGGAAATGTGATGCTAATCCGGGAAAGAGGAACAACACAATACTTTCCAGAACCAAACTTCACCACACATGCTTTGCATGTAAAATTTTTGCTTTCTTTGTACTTTAATTTTTGAGAGTATGGACAGCGGTGCACAATAACCGAAGCCTAAGAGATCGGCGTTTCTCAATTTTCGAGATGCCTCAAACCCTTAATGCACATACCATATCCCGTTAGGACTTGTCGTTCAATCGGACTTTGGCATGACACAAACACCCGGCTATGTGAATGGTGCCGAGTTACTCATCCTCATGTTCAATGTCCCCAAACCTATAATTTGCTAAACTTTCACTTAACACTTTCATATTGGCCCTCCCACATCAAGCATGCCTTTTACAACTACTTATCCTAATTCCCGGATGGTCAAAAGGAGGCCAAATATTTCATTGAGGAGCTAGCATGAACAAGATATGAACTAGAAAAGAAGTGAATTGCCTTGGTCATTCCTATATGATGCAAAAGAACTTATAATATAGCTTCGATCATTATTTCATTCTCTTATCAAGACATCAAGATCATATGAACTATTTATGCATTCAAGTAAGAAAAACAAGCCCATTCATGCTATAATTAATATCTCAACATAACTAAGTCATCCTTTTGCCTTTTCTACATCACAATTCTCATCATAGAGGTCATTTCCATCATAAGTAGCACAAAGTATTTTTGAAAAACTCACAAATTTCGAATGAAAGCATGCAAATGCGAATGTCATAGTGGAAAACAAATAGTGAAAGAGTTATTACAAACCAATTCATCAAGTGCGACACAAAGTACATAAAGTGCAAAAAAGGTAAAAGAGATTGTAAGTACCCCCATCCCATACTTAACCTGCACATTGTCCCCAATGTGAAAAATCAAGCATAAGATGGAGAAAAATACTTAACAATGTAAAATGGAGTGGAAACTCAATCCTCAGTCGGTGACAGTGGTGGATATGGATATCTCGGTGCGCTAGGATCATAGAAGTGGCCAAACTGATGATAATACATGTCCCTCATCTGGCCATCGTAAGAGGAGTGTCTAGCTTCCGTCTCCAGGCGGTATGCCGTGAACTGAGTGTTCAGGGTGGTGTAGTCGGTGTGGATGGCCTTATAATCTGCACGGAGTCCCTGAAAGCTAGAAACTAATGCTTCAATCTATCGGTGGAGCCTATGTCCGCGCCCATGTCCTCGACTGTGGCTAGGAGTATGTGCAAAAGAATGACGGGGTGGCTGCATCTCATCCTTTGTCTTCTCAGTACCTCAACTAGTCCTGCTAGGTCCGGATCCATGGCGTCTGTAGCGTGGTCGCTGTGGGTGCCGTTCTCGAACTCCAACATAGGTCCCTGATAAGCTGCAACTCCATCCTAGTAGTCCTCCTCTTCCATAGTGTCACCTGCATCATCATAATAACCAGATGGAGGGACTACCTCCTCAATCATGAGTACAAAAGTCTCCTTCCAATTCCTCTTATTTTGAATAGTGTATTCGGACTTCTATGTAACGACCAATTTATTTTTTTTATGGAAGTAGGACATACCAGTTTATTTATGGAAGTTTAGGAAATGAATAAAAATTTAGTGAGACTAGGACATACCAGTTTATTTATGGAAGTAGTTTAATTAAGTACCTTGTTCTCAGTTTCGGGACGAAACTTATTTTACGGGGGTACTGATGTAATATCCGGAATTTTTTTATTCTGTTTAATTCCGAATCAATTCGGACTTCGAGCTGTTGACGGTTCCCATTCTATCTAGTATTTCTTTCTTCACAAATTTTATCATTTTATGTAGAATTTAATTCACATAAAATGATAGAATTATATCAAACCCTAATTCTTATAATTTTTTTTATCATTTTATGTAGAATTTAATTCAAATAAAATGATAGAATTATATCAAACCCTATAATTAATCCTTAACGACGACTTTAGACGAGATCATGACAAGGCTGAGACGAGACTGTGACAAAGCTGTGACGAGACCATGACAGAGCTGAGACGAGTTCATGATGAAGCCCGACAACTCTGTGACGAAGTCATGCATGGGTCTGACAAAGCCATGACGAGTTTTTGACAAGTCTTGACAAACTTTCAGCCCATTTATTCTCACCTTTTTTTCAGCCCACGTTTCTTGTTGGATTTAAATAAAAGCCCTTTGCTTCTCACTTGTCTGCATGAATCGGAGCAGCCAAGGAGGCCCAGCTGGACGTAGCCCAAAGTACTCCTCTCTTGTGTGCTGGCCAATGACGTACAACAGCCCTAAAGATGTTGTAAACCGTCGATCCTCCCTCTCCCCACCTTGTTGTCCTCGATAAAGCCACTCTACCGCCATCCCTCAGCGACCCTTCGTGCAGCCTGTCGAAGCACCCAACCTTGGAGCCTTCTGTGCAGCCACAACTCAGGCGGGAGTCCTGATCTGCTCACCTTTGTACACAACCACCGGGACTGCTGGATGCTTGCGACCAGATCTTCTCCCCTCTGCACAAGCGCCGCTCTCCTCTACAATCGAGTACGTGATTCAGTAAGGATGGTCCTCCCTCTCCTTGTCTTCCTTGATATATTCTAGGGCTGATGGATACTTGCAAACCTTGTACAGAAACACAGCAGTAGCGAGAAGGATTCTGGGTTGTTGACTGGGCATGAAGTGACAAGCAGGCTTTTTCGAGTCCATATTAGGGTATGTTAGACACCTCCTTTCTTGCTGAATTTTGGATATGTTGTAGTCAGTAGTACATAGTAGATCATGCTAAAAATTGGGAAGAAACGGAGTTGCGGTTTGAGTTTTTTGATGTTGCAAAGTTGACTCCTCATGCTGTTTTTATAAGGATGCCGAGTGTTGAGAAAAACAGCATGTGATGCAGTTTTGTGAGATTGTTTTGAATAAGATTTTGATCTCTATTACTACTGAATTTTGGATATATTATAGATAAGATTTTATCGTAGAACATATCAAAATTTGGGATCAATCTAGCGAGTGGTTTAGGATTTATGAATTTTCAAAGATTGGGTCGTAAACAGTTTTTTTCTTTTGTGCTGAAATTTCTTTAGTGTTGGAAAAACTGCTAGTTTTGTGATCCAGATTTGGGTAAGTTAGACGACTCCTTTATTGCTGATTTTTGGATATGTTATAGTTGGTATTTCATAGTAGAACATAATGAAATTTGAGAGGAATCCGAGTTGCAGTTTAAGAGTTATGGCGTCCCAAAGTAGAGACCATGAGAAGTTTATAGGTTATGCTGAATGTTGTCTAAAACTGCTTGTGATCCAGTTTTGTGATATAGATTTGATTGGGTTATATTTCTCGGTTAGACTTGAATTTTGGATATGCCATAGTTAAGACTTCATAGTAGAATATATGAAAATTTGAGAGGAGTCCATCGAGAGGTTTAGGAATTATGATTTTTCAAAGTCAAGGTTGTAAGAAGTGTTCTGGATGGTTGCTGAAATATTCGAAGTGTTAGAAAAACTGCTTGTGATGCAGTTTTGTGAAGTAGATTTGGAGGGGTTATTGACCTCAGTTGGACTTGATTTTGGATATGTTGTTGATGGATATGTATAGGAGCATGTAGTAAAAGTGGAGAGCGGTCCGTTGGGTTAATCCAGATTTAGGATATTCCGAAGTTGGGTATAAGTATAGTTTAGTTCAGAAGAGTTGTGTTAGGCTTTAAGTGTCGATCAATCTTATGCGTTTATGTTCTTGTGAGGATGTTGAGCCTAGAAGTCTAAGGACTTCTAATTGACTAGAGTGTTGTTTGATTCGTGTGCCTTGTCTTGAACAAGCGTTGTGCGTTTCAAGAGGGGAACTTGAGGGTGTGCTAATCGGTTTCCCTTGGAGACTGGTAAGTCCACGGACTTACTTAGCTGGCTTCTTGTATGAGTGTAAGGTGTATGAGTGGTATTTGTTTGTTATAATAAATAACGAAACCGAATTAGGCCGACTTTATTATTTACGTAATTGACCCAAGTGTATGATAACGGGTCGTGACATCATCTGCCTAGCTCTTGCGAGAGTCTAGGAGGTTCCCTGCGACCAGCCCAGTCAGGTAGATGGTCAGATGCATTAGTGCCATTCCGCGTTGGTAAACGGGGACAGGGGCGAGGTTTGGGAATCCCTCGTGTCACAAAATAAGTATCATTAGTAATAACCTATCACCTAATTAAAGATAATAAAAGGATTGAGTGTTGCATGTTGATTGTGTATGTTGTGTGTTTGTGCTTTTACCTTTATACTTATGCATAGAATGTTAGCTAACGGTTTTATACCGCTTGTAGATGCCTTGCAGGTTAAGACAGTTGTAGACAGATCCGGAGGAAATGGTTAGCCGGGTCCACGTACTCATTTAGTTGGGGACGGGGATGTCTTCTGTTCTTCATAAGCGTCGTTTTAGTATCTTTTCTTGTAAGGCTGATAAATATTCTCCATGTATATATTGCTTTCAGTTTTCAAATGTTTTAAATACTTTTGTGCCTTGTTGTAAGATCCAAGTAAAATTGTTGTCAAACTATGGTCGGGACACATTGTGAGGTCCTAACTAGTAGCTCCCCGAGTTCTTAGAATTTGGGGTATTACAATATGGTATCAGAGCCAGGTTGGCAACAATGGCACTTGAAATCTTCTGAAAGACCAAATGTATAAAATAACTAGAACCCGAAAGGGGTCTAAAATTTTCAAAACGGATTTCTGTTTTACACACACGCATAGTCGGGTTGTTGGGTTAGTAGTACGTCGGACCACCATCGCTCTCCGTGGATCTCTGCAACTTGGATCGATAGGAGTGAGTATATAGACTTTTTATAAGGTTTACTATTATATGTTATATACATGTGTATGCTTAGCTTGTTAGTATCCTAAAGGATATTTTATATCCTTTAGTCATGATATCACGAAGCGATTATCGCCTCATGATAAATCAACTGCGGACTTCAAGAATCTCCAACACAAGGCAATGGAATCGGACCTTGAATTGAGTATTATACTCGGGTAGGCTGCTTGGTGATCCTTACAAATCACCCAAGGAACAAGTGAGCAAGGAAGTAAAGTTGTGAAGATAATTTTTACCATAAGCACAGTCAGATGAGGAAGAAATTCCTGAGTCAGTTCAGTTAGAAGGAATAGAAGGTCGTACAAGGAACTCGGGCATACGAGGCCGAGAGAAGGAATTAGAAGAACCATGCAAGAGACTACAAGAGTGCGGAGTAGTAATAACAATATTGGAACGGGACAAGTAGAATTGAGTACAACAAAGATTGCGGAATCAAGGACATTATAATCAAGGCGGATGCCCCATAGACCATTAGGGTCATGAGAAACCAGAAGAGACAAAGTGTCAATCCGGGGGTGAGAATCTAAGGTGCACGAAATGAAGACCTATAATTGAGTGTAAAAGCGAAAAGGAAGACCCCACAAGCGTGGGGAGGTTTTGACCTCGTCAGAGATATAAGAAGTTTGAAAGAAACCGGGACGCCAATATCCAAAGAATGGAAGCCTGTAGCAGGGTCAACGGAGTTTCAGGAAGGCGATATTACCACCAACACCAGTGAAGAAATCTATATGGGAGAACGGCCTTGCTAGACTCGAGAGTCCAGGGTAACCCGAATTATCACGGGACCTAAGCCATCAACACAGATGGTCCATGCAAAAGGAACTGCAAGTAGATGATCATTACGGCCATAAGAATTTCAAAGACGCTTGCAAGCTATCGTGGAAACTTGAAACAACTATTTATGCTAGATGAATGACACAATCGGACTAGAGAAATGGAGTTAGCCTATAAGAAGCGGAAGGGTGGAAGGTAGAAGAACTAAAGAAGTATAAAAGAACTTTTGTGAGCAACTGTTTACCTACTAGCTAAGGAAAATTTTGACAGATCACATTTAACACGGAAAGGAGACTTACAACTTAATGTAAGAGAAAAAGGTAGACTTCACAAGCCTGAAGACGTTTTGTCTTCTTTAAAGATAAGAATTTTAAGAGGAATCACAACGCCAGTATCGAAAGGATCAAAGCCCTGTAACATAGTCAACAAAGATCGGAAGGAAATATAACAAACAACGCCGATTAAGGAACCTGTGCTTGTGAGAATCGTGTGGTGGACTGAAGAGCCCAGGGTAAACCCCATTTATAACAGAACATAGGTCATCAACACAGACGGTCCCTGTAAAGGGACTACAATTGGGAGGTAATTAAAAGTCATCGGAACTATAAGACGCTTACCATATATCGTGGAGTGTTAGGAACGACTTTTGACGTCAAGCGAATGGCACATTGAGACTTGAGAAAGAGAGTTGTCCCAAAGGAAGCAGAAGAGTGAAAGACAAGACGAACTAAAGAAGAAGAAAAAAATAATCTAGTAGGTGATGTGCACCAAAAGTTTAATACCAGTAGAGGTATGGAATTGAGATAAGTCAATTATAGACTGACCGATGTCCACCAAGGACGTGAAAGTATGGTTTGGTATTGACGAGTTATGTGCCGTTAAGAAGAGATATTTGTGACTCTGGATCTATGGAGTAGCTTTACCGACGCCTTAGAGGATTTCCTCAAGTAGGCAACGACAACCTTCTTGGATGAATTAAAGGTATAAAGAGAAATGTTTTAAGGGTTACTTCTTGGCTAGTTAAGATCAAACTCCAGTCAAGTCAGGATGTTTGGATCCGTGGTAGAAGAATTAAGAAAGTAAGCGGAAGAAGTTGTTTTTCAATCGTTGTTTTATTTTCTTAAGGCAAGTAAAGAAGGTACTTGGTAATTCATCCGTATAAGACTCATGGTGTAATTGGAAGAAAGAGTTTCATGGTCAATCATTTTATACTTAACAGAAAAGGTCCTTGTTCGCCCGAAAACGTGCATGCAAGTAAGCTTTATATTTATAAAGTTAGAATAAAGGCAAGCGAACCCGCAGTGTACGGATCGGCGTAGATCAACAAATATTCCAGAGTATCGATCACAGGGATTTGGTGAAACAAAATCCAATTTCAAGTTGTCAAACAAATAAGATGTAAAACTTTGCAAATATTGGGGAAAACAACAACCCTAAAGATCCAGGTATCAAATTGTGGCAATCGATTCAAGATATACTAAAGAACTAAGGACAGAGTCAAGAGTTGCAAAGGTATGCTAAGGTAAAGTAATGTACGGTGAAGTTCCAAGACTTTATATGACTTATCTAAAGACACTCTCTATAGAGGTTGTTGAGGCTGCAGTATAGAAAGAATCTATGGACAAGAATTAAACTCAAATACCCAAACTTGTAACCCAAGGATCAAGATAAACTAAAACGGTTAAGGTTGTGACACTCGAAACCGAAATAGAGGATGATGAGTCTCACTACTACCTAGAAAAGGGCAAGCCAAGACTAGATTAAAGCAAATCTTTAACTTTGGATCAAAGTAAAAGCAAGGTTCGTAAACTAGGGTGAATCACGGTCAGATCTTGAGAACCACGGCCGTGGAAACCCAAGAATAGGCCGTGATTTAGGTTTGTCGACGAGATCTCTCTAACTCTCAGGGTCTAATCAATTTACGCTCGATCTATCAGCATCTAAGCCACAACTATCAACCCTTCATTTTAGAATTGCTAAAGGGTTTTGGCCAATAACCATTGTCATAATATTAATATTCAGTTTAAAGAGAATGAAAGATGAAAATCCTCGAATACTCAATAAACTTCAAAACCAATTCACAAATCCGATACACAAGAAGCGATAATTAATGGATTCAGAATGTAGAACACAAAACCTCACAATGATGTAAGGTAAGTATGAAGAATAGGTTGTCAATCTGTCTTCAATCTCAAAAACCAAAGAAAGAGGCTAAACCTCGTCGATCTTCAATCGACCCTAGGCAAGAAATGCTCCAAGCAAGGTAAGCGGCCGCTAGCGTTCGTAGGCGTCTAAGCGGGATCAAACGCGAGTATTGCGAGATGCCCTCAAACTCTCTTCTCTGGCCTTTTTATATGACCGGAAAAGAATAATCGTCCAGGCCCATTACGTAAATAACGTGGCAAATAAAGACACGTCAAAAGATCGCCTAAATCACGGTCTCAAGGGTTTCCACGACCGTGGTTTAGAGCGTGAAAACGGGTTACGGTCTCTTGTGATTTCCACGACCGTACTTTAGGCCGTGTAACTTACTGGAATGCTCCACGCTCATGATGCCAAGATCCACGGCCGTGGTTTAGAGCGTGGACTCTTCTACGGCCGTAATTTAGAGCGTTGAAGTGTAAAACACTTGTGGTTTCCTTTGTGTCGTGACATTCTTCATCCTAGCTCCTTCCTTAGCTTCCTTGATGTGTTCCTAATCCTTGAATATGATCGATTATTCTCTTTTCTCTCTCAATTGCTCTTATTTAGCTCCTTTTCACCTACAATCAACATAAAGCTAGTGTAGTCATCCATATCGACAAAATAGACGAACAAGCTAACAATTGCTTCTAAACTTCATCCATGTACACAATAATAAAGGAAAAACAACCAAAATAAGTGCCTAGAATATCGCAATATTTCATGCTAACAAAATATCCGATACTTGTCACTTGCTTGTCCCCAAGCAAGGTTTTTAAAAGCTTAGAATACGAGTTAGAATGAAATATGCATGCAATCTCAAAACAAAAACATCCTTTAGGTGAATGTGCTTCTAATCAATAGATCATCCTCAAACCTTGGTTCATTCATCCTTGAAACGCTTATATACATAAACCAAAGAATATAAAGCAAAGAAACATCATGAATCGCTTAAACTCTAAGACAAACATCATAACCTTCAAGTATTGTCAAAATCAAGCATAAGAAACTTCAATTTAGATCACCAAGTCAAAAAACATTCTTTTGATCTTAAGGACTTTCAAGTGAGGTCTAGAATGCGGAAGGGAGGGAAACTTATAAGGGATGTGGTGCATGAATCCGGGAAAATGAATAATCCAACTCTTTTCTTTTTACCTTGAATTGCAACACCATCAACTTTGAGCTTTGCTCTCTTCTTTTTCACATTATTTTTCGACTTTACTTTTTGAAAGATGGACAGAGGTGCACAAAAACCGAAGCCTAGGAGATTGGCGTTTCTCAAATTTCGAGATGCCTCAAACCCTTGATACACATACCATAATTCGTTAGGAATATCGCTCAATCCGACTTTGGCAAGACACAAACACCCGGCTATGTGAATGGTGCCGAGTTACTCATCATCATGATTGACTTCCCCAAACCTATTAATTCTATTCTTTGAATGCAAAATTTTGCTTTCATGGCCCTCCCACATCAAACATGCCAAATATCAACTCCTCCAAATTCCCGGATAGGTAAGGGAGGAAATTACTTTTATTGTGGGGCTAAGTGATCAAAGAAAGAAGAAAGAAAATCGAATTGCCTTAATCATTTCATAAAGAAGCATAAGAACTCATCATGTGATTTCAACCTCAATTTCTCAATATGATTTAGATAGAACTTTCACATTATGAAACTTGCAAGAAAGGATAAACAACACATTCAATTTCTTTTCAATTCATTATTTCGTTTAAGCATACAATTGTCATCAAAAACTCATTCCACAAGTAAGAGCTATCATAGAAGTCATCTCTAATCTTAGAAGCACAAGAACTCTTTTAAAATTTTCCAAAATTTTCAAATTTTTATGGGTTTTTCAAACTTTTTCATGCAATGCAATAATGAAACGCATGACTATGAAAATGAAACATGCAAAGTGTTATGGATAGAAGCAAGCAAATGTAGTAGAGTTATTACAACACATAGTCACACCCCACCCCATACTTAGAACATACATTTTCCTCAATGTTAAAAAAATAAATAAAGAAAAGAAGAAAAGAAAAATGAACTCACTAGAACGGTGGGGCGGCTGAAATTGTCAATCCTCATGGCTCATCACTGTGGAGGTGGCAGTGGTGGAAATGGGTGGAAGTCATGGCTATAGTACCGCCCAAAGTGCTGGCGGTAGATATCACTCAACATCTCGTCATGCTCCCGGATCCTAGTCACCCGCGCCTCTCTATGTATCTCCAAGTCACCAACTCGCCTAGAAAGGTCGGTATCCCACTCCGGTAGCTGCTCATATCAAGACGGTGGCTGGCTGTACCATGCCGGTGCGTCCTATGGAGTCGGTGCTGCTGGTGCTGCTGGCGCCTGACTATACCAAGGTGGTGGAGCTCCCATCCACTCCGGTTGTGCTCCGTACCAAGCGAGCGGAGTGTTCATCCATGTCGGCCTCTCACTCCCGCTAGCACGGTGAGAGGAAGAGGCTCCTGAAGGTCCAGCGGGTCGTGGTGAACGCCTAGGAGGGTCAAGAAAGTGTGCCGGCTGATCCGGGAAAGTGCCAAAGTCCTGCTCATCACCTCCTCCTTCAAAACCATCACCTCCTCCTACCTCCTCCTCAACATCTACAGCCGGAACCTCATCGGGGACATAGGGAGGTGCCACTAGCCTATTCGCATGCATAGCAGCGAAGGTCTGCTTCCAATTATGGCGTTCAACCATAATGGAATACTCAGGGAGCCACGGGATGCCTCTACCTCCTCTCTCTTCCCAAGGCATACCAGCGGTAGGTGGACCGTGGTGCCTAGGAAAGATGATACCTCTCGTCATCAAACTATTGAGACCCAAAGGTCTCGCTGCAATCCTAGTACAGGCAAAAAAGTCTATCCCTAGCTGCCTAGCAATGTGGATAACCATACCACCATATCCAATGTTACCGGCTATCTTGTTCTTGAGCTTACTCATGGTGGAGGCTAAGAGGGTAGCACAGTCAGCAGATCTACCGTGAAGCATAGAGTAAAGAAGGAACAACTCATTAGTCTTAATCTTCTAAGGGGTCTCGGTCCTAGAGAAAAGGCACTCAGAAAGGACTCTATGGAATATCTTCAAGGCTAAGTGATACATAAGCTTAGCCTTGGTGTCAGCTGGTTGTCAGCAGTCCTCGCTGACATAGATCATGGCTATGTCCTTCCAGAAGTCCTTAGCGTATACACCGCTAGGAAAACGACCATTGAAGGTCTCTTACAACCCAAAGAAGGCTCCGAATTGCAAGATTGAGAACTCATAGTTCTCCTCCATCAGCCTAAAAGAAACTGTCCTATCTATGGCACTGTGCTCAAAAGAAATCACAAACTCCCTAGTAATCTCCTCATATGCATATTCCCTAATAGCGGAGAAGATAATCAAACCGGATATATATAGAAGCCACGTTAAGTCATTCACTACATTCAGCGGCTCTAGCTCCTCAAGCACTAAGTAGCGCGATCCTATGGCCGCTCTCTTCTCGATCCTTTCCAAGGCATCGAGGTAATCCTCATGGATGGTTGGAATCCTAGGAGGTGGGGGTGATGGTAGCTCACTTGGGGGGTTCTAGGAGAAAGAGGAAGTGTCTCCTTTCCTCTTCTTGTTCCTATTTGACTTCCTCCTAAACAAATCCATCACAGAAGGAAAATCACGGCCTGTTCTACAAATTCCACGGCCGTGATTCGGCTTTGTTTTGCTCAAATCTCAATCAATCCACACCAAATTAAGCAGGCACGGTCCTAGACTAATTCCAATCCAATTTCAATCAGTTATCCTAAAAAATCTTGCAAGAATTTAGCCGAATCGGCAAAGTAGAGAAAGAGAAGAAAACCTAGGTTTTTGGATTCTCAAAATCCAAATTCCGTCTTCTGGGATGATTGTTCACTCCGATTGTTGATTGGATCTTGTATAGGGTCAAAAATGCTTCACTTTAGGACCAAGAATCTTTCGAAACGAGTTCCAAACAAAGATTTGAGAGATTGGGAGTGGTTTCGGCGCTGGTCGTGGAATGGGATATTTTGTGTTGTTTTTGTGAAGAAGGTGGTTTATATAGTGACCGTAAATTTTTTGGAAAATCACGGTCACTCGGGGTGTTCCACGGCCGTGGTTTTGTACGGAAGCGTGGTTTTGGTGATTTTTCTCAGATTTTTGCAAATTACGGTCACTGTAGCTTCCACGACCGTGGTTTAGCGCGTAGAACTCTCTGTAATGTGCCAAAATCCAAGTTTCGTCAAATCCTTCTAACTTTTTCCTTTCCATTGCCTATCCCATTGTTCCTACATCTAAAAACACGACATACCGGGAGGTATCGAGGGCAAAAACAAAGCAAAAACGACTAAACTAATCTATTCTAAGAGTGAAAAACAAAAGCATAAGTGCAATACCTTGGGTTGCCTCCCAAGAAGCGCTTGTTTAAGGTCCGTAGCAAGACCGTACTTGCATCTATTCGAGTGTGGTAGGTGCAAACTCCTCAGTTTGGAGCTCCGGTGTATACTTCTTGGGTCGTTGACCGGTCACCTTAAAACTTCCGCTCTTTTCACCCCATACTTCAACTGCACCATGGGGAAAAACATGTTTGATTATATAAGGTCCAGTCCAAGGAGATTTAAGCTTACCTGGAAAGAGCCGAAGTCTCGAATTGAAGAGGAGAACTTGATCTCCTTCTTTGAGGTCCTTTGGAATGATATGCTTATCATGCCATCTCTCCTTATAGATCTTGGCATTCTCATAAGCGTTTAAGCAAAGTTCTTCAAGCTCATTAAGGTCCAAAAGGCACTTCTCGCCCACTTCCTTCATGCTGAAGTTCAACCACTTAACCGCCCAATACGCTTTATGTTCCATCTCCACCGGTAAGTGACAAGACTTCCCATATACAAGCTGGTATGATGTTGTTCCTATGGGAGTCTTGTATGCAGTCCTATACGCCCATAATGCATCATCTAGTTTCAAAGACCAATCCTTCCTTGTCTTCGAAACTGTTTTCTCTAGGATTCCTTTAATCTCCCTATTTGAAATCTCCACTTGTCCACTCGTTTGTGGATGATAAGGGGTGGCAATCTTGTGAGTCACCCCATACTTAGCTAGTAGAGCTTCGAATCGTCGGGCAATGAAGTGAGAGCCTCCATCACTAATGATAGTCCGTGGTGTCCCAAACCTTGGGAATATAGTTCTATTAAAGAACTTAACCACAACCATGATATCATTAGTTTGAGAGGCAATTGCTTCAACCCATCTCAAAACATAATCTACAGCTAGAAGTATGTATTGGTTTCCACAAGATGATGGGAAAGGTTCCATGAAGTCTACTCCCCAAAGGTCAAAGATCTCTACCTCCTGAATGTTGTTAAGATGTATTTCGTTTCTCCTAGATATGTTCCCTGTTCTTTGACAAGCATCGCAGCAGGAAACAAAGGTTTTTACATCTTTAAATAAAGTAGGCCAAAAAAATCCAGATTGCAATACCTTAGCGCTAGTCTTGTTCGAGCTAGCGTGTCCTCCACAAGGTAGTGAATGACAATGACGGATGACGCTTTGCATCTCGTCTTCCGGCACACATCTTCGAATGATGCCGTCAGGACCTCTCTTGAAGAGTATAGGTTCATTCCAAAAGTATTCTCGGACATCCTTAAAGAACTTCTTCCTTTGTGCATAGGATAGTCCGGGTGGTATTTCCTAACAAACCAAATAGTTAACAAAATCAGCAAACCATGGTTCGTTACCTTTAGTTATCTTGTCGATGCACTCCTCTATGATGTGTAAATGCTCGTCCAGAAAGGAGTCATCTATAGGTAGATTGTCGTCTTCTAGATGTGGTAGACGACTCAAATGATCCGCAACAGAATTTTCCAAACCCTTCTTGTCACGGATCTCTAGATCGAATTCTTGTAGGAGAAGAATCCATCTAATCAGCCTTGGTTTCGCATCCTTCTTTGCAAGTAGATACCGGATCGCAGCATGATCCGTGTATACAATCACCTTTGCACCTACAAGATAAGAACGAAACTTTTCAAAGGCATAAACAATAGCTAGAAATTCTTTTTCAGTAGTGGCGTAGTTAAGCTGCGCTTCATCTAGCGTCTTGCTAGCATAATAGATAGCATGGGTTCGGCCTTCCTTCTTTTGCCCAAGCACAGCTCCTATAGCTACGTCACTTGCATCACACATAACCTAGAATGGAAGATTCCAGTCCGGAGGTTGGTTGATCGGGGCTGAGATTAGAGCTTCCCGAATCTTATGAAACGCATCTAAACAATCCTGCGAGAAATCAAAAACTGTATCCTTCATCAATAGATTAGTAAGCGGTTTTGATATCTTAGAGAAATCCTTTATAAAACGTCTATAAAATCTAGCATGTCCTAGAAAGCTTCTTATCCTCTTCACTGAAGATGGAGGAGGGAGCTTTTCTACAGTCTCTATCTTAACTTTATCTACCTCAATCCCTCTATTAGAGATCAAGTGTCCAAGTACAATGCCTTCCTTCACCATAAACTGACACTTCTCCCAATTAAGAACTAGGTTAGTGTCTTCACACCTTTGTAGCACAAGAGAAAGGTTATAGAGACAATTATCGAAAGAGGAACCATAAACAGAGAAGTCATCCATGAAAACCTCCATGATCTCCTCTATGTACCCCGAGAAGATAGCCATCATGCACCTTTGGAAGGTGCTGGGGCGTTGTAAAGCCCGAACGGCATTCTCCTATAAGCGAACGTACCCCATGGGTACGTGAATGTGGTCTTCTCTTGATCGTCCGTATGAATCGGAATCTGAAAGAAGCCACTATAACCGTCAAGATAGCAAAAATGAGAGTGTTGTGCTAACCTTTCAAGCATTTGATCAATGAAGGGTAATGGGAAGTGATCCTTTCTAGTTGCATTGTTTAGCTTCCGGTAATCAATGCACATCCTCCATCCAGTCATGGTCCTTGTAGGAATGAGCTCATTGTTCTTATTGGTGATAACCGTCATTCCTCCCTTCTTTGGAACAATCTGACGGGACTCACCCACTTGCTATCGGAGATAGGGTAGATGAAACGTGCAACAAGTAGTTTAAGAATTTCCTTCTTGACAACCTCCATCATGATCGGATTTAACCGTCTTTGAGGTTGTCGCGAAGGTCTAAAGTCTTCTTCCATTAGGATCTTATGCATACACAATGAAGGCTTAATTCCTACTAGATCCTCTATAGTGTAACCTAAGGCTTTCCTATGTTTCCTTAGAACAACCATAAGCTTACAATGTTCATCTTCACTTAGATCGGAACTAACAATTACCGGAAAAGTAGAATTAGTTCCTAGAAATGCGTACCTTAGATGCGTGGGAAGCGGCTTCAATTCCATCAATATTGGAGCCTCTAATGGCTCTTGCGGAGTGTCCAATGCTTCCTTAGAAGTCTCCAAGGGTGTAGAAGTTGTTGAAGAAGGCTCAAGAGAATTGGTGGAGAGGACGTAATTTTTCTCGGAATTTCCCAAAATTACGGCACCACTGTTACTTCCACAGCCGTGGTTTTGGGCGTGGAAGTCAATTACGGCACCTCTGATAGTTCCACGGCCGTGGTTTTGGCCGTGTAACTTACTGGAGTCCTCTGAATAGCTAATTACGGTCATGTTGGTGGGAACCACGGCCGTGGAATAGCACGACTGACCGTGATTCCTCACATCCTCTGACCCATCATAGAGCTTTTCAAACTCTTCTTCATGCACCTCCTTTAGCTCCTCCAAAGCTTCAATTTCCTTATTGCATTCCTCTTCCTCTCCTTTCTCCATAATGCTCATAGTGATCACCTTTTGCAATGGATCCTTGAATAGAATCGAGCTTACTTCCTCTCTAGATGCCTCTTCGTCATGGATGTTAAACATATCTTCTTCAAGAGCTGGCTCTTTCACCAAAGTATAAAGAACAAACTCTACTTTCTCCTCTCCTATGTCGAAGGCTAGTCTAGCATTCTTGCAATCCACCATACAACCGGATGTTGCAAGAAACGGTCTTCCGAGTATGATCGGGACCGGACTATCTACAGGAATGTCAAGCACAACAAAATCTATTGGAACATAGAACTTACCAAGTTGACCGGGACGTCTTCAATGATACCGACGGGACGAGTTATGGATCGATCCTCCATGTATAACGTCATCTTCACCGGTTTAGGTTCACCAAAACCGATCTTTCTGCATAAGGTAAGCGGAATGATGCTAACGCTTGCTCCTAAATCACATAATGCATCATATGTGACATCTCCTACTCCAATTGGAACACAAAATGACCCCGGATCCTTCAGCTTTGGGGGCATCTTTTCCTTCATCGTTTTGATGAGATCCGACGATTCCGAACTCATCTTGACTTCTCCAAAGTCTTCCAGTTTCCTCTTGTTAGAGAGGATCTCCTTTAAGAACTTCCCATAAGCGGGCATACCTACAATTGCATCAATGAAAGGTATATTAATATGTAGTTTGCTCATGAGTTCAATAAACTTACCGAATTATTTGTCTGGACGCGCTCTTGCTCTAGATTGTGGGAATGGTAGGGGATGTTTGTAAGTTGGAGGAGGAATGTAGATGTCTTCCTTCTTCTTCCCCTTTTCCTTCTCCTTTTCGACGGGAACTTCAACAAACTTAGGCTGCGGGTCGGTAGTTGTTGCTCCGCTCCTAGTTGTGATAGCCATCACCCTTCCTTTCGGGTTATCTTCCGTCTTTCCTGGAAGTTTTCCTTGATTTCTAGGAACTTCCTCAGCATTGTTGAACATTTAATTTTCCGAAACTTTTTGAGCTTTATCAACCTTAGTGATGTGATTCTCCAGCCCTTGAAGCTTTCCCAAGATCGTTTCCAGCATGGGATCGGGCTTCTCTTTCCCCGAAGTGCTTCCACTATTACATGTTTGCCCCTGACTTTTCAAAGGAATGGAAGAAGAAGATGGTGCAGTTAGTGAATTTCCTGAATCGGGATAAGAATTACCGGAAGTTTGTTGTTGGTTGGAACGCCAATTGTTGTTGCTTGAACTCCTATTGTTGTTCCAATTATTGTTCCGGCTGTTGCGATTGGTGTTCTCATTCCCATTATGGTTATTGTTGTTTCCTAAATAACCAACATCTTGCTCCTTAGGCTTTTGAAAGATAGCTTTGATGACTTCCTTTAATTCTTTAATCTCTGTGTTGAGAGAAAAGATTTGAGTTTGAGCAGCTTGTGTTAGCTTCGCTCCTTGCTCTACTTGGTTAGCTTCCGCCTTCCGGTGAGAGTATTTCTCAATGACTCGGGCTTGCTTCTCAATGAAGTCCCAAGCATCATCTTCCCTCATGTCCATGAATGAGCCACGTGAAAGGGATTGGAGCTTGAATTGTGTTTCCACATCTAGCCCCTTATAGTATATCTCCAACAACCCCAATTTGGAAATGCCATGGTGTGGGCAATCCAATAGTAAATCCTGAAATCTTTCCCAAGACTGAAACAAACTTTCATTAGATCTCATAGAAAAAGCATTGATTTTACCTCTCAACTTCGTTGTCTTGGATGGCGGAAAGAACTTGGTTAGGAACTCCGAAGATAGATCCTCCCATGTGTTGAGTCTTCCATTTGGAAGAGCTTGATACCAAGATAAAACCTTCCCTTTCAAGGAGAAGAAGAATGGCTTGATCTTGTAATTGTTGGTGGTTGCTTTCTTTGGCTTCATTGTCTCCATCATAATCTCAAAATTCTGTAAATGTTGATGTGGAGATTCAACACTCGTTCCTCCAAACTGGCTTTGGCGAACGATGGTAATAACTTGTGGGTTAAAGCTAAACCCCTGAATATCGTTAGCATCAAAGTTCACACCTATACAGCGTGGTTGCTGAATCGGATCCATCCTTTGGCCAAAAGTTCTTGGATCTTCCTCTACACGAGGAGTTGCGGCTGGTATTGGATTAATCCGGACTAGATTGATCGTTGGATCAATCTCCTCTAGTGGTGGCATATCCGGATCGAATTCCTCATCATCGGATGATTCCACTCTAATGGACTTAGTTGGTTTCTTGATCTTCTTCTTCTTAGAATCATTCAGCTCCAACTTCATGTCCAACATCATAGCCCTGAGTTCATCAATTTTTAATTAATGACTCGTTTCCGCATCTATACGAGCTTTTTCACTCAACTTAAGTTGACGTTGAGATTCATCCAACTCCGCTTGTAAATCTCTCTCTTTATTTTCAGCAATCTTTCTTTCCTTGGCTTTCTTCCTAAGAGTTTTCTCAAGTTTCGGATTAAAAGGTACGAGGTCTTTGTTGGATCTAGACCTGCGCATATACCTAAAAGAACCTGCAAATAACACTCACAAGAGATATCAAATAACAAGAGCAAAGCTCCCAAGCTCGACAACCGAAAACCGAAGTTTGGTCTTGACCAAATCCCCGGCAACGGCGCCAAAAACTTGTTCGCCCGAAAACGTGCGTGCAAATAAGCTTTATATTTATAAAACTAGAATAAAGGCAAGCGAACCCGCATTGTACGATTCGGCGTAGATAAGCAAATATTCCAGAGTATCGATCACAGAGATTTGGTGAAACAAAATCCAATTTCAAGTTATCAAGCAAATAAGATGTAATGCTTTGCAAATATTGGGGAAAACAGCAACCCTAAAGATCCAGGTATCAAATTGTGGCAACCGATTCAAGATATACTAAAGAACTAAGGACATAGTCAAGAGTTGCAAAGGTATACTAAGGTAAAGTAATGTACGGTGAAGTTCCAAGACTTTATATGACTTATCTAAAGACACTCTCTATAGAGGTTGTTGAGGCTACAGTATAGAAAGAATCTATGGATAAGAATTAAACTCAAATACCCAAACTTGTAACCCAAGGATCAAGATAAACTAAAACGGTTAAGGTTGTGACACTCGAAACCAAAATAGAGGATGATGAGTCTCACTACTACCTAAAAAAGGCAAGCCAAGACTAGATTAAAGCAAATCTTTAACCTTGGATCAAAGTAAAAGCAAGGTTCGTAAACTAGGGTGAATCACGGTCAAATCTTGAGAACCACGGCCGTGGAAACCCAAGAATAGGCTGTGATTTAGGTTCATCGACGAGATCTCTCTAACTCTCAGGGTCCAATCAATTTACGCTCGATCTATCAGCATCTAAGCAGCAACTATCAACCCTTCACTTTAGAATTGCTACAGGGTTTTAGCCAATAAACTTCAAAACCAATTCTCAAATCCGATACACAAGAAGCGATAATTAATGGATTCAGAATGTAGAACACAAAACCTCACAATGATCTAAGGTAAGTATGAAGAACAGGTTGTCAATCTGTCTTCAATCTCAAAAACCAAAGAAAGAGGCTAAACCTCAGCGATCTTCAATCGACCCTAGGCAAGAAATGCTCCAAGCAAGGTAAGCGGCCGCTAGCGTTCGTAGGCGTCTAAGCGGGATCAAACGCGAGTATTGCGAGATGCCCTCAAACTCTCTTCTCTGGCCTTTTTATATGACCGGAAACGAATAATCGTCCTGGCCCATTACGTAAATAACGTGGCAAATAAAGACACGTCAAAAGATCGCCTAAATCACGGTCTCAAGGGTTTCCACGACCGTGGTTTAGAGCGTGAAAAGGGGTTACAGTCTCTTGTGATTTCCACGACCATACTTTAGGCCGTGTAACTTACTAGAATGCTCCATGCTCATGATGCCAAGATCCACGGCCGTGGTTTAGAGCGTGGACTCTTCTACAGCCGTAATTTAGAGCGTGGAAGTGTAAAACACTTGTGGTTTCCTTTGTGTTGTGACATTCTTCATCCAAGCTCCTTCCTTAGTTTCCTTGATGTGTTTCTAATCCTTGAATATGATCGATTATTCTCTTTTCTCTCTCAATTGCTCTTATTTAGCTCCTTTTCACCTACAATCAACATAAAGCTAGTGTAGACATCCATATCAATAAAATAGACGAACAAGCTAACAATTGCTTCTAAAATTCATCCATGTACACAATAATAAAGGAAAAACAACCAAAATAAGTGCCTAGAATATCGCAATATTTCATGCTAACAGTCCTTAGGATTAATGAGTGACAACATGATAATCAGAGTAGCGCAACGGAAGCGTGGTGGGTCCTAACCCACAAAGCAAGAAGCTCAAGGGTACTGATGAATGTCGTGTCGAGTTTAAGATGGTGATAGTTGGTGAAATGCATTCTAGTTGAAAGAAACTTGAGATAGGCTATGTGAGTGACTGGAAATGTTGTACGGAAACTTATGTGCATGTAGAGGTAATAGAAGAAGACTAGTACCCTATTATGGACCCGAGTGAAGAGTGATGGCTTTGTTACATGTTGCCAGACAAGTAGTGTGGAATTCTATACTAATGGAATACTCTAGAGTGAGTTTTCAGGATGAATTAGGAAAGAATTAATGATGTAATAAAAATATTGTGCATGGCCTGCACTAGAAAGCTCAAAGTGAGTAACTACCATCCTGAGTCGAAGATACATAAGAAAGAGAAGCGACAAGAGCATACTTGCAACCTAGTAACCGTGCTTAAAGAAAGCATAATCTTGGAGTAGATTTTATGTGTAACATTATGTTGGAACAGAGCCTAGTTGCGTTTTGAGTTAGAGGGATATTACTAGTCCGATAAAAGTGGAGGATACAAGAGTTCAATGTTGACGGTGTGTTAGCGTTTATCGAGTATTTGTGATCAAATAACTGTGATATAAGATCACTTTGTGTCTAATACCGTCATTCGGGACATATTCTATGTCACTTAAGATCTTGGGTAATGCGTGGGAAGCCTGGGTTAGAGCTAACGATATATTAGAGATCTATAAATAATATAACAATGCCAAGTGAACAAAGAGGATGACCACTAGATTTGATTTTATTTGTCTCAAGTGTTAGACCTGAAAAGGGTAAAGGTGACGATTCCTTACATGAGGAATAAGGTGATTGAGTAATATTAAAAGACAAGACCAAGTGGGTCATGATACGAAGAGCATTGAGCACTTGGTAAGTGTTGGTGGATGTCCAAGACCTTGGACCTAATTATGAGTCAGAACCTTTTTAGAAAGCCGGAAGCAAGTGGTCATAACGAAGGGAAGGAAGTTGAATTAGATTATTTTCCGTAGGGTCATCAAAGGATCTGGAAGTGAGTTGTGTAAGGCAACCATTGGAAGTTTTAAAGCGGTAAAAGTGACTGATGGGCTAGTATTCCTCACCCTATTGGAGGGTGTAGCTTCAATTCTCCATGGAGACTAAGTTTGGGAACTGATTTGGAGAATTTCATTGGAGAGATACCTACCAGACACGGGTTAGGTTATCATATTAGAGGATAAGATAGTTAAGCCAGATGATACCGGTGAGATATCCGGTAACCACTCTAGAACATGGTAGCAAACGCTTGTGATCTAAGTACTTGAAAAGATTTAGGGCTTGACCTTGTATGTGTGATATTGTTTGACTGCTTGTTTATTTCATGATTGAGTGTTTAGTCAGTGATGTGTGTTTTTGGTAATCTTGATGTGCGGGAAACTTAGATGTGGAAACGACGAGACTTTTGTGTAGTGATCAAACACACCCATATGGTGCCTTAAAGGCCGATCAGGATTGTCTTACCCTAAGTTTCGGGACGAAACTTATTTTGAGGGGGATCTGATATAATGACCAGTTTTTTTTTTTTTTATGGAAGTAGGACATACCAGTTTATTTATGGAAGTTTAGGAAACGAATAAAAATTTAGTGAGACTAGGACATACCGGTTTATTTATGGAAGTAGTTTAATTAAGTACATTGTTCTAAGTTTCGGGACGTAACTTATTTTAAGGGGGTACTGATGTAATATCCGGAATTTGTTTATTCCATTTAATTCCAAATCAATTCGGACTTCGAGCCGTTGACGGTTCCCATTCTATCTAGTATTTCTTTCTTCACAAATTTTATCATTTTATGTAGAATTTAATTCACATAAAATGATAGAATTATATCAAACCCTAATTCTTATAATTTTTTTTTTTATCATTTTATGTAGAATTTAATTCAAATAAAATGATATAATTATATCAAACCCTAATTCTTATAATTAATCCTTAGCGACGACTTTAGACGAGATCATGATAAGGCTGAGACGAGACTGTGACAAAGCTGTGACGAGACCATGACAGAGCTGAGACGAGGTCATGACGAAGCCCGACAACTCTGTGACGAAGTCATGCACGGGTCTGACAAAGCCATGATGAGTTTTTGACAAGTCTTGACAAACTTTCAGCCCACTTATTCTCACCTTATTTTCAGCCCATGTTTCTTGTTCGATTTAAATGAAAGCCCTTTGCTTCTCACTTGTCTGCATGAATTGGAGCAGCCCAGGAGGCCCAGTTGGACGTGGCCCAAAGTACTCCTCTCTTGTGTGGTGGCCAATGACGTACATCGGCCCTGAAGATGTTGCAAACCGTCGACCCTCCCTCTCCCCACCTTGTTGTCCTCATGAAAGCCACTCTACTGCCATCCCTCAGCGACCCTTCGTGCAGCCTCTCGAAGCACCCAACCTTGGAGCCTTCTGCGCAGCCACAGCTCAGGCAGGAGTCCTGATCTGCTCGCCTTTGTACACAACCACCGGGACTGCTAGATGCTTGGGACCAGATCTTCTCCCCTCTGCACAAGCGCCGCTCTCCTCTACAATCGAGTACGTGATTCAGTAAGGATGGTCCTCCCTCACCTTGTCTTCCTTGATATATTCTAGGGCTGATGGATACTTGCGAACCTTGTACAGAAACACAGCAGTAGCGAGAAGGATTCCGGGTTGTTGACTGGGCATGAAGTGACAAGCAGGCTTTTTAGAGTCCATATTAGGGTATGTTAGACACCTCCTTTCTTGCTGAATTTTAGATATGTTGTAGTCAGTAGTACATTGTAGATCATGCTAAAAATTGGGAAGAATCGGAGTTGCGGTTTGAGAGTTTTGATGTTGCAAAGTTGACTCCTCATGCTGTTTTTATAAGGATGCTGAGTGTTGAGAAAAACAGCATGTGATGCAGTTTTGTGAGATTGTTTTAAATAAGATTTTGATCTCCTTTACTACTGAATTTTGGATATATTATAGATAAAATTTTATAGTAGAACATATCAAAATTTGGGATCAATCCAGCGAGTAGTTTAGGATTTATGAATTTTCAAAGATTGGGTCGTAAACAGTTTTTTTCTGTTGTGCAGAAATTTCTTAAGTGTTGGAAAAACTGCTAGTTTTGTGATCCGATTTGGGTAAGTTAGACGACTCCTTTATTTCTTATTTTTGGATATGTTATAGTTGGTGTTTCATAGTAGAACATACTGAAATTTGAGAGGAATCCGAGTTGCAGTTTAAGAGTTATGGCGTCCCAAAGTAGAGACCTTGAGCAGTTTATAGGTTATGCTGAATGTTGTCTAAAACTGCTTGTGGTTCAGTTTTGTGATATAGATTTGATTGGGTTATATTTCTCGGTTAGACTTGAATTTTGGATATGTCATATTTAAGACTTCATAGTAGAACATATGAAAATTTGAGAGGATTCCATCGAGAGGTTTCGGAATTATGATTTTTCAAAGTCAAGGCTGTAAGTAGTATTCTGGATGGTTGCTGAAATATTCGAAGTGTTAGAAAAACTGCTTGTGATGCAGTTTTGTGAAGTAGATTTGGAGGGGTTATTGACCTCAGTTGGACTTAATTTTGGATATGTTGTTGATGGATATGTATAGGAGCATGTAGTAAAAGTAGAGAGCGGTCCGTTGGGTTAATCCAGATTTAGGATATTCCGAAATTGGGTATAAGTATAGTTTAGTTCAGAAGAGTTGTGTTAGGCTTTAAGTGTCGATCAATCTTATGCATTTATGTTCTTGTGAGGATGTTGAGCCTAGAATTCTAAGGACTTCTAGTTGACTAGAGCGTTGTTTGATTCGTTTGCCTTGTCTTGAACAGGCGTTGTGCGTTTCCCGAGGGGAACTTGGGGGTGTGCTAATCGGTTGCTCTTGGAGACTGGTAAGTCAACGGACTTACTTAGTTGGATTCTTGTATGAGTGTAAGGTGTATGAGTGGTGTTAGTTAGTTATAATAAATAACGAAACCGGATTAGGCCGACTTTATTATTTACGTAATTGACCCAAGTGTATGATAACGGGTCGTGACATCATCTGCCTAGCTCTTGCGAGAGTCTAGGAGGTTCCCTGCGACCAACCCAGTCAGGTAGACGGTCAGATGCATTAGTACCATTCCGCGTTGGTAAACGGGGACAGGGGCGAGGTTTGGGATTCCCTCGTGTCACAAAATAAGTATCATTAGTACTAACTTATCACCTAATTAAAGATAATAAAAGGATTGAGTGTTGCATGTTGATTCTGTATGTTGTGTGTTTGTGCTTTTACCTTTATACTTATGCATAGAATGTTAGTTAACGGTTTATACCGCTTGTAGATGCCTTGCAGGTTAAGACAGTTGTAGAGAGATCCGGAGGAAATGGTCAGCCGGGTCCACGTACTCATTTAGTTGGGGACGGAGATGTCTTCTGTTCTTCATATGCGTCGTTTTAGTATCTTTTCTTGTAAGGCTGATAAATATTCTCCATGTATATATTGTTTACAGTTTTCAAATGTTTTAAATACTTTTGTGCCTTGTTGTAAGATCCAAGTAAAATTGTTGTCAAACTATAGTCGGGACCCATTGTGAGGTCCTAACCAGTAGCTCCCCGAGTTCTCAGAATTTGGGGTGTTACATTCCACACTATCTCAGCCGACTTCTTGGATGGATTCTTTTCCCATGGCATGGGCACATGCAAAGTTCCTCTAACTCGAGGAATCAAAACCTGTCGCGCAACCAATCTTTGTGAACCTAGAGGCTGGACACTCTCAGCTAAGCTACAATCTGAAAAGTCTAGCTCTAATGCCTTTGCCACGTGAGTGACAAGGCTTCCAGCACATAGGTCACCCTTCGCCTTGTTGGCTATCTTCCCAAGATAGTCAGCAAGCATGGAGGTGATGTCGGGGATAGTACTACTAGTCATGCAATAGAGTAAGAAGATCTCATCTGCCTTGAGCTTCTGCGGAGTCTCTGTCCGTGCAAAAAAACTCTCACTAAGGATCCTATGAACTACCTTAAAGGAAAGGTTGTACATACTTGCCTCCTTGGAGTTCCCGGGTCTCCACTTATCTCCTTCATATTCTCCAATTGAAATGCTTTCCCAAAAAGCACTAGCACTCACCCCTCTTGCGAATGTGCCTGCAGAAGAATAGGGAAAGCCAAAAAAATCTAAAAAATCATCAACGGACATAGCATGGTTTTGGTTCATGAGACGGAAGGTGACCGTCCTCTCTCTAGGATCATGTTCAAATGTACTCAAGAACTCTAGAGTGATCTCGGTGTAGGTATCCTCCCTAATAAGTGCAAACTGACTCAGTCCCACTCTATCTAGCATCATATCCACATCCTCTCTAACAAACAAAGCATCTAAGTCATCTAGGATAATGTATCGAGGAGGGCTAAAGGGACGGTCTAAGAGACGTTCGTATCTCTTTTTATGTTTGGAAAGGGGAGGAGGAAGTTTTGGTTTAGCTTGGGAGGGTGGGCGATTTTCGGCTCTTTGGAACAAAGGGAAATCGAGAATGGTGAAGTATGAAATGAAGGAATCGAGTGGAGAAGGCTTTATATAGGCCGGAGGATTTTCAAAGAAAATCGTCCGATTTACCGGGTCGATTTATTTGTCGGCCCGGTTTTTCTTCACTTTCTCAACTCAATACTAAAAATCGGACGATTTTTCTATGGTAGCACGATTTTTGGGACGATTTTTCCTCCTGTTGCCAAAAATCGTCTTGCTTTGTTCCTGAATCGTTCGATTTAGTCTTTGTAGATCGATTTTCTTCCTTCTTTTCCTTGAAGATTGTATTTGAACCATTTTATGTCCCCTTTCTTCATTGATTCTCCAAAGTTGAACCTAGTTCCTGCGATTTTTGACACAAACAAACCAAGAGTGTATCGAGGAAAAAACAAAAACAAAACTAAAGAAAGCAAACAAGTAAACTAGACTACTCTAAGATGAAAAGAAAGGGAAAGAACTATACTACCATGGGTTGCCTCCCAAGAAGCGCTTAATTTATCGTCTTTAGCTGGATGTTGTTTGTTTTGATGTTCAATGGAGGAGGATAGGAGCTATCTCCTCAACGAGAACTTCCGGTATGTACTTCTTCAACCGTTGGCCATTGACCTTGAAGCTTCCGCTTTATTCACCCCATACTTCAACTGCACCATGGGGAAAAACACGTTTAATTACGTAAGGTCCTGTCCAACAGGATTTAAGCTTACTTGGAAAGAGTCGAAGCCTTGAGTTGAATAGAAGAACTTGATCTCCTTCCTTCAAGTCCTTTGGATTGGTATGCTTATCATGCCACCGCTTCGTTCTTTCCTTGTAGATCCTTGTGTTCTCGTACGCATTCAGCCGGATCTCCTCAAGCTCATTGATGTCCAGTAACCGTTTCTTTCCGGCGTCTTTCATGCTGAAGTTGAGCCACTTGACGGCCCAATATGCTTTATGCTCTAGCTCTACAAGAAGATGACAAGACTTTCCATACACAAGGTTATATGGAGTTGTACCTATAGGTGTCTTAAAAGCGGTCCTGTACGCCTATAACACATCATCTAGCTTCATCGACCAATCCTTTCTTGTTCTAGAGACAATCTTCTCTAGAATTCCATTGATCTCTCTATTGGATATCTTTACTTGTCCGCTAGTTTGAGGATGGTATGGCGTGGCTATCTTATGGGTTACTCCATACTTAGCCAATAGAGCCTCAAATTGACGGGCTGTGAAGTGCGTTCCTCCATCACTAATGATGGTTCGGGGAGTCCCGAACCTTGGGAAGATCGTTCTATTAAAGAACTTCACCACCACCATTGCATCATTAGTACGAGAAGCGATTGCTTCTACCCATCTTGAGACATAGTCTACGGCTAGAAGTATGTATTGGTTTCCACAAGAAGATGGGAATGGTCCCATAAAGTCTACTCCCTATACATCGAATATCTCTACTTCTTGTATGTTGTTGAGGGGCATCTCTTTCCTCCTTGAAATATTACCTGTCCTTTGACAAGCATCACAAGCAACAACATAGTTCTGCACATCTTTGAATAAGGTAGGCCAAAAGAAACCGGATCGGAGTACCTTAACACATGTCTTGTGGGAACTAGCATGTCCTCCACAAGGTAAAGAATGACAATGGCGGATGACACTTTTCACCCCATCCTCCGGAATACATCTCCTGTATATGCCGTCGGGACCTCTCTTGAAGAGAAGAGGTTCGTTCCAATAGAAATGCCGGACATCCTTAAATAACTTCTTTCTTTGAGCATACGAAAGTCCGGGGGGAATTTCCTGACAAACAAGGTAATTTACAATATCAGCAAACCATGGGTCATTACCTTTCGAGATTTCTTGAAGACATTCTTCAATCTCGTGGAGCTGTTCGTCAGGGAATGAGTCGTCGATAAGGAGCTCATCCACCTCATTGGTGAGGTGTGGAGACGACTAAGGTGGTCAGCAACTGAATTTTCCGAGCCCTTATTGTCACGGATCTCTAGATCGAACTCTTGTAAGAGCAAGATCCATCTTAGAAGCCTAGGCTTTGCATCCTTCTTTGTGAAAAAGTAACGGATTGCTGAATGATCTGTGTAGACTATCACTTTCGTACCTACAAGATAGGAACATAATTTCTCAAATGCATAAACTACAGCTAGAAGCTCTTTCTCCGTGGTAGCATAATTCAATTGAGCTTCATCTAGCGTCTTGCTAGCATAGTAAATGGCGTGTGTACGACCATCTTTCTTCTATCCAAGTACAACTCCTATGGAGACGTCGCTTGCGTCGCACATGATCTCGAAAGGAAGAGTCCAATCGGGTGGTTGGATGATAGGGGCTGAAATCAAAGCTTCTTTGATCCTTAAAAAGGCATCTAAACATTCTTTCGAAAACTCGAAAGTTATGTCCTTCATCAAAAGATTAGTCAAAGGTTTTGAAATTTTAGAAAAATCCTTTATGAATCTCCTAAAGAAACCTGCATGTCCTAAAAAGCTTCTAACTCCTTTTACCGAGGATGGGGGAGATAGTTTCTCTATTCGAAATCAAGTGACCTAACACAATTCCTTCGGTGACCATAAAATGACACTTCTCCCAATTTAAAACTAGGTTAGTGTCTTCACATCTCTTAAGGACTAGGGAAAGGTTAGAGACACAGTTATCAAAGGAAGAACCATATACCGAAAAATCGTCCATGAATACTTCCATGATGTTCTCTACATACTCCGAAAAGATTTCCATCATACACCTTTGAAAGGTGGCTGGAGCGTTGCATAAGCCAAATGACAGCCTTCTATAGGCAAACGTACCCCAAGGGCACGTGAAAGTCGTCTTCTCTTGATCATCCGGATGAATGGGAATCTGAAAAAAAACCGCTATATCCATCTAGATAACAAAAGTAAGAGTGTTGGGCTAACCTTTCCAACATTTGATCAATGAAAGGAAAGCGAAAATGGTCCTTCCTGGTGGCAACATTTAGTTTACGGTAGTCGATGCACATTCTCCATCCCGTAACTATCCTTGTGGCAATAAGCTCGTTGTTCTTGTTTGCAACAACGGTAATGCCTCCTTTCTTTGGTACCACTTGCACGGGACTCACCCACTTGCTATCGGAGATAGGGAAGATGATACCAGCATCAAGTAGCTCAAGGATTTCTTTCTTTACGACCTCTTTCATCGGATTTAACCATCTTTGAGGTTGACGTGAAGGTTTGTAATCCTCTTCCACCAAGATCTTATGCATACATAGAGAAGGTTTAATGCCTACCAAGTCATCAATAGTATAGCCTAATGCTTTCCTATGTTGTCTTAAAAAATTCATAAGCTTCTCAAGTTCATCATCATTCAGATTTGCACTAACTATAACAAGATATGTAGAATTAGGCCCAAGGAATGCATACCTTAAATGTGTAGGGAGTGGTTTCAATTCCAATGAAGGAGGTGCCTTGGTTGATGATTCAAGATCATCTAGTCTCATGGGAGAAGCCTCTGAAGGTGGAGGAAGTGTGCTATTATAATTAAGAACAACTGCAATCGAGTTTGTAGAAACCGGAGAATTCATTGAAAAATCAACACCCCCTGTTGCAAATCGTCCGATTTTTGGGACGATTTTTCTTCTTGTTGTCAAAAATCGACTTGCTTCTTCAGAAATCGTGTTATCTTCTTTGTGTAGGTCGATTTTTCCAATAGATTCCGGGGTTCTTTCCAGCTCTTCAAATCTTGCCTATGGCTCTTCCTCTGCATCTTTCAATGCTTTGACTTCATCATCACAATCATGCTCCACTCCTTCCTTCATGATACTCATGCTAAGAACCTTTTGAAGTGGATCTTTCATCAAGATTGAACTCACCACTTCTCTAGACTCTTCTTTGAAAAATGTTAAAAACATCTTTTCTCAAAGCTGGCTCTTTGATTAAGGAGGAGAGTACAAATTCCACTTTCTCTTCCCCCATATTGAAGGATAGCTGTCCATTCTTGCAATCAACCATGCATCCGGAGGTTGCAAGGAATGATCTCCCAAGAATGATGGGAACTAGATAATATGCAGGGATGTCAAGAACGACAAAATCTATAGGGATATAAAACTTACCGAGTTTCACGGGAATGTCTTCTATGATCCCAACAGGCCTAGTGATGGAATGATCGGCCATGTAAAGTGTCATCTTCACCGGTCTAGGTTCTCCTAGACCAACCGCCTTACACAAAGCAAGTGGTATGATGCTTACGCTTGCTCCAAGGTCGCAAAGTGCATCATAGGTGACCTCTCTTAGGGTGATGGGTATGCAAAATGATCCTGGATCACGCAGCTTAGGTGTCATGTTCTCCGTCATGGTCTTGATGAGTTCGGATGACTCCATGCTCATCTTGACTTCACCAATATCTTCTAATTTCCTTTTGTTAGAGAGGATCTCCTTTAGGAACTTCCCATAAGCTGGCATGCCTAACATTGCATCCATAAAATATGCAACTTACTCATAAGATCAATGAACTTACCGAAGTGTTTATCTAGACGTGCTCTTGCTCTAGATTGGGGGAAAGGTAGAGGTGGTTTGTAAGCGGGAGGAGGAACATAGACATCTTCCTTCTCTTTTTCTTTTTCCTTTCCTTTTTCAGCGGAGGTCTCAACTAGTTTGGGTTGCGGATCGGTGGTTGTTACACCACTTCTAGTAGTAATTGCCATCACCCTTCCTTTTGGGTTGTCCTCCGTCTTTCCGGGAAGCTTCCCTTGATCTCTAGGAACTTCTCCGGCCTTGCTGAACACTTGGTTTTCTACGGCTTTTTGTGCCTTGTCAACCGTAGTGATGTGATTCTCTAATCCTTGGAGCTTTCCTAAGATTGTCTCCATCATAGCATTATGGTTGTCCTTCTCCGGCTTGCCCGAGCCATTCGATGTTTGACCCTGACTTTTCAAAGGAGTAGAAGAAGATGGAGGTGTTAAAGCATTTTTAGCATGTGAATAGGGATTACCGGGGTTTTGTTAGTTGGATCTCCAATTGTTACTGTTGGAGTTCATGTTGTTGTTATTCCAGTTATTGTTCCGGTAATTGTTCCTATTGCCTTGGTTGTTGTCTCTCCCTAGGTAGTTGGCCTCTTGCTCCTTCGCCTTTTGAAGGCTAGTTTTTATGACTTCCTTCAACTCTTTGATCTAATTGTTGAGGGAGAATATTTGAGTTTGTGCAGCTTGAGTCAACTTAGCTCCCAGATCCCCTTGATTCTGGTTATTCAGATCCACTTTTCGGTGGGAATACTTCTCAATCACTTGGGCTTGTTTCTCAATGAAGTCCCAAGCGTCATCTTCTCTCATGTTCATAAATGTACCACAAGAAAGAGATTGGAGCTTGAATTGTGTTTCCACATCCAGCCCCTTGTAGTAGATCTCCAACAATTCCAGCTTTGAAATGCCATGGTGAGGGCATTCCAATAAGAGATCCTGGAACCTTTCCCAAGATTGAAACAAACTTTCATTAGGTTTCATAGAAAATACATTAATCTTACCTCTCAACTCCGCCATTTTGGATAGCGGAAAGAACTTGGTGAGGAACTCCGAAGATAAATCCTCCAGAGTGTTAAGTCTTCTAGCTGGAAGAGCTTGATACCAAGACAACGCCTTGTCCTTCAAAGAGAAGAAAAACGGTTTGATCTTGTAGTTGTTGTTGATAGCCCTCTTCGGCTTCATTGTCTCCATCATAAGCTCGAAATTCTGCAAGTGTTGGTGTGGAGATTCAGCATTCGTTCCACCAAACTGACTTTGGTGAACCATGGTAATAACTTGTGGGCTAAACCCGAAATCCTGGACGGCTTCACCTCCGAAATTCACACCTAGACGGCGTGGTTACTGAATTGGATCCATCCTTTGTCCAAGGGTTCGTGGTTCATCCTCTCCATCAGCAACTCTCACATCTCCAACGGGAACGCGAGGGTTAACTTGTGGTCCAGGATTATCACGAACTGGACCGATTAGTGGTGTAATATCCTCTAGGTCCGGCATGTCATCATCGTCGGATGATTCAGGTCTAACGGACTTAGCTAGCTTGACTTTCTTCTTCTTAGCATCATTTATCTCCAACTTCATGTCTAGCATCATAGCCTTGAGCTCATCTATTTGGAATTGATGATGCTCTAATTGTTCCATACGAGCCTTCTCACTCAAATTGAGTTGAGTTCGAGCTTCATCCAACTCCTCTTGGATGTTTCTCCCATTTTTTTCAGCCATCTTTTTCTCTTTTAACTTTCTTTTCAAAGCTTTCTCCAATTCGGGATCAAAAGGAACTAGATCTTTGGTAGATCTATTCTTTCACATATACCTAAAGAATCTGCAAAAATCACTTATGTAGACAAATCAAATCACAAGAGCAAAAGCTCCCAAGCCAGACAACCGAAAACCGAATTTGGTCTAAACCAAATGCACGGAAACGGCGCCAAAAACTTGTTCGCTCAAAAGTGTGTGCGTCAAAGTCTTAAATTTATATCTAGAACTTAAGCAAAAGCGAACCCGTAGTGTACGGATCAGCTGTAGTTAGACAAGAAATTCCAGAGTCGAACTCAGGGATTTGGTGAGAATAAAATCGATTTCAAATATCTGACAAAGTGCAAAAGCTTTTGTAATTGATAAAGAGATAAATGATTCCATGGATTCAAGTATCCGACTGCGGCTTTCGATTCAAAACACTTCTAAAGATCAAAGGACAGAGTTGATGTTGCCAAGGTTATGTGTTTCAAAGGTAGGTATCGTACGGTGAAGTTCCAAAACCTATATATCTAAACCAAAGGCTCTCTCCATAAAGGTTGTTGAGGCTGCAATATAGAAAGGTCTAAGGACAAGAATTACACTCAAACTAACCACCCAAAACCCCAGGATATGACTCTCAAAGGTAAAGATGGAAAGCACACTTAAACCTTAATAAAGGATGTTGAGTCTCTCTACTACCCAAATCTTGTAATCTTTATCTATTAAATGTAGAATCAATGATGAAGTCTCTTTACACACTTAAATAGAGGTTAAAAAGGTTAAGCAAGGTTGGGATTTAGGCAAGTATTAACTTTGATTAAAGAATAAATCAATTAAAGATCGTTAGGGAAATAAAGTGTGCTGTTCTTGAGTAAATCGGACGATTTCCTATAGAACAGTTCGATTTTTCTGTTGTCGCAAAGTTAAATCTCAACTCTCATGATCCAAATGGTTAAATGAGTTCAGTCTATCATCATCTAAGCCTCAATCATCAACTATTCTCCCCAAAATCACAAGGTTTTTAGCCAACCATTTTCATAATCAAATCAAAATGAAGATTGAATGAATAAAATCAATAAAAACCCAAACTTTGAATAAAAACCAAATAATCTCTGAATCTGTAATCTAAACTCAAAACCTATCAAAGAATCTCTCAAAACACTCAATAATGTGTTCACAAATCACAAGAATCGGAAGGGAAACAAAAGATCTCACAACAATGGTATAGATTGACTTCTTGACACTTTCCTTCAATCTCCTCTCCAAGAATCTTCAATCTCTCAAAATCGTGTAAATCTTTCCCGCTGCGAACTCTCGATTTTCGTTCCTAGAATTCCAATGTATACTTTCTTGCTAATGGGCTGCTTGGAAAAACACGTCTCAGGCCCACAAGTGATGGGCTTTGGGTCGTGATATTTCTTTTGCCGAAAGCTGTAGAAAATCGTGCCCTTAAAACAAAGAAGAAAACCGTGCAATTTTATGGGAGGAAAATCGTCCGATTTTTATGGCAATTGACTCGATTTTCTTCAACAAAGAATGCTCGTCTCTTGGCTTGTTTCCTTCCTCCCTTTGGTGACTCTTTTATACACTTCCTTTGCTCTTTGTGACTCCTCTAAGACTCCTTAAGCTTCCTTATTAGCCTTAGATGCTCCTTACTCCACTTTTGCTTCCAAATCCACCGAATTCACCTATAATTCAACCAAAACTCGTGTAGATCTCTATTTTTGGAATATAAATGAAATAAGCCTAAAAGGTACACAAATTCTCACCAAATACAAGGTAAATTGAGGTAAACCTCTACAATATGCATGATCATAATGGTATATAATTCATGTCATCACTCATCAGGGTCGGGCAGGTCCCCTGCTTCTGTTGGATCTCATCCAACACATCAGGTAAAATTTCTAAGGTACTCAACTAGGCATTCTCATCAGGAAATTGGATGTCCAACTCTAGCAAAGCTAGATCTCTTTGTAGCTGAGGCTGAACTGTCAGTCTCGCAATCGCTTTCTCACGAGGCGTCTTCCTACCCAAGGCGTCGGCGACAACGTTCGCCTTCCCTGGATGATACGAAATCTCAATGTTAAAGTCCTTGATCAGCTCGAGCCATCGACGTTGGCGGTTATTCAACTTCCGCTGCGTAAAAATGTACTTCATACTTTTATGGTCTGTGAAGATCTGACATGTAGCACCATATAGGTAATGTCTCCAAATCTTCAAAGCATAAACTACCGCTACTAACTCCAAATCATGAGTCGGGTAGTTCTCCTCATACGTCTTCAACTGTCGAGACGCATATGCAATCACTCTGCCCCTCTACATCAACACACATCCCAAGCCTAGCTTGGATGCATCACTATATACCACAAAATCCTTAGAGGCCTTTGGCTGTGCCAAGATAGGAGCAAAAGTCAAACGCCTCTTCAACTCCTCAAAACTCAAGGCACATTGCTCAGACCACACAAATCTAGTAGTCTTCCTCAGCAGACTCGTCAGTGGACGGGCAATCATAGAAAATCCCTCCACAAAACATCGGTAATAGCCGGCTAGGCCAAGAAAGCTACGCACTTCCTTGACGTTCGTCAGTGTCCTCCATGCTACAACATACTCGATCTTCGCCGGATCAACCATGATCCCATCGGCGGAGACAATATGACCTAGGAATGCTACCTTTGACATCCAGAACTTGCACTTATTGAGATTGGCATACAACTCTCTATCCCGCAGAATCTGTAAAACCGTCCTCAAAGTACCGACGTGCTCCTCTCGACTCCGAGAGTACACAAGAATGTCATTGATTAAGAATACCACAATTTGATCAAGGAAGTTGATGAAAATATTGTTCATCAACTCCATAATGACCGCTGGGGCATTCGTAGGTCCGAATAGCATCACTACAAACTTGTAGTGTCCATAACGGGTCCGAAATGCCGTCTTGTGTACATCCTTCTCTCTCACCCTCTGTTGGTGATATCCCGAGCGTAGATCAATCTTGGAAAACACAATCGCCCCCTGAACCTGATCCAAAAAATCATCAATATGGGGTAGTGGATACTTGTTCTTAATGGTCACCTTGTTCAGCTCTCTGTAGTCAATGCACATTCTCAACAATCCGTCCTTCTTCCGCACGAAGAGGACAGGTGCTCCCCACAGGATACGTTAGGGCGGATCAAGCCCTTCTCAGCTAACTCCTCGAGTTGCTTCTTCAGCTCTAACATCTCGACAGGCGCCATACGATATGGGGCCTTTGAGATTTGTCTCGTACCAGGCTCCAACTCAATGTTGAAGTCCACACTCCTCTAAGGCGGCAAGCTAAACGGCTCAGCAAACACGTTTGTAAACTCACAGACCACTAGAATATCCTCCAATTTTGGACTCTCTCCATCCTTTATGGCATAACACCATAAGGCATCACATCTCTGTGCTATCAATCCGTTGCTCGTACAACATTGATGACAGATCCCGTCTTCCCAAGGTCCCAACCCCAGAAGACCTCTATCTGACTTATCTCCGTAGAGACAGTCATAGTCCTCCTACCTACATCTAATACCGCATGGTGTCTACGCATCCAATCCGTACCTAAAATGACTTCCTCATGCACCAATGGAATGACAAAGAAGTCTACAAGCAACACACGAGTCCCTAAACGAATGGGACAACCACATATCTCACGGGTACCTCTGACCCTACTACCATCAGGTAACCTTATTATAAAGGGTATCCCCTCTATCATAGCTAAACCCAACCGCTCAACACATACATCAGAAATAAATGAATGCGTAGCACCCGTATCAAATAAAACTCTAACAAGTAAACCATGAAGCAGAATGGTACCTGTAGCGGCCGGTACAGGTGTCTCCTCTGCACTCCTTAGCTCAAAAACTCTACCCCGAGCTCCTCTAGTATCTGTGGTACTCCCACCACGACCTCTACCTCAACTCGGCCTGAGAACAGTTCCTTGACTAGAAGGATGATCTGGGACTCTTTGTTGTCCCTGTGTTTGCTGCTGAGGTGTCCTCTGCCCACCTCCAATGACACTAGCAGGGAAAGAACCCTACTGTGATGCAACTCCACAATGCCTACAGAAGGCAACTCTATGGCCTAGCCTACCACAGGTGAAACAAGTCACTGACGGCCTCGTACACTCTGGTCGTAAATGTCAAGGATCTCCACAGTTAAAGCACTATCGTCCTCTATAGTTAGTGCAGATGAGGGGTAACTCTGGCATCTCTGACTCCGCCTAGAACATGAAGCTCCACCAACACCATTGATATGCCTAGTCCGCTGTCTCTTCTCAGACCGTCTTGTTTGAGAAGTCCTCCTCTAACTGGCCACTCACGCTCATAAGTTGAGGCCCGGTCCTGATAATTTGTCAAGGACTCACAATGGAATCCCGTCATATAGGAACGTGTACTCTCCCTCGGTCAACGGGAGAACAAATACACGTGTTGATCCTCAAAAGGTGCAGCTGGACCCAATAACGTAGGCTTTGTCTGGAAGCAGCCGATGGCATCTGCTATCAGCACATCCTCAAAGCCTGCCTCCATAAAGTCCTACAATTTCTCCCTCCTTAGTGAGGCAGGGTAGAAACGCTCCCTAATCATGCTCCTCATTTGATCATAACTAGTGGATCAACTCCGCATGGTCCTCCACCACTGATGAGTTAGGTCATGGAATAGATTCTGGACTAACTCTATCCGTCTGTCCTCTAGGCATCTGATAGAATCAAGAGTTGAGTCCACATTTCCAATCTAAACCTTTGTCTCTAATTCCACCTTTCCAAAGAAAGTTGGTACTCTCAGCTGATGGAATGCCTTCAACCAAGTGTCTAGTTGAGGCCCTCTATACTCCTCTAGAGCTCTAACAGTCTCAATAACACGTGCCGACATAACGGGCACCTGAGTAGCTCCTTGAGACATCTCAGAAGATCATTCATGCACTAGTAGATACGGGGCACGTCTACCCACTTTGGCAGCCTCCTTCACTCGTCTAATGTATGCACGGAACTATGGTTCCCTCATAGAGACACGATTAGAGTCATCTGACTGGACTCGCTGTGACCGTTGTCTCCTAAATCCACCGTTCCTCGTCTTAGGGAAGACACTCTCAACAATCTCCTCATGAACCTCCTCCACCACTGGTGGCTCAACAGCGGGAACTGGTCCCTGTTCTATCAGTCCCGGAGGAAGAGGTGGTCTGCCTCTACCCCGGCGCACAACAGAAGTTGCTCTAGTCCGAGCCATCTGTGGGGTATGCACATCTAAGTTATAAGCTATATATATGTATCTTGGATTATATGTGATGTGTTATATATATATATATATAACACATCACATATAATCCATAATACATATATATACATATCTATACTACTGAGATCCACGACAGAGGTGACGACTTCCCGTACATTCTATCCCAAAACACTGTATACACAACTTTTAAAACCAAAATCCTTTGAAAACGTCAGACCCCTTTCGGGTTACGTTTATTTTATCCATCCGACCTTTATTGCATGTAGCAAGTGCCATTGTTGTCAACCTAAGGCTTTGATACCAACTTTGTAACACCCCGATTCTGCGGCACTCGGGATGCCACATTGGGATAGGATCTCATAGTGGATCCTTACCCTAGCCTAACAACAAGTTCACTAGACCTTACAACATGTCACTAACAGATATAAAACAAATACATAAAACGGTATAAAACTGTACATCAAAAGGTATACAAAATCATAGCCGAGTATAAAACGTCATCCTCACACATGAGGTATACAAACTTCAACCTCAACATCTCCAAAACCATAACCACCTAATGTACGAGAGTCCTCGGCCTGTCACCCTTCCGGGTCACTCTGCAACTCTCCTATCCTGCAAAGTGTTCGCTCTCAAACGTGTGTGTAATCGTGAACGAAATAGCTTTAAATTTATAACCTAAAATATAAGCCTGAAACAATATGCGAAACCGCAGTGTACGGATCAATTGTAATAACGGAAAATACTCCAAGGTCGAACACAGGGACTATGGTGAAACAAAGCACGGTATACGAGGTTGTAAATCAAAAGCAAGCAACAAAACGAAGATAACAAAGATGATGTAATAATCAGATAAAGGAATACATATTCTAGAGGTCAAAGCATCCAGTTGTGGTTCCGACTCAAGATCTCAAAGGATAATGTGGATAAAGTTGAGGTTTGCAAGGGAAGGTATTTCTAAGGTGGGAATAGATCACCGGCTAAGTCTCACTACTCTCTATCCCAAACCAAAGATCCTCTCACCGGGTAAGTCTCAAGAAATTAAGGAAAGAAACTATAATCTCAAACCAACACACCACCTAAGGGGATAGAACTAACCTTTACCGGGTAAGTCTCAAGCTAACTCACAAAGGTAGGATGAAGGCACACTCAAACCCTAATAAAGGATAAACCTTTATTAACTAACACTCATCATCATAGGTATACAAACAAAGGAATCACCGGATAAGTGTCATCCTAGGCTTGCGTATGGACCAGGAAAGGTGCAAAAAGGATAGGATTTGTCAAACTATAACCTAAACTCAGGTTTGGATCAGATAAGGTCACGCCTCGCTCAGTTTATATCCGATCTCGGTCGATATGTTCTATGAACAAACCGAGGTGAGGTTCGGTTAAGGTTTGGCTCGAGCTTTCAGGGTCCACTAAAGTAAAGGCTCATTCTTTCATCATCTTTCCCACAACCTTCAACCAATCATCCTAGAATCGCTTATGAATTTAACCAATAATCATCATGATAATAACAATCAAATATATGAAGAAAGAATCAATAACCAAACAAGAAAACCTAACACAAAGGTCTCAATAATCACTCAATTAAACAAACAAAAAATCCAAACAATCAGCAAACTGTGTTCCTTAATAACAAACCAAAAGACAACAATGAATGATCCTAAGAAAACCTTACAACTTCCTTCCAAAAAGCCTTCAACTTTCACTTCAAAGCTATCTTCCTTCAACTTCCTTCCTTCCTTGGAATATCTTCAATTTTTTAAACTAATCAGTTAATCATACCTCCTTCCATCAAGATCTTATGGGAGAATCACTTGCCTAACATAAAAGATCTTATGGGCCATGGGCCGTGCGTCTCGAATCAGGCCCAGCAAAGCATCTTGGTCGAGGTGTTTTTGGGGTCAACCGAGATGAACTGCAGCTACGTACAAATCTCTCAAAACTGGTCCAAAAATCAAACTTTTGTCCAATTTCCATGGTTCCAATGCCTTTCTTGTAGCTCTTCAATGCTCCAAAACGTAGCTCCAATGAATCCTTAGATCCCTTGGCTCCATATCGCTCTAAAATGTGTCATTTTCCCTACAACTACAACAAAACTAGGTGTAGACCTCGATTCTTGCAAATGTAAACAAAACAACATAATCATCAAGAATATACAACCATGCATGCAGATTTATGAAGATAAAACATCCAAACCAATCCCAAAACATAGACTATAATACATGCTATCACAAAGCATCTACAACACTGCATAAAACCGTTAGTTAACCATACGCATAAGCATAAGCACAAGTCATGAAAGATAAACATATAATCACGTTGTCACACATTTACCCGTTTTAATTATCTTTATATAAGTAACCATTCACTCAAATCGTATATATACATAGATATATGTCATAACACGATTTATGACTTAGTTTTAGGTAATCATTTAGATAGATTTCTCACTCATTCATGCATGGTTTAGCACTAGTTCATGACATTTTGCACTCAATTCATGTATTTTGCCGAGATAGACGTCTACACGGACTTGTGCATGTTTTATAGGTATTTCGGGAGATTTAGGAGCAAAACTATACGTTTGAGGATCGTTCATCTAGATGACACACCCTCGGACTCATTAGGACACAAGCTAAAGGCTAAGGAGGACTCATGGAGCCTTGCCAACACTTGTCATGCACCAAACCACAGCTTAATGATCCAAAGCGAAGTTTCTGCACAGAATCACGGTTCTCTGATACTCCACGGCCGTGGAATCAACCGTGGATTTTGCCAGATTCTTGTGATAGCTGTGCCACGACTCTCATGGCCAGCTCATGCAAGTTTGTTATAAAAGTGGTCCTTCATGGGCTGTGAGAAATATCCTGGAGCAGCTCTCCATTATCCATGACTCTCTAACCAAAAATATTCTCTCAACAAGAAGCCTTTCTAGGAAGGAAAGTGTCAAAGAGGAAGAGGAAGAGCTCCATTGAAGAGGAGAAGAAGAACACACACCATAGTTTTTTGTATTCCGGATTCTATTTCTAAGAGTTGTATGAATCATTGAACCTTCTTTTGGAAGGATTGTGAGTTACTCTAATTCCATTTTCAGCTTGGTTTTGCTTTAGTTCACTTGTTCATCTCTTTTCCTTCATTATCTTGCAAATGGATGTCATGATTTTATGTTTGCTTATTTCGATTTCTACTATGAACGTTGTAGGCTAAGTTGATGTGGTTCTAGGGTAAGGAAAGGATGGTTATGGCTAGGGCTATGATAGGACGGACTTAGATTTACCTTTGGATGACTTGTGTGTATGAACGTAGCTGCTGTTAGAAATCACGGGTAGTTCTTGTCTAACCACGGCCGTGGTTTAGGTAGAACAAACCGTGATTTTCCCTGGTTCGATGGATCTTGTCTTAGATCTATAGAATGTTGAAATCCTAAGTGTTTGTTGAGTTTAATCTACCCTAGGGTAACCTAGTGTTAGTAACTAAGTATTAGGAGAGACTTACCCGGTAATCCTTGCTCTTAGATTCCAAAGATAACAAACCTTAGGTAGTGGTGAGCCTAATAAGCCGCCATTGGATTAGGTGTGCTAGGATAGTTGTTTAGGACTTTCCTTTCCAAGACTTACCCGGTAAGGATAGGTTAGACCCCTAATCAACAATCCGGTTTATGTAGAATTCCTATCCTTAGGTTCTTAGAGACTTACCCGGTAATGAGACCTTAGGAGTGGACTAGTTGGACATGAGACATACCCGGTAATTGATCCCAATTTAGAAACACTAAATCCCAACATATCATAGTAAATCCAAGGAATGAATAGACAACTTGAGTCCTATGCCATAACCGGAACTTCCAACCCCTAGAACCCGTCTTTTCTTTCTTTGATTATTATCTTGTTTAGTTTGTTTATTTGTGTTGATTCTTAGTTTAGTTGATTGTTTACTTTGCATGAATTGTGATCTTTGATTGATCACCAAAAAAACCAACCAAAAACATTGAGATTTTCATTTCTTTATTTCTTTCTTTTCTTTCAACCTAGATCTTTACTAAACTCAATCACAATTCGAATCAATTTCACCTTAGTCTTTGTGTTCGACCTCGGAATACTATCCCTTCTACAAACGTCCCGTACACTGCGGGTTTCGCTAGGTAGTTAGGATTTAGTTCGAGTTATAAATTTAAAACCCATTTGCGCATCACGATCTTAGCGTAACAATATGAAACTATGTGACACGAGGAACATATCATCCTCGCCTCTGGGCCTGCTAGCCATCTGGAGTAGTATCGGTCGCACAACCCGTATACCCTATGGGAGTGGGGTTGTGCCCTTCCCGTATACCAGGTCTGGCCAGATGATGACATGAATTATATACCATCATATTCATGCATGTTATGAGTTTAACACCTCAGTTTCACATTCATTTTATGGAAATTGTATGACTTTTAGTTTATTTTCATACATTTATCGAGAATAGAAGTCTACACTATTTTATTTGTAAAAATATAGGAAAAGTGGCGAGGTGGCACAAAAAGTGGCTAGGTGGCACGAAGATATGAGCAAAATATCATAGAAGATTTGGAGGGAAGCAAAAAGATATGAAAAAGATCTCATGAGAAGATAAAAGTTGTAACTAAAAGATATCACACGTTTTGGAGAAAAATCGGATGATTATTTATAAAAATCGGTCGATCTCCTTTACAGATGACTTGATTTTTATCTTATGAAATCCGATTGGTTGTAGGATTGTAATCAAAAGATTATGCCTCATACGCTATAAAACGAGGACGTCCCATGCCTTCAGAATCATCCAATTCCATCCAAGACTATTGAGCCATAGGATCGAGAGCATCGAGGGAAGCATTCAAGGAGGAAGATCGAGGGAAGATCGAAGGAAGTTCGGGAGTTCTAGTTGAAGAATACAGTTCTTGAAGGTTTTGTGAGTTTGATTCTATATTCTGTCCTTGTGCTTGAGAATTGGAGTTTGTTATTGAATTTTGAACGATTCAAACGTTGTTATTATGCTTTTGGTTTAGTTTTAATTCAAAGATTCAAGTTTTTTCATTATTCTTCGCTTCCTTGATCTACAATCTCTTTTGATTTTGATAATGTGATTCTTGGCTAAAACCCATGTGATTATAGGGTGATTGGTTGAAGATTGTGGTTGACATAATGATAGAATGATCTTCATAAACAGATTGGATCCTGAGAGTTGAGTTTAACCATCGCAGAAGGGGAAAATCGGACAGTTCTTGGTCTAGATCGGACGATCTCCTTTGATGAACAACCCGATTTTCCTGATGTCGTACCTATCTTGCCTTATCCTTTGTCCTTGGTTAAAGATTGCTTAAACCCTAGCCTTGTTTAACCTTTCTAACCTATATCCGAGTGTGGGAAGGGACTTACCCGGTGATTCTTGTCCTTGGTTGCGAACGATTACAAGTTCCAGGTAATAGAGGATTCAAACCCCTCTATTAAGGTTGAGTGTGCCATAAACCTTACCTTTGTGAGTTAAATATGATTCCCTTGGGTTTGTGTATGGTTTTGAGAATATCATCCTTCCCTTAGATCCTCTATCTTATCGAGACTCAACATCCTTTATTTAGAGCCTTTGGGTTTGGACATGGGTGGTGGAGACTTCACCGTACATCATACCGTTTTAGAACACATACCTTAGAAATCCCAACTCTGTCCATATAATTTTTAGAAGTCTTGAATTGATAACCACAACCGGATTCCTTGATCCCTAGAATCCGTTTTCCCAAATCTTTACACAAAATCAAGTCTTTGTCTTTTCAATTGTCAAAAGTTACATCTTTCCTTGTTAGATTTCTTATTCTGATTTTGATTTCACCAAATCCCTGTGTTCGACCCTGGAATTCTTGCTTTTATTACAATCGATCCGTACACTGCGGGTTCGCTTTATTGCAATTATTCTTGGTATAAATATTAAAGCTTGCACACACCTTTAGGAGTGAATAAGTTTTTGGCGCCGTTGCCGGGGATTTGGTTTACCCCAAATTTGGTTTCGGTTATCTAACTTGGAAACTCCTTGCTTTTGCTACTGGTTGATTTTCTTGAAGTGTTCTTGCAGAATCTTGTTGTAGGTTTATGCGAAAAACTCGATCGAGTAATGAAATCGTACCCTACAATTCTGAACCCGAAAAGACCTACAAAAGGAAGTTGAAAGAAGCAAAAAGAATAGCTGTTGCAAATAACGAATGAGAAGTTAATCTTAGAGCTGAATTAGATGAAGCTCTTGATCGAGTAAGGGAAGGAGATGAGGCTCTCGTTAGACTGAGGAATGAAGGAATAGTTAAAGAGGATCAGCATCAAGCCGACATGGCCGAGATGAGAGAATCCATTCGGTTACTAAAGGAGCAAATTGAAGGGAACACTAGAGCTATAGGAAATCCACCAGCACCCCTTATTGTACCACCAATTGCACCTCTTCCAAGAGTGGGGATAGAAAATCAGCTAATTGGAGTACCGTAAGCGTTGGGTGAAAGAATGAATCCCGTTCAACAAACATGCCAACCGGGTGTGTTAATCGATCCAATGGAGCAGAATATTAGATTTACACCACAAGCTATTACTATGATCCGCCAAAGCCACTTTGGAGGATTGGAGAGGGAATCTCCACATCAGTACTTGCAGAATTATGAAATTCTTATGGAGTATATGAAGCCTGCAGGAGCAACCACTAACAACTATAAATTGTGACCTTTTTATTTTTTATTGAAGGATAAGGTGCTTGCTTGGTATAATTCACTCCCCACCGGAAGAGTGAACACTTGGGAGGAAATGACTTCGGAATTCCTCACCAAATTCTTCATGCCATCCAAAACGGCGGAAATGAGAGTCAAAATCAATGTTGTTGTCATGAAGGACAACGAAAGCCTGTACAAGTCATGGGAATGATTCAATGACCTTCTCTTGAATTGCCCCCATCATGGCATTCCAAAATTGGAGCTGCTGAAAATTTATTTCAAGGGTTTGGATGGAGAAACCAAGTTCAAACTCCAATCTCTTTCACCTGGAAAATTCGTGGATATGAGAGTCGATGACGCTTGAGATTTCGTCGAGAAGCAAGCCCAAATCGTTGAGAAGTACTCCCAACGAGGACCTGAAGCTAGAAATCCAAGTGCAAGAACTCCAAGAGTAAACTTGACCACCGATAGCGTTAATCAAATAAACGCTCTCAACAATGAGATCAAGGCTTTGAAGGACTTTTTGAAGAATCAAACACAAGCATCAAAACAGAATGCTAGCTATGCCGGAAGAGGAAATAATCAAGGAAATCAGCAAGGAAATAGGAATAATAACAACAACAATTACAACAACAACAACCGGAATCGCAACAATCATTGGAGATCCAACCAAAACAATGCCGGAAATCCTTATTCCCATGCTGAAAAAGCTCTAAATCCCCCTTCCTCTTCTACTTCTACTCTTTGAAGAGCCAATAATCATCTCCGAGTCCAGCACCCAAAGATCGACTTGAAGGAAAGATTGAAGCATTAGCTGGAAAAATGAGCGGAATGGAAAGTATCATCTCCGTTACTAAGGCACAAAAAGCCCTAGAAAGCCAAGTGTTCAACAACGCCGGAGAAGTTCCAAGAGATCAAGGGAAGCTTACCGGAAAGACGGAGAACAACCCTAAAGGCCAAGTGAATGCCATCACCACAAGAAGCAGAGTCACCACTAACGACCCGCAACCAAAGAATATGGATAGAGGAAAGCAATCAATGGTTGAAGAGGAGGAACCTAAAGAGAAAGCACCGATCTATGTTCCACCTCAAACATACAAACCACCGCTACCTTTTCCGAAATCTCGTGCTAGAGAAAGGATTGATAAACAATTCGGTAAGTTCGTCGATCTTATGAGCAAATTACATATTAATATCTCTTTTATGGATGTCATTGTCGGAATGCCAACATCTGGAAAATTCTTGAAGGATATTCTTTCCAACAAAAGGAAACTAGAAGACATTGGAGAAGTAAGGATGACTAGGAGGTCTTCCCATCTTATCCAAAAGATGAAAGAGGAAATGCCGAAGAAGTTGAGAGATCCTGGATCTTTATGTGCACCTATCAGCATCGGGGATGTCACATACGAAGCATTATGTGACGTTGGAGCACGTGTTAGTATCATACCATTTGCCTTGTGTGAAAGAGCTGGACTTGGACCACCACAACCCGTCAAGATAATTCTCTATATGGCGGATAGGTCCATCACACACCCCGTTGGAATTCTAGAAGATATACCCGTCTTGCTAGGTAAATTTTACATTCCCATAGATTTTGTTGTTCTTCACATTCCTGTAGATCATCCCGTTCCGATCATACTTGGACGCCCTTTTCTTGCAACTTCGGGCTGCGTTGTGGATGTCAAGAATGGAATACTCTCCTTTAATCTAGGAGAAGAGAATGTGCAGTACCATCTCCCTTCAATGCTCAAAGGACCAGCTGCAGGAGATGACATATATAACACTTACGATGACAAGGAGGCATCAAGAGAAGAGGTAAGTTCAATCCTAATCAAAGATCCTCTTGAAAAAGTCATTAGTTTGTGTGTTTTAGATGAAGGGGAAGAGGAGGAATGCAACGTTCAGGTTCGGGCATTAAGAACTTTGGAGAAAGATCCCACAATTGACTTTGAAGAATTCGAAGAATGCACGAAAAAGAGCAAAGAAATCGGTTTGTTTTAGGAAAATCGACCGATTTCTGGAATTAATTTAATTAATTCAGTCAATTTGACAAAAGTCGTAGCTATGGAACGGATAAACAGAGCCATATCGACCGATTTTTCTGTAGCTTCTAGGATTTTTCAACAATTGATTGAAAGCATTTATGCTTGCAACAACGCACTTTCTTCGACATCAAATCCTTCTCCAACTTCTTCTAGAGACCAGGACACACCTTCTAAGGATCCTCCCACCTTGGAATTGAAACCCATCTGAGGTACTCTTTCTTAGGACCGAATTCTACTTATCCGGTTATTGTAAGTTCGAAATTGACTGAAATTGAACTTAATAAGTTAATAACTGAACTGAGAAAGCATAAGAAAGCTATTTGTTATACTATTGATGATCTTGTTGGCATTAAACCCTCTTTATGTATGCACAAAATATTGATGGAAGATGACCACAAGCCTTCATGAGAACCTCAACGACGTTCAAACCCAATCATGAAAGAGGTTGTGATGAAAGAAATTCTTAAGCTTCTTGATGCAGGAATTATCTTCCCTATTTCCAATAGCAAATGGGTTAGCCCGGTTCATGTAGTTACAAAAAAAGGAGGAATGAATGTTATCACAAATGAGAAGAACGAACTCATTCCTACAAGGACGGTGACCGGATGGAGGATGTGCATTGACTACCGCAAGCTGAATGTTGCAACAAGGAAAGAATCAGTTCCCCTTTCCTTCATAGACCAAATGCTTGTAAGGTTAGTGATAGCATGTATTATAGTCTATATTTTGGGGCTAGTTTAGACGTTTTATCTTCAACAATTTGCATGTATGGATGTATATTATGTGATTATATTGTTGTTTCATCTACCTTTGCGGGAATCGAGGTCTAAACCTAGTTTCGTTGTAATTGTAGGTAAAATGGCACGTTTTGCATCCAAATGGAGCTAAGGAGCTAATGAGTCATAGGAGCTGCATTCTGGAGCTTAAGGAAAACCTCAGGAAGCATGAAAATGATTAAGAAGATTTACTTTGGATCAAATTCGAGAGATTTCACATTCAGTTGAGATTCACCTCGGTCAGCTACAGTGTCACCTCGACCGAGGTGATCTTGAGGAGCGTCCTGACCGAGGCGAATACCCTGCCGCCGGCGAGATCCATATTTTTGGCTGAGATCTTTTATTTTTGGAAAGAAGATATCTTATATCTTTGGGCTGGATTTTTGGAAGGAAGATACTATTTTTGGGAGATTTTTTTTAGGAGATATGGATATATTTTATGGGAAATTATCTTTTAAGATATTATTATCTTTGAAAGATAATTCTCCTATATAAAGGGTTGGATTTTCCACAAATTCAACCATGCTTGGAGCATCCAGCAATTGAGAGAGTTTCTGAAAGTTTTGAAGGAAGGATTGAAGGATTGAAGATCAAGGAAGGAAGGAATCTAGTTTGGAGTTAGCTTTTGAAGGAGTTTGTAAGACTTTCTTAGATTGTCTTTTTGGTTGATTGTCTTTGCTGACTTGTGATTGAGAAATGCATTTTGTTTGTTATTTGATTCAGTTATTGAGACCTTTTTCTTAAGGTTTTCTTGTTCAAATATTGATTCCCTTTTTATTAAATTGATTATTGTTATCATGATGATTGTTGGCAAAGTTTCTTATGCGATTCTAGGGTGATTGGCTGAAAGTTGTGGAAAAGACGATGATAGAATGATCTTAATCCCAGCAGGACCCTGAAAGGTCGAGTCTTTAACCTTAACCCTAGAACACCTCGCTCAGTCGAAGAACATCTCGGCCGGGGTGGGAACTTGACTGAACGAGGTGAACTTTCCTGATCCGAAACTGAAGTTAAGTATTATAGTTTGCCAAATCCTATTCTTATTACACCTTTCTTGGTTCAACGCAAGCCTAGGATGAGACTTACCCGGTGATTCCTTTGTTTGTTTCCCTAAGATCATGAGTGTAGGTAATAAAGGTGTATCCTTTATTGGGGTTTGAGTGTGCCTTCATCCCATCTTTGTGAGTTAGCCTGAGACTTACCCGGTAAAGGTTGATTCTATTCCCTTTGGTAGTGTGGTGGTTTGAGATTATAGTTCCTTTCCTTAGTACCTTGAGACTTACCCGGTAATAGGAGCTTTGGTTTGGGATAGTGAGTAGTGAGACTTACCCGGTGATCTATTCCTACCTTAGAAACACCTTCCCTTTGCAAACATCAGCTTTGTCCGCATTACCCTTTGAGATCTTGAGTCGGAACCAAAACTAGATGTCTTAATCCCTAGAATCCGCATATCCCCTTACTTGACTTTATATCATCTTTGATTGCTTTAATTGCTTTTGGTTATTTGCAATATTTGACTACCGATTATATGTTTTGTTTCACCTAAGTCCCTGTGATCGACCCATGGAATTCTTGCTTTTTATTACAATTGACCCGTACACTACGGGTTCGCATATTTGTTCAAGCATACTTCTTGGATTATAAATTTTAAAGCTTGCACACACCTTTTGGAGCGAACAGTTAGAACAACACTCCCAGTTTTGCTATTTAGATGGTTACAGTGGTTTTTTTCAAATTCCCATTCATCCCGATGATCAAGAGAAGAGCACATTCACATGTCCATGGGGAACGTTTTCTTATAGAAGAATGCCATTCGGACTTTGCAACGCTCCAGCCACCTTTCAAAGGTGTATGATGGCCATCTTCTCCGAATATATTGAGAATATAATGGAGGTTTTCATGGATGATTTTTCTGTTTATAGTTCTCCATTTGATGAATGTCGTCCTAACCTTTCTCTAGTCCTTCAAAGATGTGAAGATGCTAATCTTGTCTTGAATTGGGAGAAATGCCAATTTATGGTTAGTGAAGAAATTGTTCTTGGACACATGGTATCCAGCCGTGGCATCGAAGTCGATAAAGCTAAAATTGAGACCATCGAACGGCTACCTCCACCAACATCGGTGAAAGGAGTAAGAATTTTCCTTGGTCACATAGGTTTTTATAGACAATTCATTAAATACTTTTCTAAGATTTCTAAACCATTAACTAACCTACTAATGAAAGATGTGGTTTTTGAGTTTTCACAGGATTGTCTAGATGTTTTCTACAGGATCAAAAAAGCATATAATCTCAGCTTCCATAATTCAGCCACCGGATTGAGACTTACCTTTTGAGATCATGTGCGATGCTAGTGATGTAGCTGTAGGGGCTGTCCTTGGACAAAAGAAAGTGGGCGGACATATGCCATCTAGTACGCTAGCAAGACGCTAGACGAAGCCCAACTAAACTACGCTACAACGGAGAAGGAATTATTAGCCGTGGTTTACGCTTTCCGTACACTGCGGGTTCGCTTGCCTGATTCTAGTTTTATAAATTTAAAGCTTATTTGCACGCACGCTAAGTGGCGAACAAGTTTTTGGCGCCGTTGCCGGGGAATTGGTTTAGGCCGAATTCGGTTATCGGTTGTCAAGCTTGGGAGCTTTTCCCTTGTTATTTGATATCTCTTCGAGTGTATGCGCAGGTCTAGGAACAAAGAAGACCTCTTACCTCTTAATCAAGAGCTTGAGAGGACTTTGAGGAGAAAGCTTAAGAAAAGAAATATGGCTGAAGAAAGAAAACGTGATTACCAAACGGAGTTGGCGGAAAAAGAAGCTCAACTCCAATGGAGTGAGAAGACTCGCAGGGAGGAAATGGATCGTCATCAAACGAAGGTTGATGATCTAACGAACATGATGTTTCAAATGAGGCTAGAAATAAACAACCTCAAGAAGACAAAGAGAAGAAGGAGGCCATCAAGATCGGCTAGAACCAACTCATCCAATGAGGATAGCGACTCTTCCATGCCACCACTAGAGGAAATTGATCCAACGATCAATGTGAACCCGTTCTTCCCACGGGCAGCTGCCAATCGCCGTGCCCCAGCTGGAGGTGCGAGAGTCAATCGTGTGGATGAGGAGCCAAGAACTCTTGGCCAAAGGATAGATCCAACGCAGCAACCACGCCGTTTGGGTGTGAACTTTGATGCTGATGATGCACAAGGGTTTGGCTTCAACCCGTAAGTTATTACCATTGTCCGCCAAAATCAATTTGGAGGAACAAGCGCTGAATCTCCACATCAACATCTACAAAATTTTGAGATCATGATGGAGACAATAAAGCCAAAGAATGCAATTACCAACACCTATAAACTCAATCCTTTCTTTTTCTCCTTGAATGGGAAAGCATTGTCTTGGTATCAAGCTCTTTCAAGTGGGAAACTTGAAACTTGGGAGGACCTTTCTTCGGAATTCCTCACTAAGTTCTTTCCGCCATCCAAGACGGAGGAGTTGAGAGGTAAGATTAATGCATTTTCTATGAGATCTAACGAAAGTTTGTTTCAATCTTGTGAAAGATTTCAGGATTTGCTATTGGATTGCCCTCATCGTGGCATATCCAAATTGGCGCTATTGGAGATATACTATAAGGGGCTAGATGTGGAGACACAATTCAAGCTCCAATCCCTCTCACGTGGTACATTCATGGATATGAGGGAAGATGACGCTTGGGACTTCATTGAGAAGCAAGCGTGAGTCATTGAGAAGTATTATCATCGGAAAGTGGAGGCGAATCATGTGGAACAAGGAGCAAAGCTATCACAAGCGGCTCAAACTCAAATCTTTTCTCTCAATACGGAGATTAAAGAGTTGAAGGAAGCCATCAAAACCAACTTTCCAAAGCAAAAGGAACAAGATGTAGGTTATTTGGGCAACAACAATAACCACAACGGGAATAAGAATACAAACCGCAACAACCGGAACAACAATCAGAATAATTGGAACAACAACAACAACCGGAACAATAATTGGAACAACAATAGGGGTTCAAACAACAACAATTGGCGTCCCAACCAATAAAATTCCGGTAATTCTTATTCCAATTCAGGAAATTCACTAACTCCACCTTCCTCTTCTTCCACTCCTTTGAAAAGCCAGGGGCAAACATCTAATGGTGGAAGTACTTCGGGGAAAGAGAAGTCCGATCCCATGTTGGAGACAATCTTGGGCAAGCTTCAAGGGTTGGAGACTTGCATCATCAAGGTTGATGATCACATTACTAAGGTTGATATTTAGCCCAAAAGGTTTTAGAGAACCAAATGTTTAGCCATGCGGAGGAAGTTCCTAGGAATCAAGGAAAACTTCCAGGAAAGACGGAGGATAACCCAAAAGGAAGGGTGATGGCAATCACAACTAGGAGCGGAGTAACAACTACCGACCCGCAGCCTAAGTTTGTAGAAGTCCCCGTTGATAAGGACAAAGAAAAGGGGAAGGAGAAGGAAGATGTCTACGTTCCTCCTCCAGCTTACAAACCTCCCCTACCATTCCCGCAATCTAGAGTGAGAGCGCGTCTAGACAAACAATTCGGTAAGTTTATTGAACTCATGAGCAAACTGCATATTAATATACATTTCATTGATGCAATTGTAGGTATGCAAAGTCCTCCCCTACCATTCCCCTACCATGGTAGTGGTTAAGTTCTTTAACAAGACCATCTTCCCATGATTTGGGACACCACGGACCATCATTAGTGATGGAGGCTCTCACTTCATTGTCCGGCGCTTTGAAGCTCTTCTAGCTAAGTATGGGGTGACTCACAAGATCGTCACCCCTTATCATCCACAAACTAGTGGACAAGTGGAGATCTCAAACCGGGAGATCAAAGGAATCCTAGAGAAGACGGTTTCAAGGACAAGGAAGGATTGGTCCTTGAAGCTAGATGACGTATTATGGGCGTACCGGACTGCATATAAGACTCCCATCGGAACTACGCCATACAACCTTGTGTATGAGAAGTCTTGTCACTTACCGGTAGAGTTGGAGCACAAGACGTATTGGGCAATAAAGTGGTTGAACTTCAGCATGAAGGAAGCGGGAGAGAAGCGTCTCTTGGACCTCAATGAGCTTAAAGAACTTCTCTTGAATGCCTACGAAAACGCCAAGATCTATAAAGAAATAGCGAAGCGTTGGCATGATAAGCATATCATCCCAAAGGACCTCAAAGAAGGAGATCAAGTTCTCCTCTTCAATTCAAGGCTTCGTCTCTTTCCAGGTAAGCTTAAATCTCGTTGGACTGGACCTTTTCTAATCAAACGTGTTTTTCCCCATGGTGCAGTTGAAGTATGGGGTGAAAAGGGCGGAAGCTTTAAGGTGAACGGTCAACAACTCAAGAAGTATACACCGGAACTCCAAGCTGAAGAGTTCGCGCCCACCGCACTCGAATAAGTGCGAATATGGTCTAGCTACGGACCTTAAACAAAGCGCTTTTTGGGAGGCAACCCAAGGTATTGCATTTACATTGTTGTTTTTGAGTCATAGTTTAGAATAGTATAGACGTTTTGTTTTGTTTTGCCTTCGATGCCTTCCGGTATGTTCGTGTTTTTGGATGTAGGATCAGTGGAAAAGAAAAGGGGAAGGAAAAGTTTGGAGAAAATTGACGAAACTTGGACTTTGGCACATTACAGAGAGTTCCACGGTCAAAACCACGGCCGTAACAGCTACAGTGACCGTAATTTTCAAAAGCCTGAGAAAAATCACCAAAACCACGGTTCCGTACAAAACCACGGCCGTGGAAACCCCCGATAGACCGTGATTTTCGAAAATTTTTACGGTCACTATATAAACCACCTTCTCTTCACAAACACCACAAAAATTCCAAAATCCACGCCCAAAACGCCGATTACCTTCCCCCTCTCTCAATTTCTCGTTCGGTAATCGTTTTTAACGATTCTTTGGCCAAAACTGAAGCAATTTCCGTCACCTACAAGATCCAAGCAACGATTCAAGCGGCAATTCACCGGAGAAGACAGAATTCGGATTCCAAAATCCGAAAACCTAGGTTTTTCAGCTCTTCTTTCTCTTTGTTGATTCGGCTTCGTTTTTGCTAGAATTTTTAGGAGAACTGATTGGAATTGGACTGAAATTAGTCTAGGGCTGCTTGCTGTTGAGTTTGGTGTGATTCTGCTGAGTTTTAAGAAATTACGTGACGAATCACGGTCTCTGGGTAAACCACGGCCGTGGAACCTGAAGAATAGACCGTGGTTTCTAACAAAAATGGATCTCGTTAGGAGAATGTCTCAGAGAAACAAAAAGAGGAAAGGCAATACTTCTTCCTCTTCTAGAGCACCACCAGCTGAGCCCCCATCACCCCCATCATCACCATCACCACCTCCCCCTAGGATCCCTACTATCCATGAGGATCATCTCGATGCTTTAGAGAGGATCCATAAGCGAGCTGTCATAGGACCTAGGTATCTACTACTTGAGGAGTTAGAGCCTTTGCGTGTGGTAGGGGATCTCACTTGGCTACTAGATAGAGCCGGATTGGTCGTCTTCTCCACTATTCGGGAAGACGCATATGAGGAGATTACTAGAGAGTTCGTGGTCTCGTTTGAGCATAGCCACGTTGATAGGATTGTTTCTTTCCGGCTGATGGAGAGGAACTATGAGTTCTCTATTAGAGAGTTTGGAGCCTTCTTTGGGTTCCATGAGACCTTCAATGGTCGATTCCCTAGTGGCGTGTACGCCAAGGATTTCTGGGAGGAGATAGCTATGATATACGCCAGCGAGGACCGCTGGCAACCTGCTGATACCAAGGCTAGGTTGATCTATCACCTAGCCTTGAAGATTGCCCATAGAGTGCTTTCTGAGTGTCTCTTCCCTAGGACGGAGACACCTCAGAAGATTAAGACGGACGAGTTGTTTTTGCTCTACTGTATGTTATACGGTAGACCAGCTGATTGTGCCACCCTCTTAGCTGCTACTATGAGCAAGCTAAAGAATAAGAGGGCCGGCAACATTGGATACGGTGGGATGGTCACCCACCTTGCTAGGCAGCTAGGGATAGACTTCTCCGCGTGCACCCGCATTGCAGCTAGACCTCTAGGACTGTAGAGCCTCATGACGAGAGGCATTATATTTCCTACACATAGAGGTCCACCTACAGCTGTCATGCCTTGGGAGAGTAGGACAGGTAGAGGGGTTGCTTGGCTTCCTGAGTATTCCATTATGGCTGGACGCCATAACTGGAAGGAGACATTCGCTGCCATGCATGCGAACAGACTAGCAGCCCCTCCTTACATTCCGCCACCACCAGTTGTAGAAGAGGAGGAGATGGGAGGAGGTGATGAGTATGAGGGAGGACGAGGAGAGCGTGACTTTGGTACCTTTCCGGATCAGCCGGATGCAGTTCCCGACCCTCCTAGACACTCTCCTCGCCCTGCCAGAGCTTTAGGTTCTTCCTCTCACCGCGCTAGTGTGAGCGAGAGACCTACATGGATGGCGGACCCTCCTACATGGTATAGCACTCAGCCGGATTGGATGGGAGCTCCACCACCCTGGCATGCACAGCCACCACCCGCACCAGCACCGTCAGACGCACCGGCATGGTACAGCCAGCCGCCCGGGTGGTATGAGCAGCTACCGGAGTGGGCCACCGACCTTTCCAGCAGGGTTGGAGCCTTGGAGATCCGTGCAGATGCTAGGGATGCACGAGCCGCTGATCATGATCGCATGATGAGAGACATATACCGCCAGTAGTTTGGGCGGAACTATGATCCCGGCTTCTTCCCGTTTCCACCTCCACCGCCACCTCAGTGATGACCCTGGACGATCCACCGTTTTAGCCGCTCTACCACCGTCTTGTGAGTTCTTTTTCTTTCTTTCTTTTCTTTATTTTCTTTTTGAACATTAGGGACAATGTTTGTTCCAAGTATGGGGTGGGGTGTGACTAATCGTTTGTAATAACTCTTACTCACTTTGGATGCTTTTATCGAGAACACCGTGCATGTTTCATTCTATTGTTACACGTTTCATTATTGCATTGCATGAAAAAGCCTTTGAAAAACCCATAAAAATTGAAAAATTTTGAAAAATTTTGAAAATTTTGTGCTTCTAAGGATAGAAATGACTTCTATGATAATCACTACTTGTGAATTGAGTTTTGATGATAATCGCATGCTTAAACAAATATTGAATTGAAAAGAAATTGAATGAGTTGATTATTCCTCTTTTGCAAGTTTCATAATGTGAAGAATGTTACTTAAATCATATTGAGAAACCAAGGTTGAAATCACATGATAAGTTCTTATACTTTTTGTTGAAATGATTAAGGCAATTCGATTTTCTTTCTTCTTTCTTTGATCATTTAGCCCCTCAATGAAATTATGACCTCCTTTACCTATCCGGAAATTTGGCGGAGTTGATATTTGGCTTGTTTGATGTGGGAGGGCCATGAAAGCAAAATTTTGCATTCAAGGAATAGAAAGAACTTATAGGTTTGGGGAAGTCAATCATGACGATGAGTAACTCGGCACCATTCACATAACCGGGTGTTTGTGTCTTGCCAAAGTCGAATTGAGCGATATTCCTAGCGGATTATGGTATGTGCATCAAGGGTTTGAGGCATCTTGAAAAATTGAGAAACGCCATTCTCCTAGGCTTCGGTTTTTGTGCACCTCTGTCCATAACTCCAAAAGTAAAGTCAAAAAATGAATTGAAAAGAAGAGAGCGAAGCTCTAAGTTGAAAGTGTTGCGGAAACCACAAGAGAAAAAGAAAAGAGTTGGTTATCCACTTTCCCGGATTCATGCACTACATTCCTTAAAGTTTTCCTTCCTTTTCCACATTCTAGACCTTGTTTGAAAGTCCTTAAGATCAAGAGAATGATATATGACTTGGTGATCTAAATTGAATTTTCTTATGATTGATTTTGATAATGTTTGAAGGTTATGATGTTTACATGGAAGTTTGATCAATTCATGAGTTTTCTTTACTCTTTACTCTTTGATTATATATATGAGAGTCTTATGAACGAATGAAACAAGATTTGAGAATGATCTATTGACTTAGAAGCACATTCATCTAAAAGACGTTTTGTTTTGAGATGCATCCATATTTCATCCTAACTTGAGTTTTTAAAGTTTTTGAAAGACCTTGCTTGGGGACAAGCAAGTGGCAAGTATGGGGTTATTTGTTAGCATGAAATATTGTGATATTTTAGGCACGTTTTCTAGATGTATTTCATCCATATTGGTGTTCATTGATAAAGCATTGAAGCAATTGTGAGCTAGTTTATCTATATTGTCGATATAGAGGTCTACATAAGCTTTGTGTTGATTGTAGGAGAATAAGAGCTAATTCCGAACGGAATAAGAGAGAATGGAGGTAGATTAAGCACATCCAAGGATTGAGGACACCACAAAGGAGCTATGGAAGATGCTAGGATGAAGAATGACACAAAACAAAGTGAATTACGAGCTCTTATGTTTCCACGCTCTAAAATACGGCCATAATGAAGTCCACGCTCTAAACCACGGTCGTGGAACTTTGGAAACATGAGCGTGGAGCATTCCAGTAAGTTACACGGCCGTGGAAGTTGTGAAGCACCCTAATCAAGTTCCACGCTCTAAACCACGGGCGTGGAATCCTATGGAACCGTGATTTAGGCAATCTTTTGCCGAATAAAATATGGACACAATATTGCGCACATGGGCCGGAGAGAGACATTTTATCTTGCCCTATAAAAGGACGGAAGGAAGGAGATTCCGTCACCTTCGCTTACGCTTACTTGCACGTGCCTAGGGTTTCAGTTGGACGTGCGGAGATTGCCATTTTGCAACGGAGATTTGCGAAGACTTGGAGATTTGGAAGTTACATTTTATCCTTAGGTTTGATTAGAAGACGGATTGACATCCCGCTCTTCGTTCTTATCAAAGATTGTGATTGGTTTGTGTTATTCCAAATCTGATATACATCATTACCTTGTTTGTGGATTTGAGATTGATTTGAGATTTATTGAAGGTTTTCGAAGGTTTTCATCTTTCATTCTTCTAAATCTTGAATTTGATATCATAATGACTGTTGTTGGCTAAACCCTTTAGCAATTCTAAGGTGAAGGGTTGATAGTTGTGGCTTAGATGATGATAGATCGATCGTAAACAGATTGGACCCTGAGAGTTAGAGAGATTTCGCCGACGAAGCCAGAATCACGGTGTGTTCTTGAGTTCCACGGCCGTGGAATCTCAAGATCCAACCGTAATTTCCCTTAGTTTACGAACCTTGCTTTTACTTTAATCCATAGTTAAAGATTTGCTTTAACTTAGTCTTGGCTTGCCTTTTCTAGGTGGTAGTGAAGCCTCAACAACCTCTACCTCGATTCCGAGTGTCACAACCTTAATCGGTTTAGTTAGTCTTGATCCTTGGATTACAAGTTTGGGTATTTGATATTAATTCTTGTCTTTAGATCCTTTCTATACTAAAGCCTCAACAACCTTTATAGAGAGTATTTCTAGATAAGTCGTATAAAGCCTTGGAACTTCACCGTACATTGCTTTACATTAGTATACCTTTGCAACTCTTAACTCTGTCCTTATATCTTTAGTATATCTTGAATCGATTGCCACAGCTGGATTCCTGGATCTTTAGGATTGTTGTTTTCCCAATATTTACAAAGCTTCATACATTTACTTGCTTGACAATTCTATAATTGGATTTAATCCCCCAAATCCCTGTGTTCGATACTCTGGAATTCTTGCTTAACTATGTCGATCCATACACTGCGGGTTCGCTTGCTTGATTCTAGTTTTATAAATTTAAAGCTTATTTGCACGCACGCTAAGTGGCGAACAATGGGTCTGGATCTTTCTGCGTGTACATTAGATGTGGCTGCGAAGCCGCTGGGATTGCAGGAGATGATCACGAGATGTATTCTCGTTCGTCGTGGCCTTTGCACGCCTTACGTGGTCATGCTATGGGAGACGACGGCTCCACAGGGCATTTCGTGGTCATCTCAGTTCTTTGTCTTTAACCGTCAGTACTAGTCTGCTGCCTGGTTTCCTTACATGCAGGATGCTAGAGACGCTGCTCTTGATGATGAGGAGGAGTATGATGGAGGAGCTGCCATGGAGACTGGTACTAATACCGGCGGCCCTAGTGTTCTCGTTGTCCATCTGGATGATGAGGCAACGGAGGAGGAGACAGCACCACCACCACCACTACCTCAGCGCAGATCCCGCCGCAGGTTTAGAGATCCTGAGGCACACCAGGGGATTGATGATCTCACTGATCAGATGATCGATGCTTACGCAGCACTGACCGTGACAATCATGAGCATTTCGAGGACCAACGCCGAGGTATTGAGGGTTGGACGCATCAGATGTTGGAGAGCCAACATTATCAGCGTCGGATGATGGAGATCCAGCATCAGCAAATCATGGGTTATCCTTTGGACCCGACCCAGCACCCCTACATTCCACATCCACCACCACCAGTTGACGAGGACTAGAGCTTTATTAATTTCTTTCTTTATTTATTATGCAGTTCAGCTAGGTCCGGTGAGTATTCTTATTTCCTTAGACTTATATTTGACCCATTGGGACAATGTGTCCCAAGTATGGGGTATTTGGATGTACTTTATGTGACTTATGTGTATGACTCCCCCGGATCTTTATGATCTTATTTTGTTTACTTGGCTCTATGTGTTTATTTGTCATTACATGCATACATATAGGTTTTTGTTTGAGAAAAACGTCGAAAACTGGTTTGAAAAAAAATTTATGACCTCGACGGGGATGTTAATGGCCGATCGAGGATGAACACCTTGGATGACGCCGGAACACCTCGACCGAGGTGGTTTAACTGAGAGGTTTTCGAAACGATTTTGTGCTTCTTCTCTAAATATGACCTCAATGATGATTCTGTTTGCAGATTGGTTTTAAATTCTTTATATGCTTGAAAGGTTTTATGATATGTTTAAGTTGCAAAATGCTTTGTTTGAAGTTTTAGCATGTTTAATACTTTGTTTTTATCAAAATTATGTTGGATTTGAAGGTTGACACCACATGATGAGTTCTATCACATTCTTCCTGGGATGATTAAGGCAATTCATTCTCTTCTCTTCTTCTTCTTGACCATGCTTTAGCCCCTCATATACATATTTGCCTCCCTTTATCTATCCGGGAATTTGGAAGCAAGTGAAGAAAAGAAAGTGAAAGTGAAGTTGAGATGTTGGCTGAAAGTGTTAGAAAGAAACAATTAGGTTTGGGGAAGTCAATCATGATGATGAGTAACTCGGCACCATTCACATAGCCGGGTGTTTGTGTCTTGCCAAAGTCGGATTGAGCGATATTCCTAACGGGTCATGGTATGTGCATCAAGGGTTTAAGGCATCTCGAGAAATTGATGGTTGTTGATCTCCTAGGCTTCGGTTATTGTGCACCTCTGTCCATGCATCCCAAAAATTAAAGTAAAAAATAAGCAAAGCTTATTGGTGGAAGATGTTGAAATTCAAAGAAGTGAAGAAAGATCCTATTCCCGGATTCCAGCACCATATACCCTATATACATCCCACGCTGACACGTTTCTTGACCTCTTTTGAAAGCTCTTGAGACCTCGAGCTTGTTGATTGACTTGGTGGTTTAAACTGGATTATACATGATTGATTTCGATAAATATGATTTATTATGCATTCTATGATTTTTTGCAAAGATGAACAACTTTCTTATATCTATAAATTGTTTTGATCAAGTCTTGATTTTATTTGCCATGAAACATTCTCTTAGGGTAATCTATGAGTGGAGCACACCACAAAAGGTTTCGAGATGTTTGTTTTTCATTGATCTTTCTGACGTATAATCCATTCTATCTTATATCTAAGAGTTGGAACTTGCTTGGGGACAAGTATGGGGTATTTTGATAGCATGTATTATAGTCTATATCTTGGGATTGGTTTAGACGTTTTATCTTCATAAATCTGCATGTATGGATGTATATTCTGCGATTATATTGTTGTTTTGTCTACCTTTGCGGGAATCGAGGTCTACACCTAGTTTCGTTGTAATTGTAGGGAAAATGGCACGTTTTGCATCGAAATGGAGCTAAGGAAGCTAAGGAGCCATTGGAGCTACATTCTGGAGCTTTGAGGAGTTATAAGAAGATCTCAGGAAGCATGGAAATGATTAAGAGGATTGATTTTGGACTAGATTCGAGATAATTCACATTCAACCGAGACTCACCGCGGTCAACTACAATATCACCTCGATCGAGGTGATATTGCGGAGCATCCCGACCGAGGCGAATACCCTGTCGCCGGCGAGATATTTATTTTTGGCTGAGATCTTCTATTTTCGGAAGGAGAATATCATCTATTTTTGGCTGGATTTCTGGAACGAAGATATTATATTTGGCTGATTTATTTTCAGAGATATGAATATATTTTCTAGGAAAGTATCTTTTTAAGATATCTTATCTTTGGAAGATAATTCTCCTATATAAATGGTTGGATTTTCTACAATTCAGCCATGCTTGGAGCATCTTGAAATTTCTGGACTTTTGAAGGCAAGTTGAAGGAAGTTTTGAAGGATTGAAGTTCAAGGAAGGAAGGAATCATAGTTAAGGTTGACTTTTGAAGGAGTTTGTAAGATCCTCTTAGATTGCTTTTGGTTTGTTGTCTTTTCTGATTGTGACTTGAGGAACGTCGATTTGTTACTTGTTTAATTCAGTTATTGAGACCCTTTTGTGTTAAGGTTTTCTTATTCGAATATTGATTCCTTTCTCAGAAATTTGATTATTGTTATCATGATGATTGTTGGCTAAGTTTCTTATGCGATTCTAGGGTGATTGGCTAAAAGTTGTGGGAAAGACGATGATAGAATGATCTTAATCCCAGCAGGACCCTGAAAGCTCGAGTCTTTATCTTAACCGTAGAACACCTCGGTCAGTCATTGAACATCTCGGCCGGGATGGAATATAACTGAGCGAGGTGAGCCTTTCCTGAACCTTATTTGAGTTAAGAGTTTAAGTTTGCCAAATCCTATTCTTGTTATACCTTTCCTGGTTCAATGCAAGCCTATGATGAGACTTACCCGGTAATTTCTTTGTTTGTTTACCCAAGATCATGAGTGTAGGTAATAAAGGTTTATCCTTTGTTGAGGTTTGAGTGTGCCTTCATCCCATCCTTGTGAGTTAGCCTGAGACTTATCCGGTAAAGGTTAATTCTATTCCCTTGGGTGGTGCGTTGGTTTGAGATTATAGTTCCTTTCCTTAGTACCTTGAGACTTACCCGGTAAAAGGATCCTTGGTTTGGGATGGTGAGTAGTGAGACTTACCCGGTAATCTATTCCCACCTTAGAAACACCTTCCCTTTGCAAACCTCAGCTTTGTTTGCGTTATCCTTTGAGATCTTGAGTCGGAACCACAACTAGATGCTTTAATCCCTAGAATCCGCATTCCCCTTATCTGACTTTATATCATCTTTGATTGCTTTAATTCGTGGTCATTAGTTATTTGACAACCTGATTTTCGAGCTGTGTTTCACCATAGTCCCTGTGTTCGACCCCTGGAATTCTTGCTTTTATTATGATTGATCCGTACACTGCGGGTTCGCATATTGTTCAAGCATACTTCTTGGGTTATAAATATTAAAGCTTGCACACACCTTTTGGAGCGAACAACTTGCAATATTCATATATCAATATTCATGAGTCTCATATATGTAATATTACTTTAATTCATTATAGTGGGGTTTTATGTTTCCTTAGATCTCCTCCCTCCATTATTTGCCTATAACAATCATTGATTTCCCTTTTTTCCTTTATCATTGTTTCATAAAAAAAACATTATTTTCTTTCTCCTCTTTCATTACACAAATATACTACATATGATCTCATATACTTACAAGAGAGGTTGTTGTTACCATTCGGTAAGAATTCCACGATCAACGAGCCCTTTCAGTAGCAAGTGTGACATTGAGCCTAGCGATTTCAACTTGTGAATCAACAATGGGAAGTTGGTTGTTAGGGACTTCCATAAATTGATTTGATATGGCTTTCTTGACTGGTACGCTCAATTTCGTTGTCTAGAGGGACAAGTTTTCTTGGACCGTAAACTCTTCGCAATCACCAATCTAGCATGCAAATTAAAAAAAAAAAAGAAATAATCAAAAATATAAGAAACTTATAATGACCAAAAATTAGGTATCAACCAATTCTATCAGTAGTCTCCGACAACGGCGTAAAAAACTTGATCATGGAAGTTTTAGCCAAATAGTTAACAACAACCTCCCCCGTAAGGGTACGAGATCAAATGTAGCATATTCACGTATCGAATTCACAAGGCCACGTCTAGTTTGATGGATACTAATATTAATTATTCTAAGTAAAAGGAAGAAAGAAAACAACAATGATAGCAAGTGAAATCAATAATGATTTGTAGGCAACAGTGAATCAAGGTGATCTAAGAAAACAAAGATTGTGCTTTCCAACTGGCGTAACCCTCAATCCGTCGGTTCAACAAGTGTACAAAACCCCTTTAAGAACTTAAAAATCCGAAAAAGACCAAGAAAAATCTTCGCTTGCGGTCTTTCAGTTAGAAAAGCTACAGAGACGGGAACTTTTTACGATTAATAGAAATCCTCGGGGTTTTGATGAACTAGTACTCTCAAAACCAAGTGTTTTTCAATAATAATGAAACACCCATTGCTTTTGGTCATTCGGTTGTTTTATATGTGCCAATTATAAACACTACTTCTTTCGAAGGTAAATAAAAGGTTGGAAAATGAAGTACTTTGAAAAAATCAATATTACAATCTCAATTCACAAACATATATGCAAAAATAAATTAAAATTTTATAGGGAACATCCAATCTTTAGATCAGGAGAGAGATTAGCCAGACATGATTGAATATAAAAAAAGTCTATATATTAAATAAAAAATAACATAAATTCACGAGTGTTTAGTTCTAGCAAGACGAACCTTATTCTAAAAGTTACTTTCTGGCTATGGACTCAAGACTAGACGATGGTCAATATGAGATATCTACCCCTAAGGTTGATACATGTTTATATAGGGGAAACCTTCTAGTCTAGGGTTACATAAAATATTTCTTCCCAAACATAAAATCAGAAGATACGATCCTTTCTTTCTGCAAAGTAGAGACAACATAGAAATGACCATCAAGCAACATAAAGACGGGTTGCAAGCCGTCTCCAACCCTTTTGTTGGCCCGATATTTCGACACTTACAGACTCGATAGAAAAACAACAAAAAGAAAAGCGATATGGAAAGAAGATGATCCGATGGTGGGCCAGGATCGGTAGTTGGATCGATCAAGGTCGAACCCTAAGTGATAACATGTAAGCACAATAGGACACGACTATGAGGACCACCTAATTACACAACCATCGAAGTCCTATAGAACCCTTCCGCTACAACCAAAACATAATAGGCGTTCGTGAGCACCTTGGAGGATTGCTTGTGGCCAGTAGAAGCATTCTGCTCTACTGTGGCAAGTTGAACACACTCAAACAAGTTCAAACAAGTCTAAACAAGTCCAAACGAGTTGAGAGCAAGACCTCTCTTACTCAGGTTGCTCTCCACATGGGAGACGACGGTAGACACCGCAAATTTAACACAACGTGTTTCAAGATGAGAAAATAAGAGGCATGACCTCCCTATATTTTATAGGAAGAGGATCTGCCATATGGGCTATATGGATCGGCCAAATTGGCCTCCTAACATAGCCCGCAGATTTGTATTTTTTTAGAATAAGATAGGATCTGAATCTATATATAAGAAAATAATAAAATAAGATCTTCTAGAAAGATTAGATCTTCTAAGACATGATCCTCAATTCCCTAAAGGTATAATTTTCAACTCTATCTTTAAACTTCCCTATTGGAAGATTTAATTTATTTGTAAAATAAATAAAATTACTTGGGCTGAAAGTATAATTAAAAGGCCATAAAATTAACCATAACTACATTTGTTTTTATGTGTTGTAACACATAAAATAGGACCGTAAATTGGGCTCTTGGACGGGTTCATCTTTCGAGCTCATGCAAGTGTTCGGCCGGGGCTATAAGTCTGCATGAGAACTTTTCTTGCATGGTATCTTTTCGTCTCTTACGTCCAAGCAGGCTTGCATCTATGGTGTTGGACGGCCGTGCCTTCTTTTATTGCTCCTAGTTTAACTAAACTTACATACGGATAAATTTAAGGGCAACAGAGTCAATTAGCACATGAAACACTAGTGTTTCTGGAGAAACCCTTGCTCAAATGAGGGTTTCAAAAATAATTCCGAAAACAATAATCACTAGTGTTCTTATGCTTGCCAAATAACCGTTAAATTTACAAACACTGATAAACACTAGGGTTTATAGCATGCCAAACACTAGAATATGCATGTATATATTTTGTACATATTTAAAAATATATATATTTTTTTTAATTATTGTAAAAATATATATTTTTTTATTTTATTTTATTTTATTTCGGTCCGAAACTGGTTTCGGTCCAAGTTTTTGAAAATTTCAGACCGGATGCACGACGTAGGAACTATACGAGCTTTTTTATAACGAAAATCGGTTCAAACCATTAGGCAACGTGCCGTTTACTAGATCAAAAGTAAAAATACCACTAAACGGACAACTACGATAAAAGAGAAAATAAACATACAAAAATGAAGCAAAGAGGAGAGGAATAATAAAAACAAGAAAATGAAAATAATAAAATCGTGAAAGGAAAGAGAGAAACAGAACAGAGTCCCAAATTGAAGTGCAGTCTTGCAAAATCACCGGTTCAGGTTAGGGTTTCAACTTTCTGCTCTCTAGTCTACACTTAGAACTCATTGAACCTGCTTGCTTTTGCATCTGTTTCGCACTCCTGCTAATCGATCATATCCGAATTCGAACATTTTTGGTTGTATTATCTCCCGGTTATCAGGTTTTCCCTCTTACTTCCCCACATCCTTTTTTGGATTGAGTTTGGTAGATTGTTGCTCTGTTGCACCTGTGTTTAACTGCCCTTGTACTTATATCGCCATGGACGACCTTGCATTAGAGTTACAACCTCTTTGGGGTTACATTAATGTGGTTCCAATGTTTTTGTTATCATTCTTAATAATTTATATCATCGCTGGCAGATTTCTTTTTTGAAATTTTGGGTTAATATCATGAAGCGACAGTCATCTTATGGGGATGCAAACACGATGAATTCCTATCCTCCAAGTCCTAACCAAATGCAGCATGTATCATTACATAGAATGCAAGAGAATTCTGGTTTGAGCAACTATTCGGCCCGAATGGGGTCATTCATGCACGAGGATGATCGATCGTATGCGTCCTCTGCCAATGTAAATGCTCGGTGGCAGTGGGAAAGGGATACCCAACAAATGTCACCTCATCTTCACAGGGAAGGCAAGTGTCTTTTTGTGGTTGATGTTTCTTAAAGCTAGTTTTCGGCTCTGGTATGTGTTATCTATAGTGTACCCTATCCTCGCCATTTCCCTTGGCTTATTCCTATTAATATCTATGCTTGCCAGCTATTTTTTTTTCTTTTCACATTAGTATCTATATTTGCCTAATCAAGGGAACTTGTACTGTTATTCTCCAACAATGAGTTGATAGCCGTTGATTATAATTATTATTTATGTTTTTTGAATTTAGGTCTGGCTTCGTATGGTATTTTTGCATATGGATTTGATAGTTGTAACTTGAGGAATATGCTTTTGTAATGGGCTTGGTAGTAACTACAGTTTACATGAAGCGGAATGTTCATTTGTTATTTTTATTTGTATCATAGACTGCTCAGCACAATTGAGAGGCACACTTATAAACGGAAGAGATGAGTTCTGTACATGTTGTGAATTGTGATGTTGTCTAACTTTTCCCTTGTAGAATGCCTCCGAAAAGAAAAATAAGCCAACTTGGCGAATTCTAGTCTAAATTTGAGGTTATACAAACTGATATAATTATAAAAAATGTAACTTGGTGTTTGCTATTGGCAGACCTTCAAAATGCTTTAGATAAGAATAGATTTATCTTGTCCTAGCCTTTGCAAATGGTGTAGCCTATGCTATCCAAAGTTTATATTCAAAGTAAAATGTAGAAAAGCTTCAAAGGGTGGTACATAACCAGGTGAGTTGTACTGGACTTTACAACTATCTAATGACATAGAAAACCCCTAGATCGGACAATTCATCAGCCATATTTTCTTAAGCAGGCTTCTATTGCTAGTTGCTTTATCTCTCTTAACAAATGCTGGATTCCTTGGTTCTTATACCCTTTGTCTTTTTATGCTCTCTCTTTTCTTTGGAACATTCTCTCTTCTGTTCTTCTTGATTGGGCAGGAGTACACCCCTAAGCATATGGTAGTACTCGTTGACTTTTAAAGACACCTTTTTCTGTTCTTAAAGAACTTCTGCGAAATACCAAACATGTTGCTCTTTCTCTTCCGGTTCTTTATGGGACCACCCCAGAGCTTCTTCATAATAATGAAGACACTCCTCTGTGTACAACTTGTACATGAGCTATTCTTGTCTGCTGTGATTACTGCATCAAATCTTGTGAGAAACTAATCCTGAATTTCAACAGAGTATTAGGGATGAGTTGTGATGCTCTCACTAGTGGTTGGTTTAAATGGTTGTAGCAAAACACATGTTGCAAGTGTCTCCACAATTTTCTTCATTTTATTTGCTCTCTGGTAATATCTCTTCTTTTACAGCCTTTGTTCTTGCAGATTTCTAGTCAGATTCTGATATATGAGGGAAATTTTCTGTTTGTCTTTTCCTGGAAAATCATACTCTTTTTTGAGCTAGCCATTTGGAAGTTGTGAGTCATTTTGGAGTAGAAAGTACTGAACTTTTTGCCAATAGAAGTGTCTGAAATGAACTTCTGTTTAAGTCCTCAACTGCATAATTTCAGGAAATTTTGCAGAGATGACATCATATTCAATCCCTTCTAACAGATGCTAATCATAGATTCTCTAGTGGTCAATTGGTGAGCTGATTCAAGCTGTCATCTCTTTTTCTGTTTTGACCTTTCTCGAACTTGGATCCTATATTTCAGGGGTGACTGCTCTACCCATGCTGTATATCTTTTCTCAATTTTTGTTTAGTTACCTGTGTTTGTTAGAAAGGTCAAATGATGTGAACCAATTTGAACCAGTCATCATCAATCTCACTGACTCATTCCATATTCTATTCGATTAATGCATCTTTGTTGATTATTTGAGGTTTCATTTTAAAATTACCGTCTATATGCCACAATATGTATATATTCAAATACCCAGACAGAGGATTTATAGAGCTTCTATTCATTTCGTCCTGACATTTTATTTTCCTGCCAGGTTTAGATATGAACTAGGTAGTATACAATCAGAGAATTTACTGAAACTAGGTTATGCACTAAAAACAGTAGTTATGATATATAGTCTTCAATGATGTTTGCATAAACATTTGAATTCTGCTCGAATTGTAGGAAACTTTATTTTTTTTAGCAACAAGGAATCTTATTATTATATAAATTTGATGTTATTATGAAATCTAGTTCTACCGTTTTGCACTTTTGCCTAGTAACAATGGAGGACGATTTGAACTCTTACATTATTATGGGGTTCCCGCTATGAATTCTCTCTTCTTTTTTTTTTTTTTTTTCCAAATTTGCAGCCCAAGACCAACAAAATGATGCAAATCTATCATTTTACCAAAATAGGATGTCGCACCTAAACCTAGCTTTGAACAAGGAACCAGGAGTGCATCTGCAAGAAGAAGATATGGATCTTGGACGTAGAGATGATCCTTCCTTGCAAACATTTGAAGGATTTGAGAAAAAGTTATCTGATGATATTATGAAGTTGACAAAGAAGCATATGGATTCAGAGGATACAGAGAATGAAAGGCACCGCGAGGCAAGTTTGTTTCTCAACGATGTCGATTTAATAAGATTTGAGTGTTCAGAGCGCCGGGACAGTCAGTACTAACTACTAAGTACTGTTACCATTTTTGTGCAGTGAAAATAGAAATTTAATGGTTTGGGATATTAAAAATGTCATAATCTCCTATGTTAATTTTGAAAAGTTGTCTCAAGGTCAATGCAAACAGCATAAACTGTCTAATCACGCTAACAGCGGTTTGAAATTATGCAGATAATGCTTGTAATTTACCTAGATCAAAATTGAATAGCTGAAACTTGGAAGACCGTCTTATACATTCTTTCTACAAATATTAGATTGCGTCTGGTAGCTGATTTATTTTGTTATTTCAGAAAATCCTGGAGATTAACAACCAATATCAAGAAAAACTGGTAGCACTTAGAGCCAGGTATGCTGCTCTTAGAGAAGAGCTGCTCCAAAAAGAGTCACATGCTCGATTGCAGCAATACCAACTTACAACAATGAGCCGTTACCAAAACGACGTTCCTGGGCCAGCTGACATGAGCCACCGTGGAGGAGGTTCGTTTCCTGGTGAGGCCCAGCGGCCTTTTGCTGTCCGTGAGCAATTTAATTCCCACAAACAACGAGGGCCATCTTCTGAATCCTATGGGCGAGGGAGGATGCAAGGAACAGGTTCAAGGACTCCACCTTCTTCTGGTAGAGGTTATAATACCGGTCCTCGCTATTACTGACAATAAGTTATCTATTACCATTTTACTTTAGTCTGGTAGCATGCTCCCATGTGATCCTGCTGTTTCATAAACTTCTTGTTCCGAGTCATAGATTTAGCAAGCCCGTTTTAAACTATTAGCATAAAAACGTATAGATTATGATGAGATTCTAGTTTCGGCTGAATGTATGTTTTCCGTCCCTATGTTGATAGATATGGGACTTGAGAAATAATGGCCAATGTTGTTACAATCCAACCTTGATCCAGATCACTGGTTTTATATGTTGTTTGTTTGTGTTTTCTTCTGTCAATTTCAAAGTAAAAACTGAGTACAGTATGACCTGTAATTTGAAACCACCGTACTCTTAAATGATAGTAAATGCCATGAACCAAAAAGCTGTTAACTAAATTGACAATACTAGCAGAAACTTTCTGCAGTTTCTGTAAGAAGTCCATCAAACATGGGAACACAATCAAAGCTTCACGTAAATCAGCCATTTTTGGCTCATTGCTTCATACAGATCAAGCGAACAAGGAATTTAAGCCCCCATGTATGAGCTAATTAGGCTATAAGGTCAGTAGATTTCAGAAGCCAGGAGGTTCGGGCCTGTGCAAGTGGATTAAAAATTTGTTGAAATAATCCGCTAAAATAATCTAGGGCCAAATAATCCCTCCAATAATTATGTCTTATATGCTTGCCGGAGGCACCCTAAACCACAAAATTCGTGTCTAATTTGAGAATTGAGCTTTAATATGATGCAAATTAAATTTTTTTGTGTCGATTGATCAATATGAGAATTGGGAAATTTTGTATATACATTTGTCAAAATTTCATTCTTCTAATCTGGTATTTATTTCATGAGAATTAAAATCGTGCTGATAACTTATATTTACAAGCTACAATAATTTAGGTAAAGAAAATTCGTCAAATGTAAATTATGTGAATTGAGATTTTTTTTAAAATCTCAATTTCATTTAATTATTTTACTTTTTAAAGTAAAAAATGATTCCATATTTTTCAAAGTGATTTTATGTTGGTAAATATTCGACTTTTATCTTAAATGCGTACGTGTTTTCTATGCGTTAAAATTAAACAATCTTTACCATGTTAAATGTGGGAGTTTTCCAAATAAACAGTGTTTTCTCATTTTGCCCCTATAGTTGACTATTTGACTACTTTGCTCTTAAATTTAGTAAAAATTACATAGTATTTCAGCTTTAATTTTCCTAGTTTTTATTACTTTAATTCAACGTCCCTTCTTCTCAAACACGATGGGTACGTGTTTCTTCATCTTGCCTCCACACAACCCCCTTCTACCACCGTCATAGTCAATTCATCATCCCCTTCTTGGACTTTACCGTCTACTTCTCTAACTTATGTTTCTTCTAACTCTCACTTATCTTCGTCTCACCTACAGACAAATCTCCCTCACCAAAGCTTCCTCCCTACCGTTCTCGCTAAGCTTCACCGCCTTTTTATTTTGGCGGTTTCAATTTTTTTGGAAGAGTTTGAAGATGAGAAATCAAAAAAACGATTGACGTCTCAGCTCTTCACTTTCCCAGTTACATAGTTACATAGTTGTAAGGTATGTAAACCTGCAAATGCTCTAATTAAAGCTATTTTCCTCGATTTTAGCTTTCAACGGCTCCTAATTGAAGCCCGTGAGAGCATCTGATATTACATAGACTTTTTGCTTTAACGACTGGCTTCACGATTGTTGTTGCAAGGTTTGGCAGGTTTGATTTGGTTTTCTCTTCGTTATTGTTGTTGATTTGTTAAGTGATTTGAATGTTGTTTATTGTTTCCTAATTGAATGTTGTTTACTGTTGCCTAATTGGTTTTCTCTTTGATTTCATTATTGATTTGTTAGTGTACTCAACGTGTTCGACGAAATGACTGTAAGAATAGGTTTTTTTTATCCTTAATTACAGATTGCTTTAAACAATTGGATTTCTTAGGGTTTGTTTACTAAGGATTTATAAACCTTTCATTTAGTTTATAAATTCACGCTTATTTTTTGGTGAGTGTTTACATGTTAACGGGTTTATATTTGAATGAGTTTATAAACCCGTAAAAAATAACCTCACGGATCCAAGGTTATTTTTGTTGGAAGGATTTATTATTTTATTATGCCCCAAACTGCCTTGATATTTCTAATTCCATTCAACCCTAACAGAGAAGACAGTGGACGATAGAGGCGACGTTAAGCGACGAGAGAAAAGTGGCAACGAGGCTCCGACACTGTGAAGTTGCGACCGCCGCTTGCGAGGTTGCGACGACAATGACCTCTCCATCCAACACTGCGACTGGTGCGACGAGGAGGGTGTTCATCGGATTTGTACCGAGTCTACTGACTAGTTATGTTGGGGCGCACATATGCTTTGCATCAATTTTGAATGTTGCCCTGTCAAATGAGTGAACATGGAGAACTCTGTTCTTTTCAATTCACTATTGGGTTCTAAATTTGGTTTGAGAGGCCTAATTATCAATTATAGTTCGATTCATTGTTTTCAGGGTTGTAATAGCTTGTAGCAGGAGCAAATACTCAATCTTGCAAAACTGTTTCTTTGTAAGCCATCAAAAGCATCGTTGAAATCCCATGTTGTGCAAAGAAGAAGAATAAGACTGATTCACATACCGAATTGATGAGTTTCTTCAATTAGAATTCTTTTCTGTCTAGTTTCAAAGAACAATTAGTGATCACACATAAGAAAAAAAACTGGAAGATGATTGTTACTAATCTGCAAATCATGTCTAACTTTTAATGTAATGTGATATAATACTCTCACATGGTTTTTGGATATGAGTTGCAGGGACAGATTTTTGCTTGATCATAGAAGCAAAGAACATATTATTTAATCAAATGAACTATACTTTGAATCATGATTAGATAAAGAAAAGCTAACTGCAAATCCCACCTTAATACCTTTATCTGAAAACAGAAAATTTCTAGTTGGAAGATTGATTACCTCTAATCTCTATCTTCTTCATCATCACCTGGAAAATCGATTGGAATAGGCTCAACTCGAGAAGCATCGAGGGTGCTAACCAACGACAGTTAAAACTTGTAGATTGGTTTTCCTTGTTATTTTAAAAAATTTTAGGGGAAAAAATGTATTTTGAACAAAAATAAACCCACAAAAAAACCCACAAGTAAACATGTTTTGGAAATAATATATACAAACTGAACGGGTTTATAAACCCGAAAATAAACCATAAACCCAAATAAACCCATTTAGTTTATAAACCCATAAAAAATACAAACCCTTGGTAAACAGGCCCTTTAACCTTTGTATTTTGTTTTTTTGCATCTCCCATGTCTCTAGGTAGTTGAAGTTGTGAGGAACTTCCTTTGCTTTTTGCAGTGATCTAAGCATAATTAAGCAGGTAAGATGTGGACATTTGATTTGATCTATCTAAATTTTCCTTCATCTTAATGCCAAAGTTTATGAATTCTTTGAGTGCTTGTCCTATTTGTATCTTCTAAATCGTGTTATTGAGATTTGATTGGAGTTTTCAATTTATGCATCTAGCATGAATGTGTTGTTCATCGATTCTTTTCACTTGCAGGATCTCAAATCTTTGGTTAATTGATCACTTTCTTATACAAACTAGAACTATTGGTTTAGAAAGTCCATTAATAAATGTTTTTCTACAATTCATGAATGTTGAAGATCTACCGAATTCTGTTATGCTCTCTTCTCTTTTATGTAACTTGCTGATTCATTTAATATTGTAGAGTTGTGAATTACTAATTGTAAAAAGAAAAAGTTAAAAAACTTCTCTTAAATTTTACCCTGTCCTTTCTTTTTTTTCAATTTCATTTCCAATTCCTTGTGCTTCCAAAGACAACATCACTATGTGTTGTGTTGATTTACAGGCTTGGGATATGGTGAAATGAAGGTTTACCAACCACTACAACATTGTTCAGCTCGATATCCTTGTCGATATGATGCATATTATTGAATTTTGAATCAGCAGGTACTCGAGTCTAATCCCTAAACAAAACTCTCCAGGGTATATTGATGGTCTTGGTGACGCGGTTGAGCAAGGACCCGTGAATGCAATCGGGGTTTTAAATTACAATGGTATGCCTCGATTTTGTCTTTCCAAGTTAGCAACCCAACCTTAATGCCTTGATATATGTACAGTCAAAAGTTAGGGTTTCTCTAATGTTTGCTCCAAAGGGTGTGTGCAAACCTTAATTTTATAACAAGAATAAAAGCAAATAAGCGAACCCGCAGTGTACGGATCAATCGCAGTAAAAGCAAGAATTTCAAGGTCAAACTCATGGATTTGGTGAAAACAAATTCAGAATAAGCAATCTAACAAAGGAAAATGCACTATTGATAACAAAAGAGAAAGATTATGTGTAATAATTCGGGAATACGGATTCTAAGGATCAAGATATCCGATTGTGGTTTTCGATTCAAGACTTCTAAAGATTATGGACAGAGCTAGGATTGCAAAGGTATCTGTTCTAAAATGGAATGATGTGCGGTGAAGTCTCCACCACCCATGTCCAAACCCAAAAGCTCTAAATAAAGGATGTTGAGTCTCGATAAGATAGAAGATTTATGGGAAGGTAATACTCTCAAACCAAACACCAAACCCAAAGGAATCAAGTTAACTCACAAAAGCAAGGGTTTTGGCACACTCAACCTTAATAGAGGGTTTTGAATCCTCTATTACCTAGATCTTGTAATCGTTTGTAACTAAGGATGGGAATCACGGGGTAAGTCTCTTCCCACACTCGGATATAGGTTAGAAAGGTTCCACAAGGATAGGGTTTAAGCAATCTTTAACCAAAGATCAAGGATAAAGCAAGACGGTACGATAGAAGAGAAACTTGGATGGTTCATCAATGAAAATCGGTCGATCTATCAAGAACACACCGATTTTTGCCTTTTGCGATGGTTAATCTCAACTCTCAGGGTCCAATCTGTTTATGAAGGTCATTCTATCATCATCTCAACCACAATCTTCAATTAATTACCCTAGAATCACAAGGGTTTTAACCAAGAATACACATTATCAAAATCAAAAGAGATTTTAAATCAAGAATACCAAGAATAATGAGAAAACTTTGAATCTTGAATTAAACCAATCCAAAAACGTTTGAACAATGATTCAATCCTTCAAAACGCAAATAAAAACATAAAACAAACTCCAACTCGTGTTCATAATGACAGAATAAAACTAAAGAACTCACAAACTCCAAGAACTTCGATCTTGGACTTTAACTTCCGAACTTCCTTAAAATATTCTAACCGAATGCTCCTCGTAACTCTGAATCGTATTGGATTGTAGTGTGTTGGATGATTTGGATGGTGGTAAGATGTCTTCCTTATATAGGGCTTGAGGTTTGATCTTATTATTACAATCCTACAACCAATCAGGATTATCCAAGATAGAAATCGAACCGTTTACAAATGAAATCGTCCGATCTCTATAAGTATTGTTCCGATTTTTAGCTTCTGCACGTGTTAATCTTTTAGTTCCAACTTCTATCTTCTCTTGTGATCTTTTCTCAAATCTTCTTTGATATTTTAGACTCCCTCCTGATCCTTTATGATGTCATGCTCCATATTGCTCCATTTACGTACCAAATTTCCATCTTTTTACCTACAATTTCACAAATAACGTGTGTAGACCTCTATTCTTGAAATATATATGAATATAGACTAAAAGGCTCACAATCCTCAACAAATGCATGTAAAACTGAGGTGATATACTCGTAATATGCATGAATATGATGATATATAATTCATGTCATCAGAATACCCCATACTTGCTTCTTGCTTGTCCCCAAGCAAAGTTCAAATCTTGCATATAAAATGATATGGATTATATAATGCTTAAAAACGAAAACTCTTTTTGTAATGTGCTTCTTAATTATGGATCACCATCAACATGATGTTTTAAGGCATAGGAAGACAATGTATGAATCAATATAATCACAACATGAAAGGGCAATAATACTTTATCTAAGAAAATACATGAAAGGCATGATAAAGGATGTAGGGATAATCATAAGAAAACAAATCTAAACCAAAAAAGTCTTAAACATGTGCACAAAGGTCTCACGGTCTTTCCAATGTAAGAGGTCATAGAAATGTGTCAAAGGGGTGGGAATGTATGAGATATGTTGTGGTAAATTCCGGGAAAAGGAATATAACTTCACAAATTTCGAACTCTTTCACAACCACCAAAAACAAGCAACTTTCACTTTGCATTTTGCAATTTTATTTTCACTTTTTGAGCACATGGACAGAGGTGCACAATAACCAAAGCCTAGGAAATCAGCAAATCTCAATTTCTCGAGATGCCTCAAACCGTAATGTACATACCATGACTCGTTATGGCTATCGCTCAATTATATTTTGGCAAGACACAAACACCCGATTATGTGAATGATACCGAGTTACTCATCATCATGATTGACATCTCCAAACCTATTTTTCTACACTTTAACACACTTCACTTTTCAGATCAACTTCACAACGCTTCATACTTCACACTAGCATGCTTCCTAATTCCCAGAAAAGGTAAAAGGAAGACAAATAATACATATGAGGTGTTCAACGTGGATAAGAAGAAGAAAAAAAAAGAAAAACCGAAGTGCATCAATCATTCCAATATGATGTATAAGAACTTATAAGTGGTTTCGACTATTAATTTTCAAATTTCTCAAAACATCAATTAACATACAAAGCATATATAATTCTCAAATAAAGTATTAAAGTCCACATATTATGTCATAATTAAATCTCAACATACAAGTCTTCTTTTGCCAATTCACATACACAATTGTCATCATTGAGATCATATCCGTTTTTAGAAGAACATAATTTTTCAAAATTTTTAATTTTTTGGGGTTTTTGATAATGGATAAAATGCAATGTAAATGTCCAAAAGAAACGTGTGACAAGAGTTCTTACAAACTCGAAATCTTAAAGTGTAATGCAACATAAAATAAACGTGTGACATAATGAAAAAGGATTGTAAGTACCCCCACCCCATACTTAAATCTCACATTATCCCCAATGTGAAAATCAAGTACAATATGGAGAAAAATACTTACAATGTAAAAGACGAGTCGCTCAGTCCTGCTATGGTGGTGGTGGTGGATATGGATAAGGGTGTCTTGGAGCTGAAGGATCGTAAAAGTCTCCGAAGGTGTGGTAGTAGAGGTCATGCCAATGACCATCATAGGAGGAGTGTCGGCTTCGCACCTCAGTCCGGAACTCTCGAAACTCCGTGCGAAGTCCATTGACGCTCGTTGTCAATGCTGCAATCTGTGCACTGAGATCCGAGTCGTTGTCTTTGTGCTGGCTCCTACGTCTACGTGAGAACGACCGTTGGGGTAGCCTAATCGGTATCTCTTGTTGTGGAGGAAAAACATGATCAACCTCAACCATATGCTCATCCTCGGTGGCCTCATCATCAACTGGCCTACTCGGACCGGCCTCTTGATCAGTGTCTAAAACCTCAGTATCGCCGCCACGCCCTAACTCAAGCATACCCCCAGTTGGGACCTGCTCATCAACTGGATGATCCTCAACAACATCAGTATTAACATCTGTAGCCTCATCCCCAGTCAAATCCTCATCACTAAAGTGCTCAAATCCTTTCTTCCAGTAGTAGACATCCTTAGTAGTATAGCGGGGCTTCCAAACAATCTCCTTGAGAACTCTTTCCCAAGGCATAGATACATGAGGGTTTCCTTGCCCCCTCGGAATAATAACACCTCTCGAGATCAACCTCTGAATCCCTAACGGTTGTGCCTCTACAGCTAGAGTACACGCCGAAATATCAACTCCTAAAGCCTTGGCCATGTAGGCCACAAGACCTCCAGCACATACGTGACCACCGGACTTGTTGGCAATCTTTGCCAAATAATCTGATAACATAGTAGAATAGTCCAGAATCGTACTTGTGGTCATGCAGTAGAGAATATACAGCTTGTCGGCCTTTACTTTTTGTGGAGTCTCAGTTCTTGCGAACATAGAATCACTCAAGATCCGGTGGGCAATCTTGAAGGTAAGGTTGTAGATTCTCTTCTCTTCAGAATTCCCGGGTCTCCAAATATCCCCCTCTACCGCTCCAACAGATATACTTTCCCAAAAGGCATCCGCACTTACCCCGTAAGAGAAAGTGCCTGCTGAAGAAGCTAGAAAACTGAATAAGTTTCAAAACATTGCAACATTGAAAGAGTAGTTCTTATTCATAAGCCTAAAGGTCACATTCCTTTCATTCGGTTCATGCTTAAAAGAACTAAGGAACTCTAGGGTTATTTCTTGATACAAATTCTCTCTAATCTGCCCAAACTCGGATAAGCCGGTTCTTTCAACAATCTAGTCAATGTAATGTGCAATTCATTCAACTCATCAAGCAAAATATAGCGGGGAGAAATAATGGGGCGAGAAAGGAGACGGTCATACCGTCTTTTAAATTTCTCTTGAAGGACGGGAATTCTTGGAGTAGGTGCTTGAGAAGGTTTGGGTGAAGATCCCCTTCGAGAAAATAGGTTACGGTCTAATCTACGCAGTTTATCCATCAAAACTGAAGAAAAATCGGGCTATTCTTGGTGCAGATCGGTCGATTTTCCTAGGCAGTGAACCGATTTTCCTCTATTTTGATAAATCGATCGATTATGCTCAGTTCTGCTTAAACCAACAACACAAATACTCTCCACCAACAAGTTCTAAACTACTTAGCTCAACAAATTTAGCAACAAAACACTCAAATCTAGACAAGGCAAAAAAACTTAGGGTTTCGGACTAAAAAACTTGAAATCCGAGCGATTTGTTATTTTTTCGCGCTGTTTGTTGCTCGATTATTCTCTATCTCTTCGAGAGTTATGGTTTTGGCTCAAGAACGAGCGAAAACACTTACAAAATGAGGATTTTAGGTTGGGGGAGGAGGAGTCGGCATTGGTTTTTGTGGGAGAGGAAAATGGTGAAGTGTGGGAGTGTAGGGTTGTGAGGAAGAAGAAGGAAAAATGCAGCTTTATACTTCCGGATTTTTCTGAAGAAAATCGATTTTCAGGGGGTCAATTTATTTATCGGTCCGATTTCCTTCAATTCAATCATGAGCAACTAAAAATCGACCAATTTTTCGGGTGATCCAATTTTTCACTCGATTTCTAGCTACGACTTTTGCCAAATCAACTCAAATAAAAAACATTATCTTTCCAAATCGGTCGATGTCTTCATAAATCACCCGATTTTTCTTCCTTAATTCTTCCTTATTGCCACTTCGTCGATTGTTTCCTCCAAGATCTCGATCCTAACTTCATTCCTTGTGATTTGTACCTAGTTTCCGTCATCACAACACAAGAAAAACCGGAGCACACCAACAAAAAATAAACAAAACTAATCTACTCTATGCTAAGAAAAAGAAAAAGGGACATATAATTACCTTGGGTTGCCTCCCAAAAAACGCTCGATTTAAGGTCGCTACCCGGACCTATCTCCCTCTATGATTACTCAAGAAGGACAGGAGCAATGCCCTCAACCGGCAGTTCCGTTGTATACTTCTTCAAACGGTGACCATTGACCTTAAAACTTCCCGTTTCTCACTCCATATGCCAATTGCACCATGAGGGAAGACTTGTTTGATTAGAAAAGGTCCGGACCAACGGAATTTGAGTTTACTTGGAATTAGACGAAGTCTTGAGTTGAAAAGAAGGACGAGATCCCCTTCTTTCAACTCCTTTGGAATGATATGCTTATCGTGCCATCTTTTCGTTCTTTCTTTGTAGATCCTCGCATTCTCATATGCGTTTAGATGGAGTTCCTCTAACTCATTGATGTCTAAAAGGCGCTTCTCTCCAGCCTCTTTCAAATCAATTTTGAGCCACTTGATTTCCCAATGTGCCTTGTGTTCCAACTCCTCTGGAATGCATCTTCTAATCATTCCGTCCGGACCTCTCTTGAAAAGGAGAGGTTCATTCTAATAATATTGCTATCTATGAAGAACTTCTTCCTTTGAACGTAGGATAATCCTAGAGGTATTTCGTTACAAACCAAGTAATTAACAATATCAACAAACCAAGGTTCGTTACCTCCTGCGATTTGTTGAAGACACTCCTCGATTTCATGGAGTTGCTCATCGAGAAAGGAGTCGTCTATAGGAAAATCCTCTTCCTTGCTTGTGAGATGTGTAAGTGGGCTTAGATGACCCGCCACCGAGTGCTCGGATCCTCTTTCTTGGTTTCGCATCTTGTTTTGTGAGCAAGTAGCGGACTGCTGCATGGTCGGTGTAAACGATTACTTTCGCTCCCACAAGGTAGGAACGAAACTTCTTAAAAGCATGAACCATAGCCAATAGCTCCTTTTCCGTTGTAGCATAGTTTGGTTGAGCTTCATCTAGCGTTTTGCTAGCGTAATAGATGGCATAAGTCCGTCAATCCTTCTTTTGCCCAAGAACCGCTCCTATGGCTACATCACTAGCGTCACACATGATCTCAAAGGGGAGATTCCAATCTGGTGGCTGAATTATAGGAGCTGAGATCAAAGCTTCCTTAATCCTGTAGAAATCATCTAGATAATCCTTCGAAAACTCAAAAATCACATCTTTCACTAGTAGGTTAGTCAATGGTTTAGAAATATTAGAAAATTCTTTAATAAATCGTCTATAAAATCCAGCGTGACCAAGAAAACATCTTACTCCTTTCACTGATGTTGGCAGTGGTATCCTTTCAGTGGTCTCGATCTTGGCCGTATCAACTTCATTGCCACAGCTGGATACCTTATGTCCTAGAACAATGCCTTCACTAACCATTAAGTGACACTTCTCCCAATTCAAGACAAGGTTAGTATCTTCACATCTTTGAAGAACTAGAGAAAGGTTAGCAAGACATTCATAAAAAAGAACCGTAAACAGATAAATCATCCATAAAAACCTACATTATATTCTCGATGTATTCGGAGAAGATGGCCATCATACACCTTTGAAATGTGGCTAGAGCGTTGCAAAGTCCGAATGACATTCGTCTATAGGCAAACGTTCCTCATGGGGATGTAAACGGGGTATTCTCTTGATCATCGGGATGTATGAGAATCTGAAAGAAGCCACTATAACTATCTAAATGAAAAAGTGGGAGTGTTGTGCTAACCTTTCAAGCATTTGATCGATGAAAGGAAGAGGGAAGTGATCCTTCCTCGTTGCAACGTTCAGCTTTCGATTGTCAATGCACATCCTCCACCCCGTTAATGTTCTTGTGGGAATGAGTTCGTTATTTTTGTTCGTTACAACGGTCATTCCTCCCTTCTTTGGAACCACACGAACAGGGATAACCCACTTGCTATCGGAGATAGGAAAGATAATTTCTGCATCAAGAAGCTTAAGAATTTGCTTCTTCACAACATCTTAAATGATCAGATTTAACCGTCGTTGAGGTTGTCATGAAGTTTTTTTCGTTATCTTCCATCAAAATCTTATGCATACAAAAATAAGGTTTAATGCCAGCAAGATCATCAATAGTATAACCAATATCTTTCTTGTGTTTCTTAGTTCTCCAAAAACGCTTTCAATCGATTTTGGAGAAGTCGCGGAAGCTTCAGTAAAATCGGTTGATTTGCTTGTGGTCATCCAATTTTTGAGTCGATCTCCAGCTACGACTTTTTCAAAATCGACTGAATTAATTATTTTATCCTTGAAAATCGGTCGATTTTCCTATAGGGATCCGATTTTCTTTGCTTTTTTCGTGCATTCTTCTATAACTTCAAACTCCGTTGTGGGGTCTTCTTCCAAGGTTCTTAATGCTCGAACCTCAATATTGTATTCCTCTTCTTCCCCTTCATCTACAATACATAAACTAATAACTTTCTCAAGAGGATCTTTGATTAGAATGGAACTTACCTCCTCTCTCTCGATTCCTCTTCTTCATCATCGTATGTGTTGTATATGTCTTCTGTTCGCTCCAAACGGTGTGTGCAAGCTTTAAATTTATAACCCTAGACTTAAGCTTAAAACAAGGATGCGAACCCGCAGTGTACGGGTCAATCGTAGTAAAAAGCAAGAAAATTCCAGGGGTCGATCACAAGGACTCGGTGAAACAAAGTCAATAACGGTAAGCTTCGTGAATACTAACCACAAGAGCAATTAACACAGTCAAAGATGAATAAGAAGTCAATAAAGCAAACATGCAATTCTAGGGATTAAAGCATCTAGTTGTGGTTCCAACTCAAGATCTATAGATAAGCGGACAAAGCTGAGATTTTTGCAAGGGGAAGGTGTTACTAAAGTGGAATAGATCACCGGGTAAGTCTCACTACTCACTAATCCTAAACCGTAACTCCTATTACCGGGTAAGTCTCAAGGAATCAAGATAAAGAACTATAATCTCAAACTAACACACCATCTAAGGGAATAGAATCAACCTTTACCGGGTAAGTCTCAGGCTAACTCACAAAGATGGGATGGAAGCACACTCAAACCCCAATAAAGGACAAACCTTTATTACCTACACTTATGATCGTTGGTATACAAACTAAGGAATTACCGGGTAAGTCTCATACTAAGCTTGCATTGGACCAGAAAGGTGTAATAAGAATAGGATTTGGCAAACTCTAACACTTAACTCTTAGTTATGGATCAGATAAGTCACCTCGGTCAGAAGAATTCCACCCCGGCCGAGATGTTCATCAACCGAACGAGATGCTTAGGGTTAAGGATAAAGACTCGAACTTTCAGGATCCTACTGGAATCTAAGATTATTCTATCATTGTTTTTCCCACAACCTTCAGCCAATCACCCTAGAATCACACAAGGAAATTAGCCACTCATCATCATTATGAAAGTATTAAAGTATATGGGAAGAAAGTGAATATTTGAACAAGAAGAATTTAATGAAAAGACTTCAATAACTGAATCAAATATCACAACAAAAGCGTTCCTTGGATAGCAATCCAACAAGACAAGACAACAAGTGAGGGAATTGAAGACAATCTTACAAAACCCTCCAAAAAGCTATAAAAGCTATAGACTTCAATCTTCCTTCAACCTTCAAAAAGGTTCTTCGAATCTCTCCCAACTGGAGTAGGCTGCTGCTGCTGCGTGCTATAAACCCTGATCGACGGTATAGCGTGATCCGAAGATGGTTGAATTGTGGAAAATCCAACCCTTTATATAGGAGAATTATCTTCCAAAGATAAGATATCTTAAAAAGATAATTTCCTAATAAAATATATCTTATCTCCCAAAATAATATCTTCCTAAGATAATCTTATAGGAAATATCTAAAAAGATAATTTCCTAATAAAATATATCTTATCTCTAAAATAGATCTCCCAAATATATGATCTTCCTTCCAGAAATCCAGCCCAAAAATATAAGATCCTCCTTCCAAAAATAAAAGATCTCAGCCGAGAATAAAATATCCTTGCCGCGTCCAAGGTGTTCGCCTCGGTCGAGTCGGCGTCTCTGGATCACCTCGGTCGAGATGAATCTCTGGTCAACCGAGGTGAGTCATAACTGAATGTGAAATCTCTCAAAACTGGTCCAAAGTAAATCTTTAATCCATGGCTATGCTCCCTGGATGGTTCCTTATGACTCATGACTCCTTTTGCTCCTTTTTGATGTGAAACGTGCCATTTTACCTACGATTACAACAAAACTAGGTGTAGACCTCGATTCTCGCAAAGGTAGATGAAATGGTAGTAAAATCACATAATATACATACAAACATGCAGATTATGAAAGATAAAACGTCCAAACAAACCTCAAAATATAGACTATAATTCATGCTATCATCTTCTCCTATGGCTGATCCTTTAATCATTGAGGCTAGATGAAACCTCACATGCTCTTCTCCAAGGTTGAAGGAGAGTATTCCATTCTTGCAGTCCACAACGCAACCCGAAGTTGCAAGGAAAGGTCGTCCAAGTATGATTGGAACGGGATAATCTGCAGGAATGTCAAAAATAACAAAATCTATGGGAATGTAGAATTTACCTAGCAAGAAGAGGATGTCATCCAGAATTCCCACGGGATGTGTGATGGACCTATCCGCCATATAAAGAATCATCTTGACGGGTTATGGCGTTCCAAGTCCAGCTTTCTCACATAAAGCTAATGGTATAATGCTCACACTTGCTCCAAGATCACATATAGCTTCGTATGTCACTTTTTCTATGCCAATAAGAATGCAGAAAGATCCGGGATCTCTTAGCTTCTTTGGCATTTCTTCCTTCATTGTTTAGATAATTTCAGAAGACCTTTTGGTCATCCTCACTTCTTTAACATCCTCTAGTTTCCTTTTATTGGAAATGATTTCCTTTAAGAATTTTCCATATGCCGGCATTCATACAATGGCATCCATAAAAGGGATATTAATATGTAATTTGCTCATAAGGTCAACGAGCTTACCGAACTGTTTGTCGATCCTTTCTCTAACACGAGACTTGGAAAAGGTAGCGGTGGTTTGTATGCTTGAGGAGGGATACAAACCGGTGCTTTCTCCTTGTTGCTTGATTCTGTTTCCTCAATCATCGGTTGCTTTCCTTTATCCACGTTGCTTTGTAGCGGATCATTGGTTGTGATTCCGCTTCTTGTTGTAATAACATTGACTTGTCCTTTTGGATTATTCTTCGTTCTTCCGGGAAGTTTCCCTTGATCTCTTGGAACTTCTCTGGCCTTGTTGAATACTTGATTTTCCAAGGCTTCTTGTGCCTTAGAGATAGAAGTAATCGAATTCTCCAACCCTATAATCTTTCCCATCAAAGTTTCAATCATTCTGATGACATGAATTATATGCCATTATAATCATGCATATTGTGGAGGTTTTACCTCAATTTACCTTGTATTTGGAGAGATTTGTGTACCTTTAAGGTTTATTGCATTTAAATTCCGAAAATAGATGTCTACACGAGTTTTGGTTGAATTATAGGTGAATTCGGTGGAATTGGAAGCAAAAGTGGAGCAAAGAGTATCTAAGGTCAATAAGGAAGCTTAAGGGACCTTAGAGGAGTCATGAAGAGCAAAGGAAGTGTGTAAAAGGGTCACTAAAGGAAGGAAGGAAACAAGTCAAGAGACGAGCACTTTCTGTTGAAGAAAATCGAGTCGTTTACACTAAAAATCGGACGATTTTCCTGACAAAAATCGGACGATTTCTATTGCTTTTAATCGAACGATTTCTCTTCATCTTTCGCCTAAAAATATTACGATCCAAAGCCCATCACTTGTGGGCCTGAGAAGTGATATGCCAAGAGGCCCATTGGTGAGAATGTATAGATTGGAACCCTAGGAACAAAAATTGAGAATTCGCAGCGTGGAAGGTTTACAAGATTTTGCGGGATTGAAGGTTCTTGGAGAGAGGATTGAAGAAAAGAAACAAGAATTCAAGATTCAAGAAGTTTGTGAGATCTTTTATTTCCCTTCTAATCCTCGTGATTTGTGAACACATTGTTGAGTGTTTTGAGAGATTCTTTGAAATATGTTTAGGTTTGATTACAGATTCGGAGATTATTTGGTTTTTATACAAAGTTCGAGTTTTATTTGATTTTCTTCATTCAATCTTGATTTTGATTTGAATATGAAAATGGTTGGCTAAAAACCTTGTGATTCTGGAGAGAATAGTTGATGATTGAGGCTTAGATGATGATAGACTGAACTCATTTAACCATTTGGACCCTGAGAGTTGAGATTTAACTTTGCGACACTAGATAAATCGACCTTTTCTTGAGTAAATCGACCGATTTTATCAAGAACAGAACGATTTTTCTTCCTAACGTTCTTTAATTGATTTATCCTTTAACCAAAGTCAACCCTTGCCTAAATACTAACCTTGCTTAACCTTTCTAACCCTTATTCAAGTGTGAAAAGAGACTTCATCATTGATTCTTCATTTGATAACTAAAGTTTGTAAGATTTGGGTAATAGAGAGACTCAACATCCTCTATTAAGGTTTGAGCGTGCTTTCCATCTTTACCTTTAAGAGTCATATCCTTGGGTTTTGGGTGGCTAGTTTGAGTGTTAATCTTCTCCTTAGACCTTTCTATATTGCAGCCTCAACAATCTTTATAGAGAGAGCCTTTGGGTTAGACATATAGGTTTTGGAACTTCGTTGTACAATACCTTCTTTCGAAACACATAACCTTGACAACGCCAACTATGTCCTTTGATCTTTAGAAGTGTCTTGAATTGAAAGCCGTAGTCGGATACTTGAATCCTTGGAATCATTTGTCTCCTTATTAATTGCAAAAGCTTTTGCACTTTGCCAGATAATTTGAAATCGATTTTATTCTCACCAAATTCCTGAGTTCGCCTATAAAATTTCTTGCCTTACTACAGTTGATCCGTACACTGCGGGTTCGCTTTTGCATAAGTTCTAGATATAAATATCAAGACTTTGACGCACACACTTTTGAGCGAACACATTCCTTCCAATTTATCTTTGGGTGTTGAGCTTGAAGATGGTTCCTGAATCTTCAAAGAAATAGAAGAAGAAGGTGGGTTAAGAGCTTTTTCAACATGAGAATAAGGGTTACCGGAATTATTTTGATAGGATCTCCAATTGTTGTTGTAGTTCCGGTTGTTGTTGTAATTGTTGTTGTTCCTATTCCCTTGATAATTTCCTTGATTATTCCCTCTTCCTACATAGTAAGCATCTTGCTTCGGTGCTTGTGTTTGTGTCTTCAAAAGCTCCTTCAAAGCCTTCATCTCATTGTTAAGAGCGTTGATTTGAGCAACACTAGAGGAGGTAAGGTTCAGCTCTTGAGATCTTGAGCTTTGATTCCTATTATCGGACCTTCGTTGGAAATATTTCTCAATGATTTGAGCTTGTTTTTCATTAAACTCTCATGTGTCATCGACTCTCATATCCATAAACGTTCCAACAGAAATGGATTGAAGTTTGAATTGGGTTTCTCCATCCAAACCCTTGAAATAAATTTCCAGCAGCTCAAGTTTTGGAATCCCATCCAATAGAAGGTCATAAAAACTTTCCCGTGATTTATATAAGCTCTCATTATCCTTCATAGCGAATGCGTTAATTTTGCTTCTCAACTCCACCAACTTTTATGGCGGAAAGAACTTGGTGAGGAATTACGAAGTCATCTTCACCCATGTGTTCACTCTTCCGGATGGAAGTGATTGATACCAAGCAAGCGCCCTATCCTTCAAAGAGAAATAGAAAGGTCGCAATTTATAATTATTATTCTCCACTCGTGTAGGCTTCAAATTCTCCATGAGAATTTCATAGTTTTGCAAATGTTGATACGGAGATTCCCTCTCCAATCCTCCAAACTTACTTTGGCGGATCATAGTAATAACTTGAGGTCGAAACCCATAGTCATGTTCATCCGGATCAATAATAATGCCCGGACGGCGTGTTTGTTGAACATGATCCATCCTTTGACCAAGCGTTTGTGGTATTCTCACAAGTGGATCAACTCTCTCAACCCTTGGCCGGAGGAGGGTTAGGTGCAGGTGGTGGCACAACAAGAGGTGCCGTTGGGTTAACTACAATTGTAACACCCCAAATCCATGGGACTCGGAGTGTCACATTGGGATAGGATCTCACAATGGATCCTGACCCTAGCCTGACAACAAGTTCACTGGATCTTACAACAAGGCACAAATAGATTCAACCAAAATACATAAAACTATATAGGATACATCAAAAGGGTTTTACAACAACAAAGCCGAGTACAAAACAACATTCAAAACATTCAGATACAAAATCCCATATCCCACGAGCATCCTAATGTACAGAAGTCCTCGGCTGGTCACCCTGTATGGCTCACTCTGCAGTCTTCCTAACCTGTAGATCATCTACAACACAATATACACCGTTAGCTACAGTAATGAATAAGAATGAAGTAGTAACAAAAACACATATCCACACATCACACATGTAATGCCACACACACATTCATTTATTATCTTCAATTACGTTATTCCATTACTAATTCAACTTATTTTGTAACACGAGGAGCCTAAAGAACCTCGTCCCTTCCCCCGTTAACACAAGGGTTTTGCATGGGGGTGATCATCACTTGTCCCCCCTTGTGTTACTGGCTTCCGGGCACCTCCTCCTACCCGCAGGCGGCGGCAAGTGGTCAAGACCCGTTATAATACACTTGGGCCATTTAGAGTAATAAATGGTCATCCTAGTCCGGTTTAGGTTATAAATGCACAACCATATAATCACACACAACCATTACAATCACGCAAATTCACAACTGAACGTTAAGTAAGTCCTATGGACTTACCTGTAATACTCGTAACCTGTACGACGTCATAGCTTCCCCTTGGGGAAGTAATCAATGCCTGCAATAGCAAGGCACACACCATCACATACTTTAACGCTTAGGAGACTCGTCTCCATAACCACAACCAACCTATGTCCCGAATCTACACCTCGAGATCATAACATACTCACAAATGCCTAAGGCATATCTCCAACATAAACACAAGTGCCTAAGGCACATATTCATCATACAACTCAACATACTCAACATATCCATACTAGCCTAGCCATCAACTAAAGCCAAGGCCAAAAGAAAAGGAAAGAAGGAATCATACCAACTAGGTATGCCCTGGACGCACCAACGGAAACAAGATGCGCAAGGGCTCAGCAGCAGTGAGGCGCAGGGCCGGCTCACCCAAGGCGCAGGGGCAGCTCACAGACAGGCGCAAGGGCGGCCTAGCTCAGGCGCAGGTGCGGCTGGACAGTAGTGAGCTGATCCCGACTTCTCTTTGATCCTTCTCTCGACTCTCTTCACTTCTCCACCACACAACAACATACCACATACATATATACACATGTATGAACATCAAAACGTCTAGGAAAGAATCTAACACAAGCCTAGCTTGTGATTCTTAATTCAAAGATGGAAGAAAGAAGCAAAGAAGAAAGAAAGGGAAAGAAAGGAAGGAAAGTTGGCTTGCCACAACCAGAACCCTAAGCAACAAGGAAGAACAACACCAACATCACCCTCCAGCACCTCATCACATCAGCAACAACACTCAATATCAAGCTCATGATCAAGGATCCAATCAGCACAAGCCTAGATCAAGATCTATTGTTGATTCCAACAAGAACAAGATCAAAGAGAGAAGGAGAGAAGAAGATAAACGTGAGGAGGAAGAAGGTTGGTGAGAGATGAAGAACCCTTCATCAAGAAGCAAAGGATGACTTATAAAGGAAGCCAGCCGTAAAGCACGAGTCAAGGTCAACGAAGGCGGCTGCAGCGACCCAGAGCCGCAGGGGCGGACCCTATGAAGTGTAGGGGCGGCCAGCCGTTGGTGCGGCCCTCTGGGTCCACAGGGGCGACTGCCTGGCTCAGCTAAGGCTCAACAAGGCTCCTAAGACTAAGGCTCTTACAACAACTCTAGCTTCCGGGCACCTCCTCTTACCCGCACGTGGCAGCAGTGAGGCGCATGGGCGGCTCACAAACAGGCACAGGGGCGGCCTAGCTTAGGCACAGGTGCGGCTGGACAGCAGTGAGTTGATCCCGACTTCTCTTCGATCCTTCTCTCGACTCTCTTCACTTCTCCACCACACAACAACATACCACATACATATATACACATGTGTGAACATCAAAACGTCCAAGAAAGGATCTAACACAAGCCTAGCTTGGGATTCTTAATCCAAAGATGGAAGAGAGAAGCAAAGAAGAAAGAAAGGAAGGAAAGTTGGCTTACCACAACCAGAACCCTAAGCAGCAAGGAAGAACAACACCAACATCACCCTCCAGCACCTCAACATATCAGCAACAACACTCAACATCAAGCTCCTGATCAAGGATCCAATCAGCACAAGCCTAGATCAAGATCCACTCTTGATTCCAACAAGAACAAGATCAAAGGGAGAAGGAGAGAAGAAGATGAACGTGAGGAGAAAGAAGGCTGGAGAGAGATGAAGAACCCTTCATCAAGAAGAAAAGGATGACTTATAAAGGAAGCTAGCCGCAAAGTACGAGTCAAGGTCAACGAAGGCGGCTGCAGCCACACAAAGCCGCAAGGGCGGACCCTGTGAGGTGCAGGGGCGGCCAGCCGCTGGTGCGGCCCTCTAGGTCCGCAGGGACAACTGCCTGGCTCAGCTAGGGCTCAACAAGGCTCCTAAGACTAAGGCTCTTACATCATACTCCCCTAAAAATAAGTTTCATCCCGAAACTTGCAAGATCCCAAATCCTCTCAGACCCATATGCCGAGGTATAACTCTCTCTCTTGGAGGCATCACATCACAACCTATAACATTCTATATCCTCAAAACACAACATAAAGGAATCATCACTCCAGTAACATCATCACAAACTGTAAGCAAGGCCTAGAGAAAAATCATCTCTAGCCAAAACACTAACCACATCACATTGGCATGGAGGAAAGCCGTCTCCAGCCAAAACGTACACATAACAGAACTACGTGGAGGGAAAACATCTCCACTCACACTATGTTCATCAATGATAGCATGGAGGAAAGATCCATCTCCAGCTAATCCTAAACACACACACCATAACATGGAGGAAAGAACCATCTCCAGCTATACCTAACTCGCGCTAGCAAACAAGATCTAAAAGATCATATGCATATATCACAGCTAGCACGAAAAGCACATCACATCACATAAACACATAGCATAGCATACACTCACCAAGACATCACTAAGATCTACTTGTGGATCCTACAGGTGCATCTATCTCGGCATATAACTTTGGATAGTTCCTCTGGATACTATCCTCAGTCTCCCATGTAGCCTCATCAGGTCCTCGTCTAGACCATTGTATCCTCAGCATAGGAATTTCCTTCGAACGCATGCGTCTCATACCTCGTTCTAAGACTGCAATAGGGTGATTTGCAAAAGTGTGGTCCGGCTCAACCACCAAATCATCATAACTCACGATGTGTCTCGGATCTGGTATGTACTCCCTCAGCTGAGACACATGAAACACAAGGTGAACACCCTCTAGCCTCGGAGGCAATGCTAATTTGTATGCTGCCCTCCCGACTCTATCTAGTATCTCGAATGGACCGACATATCGGGGACTCAGCTTCCCCTTTATGCCAAAATGTCTGACGCCTCGCGTCAGAGATACTCTCAACCAGACATGAGCTCCTACTATGAACTCTAGAGGTCGACGCCTCTTGTCTGCATATGACTTCTGGCGACTTTGTGCAGCCAACTTCTTTTCTCTTATCAATGCCACTCGATCCATATTATCCTGAATCTGATTTGGCGTTATACCATTGATATTGTTGGGCTCATCCCAACATAATGGTGTACGACACCTACGTCCATACAGTGCCTCATAAGGGGTCATCCCAATGGATGCATGCCATTTGTTGTTGTATGAGAACTCAACTAGTGGGAGGTAATCTGACCATTCCTGTCCCTAATCCAGCACACAAGCTCGCCACATATTCTCAAGGGTCTGGATGGTCCTCTCTCACTGACCATTTTCTGGGGGTAAAATGCAGTCGTGAAGTGTAAACTCGTCCCCAAAGCAGTCTGAATCTGCTGCCAAAACCTCGAGGTAAATCATCCATCTCGATCAGAGACAATCTTCCTTTGTACACCATGGAGTCTCACTATCTGTTTAGTGTACTCCTCAGCTAATCTACCGACTGGCCACGTCTCTCTAATAGGAATGAAACGTTCCGTCTTCATCAATCTGTCAACAACAACCCTGATAGCATCAAAACTCCTATTGGGTCTCAGTCCAGTCATAAAATCCATGGAGACGTCCTCCCACTTCCACGGCGGCACTAGTAGTGGATGGAGCTCACCTCCAGGTCTGAAATGCTCTATCCTGACCTACTGGCAGGTCGCACACTAGGCCACAAATCTGGGTACATCGGGCTTCAACCCTCCCCACCAATATGAGCGTCTCACATCCTGGTACATCTTACTCGTACTGGATGCATTGAGTAAGGTGAACAATGAGCCTCCTGTAAGATCCTTTGTCTCAGCTCCGCATCAACAGGTACACAAATGCGGTCATGGCGCCTCATCATCACATCTGCTCCTATGGAGACTTGTGGTGCCTCACCACGAGACATCATCTCCCTAATCCTCGTCAAGGCCGGGCAGGTTCCCTGCTTCTGTTGGATCTCATCCAACAGACCAGGTAGAACCTCTAAAGCAAATAACTGGGCATCCTCATCAGGAAACTGGATGTCCATCTCTAGCCAAGCTAGATCTCTCTAAAGCTGAGGCTGAACTGTCAATCTCGCAATCGCCTTCTCTCGAGGCATCTACCTACTCAGGGCATCGGCGATAAAGTTTACCTTCCCTGGATGATACAGAATCTCAAGGTCAAAGTCCTTGATCAACTCGATCCATCGACGCTGGTGGTTATTCAATTCCCGCTGCGTGAAAATATACTTCAGACTCTTATGGTCTGTGAAGATCTGACATGTGGCACCATACAAGTAGTGTCTCCAGATCTTCAATGCATGAACTACAACTTCCAACTCCAGATCATGAGTCGGGTAGTTCTCCTCATACGTCTTCAGCTGCCGAGACGCGTATTCAATAACTCTGGCTCTATGCATCAATACACATCTCAGGCCTAGCTTGGATGCATCATTGTAAACCACGAAGTCCTCAGAACCCTCTGGTTATGGTAAGACGGGAGCAAAAGTCAAACGCCTCTTCAACTCTTCAAAATTCTGGTCACACTGATCAATCCATACAAATATGGTAGTCTTCCTCATTAGACTCGTCAGTGAACAGGCAATCACAGAAAATCCCTCCATAAAACATCGGTAATAGCCGGCTAAGCCAAGAAAGCTACGCATTTCCTTGACGTTCGTCGGTGTCGTCCATGCAGCGACAGACTTGATCTTCACCGGATCAACCATGATCCCCCTGTCGGAGATAATATGGCCTAAAAAGGCTACCTATGACATCCAGAACTCGCACTTAGAGAGCTTGGCATACATCTCTCTATCCCTCTAAATCTGCAAAACCGTCCTCAGATGACCGGCATGCTCCTCTCTACTACGAGAGTATACCAGAATGTCATCAATGAAGACCACCACAAACTGATCAAGGAACTCGATAAAGATATTGTTCATCAAATCCATAAAAACAACTGGGTATTCGTCAGCCCAAATGGCATCACTACAAACTCATAGTGTCCATAACGGGTACAAAATGCCGTCTTGTGTACATCTTGTTCTCTCACCCTCAACTAGTGATATACTGCACGTAAGTCGATCCGGAGAACACTGTCGCTCCCTGAAACTGATCAAGTAGATCATCAATACGAGGCAGTGGATACTCGTTCTTGATGGTCACCTTGTTCAGCTCTTTGTAGTCGATACACAATCTCAACGATCCGTCCTTCTTCCTCACGAATAGGACAGGTGCTCCCCATGGGGATACGCTAGGGTGGATGAAGCCCTTCTTTGCCAACTCCTCGAGTTGCTTCTTCAGCTCTAACATCTCGATAGGCGTCATACGATATGGGGCCTTCGAGATCGGTCTCGTGCCAGGCTCAAACTCAATGCCGAAGTCTACGCTCCTCTGAGGTGGCAAACTAGACGGCTCTGCAAACACGTCTGTAAAATCACAGACCACTGGAACCTCCTCCAATGCTGGACTATCTCCCTCCTTCATGGCATAATACCAGAAGGCATCATATCCCTATGCTATCAGTCTCCCTGCTCGTATAGCACTGTTAATAGATCCCGTCTTCCCAAGGTCCCAACCTCGGAAGACCTCTATCAGACCTATGTCCGTAGAGACTATAATAGTTCTCTTACCTACATCTAATACCGCACGGTGTCTACGCATCCAATCCATACCTAATATGACCTCTTCATGCATCAAGGGCATGACTAAGAAGTCAAAAAGCAACACACGAGTCCCTAAACGAAGGGGACAACTACGTATCTCATGGGTACCTCTGACCCTACTGCCATCGGGTAATCCTATAGTAAAGGGTGTCCCCTCTATAGTGGCTAAACTCACACGCTCAACACATACATCATAAATAAAGGAATGCGTAGCACCTGTATCAAATAAAACTCTAACAGGTGAACAATGTAACAGAATGGTACCTGTAGCAACTGGTGCCGGCGGCTTCTCAGCACTCCTCAGCTCAAAAACTCGGCCTCGAGCTCCTCGAGCATCACTGGTACTAGCATCTCTAACTCTGTCTCTACTCGGTCCTGGAGTAGAACCTTGAGTAGCAGGTGTGTCTAAGACTCTCTGTTGCCCCTGTGTTTGGTGCTGAGGCGGTGTCCGCCCACCTCTTGCTGCACCTGTAGGGGAAGAACCCTGCTGTGAGGACGACTTGCCCTGACGGCAAAACATAGCCCTATGTCTTGGCTTCCCACACGAGAAGTAAGTCAATGGTTCTCTCGGGCACTCAGTCCTCAAATGTCCATACGCCTCGCAGTTGTAACACTACCACCCTCTCTCAGTCGTCTATGCATAAATTGGACCACTTGAGCGGCCCTAAGACTGGCTTCGCCCGTATCTAGATGCTCATGCACCGGTCTGTCATGTACGTTGTCTCTTCTTAGACTATCTCATCTGAGAAGTCCTCCTCTGGCTGGCTCTCTCTCACTCATAAGCAGAGGCCCGATCCTAATAATCTGCCAAGGAATCACAATGGAATCCCGCCATATACGAACGTGTACTCTCCCTCAGTCAACGGGAGAACAAGTACACATGCTGGTCCTCAGAAGGTGCAACTGGACCCAACAAAGCTAACTCAGTCTGGAAGCGGCTGATGGCATATGCAATCGGTACATCCTCAAAGCCTGCCTCCACGAAGTCATGCAGCTTCTCCCTCCTCAGTGAGACAGGGCAGAGTTGCTCTCAAATTAGGGTCCTCATCCGATCGTAGTTGGTAACTCGTGCTCGTATAGTCCTCCACCACTAGTGAGCAAGGTCACGGAATAGAGACTGAACTAGCTCTATCCGTCTGTCTTCAGGACATCTGATAGACTCTAAAGCTGAGTCCACATGTCCTATCCAGACCTCCGTCTCTAAACCAACCTTCCCAGAGAAGGGAGGTACTCCATGCTGATGGAACGCCTTCAACCAGGTATCTGGTCGAGGTCCTAGTACTCCTTTAGAGCTCTAACAGTCTCAGCAGCACGTGCCGGCATAGTTGGCACCTGAGTGGCTCCCTGGGATCTCTCAAATGATCCCTCATGCACTGGTAGATATGGGGCTCGTCTGCCTGCTCTGGCAGCCTCCTCTACGTGTCGGGTGTAGTCATGAAACTTTGCTCCACCCATAGAGACACGATCCGAGTCATCTGACTAGACTCGATGTGGTTATTGTCTCCTAGATCCACCACTCCTCGTCTCTGGGACGACACTCTCAGGAATCTCCTCATGAACCTTCTCCACCACCGGTTGGTCAGCAACGGGAGCTGGTCCCTGTCCTATCACCCCTGGAGGAAGAGGCGGTCTACCCATACCTCAACCCATGGCAGAAGTTGCTCTAGTCCGAGCCATCTGCGGGGTATGCACACCTAACTTATAAGGCTCTATATAGGCCATATGTATAGATATATATATATATATATAATACTTAATATCACATGCATACGCTTCAACACATAGTAGGTATATATATATATATATATATATATATATATATATATATATATATATATATTTATACAGTCGAGATCCTCAGAAGGGTGACGGTTTCTGTACATACTATCCCAAAATATCTGTACTCGCTTTAAAACCAAAACCTTTTCAAAAGTCAGACCCCTTTCGGGTATCATTTATTTATCTACTCCACCTTTATTGTAGATAGCAAGTGTCATTGTTGTCAACCTAAGGCTCTGATACCAACTCTGTAACACCCCGAATCCACGGGACTCGGAGTGTCACATTGGGTTAGGATCTCACAATGGATCCTGACCCTAGCCTGACAACAAGTTCACTAGATCTTACAACAAGGCACAAATAGATTAAACCAAAATACATAAAATTGTATAAGATACATCAAAATGGTTTTACAACAACAAAGCCGAGTACAAAACAACATTCATAACATTCAGATAAAAAATCCCATATTACACGAGCATCAGCCGCCTTCACCTTTCTCTTCCCCCATTTCTCCTCTGGCGGGCTTCCTGGAAAGCTGAAACTCCCCGCCAGCGTTGCAGACAGACCCCACCGCCTCGCTCCGCCGGAGACCTAGAGACGCCGCTAAGAGCCACTGCCAACGCCGACTGCGTTCTCCTTCCTCCGCCAAGCTTGGCCGCCGCAGTGTAGCTCCCTTCCCTGACTTGCGCTTCTGTACCAGCAAAAAGAAAACCCTTATGGGTTATTAAAATCGCCTCCCCTCTATTTTGGTATAATTATTGATTGTGCCCACTGCTTTAAAATTGCAATAATGACCCTAATTTTTAGAAGTTGCATTTATGCCCTCTGTAGAAAATCAATTACATATATTGACCCGGTTTTACAAATTACCAATTACGCCCTTGTTGGATTAAATTTGGATTGTGACCCTAAATATTTTAATTGTGGTTTATGACCAAGTTCCTATGTTCGTATAAATTGCCCGGAAAATGTTTTGTGAGTTTTAATGTTGGCTTTTGAAAACGAGTTTTACCTCAAATTAATATATCGTATATATATTACTATCACATTTAGCGTATGAGCTAAATTTGTTTAGCTTTGGATTTAGGTTCGGAAACGCCCCGATAAAGGCCATCGAATCTAATCTCGACGTCCGTAGAACATCTTCAACCTTGGATCGTGTGTGAGTACCTTCTTCCTCGAGCTAGTTATGTTCTATGGTAGAATCATGCTAGGTTTGATCTAGCATAACTTAGTGTGAATGTCAAGTAGTGGCTTTGAACTTTAGGTGAGGATTTGAGGATAATTTGAACGTTCTAAGGATTGAGGTGTGTATGTTATCATGTGAGCTTTGTTGAGGTTGTGAGTATACGTTTGTGGAGATTGTGGAGTTAAGATGGTAGTATCCTAGCATGTGGTTATAGTTGAGATCTTGTGAGTTTATGAGGGTTAGGAGTATATCCAAGATTATGAGAGTGTATGATCTTGTAAGAGTATATAGGACTAGAAGTCTAAGGACTTTTAGCTTGCGTGACTGGTTGTTGATTATCGTGTCTTGTCTTGAACAGGCTTTGGTTATTTCTTCGGAGAGTGATATCGGTTTCGTTTAGCTTTGAGACGAGGTAAGTCCTCGGACTTACTTAGCCGCTTTTATGCCTTATTTGGATATATATGGTGGTGTGTGTTTACCGCTTTTAAGCATGAAAATGGATTAGGATTTACTTGACCTTATTTATTGGCCCATCGCTACTACTATTATTATTATCGGGCGGTGACATCACCGCTCAGTTTCCTGAGGGAGACTGGGGGGATCTCTGCGACCAGGCCATACACGGTATACGGGCGGGCTTCTTCATCACTCCCTCAGGGTATACGGGTTGGGCGCCGCCACACTCTTGTTGGTTACACGGGGACAGAGGCAAGAGTTATAAGACTCTTGTGTCACACTTCAAACAAATGAATTAGATATGGAATGACCTAAAAAGATATTATGGAATGAATGTTCATGTTGTGTGCCTTGTGTTCTCTTATGTGTGTTTGTGTCATATTATCTTTATAATGCCTAGAATGTGAGCTAACGGTTTTATACCGATTGTTGTAGTTGATGTGCAGGATAGGATGTGGCCGAGTGATCCGGAGGAGTGGGCAGCCGGGGTTCCGTACATCTTAGGTTGAGTTGGGTTTTGGAGTCCTTGTGTTGTTGTTTTTATATATTATGTTGATGTTGTTGTAAGGACGGCTGAAGTCTTTCCTTTCTTTTAGTTTTGGGTTTCATAGCATTGCATAAAAATGTATTTTGGTTTTGGCCTTTATTTGTGCCTTGTTGCAAGATCCGGTAAAATTGTTGTCAGGCTAAGGGTCGGGACCCATTGTGAGGCCCCAACCCGTAGCATCCCGAGTCCCGCGGATTCGGGATGTTACAATGTTGATCGAAAGAACCATCCCAATGGTCTACAAGTCCACAAGCCTCAAGTAAGCCTCCCACATGAGCCTTGGAGAAAGTCTGAGGAGTCCGAGGACCAATGCCGAAGAAACTAGAGCAAAAACATTAAGAAGGCACAAATCTTGCTCCGAAAAACAGTTTCCCAGACCGAGGTTTACCCTCAGGGGCTCACCTCGGTCCAAGTCATAACAAAATCACGGTATGTGGACAAAGGTAGGAAAAATGCTGAATGTTTTTTATTTGTTCTAAACATAATTTTGTGCTAGTTTTTTTTGGGGGGGTGGGCCATGGATCAAATATTTAATGTAAATACAATATGAACTTGGTTGCTGGACTTTGATTGGTGTTTGTTCATGAATATTCTTGGAATTTCCAACTTAGGGTTTTAGTCTACATTCTTGAGTTTTCACATGTGCTGATTTATTTTGGGTTTTCCAATGGTTATTTCATCTCATGAATGTTTGATGTTTGAATGTGAGTTCTTATTGCTAGGTTCCTCATCTAGGTCTCAACCGGGAGGTAAACACCAGCATGAGTTGCATTGTTAGAAAACTAGAATATGAATTAGAAGGTCTTTAAGCAAAAAGCATAATTTAATATCCTAATGTATCATAATCCATCCATGAAGGCTTTGATTGTAATAATTTTTGGCTAGGGTGAGAGCAGGATTCAATAAAAATGTATGATCAATCTTTTAGTGTTTGAGTTCCTTTGATTAGCATTAACCATGACAATGCGTATGTTGATTACTTGAATCATTCCCTGATCTCACAAGGTGATTGAAATCTACATGGCAATGCATATGCTAATTACTTGATTCATTCAATCATATCATTGGCTAATATGATTGAAGGAATCTTATGAATTAGTTGAACACCATGGATTGGTAGGATTAACCATCTATCTTAGATCCCTCCCTTTTTTTAATCATAATCTACTCCAATCATACTTGATTGATGATTTTGAATCCTTTTATCTTTTATGACTTACACATTTTGGATTAGAAAATGAAAATTTTGGATTGGAAAATAACAAAAACAATTCAAACCTTAAACATGTTCAATTGCAAAAAAACCTGAAACCCTAGTACCGAGTTGATACAGTCTTCAATCTTGACAAATCAAAGCGAGTTTATAAGTGAAGGATCAAATTTAATCCTCACTACACGCTTTATCCCTGATCGATCGAGCTTGATTGAGGAAATTTCAACAAAAATGATCATAACTTGGAGCTCGTTCCATCGCAAGCTTTAACCGATGAATAATGTACTCTCTTGACCAATATAAACCGTCAAATTCTTTGTAATATCAGTCCAAACTCATGAAGATCGTCACCGTTAAATCAAAGGTTTAATAACATCAACACTAACAATGCCTCTAACCGCCAAATCCTCAGAAAGATCGATTATATCCATCAAGGAAATAATTTTTATCACCACCGGTTCAAAGATTCAATCGATCATATCCAACAAGGGAGTTTGTTGGAATAAATTCACTCAACATGTTTAAGGTTTGAATTGATTTTGTTGTTTGAATAAATTCACCCAAGTGTGATGACTCACCTAGTCCACTCACTTGTGTAACATAGATACAACTACCATCAAAACCATGGCCCATTAACACCCTAAGAAAAACTATTCCTCAATGCAAGACAAACCTTAAAATCATCAAATAACCGAGAACAACTCATTAAAAAAACGGTATACGTGAATTTGAATAAATCTAATCAACTACACATGTGGAATCCTCCTTCCATCAAATATATCAATCTTCCGTGCCATCCACACAATGTACATCTTAATAACATAAGCAAATCTCTTCATTTGAGTCACTCGAGTACTACCTTTGATGTTCGAACCAATTCAACAAACCCCGTGCCCATACAACTATTGCATACGCACAATGGAAGAAAAAATGATCACAAAGCTCATCATTATCATGACACCATCGACAAATAAGGTCATTATCCAAGAAATGAAGTCTATATTGAATGCTCAATCTCTCACGCGATGTCAACCAACTAATAAAATTATGTTTTGACATATTATAGGAATTCCAATTCATAGGCACCTAATTAAACCTATCATCTATCTCTCTCTAATATAATTATACACTTTTCCAAGTCTAAATTTGTCATTTTTTATCCATGTGCCAACCTCATCATATGCCTCCTCAACAAACCCAAAGTGGTGCAAACCAAACCTATCCTATGCCTTTTTAAGAGATGGTCATATGAATGAGATATGGCTTGCTCTCGATTGAACACTTCACAACACAAACACTCTTATGGATAGATTTTGACGCATTAAGAGGTAACCAAGCTCTTGCTTTTGATCTACCTAATTCTTTCCCTAACATCTTAACATTGCATTCCAACAAGCGTTTACCTCTCGTTAGAACTTATAAGAAACACTTACAGACTTCACCATTCCTTTTCCTTCGGTAATAGTGGTATGTCACTTAACACCATCACACAAAACAAACAATTTAAACTAAATGAACCAAAAAAAATATGAACCGTTTGAACAAACAATTTGAATTATTAGAACAAAACAAATTCTCACTACACCTTTTGAAAATTAAACATTTGCTACCGCGTCAGATTCTTTTCAAACAGATTTTCAAAATGACTAAATTGTCGTTTGAACTTCATATAATTACCAAAATGTCACCGCGTTGTCCATAAAATTTTAAAAAATCATTAAATGATGTGGACTAATCTAGATTGTTGGATCAAGTGCATCAATGATGGAAAATTCTTTGTAATTCCGCACCGGATGCTACGTTCCACACCTGAATAAGATCCATATTGTAAATTTTATTATAAAAACATAACTACCAAAAAATAAATAAAGTATGAACTAATAATACAAAATGTTTGAACAAATGGGACACTATATATCAACTAATAGTAAAAGAGTTTTGAACTAGCAAGTATTATACTAACATGTAATAATATCATAAACATTAATGTAGAGTAGTACAAAAAATAAACAAACTAATAGTATAAAATATTTAAACTAAATTAAAAAAAAACTTTGAAATGTTGATATAAAAATTTCAACTTGTAACAACTATAGTTTTATTCCAAAGCAAAAATAATTTTAAATAAGAAAAAAAATCATAAAAATAAATGTCTAATTAAAATATTATTTTAGTTCATATTTTATGTACTAATGGTACATTTTTTAAAAAAATACATTTTGTTGATATTTTATTAACAAACCGTTCATATTTTATCAACATACAAATCATATCCATAATTTTGTAGTTGAAGAATAAGTTTACTTGAATTACTTTTAAAAGTTTTCGGGTGTAATGGGTATCTTGATGAAAACTCAAAAAATAGTTGAAGATTCAAATATATATTAATAGGGGAGGTTCAATTTATTTGTTTTGTTAGTTCAAATTATATTGGGAGAATTTGACATACTAGACTTTTTTTAGTTTTTGTTTAAGAAAATGTACCCCAAATTTTTTACCACTTTCATTTAATAGTAGGTAAAAATTATTAACCCTTCTATTAGAAAGAAAGAATAAATGATGTTTGTTATTTGTTATAAGTATAATTTTTAATTTTTAATTACTGAATTTGTTTTCTTTTATTATTTTTCTTGCCTTTTTTATTTATTTTTTATTTATTTTTTATTTTCTGGACTGAATTTCTCTTACCGGAAATTCTCATATCAGAATTTTCATACCAGAAATTATCATACGAAAAGTTCATACCAGAAATTTCATAACAGAATTTTTTTCATACCAGAATTTTTTTCATACTAGAATTTTTTCATACCAGAATTTTTCATACCAGCAATTTCATACGAAAAGTTCATACCAGAAATTTCATTCCAGAAATTTTTGAATTAAAACTAGCGGCACAATCAGCACTTGATCCTTGTGCTTTCTGTCCGCTATTTATTTTTGTTTACATAATACTTTTATTTTGAGACAATTTTAACGTATAATTCTCCGCTCAAATAATGCTCACTCCTCCACGTCCTGTCAATTTGTCATTGTCAACTGAGAAAAAGAACAAGTCTTTTGGAAACCAAAAGAGACGGTGATGGACCCATTTTTGCAAACCGTCATCATATACGCAAATTACAATAAAAAAAATTGCAAAATTACAACGAGCCCCCTAAAATTTGCAAAATTAAATATCAGACAATTAAAAATTCATCCCGGTATGTAAATTTCGGTATGTAAATGTCCGGTATGTGAAATTCTAGTATGTGAAATTCTGGTATGTGAAAATCCGGTATGTGATAATTCCGGTATGTGAAAATCCGGTAGGTGAAATTCCGGTATGTGAAAATTATGGTATGTGAAAATTCCGGTATGTGAAAATCCGGTATGTGATAATTCCGGTATGTAAAATTCCGGTCCGATATGTGAAAATTCCGGTATGTGAAATTCCGGTATGTGGAAATTCCGGTATGTGATAATTCCGGTATGTGATAATTCCGGTGTGTGAAAAAATTCTTCATTCTAGAAAATAAATAAAAAATAAAGAAAATAAAAAAGACAAAAAAAAATTAATAAAAGAAAATAAAAAAAGAAATTCAGTTTTTAAAAAGCATTTGGAAGAAAGAAGAAAACAAGAGGATGGAGAAGGTTTGATGGTAAAAAAAAATAAGAGGGGTATATTTACTTAATTGAAAAACAAAAAAGCCTACTTACTATCACTATTTCTCTAAATAGCCTACTAACCAAATTTGCCCAATTATATTATGCTAATGGTTTGTACAATTTTACATTTTTTTCTACATATTTATTATAATGCATGAACTAATCATGTAAAATGGTTGAACTAATAGTATAATTTTTTTGTTTCCTAAACATCACTTGAGAAGACATTAATGTAAAAGTTTTAAGCATTAACAGTAACTATATAGTATTTGAATTTTTATAAAGTTAGCTTAAAATTTGAGTATCATTAATTCAAACATTATGTTCCGTTAGTTCAAACATTGTGTTTATTAATTCAAACATGTAGAAGTAAAAAATTGTATAAACATTATTACAAATAGAACAAAATAAATATACGAAATAACGATAGAAAATATTTGAACGGATAATATATAAAATTTGAACGAGTTGAACTTACAAAGTAACCGTGACAATTTTTTCTCATAAAATTTTTTAAACCATTATATAAACATTTTGAACTAATAGAACACAAATTTTAATACAAAAAACGGTCCGTAAAAAAATTGTAATTTTTTTGTAAATTTATAAAATTAATGTATTATTTAAATAATACATGAAAAGATTTAAGAAAAAATGGAGTGGAATAAGGTTTTTTTTTATGGGCTTTTGTTTGTAGACCCCTCTAGTTTTTATCCACTCTAATTTGTTTTAGGTTAAAACAATTCGACATATTTTTAACCCGCTCTATATCACGCCTCTACTAGCTCTCTCCATGTTTCAAACCAAACGACCTTTCAGATACCCAATTTCTCTCTCGCACTTCTCGCTTCTCTCTACAATTTCTCTCTCCATCCCATTTGATTCTATCTGGCAACCAATCCATCTCTCCCATTTCGATTGTCTCTGTCGGCAATAGTTCTCATCAACACCAGACTTGGACTCTTCAACTTCACCAATCAATCTCCGAATCTTATTTTTTCCTCGCAAACTCTATAAACCCTAACTCAACCAAATCGGTTATTCATTTTATCAAAGATTTAAGGGAAATTTTGGTTGGTACCCCTCCCATGACTTTTTTAAAGTTTGTTTGGTGCTCCTCAATTTTTATGTCTTTCCGGATTTTCCCATCTGTTAAAAATCAGGTTAACAGATCCGTTTCTCCTAAAAAATAAAAATAAAATAAAAAGAAATAAAACAAAGGGTAAAGAAACTAAAAAAAGATTTGCTAAAAGATACACTCTCCCCTCTGTTCTACTCTCGAAGACGTCGAGCGAAAATCCTGAATTCGTCAATCTCTAAGGTGCAGGTTCTAGTTCCTGAAAGACGATTGTCTCCCTTGAAGACGATTGTGGTTAGACCACTTCTTCTTCCTTGCAGCTACTCAGAGGTGGTCTCATGGGTCCTGTATGAATATGATTGAACCAAATTAAAAATAAAACACTCTCTGGATGATTTTTTTTCTTTAGGACCATGGAGCTACCGAGTGCAGCATTCGATAGGGAAAGCATGTGCTTGTTGGACTTGAAAGCGAGTATTCTCGTGCTTCGAATCGCTTCATACTCCGGTGAAGATCTGATAGCAATAGAACGCGAAGATCAGTATCTTATGCTCGGGTGGTGATTGATAAACATATGCCTTAATACAAATAGGTTTATCACTGTTTGAATTTACTTGCGTGATCTTTACTGACAAGTGATTTTGAAGGTTAAGAGTAGTGATTTCTTTCATATTGGTTGATTTACTACATCATCCTTGATTGCAAGACTATTACAGACGTTTTTAGTCTTGGGTATGATTCAAAATCCATCTTCTTAGTTCTTTTGAATTGTACAATATATATTTTTGTGATCTCTTCAAAATCCATCTTCACAGTTCTTCTGATGGTTGATCGAGGGGCGGGGGGGCAACAGTAGCAGCAATATGTTCCTTAATGAGACAATCACTTAAGTGATGAATAATAAACAAGGTAAAAGTTCAGCAACAAAATATAAAAGAATTGTTCAGTTTTACCGTACAAATAATTTCCTGCAAAATAAGTTCATTTGATTCGTCAAATTGTAATTGGGAAAAATGATGAATAGAGCGAGGATCCTAACGATCTTTGGGTCAAGATAAACTTAAGTAAACTTGGTTCACAAACAGTCTCTTATAAGCTTATCTTTGGCTCTCAAACATACGATTTACTAGTCCCTCAAACTTTTAAAGTAATGGTAATAGATAAATACCACAAATTCTACCATGCACTATGAATGAACATAACAAATTTTTGGCCCTTCTCAAGAACATGTCACATTGCTTAGGAAGTGATGAAATATTCCACTAATCCAATAACTACTACTACATCGTTTCATTAAACTTAATAAAGTCATGCTCTTTTTCTCAAGGTGATCAAATTCAAATGAAACTTCTAAAGATAGGGTTAGTATTCAAGACCCGACCTACAATTTAAGTCTATGTGGACTAAATTGGTTCTGCTGGCTTTCCTAATTTTATCAAGTAATAAGGTGTCATACCTTGAGAAAGACACCATCTTTGACGTCGCAAATGGGATAGTCGCTAGGACAGCAATAATCAGTTCCACTGCAGTAAACCACTCGAGTACTCACAACAACCATAGATCAGACAATAGTTGTAGAATTGGAAAAGGCAACAACATGTTTGATCAGGAGGACGGTAAGAGAAGTCGACTCCACATTGACTTGGCGGTGGTGGTGGTGGAAGAGGATTTATTGGAGTTGGAGGAGTTGGTAAAGGAGTCACATTGTTTTGGAATTGTTCTTTCAAGTAGGATTATGAACATCTAAGGGACATGTGATGGTTGTTCTTTCAAGTTCTTCCATCATTTAATATAAATTTTGTATAGAAATTGTTAGTTCAACCATATTTGATCTTATTTCTATTATGTTTTAGAATTTGTTGGATTGTGGAAAACAATGATGAGCCATTTTTGCAGATGTGTGATGATTTACAAATATGATCTCAAGATTATGAACATCTAAGGGACTGATTTTTTCTCATCTCCATTTTTTCGTTTTTCTAATTCATTATACAAAACTTGATTGGGATGGATTCATAAATGAGGGTTATTGATGTCGTATGTAATTGATTTATGACATTAATTCGAATTATAAATCACATTAAAATGGTCACTTCTCTCGCTATCCGACAACTTTCTGATGTTGCATTGGGATGTTAGGGTGCTACCTTGTTTCAACATTTTTCACTTAGTTTGTATCCGTATTCACGAAGACAACCTATATGCAACAACAAGCTTATCCAATGGAGGAAGATTCTCCTTGAAAACGGAGAAACTAGGGATCTCATCCACCCAATCACTAAGCAACGGGAAGGCTTCCCTAGTGAAACTGACATTCCCGATGGCTTGCTCCGACGTTGGAACCCACAAAGCCCCCAAAACCGCCACTATGTCTATGAAGGATAAGAGAGGGGTGAGACAACCGTCTTCAAAAGGAGTGGAGAGGGGAGATACAATCGTCTTCGAGGAAGTAGGACCTGCAACTCAGAGATGGTGAACTTAGGATTTTCGTTTGACGTCTTCGAGAGGAGAAGAGATGGGAAAGAGTGTATTTGTTAGCCGATCTTTTTTTTAGTTTCTTTTTTGCTTTGTTTTATTTTCTTTTTAATTACTTTTTAATTTTCGAGAAAAAACGGGGTGTTAACAAAATTTTTAACAAAAGGGCAAAATCCGGAAATACATAAAAATTGAGGGGCTCCAACCGAACTTTGAAAAAGTAGTGGGCAAAATCCGAAATACCCCATACCATACGTAGGGGTGTAAATGGAACGCGGATTCCCGAAATTTGCGGGTATTATCCGTTATGGGGATGGGGATGGGGATTTTAAAAGGGGACGGGGATGGAGAAAACTTTGATTCCCTACTTGGGGATGGGGGCGGGGACGAAGATAGGGGTATCCGGCCCGCTCCCCGATTCTAACCCAAACCCGATTGGGAACCCCAACGGGTAACCCGATTGGGATCCTTGATGTGTATATCGATGGGGATCCCCGACGGGGAATCTGTCGAGTATAGATAAATAAATAAATTGTATTTATATTACAATATCATTGTAGTTTCATGTTTAATTCAAAAATTTTCGATGATTACTAAAATTTCAAACTATATAAATTTTTGTACTTTAAGAATACTCGTTCCTACTTACATAAAATGTACTTTAACTTCAAATATTTATTTGATAATTATGTGTTAATTAAGCTAACCTATATTAATTGATTTACGATCATATGAGGATAACACCTCGTGAAATTTTTGAATATGTCGTGGACATAAAACCACGATGATCAAATGCACATCCCACTACATGTTGTGTTTTTTATGTGTCTTACTCTTTTAGTTACGTTTTAATGTGCAACCTAAATCCTAAACCGTAAACTCAAAATGATAAAATAATATAACACTTTATCTTAAGATCGTAATCTAAATGTTAGTAACATATAATTATTTTAGTTTACACAAGTTTGTACTACGAGTCTCAATCCTACTTGAATGAACAAAACCTAATATATAGATGGTATGACTTTACTTTGACAAATTTGTATTATTTTTTTTAAAATGAATTTTTCTTCTTTCGTTTTTTGTTCTCGTGATTTTTTATTTATATAGTTAAACAAAGTAAGAATTTTGTATTTTATGGTTTAATTTCACATTTATTATCCGAGTCATTATTTTTATAAACTCGTAAAAGTTAAACAAAGATGGAGATTTTTACGGGAAAAGCCCATAAAATTTTAAAATGGGAAAATTAAACGGGAGCGGGATTCCCCGATGGGTACGAATATCCGACGGGAACGGGGGTGAGAAAAATTATCAATATCCGAACAGGGATGGAATGAGGACAGGACATTATGATAAACGGACATGTAGATGAATAAGGTATTTCCCGACCCAAATCCAATTCATTTACTAACCACACCAATACCAACCAAAATTTCCCAAGATTTAACTCATTCAACCAAATAAACGGACATGGATATACTTGAACCACAACTACTCCTAGGTGAAGGGAATAAAGTTGTGCCGTTGGACGGTTGGAGCATAGGGGTGGGTCCAGTCTCATTCAATTCAAGTTTTCTTAGCTGAAATTCTCTTCATTCATTTGAAACTTGTACGGGGAGGACCACAGTTGGTAGTTAGAAGGTGATAGCTTCAATGTCGATGTTACAGAGCCTTCTCTTCCCGCCGCCGCCTTCGGTATTCGTCACGGCCATGACTGCGGTCAGCTCTTTGACGATGCTTAACGCCGGACTGAACGAGTTCAGGGGGAAGCACTTGCAGTATTCGAAGATGGTGGCTACGAATAATCCCGTCCCTAAAATACCTAGCAAGGTCGGCATGATAATCTTCTATTTTCCGGCTTTTCTCTTTGGCGCTGCGTCCTTCTTCATCTACCCGGCCTTGGACGATACTAGATTCTTGCTCATCCGATCGGCTCTCACTCTGCATTTCCTCAAGCGCGTTCTCGAGGTTTTCGATTCGATTTACATTTACTGCTCCTTTTCAATTCCGATGTTGAATTACTAGGTTTACGGAAGGGACATTCGTATCGGGATTTTTTTGCTGAATTCGGTAGGTGTTTGGGTGAGAACGACGCAGAAATTTATCCAATGTAAGGCAATAGAATAGTGAAAAAGAGTCATGTGCATATCATCAAACCTCACTAGTGAAATGTGCAAAGGAGAAATTATTTATTGTGAGTTACCTTATGCTGCATATTGTGAAAGGAAATTGAACATTGGAATCAATCCTTACTGAAAGCTAAACAGTCATGGTGTAGCTTTAGTGCAGGATGTTGGATTAGGAATTTGGTATCTGTTGCATTCCTACTTGTTATTCTTTATAAACAACAATAGAATCAACAACTGAGCTACAAAAATGGCACCATATACTGCTCAAGTGTGTAGTGCTTTCACTATATAACAAACACTTTCTTACTTTTCTAGTATGATTGCATATGCCATGAGGGCCTTAAACAAGATACTTCGTTGAGTAATGTTTTAATATAAAAGTCCGTGCTACCTAATGCTTCTGTATCTCATTCTGCAGAAATTGAAGTTTGAATCAGCTATTTTGCTTGAAAAAGTGTTGGTGTAAGTTTAGTGCACGATGTTGGGATATGAATTGTATCTGTTGGGTTGGAGAAAATCCATACACTAGATAGTGCTTCAGTATAAAGTAAACTGTTTGTTACTTTTCTAGTATATCTTTATAAATCATAAGGCTCCATGACTTGGGAGAACATCATAATCACAAACAGATCCCACGAAATCTTATCTTTCAAGATAGATCCATGTTCATGCTAGCTAATTCTTCTCTCTCATTTGGCAGACATTGTTTGTCCACAAATATAGCGGGGAAATGACATTAGAAGCTGCTTTTTCAGTTCCCGTAAGCTATTTCATGGCAACTCTCACTACGATCTACAGCCAGTATCTGTCACTTGGTCTCCCCGAGCCATCTATTGACTTGAAGTATGTCGGGGCAGTCTTGTTTATGATCGGAACATGCGGTAACTTCTACCATCATTACCTTCTCTCGACCCTGAGAAAGAGCGGTGAGAAGGAGTATAAGATACCAAAGGGTGGATTGTTCAATGTGGTGATATGCCCGCACTATCTGTTTGAAATGCTCACCTTCTGGGGACTTACTTTCATTGCTCAGACTTTGTATCCCCTCGGGTTCACTGTGGGCACTACTGTGTATTTGCTGGGCAGGAGTCGCGCAACAAGGAATTGGTATACTTCCAAATTCGAAGACTTTCCTGCACATGTCAAGGCTGTAATTCCATACTTATTCTAGCTTTAGGTTAAGCAATTTACCCCATGTGTTGTTTTCCTATACAAGTTATTGGAGGAGCATCCTCTGACCACGTAGTTCTATTGGTACCACACAAAAGTATGGATAAGTGATTTGGATTTTATATATTTATTTATGATGTCGTTATTGCTATAAATATGAATAAAAAGCCTACGAGGAAGGCCTGAATGAAATTGTGACACGTCTCAAGACATGAGCCATGGATTTATAGATGCCATGAGGAATGTGAGGAATGAATAATGAAGAGAGGAGCTACCCAAAATATGGGGATTATCATGTTTAACCCACCATCTTCATGGCTATTAACAGCCGTGATTGTAATGAACCTGGTTGGTGCAGTGGTAACTGGTGTAATGGAAGTCAAGGGAAGCAGTTTGCAGTACTCGAAGCTGCTGAAACCCGAATCCAAACACAACCCAATTCTTGTTCCTAGCAGAAAAGGCATGTTTATTTGTTACACCCCTGCTTTTATTTTTGGTGTTGCCTCTTTCTTCATCTTCCCAGATGAAGGCCTGAGATTTCTACTGCTGCGTTTGGCTCTCACTGTCCATTTCCTAAAAAGGCTCTTTGAGGTATGTTTTTCGATTTCATGTTCTTGATTTGTGTGTTGTTCTGGGGAAATCGTATGATGCAGGTGGTAGATATGTTTATCAAATTGTCTGTTTGAGATGTATATGGATGAAGCTGAAGGAATTCTTACAGCAATGGGATTGTATCGGATTGAAGTTGTGCATTGACTTGGCCTGAGCATAAATTTCCTTGATTATGGGTACAGGTGATGTGCATCCACAAGTACAGCGGCTCAATGGCTCTTAGTTGTCTGAAGACGATTCCTCTGGGATACTTGCTGGCAACATTGCTGGCAGTCTACTCACAACATCTTTGCCGCGAATCTGCCCAACCAGCTGTGGACACGAAGTTGATTGGATCAGCGGTGTATCTTGTGGGGATAAGTGGCAACTTTTACCACCATTACCTGCTTTCGACCTTAAGAAGCAGGGGGGAGAAGGAGTACAAGATCCCAAGAGGTGGCTTGTTTAGCCTCATCATATGTCCGCACTACTTGTTTGAAGTTTTGGTATTTTGGGGGATTGCTTTCATTGCCCAAACTGCGGTTTCTTTTAGTGCCGCTCTAGCCACTTTTGCTTATCTCTTGGGAAGGAGCTGCGCAACCAGGAAGTGGTACGCCTCTAAATTTGAGGATTTCCCTCCACATGTTAAGGCTATGATTCCATATGTTCTTTGAAACTATATGCAATTAAATCATACATGTTTAACTCTTGTTTCATCAAGTTACAACAAATTCAAATTTCATTTTCTTGTAAATTTAATGACACTTGGAGGATGCGAAGTATGTTTATCGGATTGGGAGATGAAACCCATCAAATGAGGATGCACAGATCTGTTGTGAACTGCCCTTCATCCAGCTGCTGCTTCCTCTTTGCTAAATGAACTCAAGAATGGTACAGGCGTTGAATATTCACCACTGCATAGTTTAAAAACGTCTTCACAATGCAAGAACCCCGAGATTTCTTGTCGATTCAGAACCGAGGCTTCCATCCTACCATAGGTTTAAATTTATAAGAGTAATGCGGAGATGGTAAAAAAAAACAAGAAATTAATTCTGGTTAAGCTGAAATGTACTGAAGCTCAGTGCCAAACTGAAAGGAGATATACAGCTAATCTAGACGTGATGTCAACGCTTGGATTATACCTTTCACATAAAAAGTGACAAAAACTGAGATTGCAAGAATGAGCACGAAGGAACTTCTTTGAGCACCTGTTAAAGCCCTGCATTTCAAGAAACTCGTTGCTAAGGAACATAGTGTTAGTAAGAAACACCTTGCAAGATTCGATCTTCTTTACCTTGCCAAAATCGACTCTGTAGTAAGTCCGTATCCATAAGGGAATAGAGGGTCATAATGTGAATCTCCAATGTTCATAGGAAGTTGATCCACAGATTTGAACCAGGTCTGTGAAAGCTTCCCCGTGAATGGATAGTCTCCGAATAACACATCAGTGATGCCTTGACCTTCTGAACCAGGTAACCATGCTGCAACCAATGCATCTATGGAGGGAAGGTATGGCTCCATGACAAGCGGTCTCCCTGAAATGACGACTACTACACATTTTACAGCTCCACAGACATTGCGGATTACTGTTGGGCCAGGGTCTGCTATTCCAAGGGTGTTACTGTCCCCATCTGTTTCGGCATAAGGGAATTCACCGACAACAACAATGGCATAAGCAAACTCGTTGGACTTGACGAAGTCAGGATTAGGATTCTCGCTGAATAAGACTTCAGTGTTGGGATCAACGGAGGATTTTACAGCACTTAAGATGGTAGTTCCTCTTGTATAGTTGTTTCCTTTGAAACCCTGCCAATTAATTGTCCAACCACCACACTGATAACCCAAATTGTCAGCATGAGTACCAGCAACAAGGATTTTTGATGCTTTCTTAGGAAGTGGAAGTAGAGAAATATCTCCAGTCTTCCCATTCTTCAACAGCACGAGAGTCTTTCTAACGGCTTCCCTAGCTAAGTCTCTATGAGGCTGTTGAAATAACATAATAGAGATCAGATTGCTAGAAAAATGCAGTGAAGGTTCACAAATGTAGGAGGTATGTAGAGCATAAAACACATCCCCGGATAAATAAATCAGAAAAAAAAAAACATAAAATGGACTGACAAAAAAACATTAAATGGACTGAGAAAAGGTCATCAGGAAGCTTAAAGTTGACTGAAAGAGCATCTTACCTGACTACCGAGCTCATTGAGTAGACTAAGGTCGGCCATAGGGTTCTCAAAGACACCCATTGTGAACTTCACTCGTAATATCCTTTCAACAGCATCATCAATACGAGCTATGGAGATGAAATTGTTCTTGACAAGGTACTTTAGATCATCGATGAATTCGGTGAAATTATAGGGAATCATGAACTGCAAAAACACCAACAGGAACTGAATTTTAAAAACTTATATTGGTGTTATGCTGCATACTAGGCCTGAGGTAAGTTCATCATTTGACATAAATACTAAAACAATGGTTGTCCAAGAAAACGGGCAACCAACCATGTCAATACCAGCTTGAACTCCAGCCATTACTGAGTATGTATAGTTGGCATGATATGGCGATGTTATTCTGTCAATGCCCTGCCAATCTGTGATGACAAAACCCTAACAAACCAGTAATTACATATGAGACATCACTTTTTGTGAAAACATCTGCTTTGCATGTAAGTCAAATCACGGCTGATAAACTATTTCTGGATATAAACATATTGTTTCTACACCTTAAATTGAAGGGTGCCCTTGAGAAATCCAGTGATTAAATCACGATTAGCATGCATCTTTACTCCATTCCAGCTTGAGAATGAAACCATGACCGTTGAAACACCTTTAGCTATAGAATCATAGTAGGCTGGCATATGAATGCTGAGCAGCCCATTCCAGTCAATTACGGTATTGTTCTCATTAATGCCATTGCTTGTACCACCATCCCCCACAAAGTGCTTAGCACAGGCTGCAACTTTTTCCCTGAGAAATACAAAACCCAAAATTAAGAAAAGAAATGGAAATTGTGTTACTTAAACAACATCTAATCATAGAAGTAATACTAGCAATTTTATTTTTCTTGATCAATTCTCAGCACTCATAAAGCTACCCAAGTTAGCAGTAGAAAAATTGACATAGAAAACATTTGCAGAGGTTACCTAGTATACAGACAATAAGTACAACCCTTTGAAAGTCAATTATAAGAATAACCGATCACCATTTAAAACACAGCAACCAATAGTAAGAAAAAAAATATCAGTAGTCTCTTGTATGCATACTTTCCACCGACGTAAGGAATGCCCTTCTCAGACTCATTAGGATTTTGTCCTTGTAAGCCATATATGATATCCGTCATTTGTTGCACAACCTTTGGGTCCTCACTATAGCTTTCATAACAACGACCCCATCTTGGATCTCTACAGACCTGTTCACGGGATTCAAGCAGTGAGTTGAGGGCATTAACCGCTAATTCTGATTAAAACACTTGTTAGGAAAAAATCTCTAAATGTTTACCGCTATACAAGGAGCAAAGGTATATGAAATGCCTGTGGCTCTGACTTCAAGAGCAGTTGCAGCACCGATCCTTTTTACCAGTTCTGGATCCCTGTCTTCAAATTTCAACATGATTAATCAGCTAAGTTTTTCCACAGAAAAATCAAACTACAAATATGAATACAATATGTGCGTTATAGGAAAACAGCACGGGGGATACTGACTAGAAGTTATATTGGGAAATTTGGTTGGTATAAAAATTTCATCAAGTTAAATCTCTTTGAAGTCATATGAGGGATAATCTTCCACATAAAAAATGACCTATATTTGATCACTAGTGCTTCGTACGCCCTAATTCCCAACTGATGCCGTGAAGATATAGTTCAGAAACAAGCACACATAGTAATACTGTATCACAATATACGTGCGTAGGATAGTTAATGGTTGCCTTGCCTGGTTGCTCCTAGACCAATATTGTGTGGGAATACTGTTGCATTATAGACTTGGTTGTGTCCATGAACAGCATCAATTCCATATATCATAGGGATAGCCAGCCGACTAGACAATGCTCCTTTCTGAAATTCATTAATCATTTTAATCCAATCTGCAGCAGTAGCTTGTGGAAGAGGTGTACTATCACCACCACTTAGCACACTCCCTGCAAAATACAATCTTATCTTACAGCAAAACCTGTGAATGAAGTCATACATCTAATTTAGGTTAACGGGTAAACTGGAACTATATCAAGAGGAAAAATGAACAAGAGTTGATCAGTTTGTAATATGTAGATGAAAGCCTCGGTTATTGTCTGAATTAAAACAAGCAAAAAAAGTCACTGTTGGCACAATGATTGAAATTACCAATTGAATAGGTCTTCATTACGTGGACATTGGCAACCTCTCGATCAATCTGGGTCATTTGGCCAATCTTTTCTTCTAAAGTCATTCGATCCAAAAGATCCTTGACTCGAAGAGCTACCGGCAGGTTAGGATCTTTATACTTGACATACTCTGAATCCGCCAAACCCCTCGAAATCCCACACCACAGAAGTGCATTAACAGTCAACCAAACTATCATCCTCCACATCTTCCAACCAGTATCTCCTATTCAGCCCTAAATCCTGCTAAAAGCATTAACAATAATACTCCACTAGATTCAGCAATTACTCCCGCTAAAAACATTTACGCTAGAGGAAAAATTATCAATACGCCTATTACGGAATCTGGCGAATTTCCATTCCCAATCCACAGTCAAAAGCAAGGAAATCGTGATGAAACCACCAACAATCGAAGTAAAATCAACTTATGCATTAAATTCAAGTTAACGACGCAGTCGATTTGATCTAAGGTGATATGGAATGTAGATTCAAATACTAAAACTGCGAAGAATAATTGCACAAAGAAGAATGTAGCAGAAAAATTCATAATAATTTTGAATCAGCAGCATTCAACCTAGAAATAGAAGACGAGGAAATTGATCGGCAAGTAGATCCAGTCAAACTAGTCGGGAACTGTAGCATCCATCTCCCATTTCAGCAGTCCATCACCTCTCCTTCTCTCCCCAACGTGGCTCTCTTTCTCTCTCCAAGACTTCTTGTTTTATCATTTGGCAGACTACAACATCCCAACACGCTCAACCATGTTCGTGCAAGCCACGGATCACTTCTACAGTAAAAGTGATCCTGTCAATTCGTTATTTTGACGGGGACACATATTTCCAACTATACAATGGTGAGTTTCATTAAAGTGTTAATAGGTATCGAGCATCACTAGGAGAGAGCGGTCTACGTGTTTTCTTAGCTCAATGAATGCATTCAGTTAGCTTTAAAGATGGTTTAACTATGTTCTATAATGTTACCAAATGTTACCAAAGTTAATTAGGTAAGTAGGCTTTTTTTTAGATTTACAAATGGTAACTAGGTTCCCTCTATTTTAGAGTTTAGTAAATGTACCCAATTGTATTTTGATAAACTTTTTGATGCTTTCCCAAATCTAGTCTCACACCACCACCAATTCCAATCCAAAAACCTACTTGAAGCAACGTTCCAAGTACTCAATGGACTGGTTCGAATCCCAGGTTTGAATTCCCCAATGGACCGGTTCGAATCCCCTAATTCCCACTGCTTCAAGCTCAACGTTCCAGGTACTCAAGTTCTCTTCTATTATCAATCCTAATTTCCTCTCTATATTGCAATCTTCGTTCGAAAACTAAGCTTGATTTGGCCAAATCTAGATCTGGCATTTCACGTGACAGGGGGGTCATGAGGAAGCGCTTGGACTCCGGGAGGCGCTGGCGGCGAAGGTAGGAGATGGAGAGTCTGGAAGTGATGTTTCACGAGATTCAATCTCTAAGCATAGTTGTAAAAGAAATCATTCTTTGTCAGGTAACAAATCAAAAGCATAAACTTTGAACCGTATATGATCAAAGTTATACCATAATCAATCGATTTTCAAGGGATCTAACTCGGTCCATGATAGATCCCTTCAACTGGGCTTCTCTGATAGCTACATCCATCGGAATTTTCTTTTATTGTTGAATCAACCAATCTTCTTGTCACATTCTTGTAAAATCCATACAGTCACTCACAATTCACTCATATAACCAGAAACAAGATTGAACGAGAACAAAGATTCTGGGTCTAACAATGGAGTCCAAACGATCAATCCGAGGAGCGAGAGGCAAAGGATTTTCTGGTGGTGGCAATGGTGGTTTTGAGGTGGCAGCCATTTCATTTGCTAGCGGAAAGATATTTGGTATGATGGGTGTGTCTGGTTTGATGAGTTAGTGAAGAAGAAAATAAATTTGTATTAGTTGCCATAAATTTGCAAAATTGTCGGTATAGTCATGATTCTCACACAAAGGGAGTCTGAGGTTCACACTACGACATCTCGAGCGACGATTGCTTTGCACATCTCGATATAGGGTTCAAAGGGAGTCTGGTATGTAATTTTAGTAGTAAAAAATTCTGGTATGAAAAATTTTGGTATGAAATTCTGATAAAAAAAATTCTGGTATGAAAGTTATGGTATGAAATTCTGGTATGAAAAAATTCTGGTATGAAATTCTGGTGTGAATTTCTGGTATGATAATTTCTTGTAAGAAAATTTTGGTATGAAATTCTGGTATGAAAAAAATTCTTGTATGAACTTCTGGTATGAACTTCTGGTATGAAAACTTTTGGTATGAAAACTTTGTTATGAAAAACTTCTAGTATGAAAAAATTCTGGTATAAAAAATTTCTAGTATGAAAAATTTTTATACCAAAAATTCATTCCAAAAAATAAAAAATAATAATAGAGAAAATAAAAATGCAAAAAATAATAAAATAAAATAAAATAAATAAATTTAGTAATTAGGAATTAAAACTTACACTTACGTAACAACTAACAAACATCTATTATTCTTCTTTTATTAAAATAGAGGAGTTTATTAATTTTAGCTACCATTAAATGAAAGTGGTAAAAAATAATGGAGTATACTTACTAAAATAAAACTAAAAAAGGCCTATTTGGCCAAATTCTTTCTAAACTAAATGAGTTTATAGTTAATTTTCGGGTTTATTTCTTTACGGGTTTATGAAAATAAAATAAATCAGATAAGACTATTTACTTGGAGTTTATTTTACTTAAAAAGAGTCTCATGTCCCTAAAAAATCGAGCAATAATGTTTAATACCCAGGGATGAACAAATAATATCGGGATTGAAAAACACAAGGCCCAAAATCGGGTTTTAAACTAAAATAAATCCATACAATCCAAAATAATATTGGTTTGGAATGTTTATTTTTTAGTGGTTTATAAACCCAAATAAAATCGTAGAGAAATAAATCAATCCCAAGTAAACAACTACAACAATTAAACTCAAGGTTTATAAACTAAATGAAGCACAAATAAACTAGAGTGAATTGGTTAAGTAGGGCTTTTTTGTCTTATGTAACGTCAAATAAGATTCTTTGTTTATTAGCAGACAAACTAGACCACCTTTCACCCCCTTTAAATCAAGTGTTTTTAGAATTAAGAAAGAGTAGGGTTTGTGATCTGATTAAACCAATCTTCTCATTAAAAAATAATCTTAAATTAACAAAGGCCTAATTTATATCAGTGATACAAAAATAATTTTATTAGACCAATCTTCTCAATAAACTACAAGTAAACAATCCCTAACTCAATGTTTTTATCCTTTTATGTCTAATTTTATTTGTTGTTTTCTAGTCTATTTTTTTGCCTACATGTCTCAAATTTTTGTTGTTTATCTTGTCTAGTTTTATATCACATTTTTGTTTTCTGTCTCATTTTATGTCTTATTTGTCACACTTTTTTTTTTTTTTTTATGTGTATCATGTGATTCTAAAATATAAATAACCACGCCATTATAGGTTGATATCCAATTGATTGTATTGCAGTAATCAAATATATAATAGTAATTAAAAATCATATAGAAATCTAACATTAAATTAGATGTTTTTAGTGTTGCATGAACGTTTGTCTCCTTCAACATTTGTGATTATGTTTTTTCTGAATATTATTTCAAAAAGTTTCATTAAAAATATAAATGTAAAAATCATACAATTTTTATTAGACCCTGAAAGAAAATTAGAGTTGAAGATATAGGTATATTTGTGAATAAAACTCTAAATCGTATCAGAAAAAGAAAAGATCTATTACAACTCCTATTATTATTCATTCAAGGTTTAAATAATAAAAATCAAATCTTAAAATATTAATTTCTAATATATAAGCACGTTGTTCTACAAAGTAGATAACTACATCAAGATAGTTTCATATTTGTGACGAATATTGCTTACTTCTCTTGCTTCACAACTAAAGGATGTTTGGTGGTAGAATATTCAACATCAAACAATTTTTCTTGGTTGTTTACAATCAACATCCATATTAAGCCTCCTTCTAGTTGGAGTTTATTCGAATTGTCAACATCACCAATATAACCTATTTCATTGGAAGAGTGGTTATGTTTCAATGGAGTAACGAAAATTTCTCCCAATTCGACAGTGTGGCAAGAGGCTTACCTTCTTGCATGAGTACTCCTCCAATACAGATACTTGAAGCATCGCATTCCACTTCAAATGACTTGGTGAAATCCGGAAGTGCAAGAAGAGGTGCGTTTGATAGTTGCCTCTTTAGCTCCGTAAATGCTTTCTCTTGGTCTTCTCCCCACTCAAACTGTACTTGCTTCTTCGTGAGATGTGTGAGGGGGGCTGCGATGGTACTAAAATCCTTCACGAAGCGCCTATAGAATGTAATAGCTAGGATTTTCGAATTCTAGTTAATGTTGATTAACTTAATCGTTGATAGTAATGGACATATAACTCGCAAAGATTTCGCAAGTGATGAGTATGAGTCCCACCGTTATGTTCCTAGCGTAATTTTGGACGTTTGGGGAAATTTTTTACTTTTTCCCCGGGTAATTATTTTTACCCTCCGGTGTTATTTGGAGAATTTGGGAGCTCCAATTAATAAAAATGCAGTTGAGAGAAATGATCAGGACATCGGATATGTCCTAGATATGAAATAACATGGAGAGGCAAAACGGCCAAAAGAGTCGCTATTTCGTTTCTTAACGGCTAAGAAAGACGGCTTAGGAATACACGTTTTCCGAGGCAGTTGTGGAATAATTATCCCTACAATATTTCAGATTTAATATTCCAATCTCAAGAAGTTTGGAGAAGGAGGTTCGACCCACCTTTGGATCGGTTAAAGGATAATTATCGATTTCGTTAAAGGATAATTATCGTCTTCACTATAAATAGCGGAAAATCCTTTATTAATTCATTTTCTTTCACGTTTTCTCGTAAAAGCTCTGATTTCTCTCAACCTTCAAACTCATATCTACTCACCGTTTCTAATCCGATTTCAATTCCGTTTGAGTTTCTGGATTCCTCTCTTCATTCTCTTCATATCCGTACCGAGTTTCTGTATTTTCGAGTAGATGAAGAGCTAGTCGAGCATATATGTTACCAGGAAGGTTCTGTCGCTAAGATTCTGATGAATTTGATGTTGTCCATGCGTAGCCTGCGTCGTTGTGATTCCGAATCTTCTTTCAGATCGTAAATCGGGTTAGTAACGAATAAGTTATGAATTTATTCGTTTTCCGTAGTGCGATTTGGCCTAAATTGACTTTAGGCTTGTCAAAATGGATAATTAGAAATTCCATTATGGTCATTATATTTTTCTGGTGATTATGGGTAGTTTGTTTGATGAAATCTGATGACAGGCGGGTTTAGAAATTGCCTACGGGCAAAACGTTATTTTGGCGAAATTTAATTAATTAATTAAAGGTTAATTAATTAAATTAGGATTAGAATTGAGATTGAGAAATGTCGATTAGATACTACCTTGAGATTTGAGGAATTGTGAGTTATGTTGAGATATTGAGGTTTAGTTGGTTGTGAGGCTTATAGATTGAGTATGATCTTTATGGATCCCTTGGGTCTAGGTGTGACCTTTTTGATTGATAGGAGTATTGATATATCTTTATGCCTTGTTATTAGGCAGTGTCCCTCTCAAGATTGGAGGTTGATCGTGGTTGTCATTGTACGAGGTTGAGGTAAGTCCGTAGGACTTACTTAGCTATCATCCCTGTGTTGGGTGTTTGCATGAGTGGTGTGTGCTTTATATGTTTGCTATGATATCATGAGATGTCGTTTTTATCGACCTATGTTCTATTGACTGCCCCACTGTGTGGCTGTGATAACCTTTCCCTTTCATCCCGCCGTGGAGTCTGGGAGGTTCTCTGATGTCGGGCCAGACTGGTTTACAGCAAGGGCGCAATCCACTCCCATAGGGTACACGGATTGTGTGACCGATACTCGTACAGCTGGACATTGCACTCAGAGGCGGGGATGTATCGGTCCTCGTGTCACATACTCTCCTCTATCTATATATATATATATACACGTTTTTTGAGTGAATGGTTATTATATAAAGATAATAAAGGGGTAAATGTGTGATAGCATGCTGATGTATTTATCATTCATGATTGTGATTGTGCTTATGCTTTACCTCTTATATTTGTGGTTAGCTAACGGTTTCATACCGTGTTGTAGATGTTTGCAGGTTAGGCGCTGCTGAGTGATTTGGCAAGGTGATAGGCCGAGGACTCTCGTACATTAGGTGGTTGGTTTGGGATGTTTATGTTCCCCTCCTGCGTGAGGATGATGTCTTGTTTCCCCTCCTGTGTGAGGATGTTGTATATACTCGGCTACGTTGTATTTACCTTTGAGTTGTACTATTTATACAGTTTTATGTATTTGTTTTATATCTGTCAGTGCCATGTTGTAAGGTCCAGTGAACTTGTTGTCAGGCTAGGGTCAGGATCCATTGTGAGATCCTAGCCCAATGTGACACTCCGAGTCCCGCGGATTCGGGGTGTTACACAGAACATTGTCAATCCATGGAAAGATCGCACATGTCCAACGGTGGTAGGTGTAGGTCATTCTTGGATAGCTTTGATCTTCTCCTTGTCCACTTCAAGACCTCTTGTGCTTACTACAAATCCAAGGAAAACAACTTGATTAGTAATAAACTCACATTTCTTAATATTAGCATATAAAGATTCAGATCTAAAAGTTCCAAGTACTTCCCTTAAGTGTGCTTCATGCTCCCCAATGGATTTGTTATATATGAGAATGTCGTCGAAGTAGACAACCACGAAATTTTCAATACAATGACATATAACCTCATAAAAGTGCTAGGAGCGTTAGTAAAACCAAAAGGCATAACCAACCACTCATAAAGTCCAAACTTGGTGAATATTGTCTTCCATTCATCTCCTTCCCGCATCCGGATTTGATGATATTCACTCTTAAGGTCGATCTTGGAGAACAAGGTTGATCCGCTAAGATCATCTAGCATATCATCTAATCTTGGTATGGGGTGTTGGTACTTGATAGCGATGTCATTGATTGCTTGATAATCAACACATATCCTCCAAGTATTGTCCTTCTTAGACACAAACAGAACTGGAACAGCACAAGGACTCAAACTTTCTCGAACGTAACCTTTGTTCAAAAGGTCTTGCACTTGATCTTGGATTTTCTGACTTTCCTGCATACTCATTCTATAAGCGGGGCGATTAGTAAGGGACGAACCTAGAATGAATTCAATCTAATGCTCAATGCCTAAAAAAGGTGGAAGACCTATAGGAATCTCAACCGGAAATACATCTTTGCACTCATCTAAAGCCTTTAAAATGTTTGGAGGCAAAGTATACTTCACTTCATCACTTAAAATCATTTGGATTTTACATAAACTCATTAAAGTAATAACCAAAGGAACATAGTCATCAAGAAACTCCCCTTTGGATGCTAAAAGTGTTCGTTGATGCCCTAGAGAAGGAATCCCGGGCTGGTTACAGGAATCTCAGCCGAGATTTCCCTGTCTGGTCCGAGATTTGTCATTGGAACGTGACTGATCTTCAAATTTCGGGTGAGATTTTGATGATCCACCCGTGGTTTCTTCTCTGAGAGTTATTTTTGGTTCCTTTTCCTTGCATTTGTCCTTCTTCTTGTCGTAATGCTACGCAATCTACAAGGGGGTCATAGGTTTAAGAGTAATTGCTTTTCCATTAAACTCAAAGGAACGTTTATTAGAAAAACCATCATGTGTAACCTTCCTATCAAGTTGCCAAGGGTGGACTAACAAAATATGACATGCTTGCATAGGCACAACATCACAAACAATAATCTGCTCATACTTTCCTAAGGTAAACACAGTCCGAGCTTGTTTGATAACTTTCAATTCCCCACAATCATTCATCCAATGTAACTTATAAGGTCTAGGATGATAGAAAGTAGTGATTTGCAACTTAGTGATTAATTCCTCACTAGAAATGATGCAACAACTACCACCATCAATAATCATATTAGAGTCATTCCCTTGAGCAAGACGTCTAGTATGAAAAAGGTTTTCACATTGATTATCCTCACATGGAGCAATTTTAGCATGCAATTTGCGTCTAGCAATCAAATACTCTTTATGCTCATATTCACAACCTTCATCACTATCACTATGACTATCATGCTCATGCAATGCATTGATATGTGTATGATCAAGCTCATGCTCTTCTTCACTTTTATATTTCCCTTATTGATTTAGAAATAAAACCCTTTTAATAGGACAATCTCACATGTAGTGACCTATACCTTGACATTTAAGGCATACAATATCTCTCGATCGTAAGGTAGAGTTAGAAGTACTCTCTTTGTTATCCTTTAAAGGCTCATTAAATGGCCGAGACTGAGTAGAAGGCTTATGGATTGTTGGATCAGGAAGGGATCTCTTTCCTTCGTCTCTCTAGGGCAAATCTCGGTTGGAATCTTTGTTGAGATTCTTGTAGGATGGCCGAGATTTCTTCTTTGTCGTCCAAGAACTTGTCCCTTGATTCTATCCTTTGATCTTCTTCTCCGCCTTAATAGCCAAATGTAGTAAGTTAGTCATGGAAGTATAGGGATAAATATCAATCTCATTAGCTAAAGAAGGATGCAAAATACGTAAAAATCGAGCCATATTAGACTCTTTATTCTCTTGCACGTCAGCTTTCACCATCACCGTTTGCATGGAGGTGTAGACTTCTTCCATAGTCATGAAACCTTTTTTAAGGTTCTCTAAGTGTCGTCTCACTTCCAAACCATAGTGTGGAGGCACGAATCTAACTTTCATCAAGGCCTTTATATGACTAAAAGAAGACTCAAATTAAAAATTGACTCAAGCCTGAAACGGACTTCAATCGCTTAGCTCTGATACCACTTTGATACGGAGTTGAAGCTATAGTTCCCGATCTAGATTGAAAGTCCACGACAGAAGAAAATCTCGGGCGAGATTTTGTGAAGAACAGACCGAGATTTCCAGAAACTCAAAATACGGATTAGTGGATGATATAGAAAGATAAGAAAATGAATATGGAATGATAAACGATAAGTATAGGAAGATATTAACCAAGATATTCCCGCAAAGAACCTTCACAAATGATATGTCAAAACTGAAGAACCGGTAGGTGAAATAAATAAGTTAAAAAGATACTCTAGAAGGGGGGTTGAATAGAGTATGAGAACTTTTCGCAAACCCAATCTCAAGGCCTTGAAACTCCTTTCAAGGGCCTTGATGTCCATCTATGCTCTTTGTGAAACTTTGATTTCAAGGGCTTTGAAACAACTTTCAAGGGCCTTGACTTCGTGCTCCTGCAAAACAAAGTTAGTCACAATAGCGAGATATTGTACGGAATGTAAAAGATTGACACGAGGATATGTTATGAAGTTCGGCTCTAAATAGCCTAATCTCCGTCACAAGGTATAGTCTTAGGATCTAACTATCTATTATCAGCTTCAAAGAGTCCTAGATACAAACTAGAAGAAATCCCCTTCTTCTCTCACTGTAGCCAATGCTGCGATCTAGCTCCAACTCTTCACCTAGCTATAATAGCCTAGTTACTTCTCAGAGTAACACACTCTAGTATAACACTATTTAGATCTTCCAATGGAGCTCTTGTGTTTTATCTCTCTCTAAGGGGATAAAGCTTTTTTGAAAAAGAGAGAAAGAAAAACAATGAATCAAATGAAGATGTTTGGGTTGCTTGAAGATGTAAAGATGTTTCCATGTAAGCTTGTGTCTCTTCTTCTTCAATCATCATCTTCATTTATACTCTTATATGGAGAGGTCTTCTAGCCGTTTGGAAAGATGACCGTTTGAAGATGAATCTTTTTTTCCATGAAGATCGCTTCCTGTTTTGACATTAGGTAGACGTTATAGATCGTCAACTCCTGAGAACACGTCGATTCCTCAGCTCCTTAATCTTCTCGTTTTCTGTTGAACCGAATGAGAAGAAATCTTGATGCTTTTCGGTTTTAAAAATTCTTCTAAAAAATATCTTCTAATCTTCGGTTGAAAAAAAATCTTCACTGAAATCTTTTTGTTGAGCAAATCGTTCCTGGAAAATCTTTTTTGTAATTTGAATCCTTGTTTCGTGCAACTATATTTCTTCAAGGCCTTTGAGATCATCACTATCTTCCTTGTGTCCTTGAATAATATTTCAAGGCCCTTGAAGTCCATATCAAGGCCTTTGAAATCTTCAATAAGTCCTGCACTGAATTCAAACCAACCAAGCATCTAGAAAATATAATCAGTACATTGTTAATGTATCAAACTACTACATTTGTGTTAAATCTTCCATCATCAACACCTGTAAAACATTATAACAAGGTGGAGTTTCCAATATCCCCCTTGATGGAAGACAACACAAATGTTTTATCGTACCTGCATTTGTTAGTTTAGCAATGCATATGAAAATCAAAACTAAAATGTAGAATGCAGAATATCGAATGTCGGATCACACATTCATTTCTCCCCCTTTGTCTTTCAACAAGGGAGAAAAAATATTTAAAGCACGGGAGTTTTAAAAACGATTACAGACCCAAAAGTATTTTCACAAACCACACAAAGTTTTTTCAAAAACAAGCCATTGATAATGCTATCAAGGTCTTGACAATCATGACAATCAGAGAACTTTAGTTTTCCTTGTACCATATGGAGGAACTTCCTTTCCCATAATGCTCCTTTGAACACATATCCCTCCATCGATCCTTAGCATTGGTAAGTTCACATTCTTTGAGAGATAAATTTGTTCCCCTTTGTGCGAAATTTTTGTCATATTTCTTGACCACTCCAAATTCATCAATGGTCAGAATGTCTGGATCTTCTGATGAAGGTTGGCGAATAGGTTTATCTTTGATAATCTTATGACACTGTGTCATGGCTTTTTCAGCATCTTTCGTGGTCGCTTGTCCATCATCCTCTGAGAGAGGCTTGATACTACTGGCAGCTGTAAGAGAAAGAGCATTAACATGAAACATTTGATTAATTTTCTGGTTAAGAATATCCAGTAAATCTTGTGTTTCATCCATCTTGTCGGTCACTGAAGCTCGGTAAAGTACAAGATCGGTTCTTAGTGAGTCCACTACCCTCTCTACAGCTTCCAGACGCTGCTCTGTAGCGAAATTCCATTCTGGCTGCTCCTTTAACACCCATATAGTACTAAAATCCACCTGTGTTTTCTGAATTCCTATGGTTTCAAAGAAAGCTTCATCCAATCCTCCATTAACAATGTGCATCTCCTCACCAGAATAATCAATAGAGAAATGCCTAAAAATTGTGGGAAGCAGATTTCCATATGGAAGATGACTAGTACTTGGAGAGTTAATGACATTTACCATATGAGACAATAAGATTTCTAGTAGATTTACTTTCAGCCCATTCACCACATGATAGACTAAAGCCAGTAAAGTGTTGGTTACCACATCCTTGTTAGCAAACCTTGGTACTACACATCTGTCTAAAATAGCATAAATAATTCTGGCTTCAAGGGTTAATCAAGTGATAGTGGGTTGTGGTAAAGCATTGGGAAGAAGAAACTGTTCTCTGGCTAATATGATAGTTCTAGCAGGGTTAGAATGATCCGATACGTCATATCGAGGAAAACCAAAAATATCAGCAATAATCTCAGTGGTAATGGTGATTTTCTTACCTTTGATAACTAAGTCCAGAATCCATTATCCTCTTTCTCTTCTTGCATTTAACTTGGTGTAGAACACCTTGGTCAATCGTAGGTAAGAGGCTTCACCTAGGTTGAGCATAATCCAGATAGAACTTGCCTGAAGCACTTCGAGCCGTAGTAAAGAGAAGCAGATAAAAAGTTCATTGTGGACAGGCTCACACATGCATTCGTATCGGTCGTCAAACTCTGTTAGCCATTTCTTGGCGGCTGTTGGACTTGCAAACCAACTTGACGGAAGCCCTGTCTTGGCATAGATCTTTGCGTCGTTTAGATAGTTTGAAGAACTCGAGCTTGAATCAGATCCTGAGCTCGAATCTGGGTTGGAGTCAGATGATATCTGAACTATTCTCTATCTTTTGGAGACAAATGGTGTTGCCTCATCCATTGAAGATCTCTTAGATTCCATGAGAAATTTTTGAGAAGAAGACGGAGAGGGTTTGTAAAAACAAAAGAGTAAAGCACTGTTCTTTCAAAGGGAAAAGGAAGCGGAAGAAATAAAGAGGCAAGAGAAGATGTTTTTAAGGGAATAAGTCATATCAACGTAATATAAATAAGATATTTAAGATCTTGGGAAAATCCTTGATGATTTAAATTCTTTCCATAAATTTTGGTAACCACTTTTCAAAATCCTTTGAATCTGGTAACAAAACCTTTTGAAAACCCTTTTAAAGAATAAAAATTAGATAATTGCATATCTAAAGGATATGAATTTCTAATTGATCCGTTTTTATTAATATACCCTTTGAAACATGTTTCAAGGCCCTTGAAAACATCAATTGGGCTGCTTGCGTAGGAACAAATAAACTTGTTTACTCCCCCTACGTTAATGCTTCCTTGTTCAACATAACAAGCTCCAATCTAATAAAATTAAATTGTTCCTCAGGAAGAGGCTTGGTAAAGATATCTGCAAGCTGCAAGTTAGTTGATATAGAAGAGATCGAAACATCACCTTTCTCAACATGATCACGTATGAAGTGATGCCTTACATCAATATGCTTAGTCCTTGAATGCTGCACAAGATTTTTGGTTATTGAAATAGCACTAGTATTATCACATTTTATAGGAATACCTTTCAATTCAAAGCCAAGATCACAAAGTTGTTGAGCAATCCAAAGAATTTGTGCACAACAGGCTCTTGCAGCTATATATTCTTCTTCAGTTGTGGATAGGGCAACAAAATTTTTCTTCTTGGAGTGCCAACTTATTAGGGATGACCCTAAAAATTGGCAACATCCAGAAGTGCTTTTTCTGTCAACCTTATAACCTGCAAAGTCTGCATCTGAATAGCCAACAAGATGAAACGAGCTTTGACGTGGGTACCATAACCCTAGATTCTTAGTGCCATTTAGATACCGAAAGATTCTTTTCACAGCTATCAAGTGTGACTCTTTAGGATCAGCTTGAAATCTTGCACACATGCACACGCTAAACATAATGTCAGGACGACTAGCAGTTAGATACAACAATGAACCGATCATACCTCGATACTCCTTTTGTACTACACTTTTGCCATTCTTGTCATGATCTAGCGAAAGTGTTGAACTCATAGGAGTCTTTGCGACCTTAGATTGATCCATTTTGTACTTCTTAAGCAAGTCTTTAGTATACTTGCTTTGATTGAGAAAAATTCCTTTCTTTGCTTGTGAAACTTGAAGTCCAAGAAAGAAATTTAGCTCTCCCATTAAGCTCATTTCAAATTCCCTGCACATAATATCTGAAAATTTCTTACAAAGGGAATCATTAGTAGCACCGAATAATATATCATCAACATAGATTTGTACTACTAGAATGTCGTTGCCTTTGGTTTTGATAAATAATGTTTTATCAATCAAACCTCTTTTGAATTTTTTTTCAAGAAGATATTTAGACAATCTTTCATACCAAGTTCGAGGAGCTTACTTAAGACCATAAAGAGCTTTGTCTAGTTTAAAAACATGATTTGGATATTCATCATTTTAAAAACCAGGAGGTTGAGAAACGTAGACTTCTTCTTCTAAGAAGCCGTATAGAAAAGCACATTTTACATCCATTTGAAAAAGTTTTATGCTCATAAAAAATGCAAATGCAAGTAGCATACGTATGGCTTCTAACTTTGCAACTGGAGCAAAAGTCTCCTCATAATCAATACCTTCTTCTTGATTATAGCCTTGTGCTACAAGTCGTTCTTTATTTCGTATGACTTTGCCACTTTCATCCAATTTGTTTCGAAAGACCCATTTCTTGCTAATGACTGATTGATGTTTTGGTCTTGAAGTAAGAGTCCATACCTTGTTTCTCTCAAATTCGTTCAATTCATTTTGCAGGACAATGATTCAATCAGGTTCTTGAAGAGCTTGAACGCAGTTCTTTGGCTCGACAAGGGATACAAAAGCGGAGAATGCACATAGATTGTTAACTTTAGATCTAGTTTGAACTCCAGCATTTGGATCAGAGATTACATTCTCTTGTGGATGATATGAGGAGTGTTGAACTTTTCTTCTTTTGACAGATGGAACAGATCCAGAAGGTTGAGCCTCATATGTTTGACTAGATTCAAGTACCGTTGATATATTACCCGTTGATCCAATCTCAAGGCCTTGAAGTTGGGTTTCAAGCCCTTGAAGCGGAGTTCTGTTATCACAGTTTTCTGTTTCAAGGTCTTGAAGATGTGTTTCAAGGTCTTGAGTGTTTTCTTCGGTATCTTGAATCTTTTCCTGCATATTATTTTCTCGATCTTTAGGATCTTCCTCTTCATCCGAATTATGATCTTCTCGTTGATTCAGATTTAGATCTGCAAAACTCTCACTCAAAGTACCATCATTGCTTTCATAAAAAATAATATGAATGTTTTTCTCAACAATTTTGGTACGTTTGTTATAGACTCGATAAGTTTTGTTATTTGAAGCATATCCAATAAATATTGCTTCATCACTACGTGCATCAAATTTCGCAAGATTATCTTTGCCTTTGTTATGAACAAAACAAGTACATCCAAAGGGTTTGAAATATGAAATATTTGGTTTCCTTCCTTTAAAGAGTTCATAAGGGCAAATTAAAGAGTTCATAAAGAGACTTTTTCAAGATAGGGCGAATTAAACATCTATTCAAAATATAATTTGCAGTGTTCACTACTTCAGCCCAAAAATTTTTTGGCAAATTGTTTTCTAAAAGCATCGTCCTAGACATATCCTCAAGAGTGCGGTTCTTACGTTCCACAACTCCGTTTTGTTGAGGAGTTCTAGGAGCTGAAAAGTTATGTGAAATACCATATTTTGCACAAAACAAATCAAACTTTAGTTGATCAAATTCTCTACCATGATCACTTCTTATAGAAACAATTGGTAGGTTTTTCAAAGTTTGTAACTCCTTACACAATATTGAAAACTCAAATAAAGCTTCAGATTTTTCTCGTAGAAAAGAAATCCATGTGAAACGAGAGATATCATCCACTATAACAAGGATGTAATGCTTGCCTCTGGGAGATTTGACACGCATAGGTCCACAAAGATCCATGTGTAAGAGTTCAATGGGTCAAGAAGAACTTACAACTTTCTTAGGTTTGAATGAGCCTCTTGTTTGTTTACCTTGTGTACAAGCCTTACATAGATCATTAACCTTGAGTTAGGTTTGGCAATCCACGTACCAAATCTTTTGTAAGTAGCTTCTGCATGGTGTGCATGCTTACGTGACCAAGTCTTCTATGCCAAAGTCTTGGATCATCAGTTAAGGCCTTTAGACATTTTAGCTTAGTTCCTGAAACTTGGTTAGTACTCATGGAATAAACATTATTACATCTAGGAGCAGTAAGCACCACTTTAGCCGTCTTTTTGTCTTGAACCTCAGATTTATCTGAATCAAACATAACTTTATTGCCTTTATCACATATTTGAGAAATACTAAGCAGATTATGCTTCAAACCGTCAACCAAATAGACATCATCAATAAGGTTAGATGAATTATAAAAAATTTTTACCAATGCTAATAATGTCACACTTTCCTTTATCACCAAGAGTAATGGTTCCAAATGATTGCTTCTTTAAATCTGAGAATAAAGTGCTTTTTCCACTCATGTTTCTTGAGCAACCACTATCTAATATCCATTTGTGCTCCTTTACCTTGGTGATATCCTGCAAAACAACATACATCAACCTTTCCGGGTCGATCAAATGACATATTTTGGTTCATATTCAGGTTTGATCATGTTTGGTGGTCTAGTACCTTTAGGAACCTAGATTTGTTTGACATGTTTCCTTAAACATAAAAGATAGGTGTTTCCAATGATATATGGATCATTTCTTCTATAAGGACATGTAGATTTAACATGACCCTTTTTCCAACAACAGAAGCAAGTAGGCATATGAATACTTCCTTTGGCATTGACAAAAGTGGTGGTAGGTTTTCTAGGAAAGCTCCTATGATAACCTATACCATTTTTGTTAAGGGAAGACTGTTGTTCACCCATCATTCTCTCAAGATTAGATTTTGAGCGAGTAAACTTAACAAGTGCAGCCTTCTGGTCTTGACACATCAAAGTTAGATCAACTTTCACTTTCTCTATATCGATATAGTTTCGATGAAGAGAGGAGAGTTTGTCCTTGAGAATCAGGTTCTCTGATTCCAAGGCCTTGATATTGTGATCAAGGTCTACTTTGTCTGTGTTAAGATTTTCAATCTCAAAAGACATTTCACTTAGTTGTTTTTCTTGTTCAAGGAGCTTTTCTTTTAAAGAATTTATCCTTATTCTGTGTTCCTTATCACATATGATAATATCTTTAAGAATTGTTTCAGGTCAGATTCAGGTTGAGACATAATTGTACTTACCACATTGTCAACATACAGATTTGAATCTTCTTCATGATCGGCCATGAGACATAGTTTGCTTGTCCTTTTTCTTCGTCTGATTCATTTGATGATTCTGATCACTCCATGAAGAAACCATAGCTTTCTTCTTTCGATCATTTTTCTTGAAATTGGTCCTCTTCTTTTGTGGACAATCCTTCACAAGATGATCTGTTTCACCACATTCAAAACAAGTTAGTACTCTCGTTTTCTTATTAGAGTTAAAAAACTTACCTCGGAGTTTTGATACTAGTGGATATTCTCTATTTGCAGATTGTTTCTTTAACTTGAGAATTCTCGCGAGACCCTTAGAGATCATGGCAATAGCATCTTCTTCATCATCGTCATCACTATCCTCTTCGTTAGATGGTAATTAATCTCTTCTTGATTTTAATGCCAAATTCTCGGAGTTAGATGGGAGCTCTTCATCTTCTTCACCAAAAACCATTTCATGTGTGATTAGTTTTCCAAGGAGGTCATCAAGAGGAAGAGTTGTGAGATTCTGAGCTTCTTCAATAGCAGTCATCTTTGGTCCCCACTTAGCTTCAGGTAGGCTCCTTAGAACCTTCCTAACTTTCTCTTCATTTGTGAAGATCTTTCCTAGTGAGTCCAAGTTGTTCACGATCTCAGTGAATTTGGTGAACATTTCTTTGACTGTTTCATTTGGATTCATCTTGAATAGCTCGTATTGTCTGAGAAAGATGCTAATCTTTGTTTCCTTGACTTGACTTGTTCCTTCGTATGTGACAACAAGCTTGTCCCATATTTCTTTTGCACTCTTTCATGATGAGATGGGGTTGAATTCATTAGCATCAAATCCGCAGTATAGTAGGTTCATTGTTTTGTAATTCTTTGACACGTTGTCCAGGTCAGCTTGTGTGAAGTTACCTTCCTTCTTTGGGACTTGGACATCTTCAACCGTTGTCATTGGAACTTTAGGTCCATTTTGAATGATGATCCAAAGCTCCATGTCCTGGTCAATAATGAACATACACATGAGTGCTCTCCAATGAGCAAAGTTATTGCCACAGAAGAGTGGTGGTCGAGATGAGGATCTTCCTTTAGCAAATCCACCATCACCTACAAGATTCATGAATAGTCTCACTGATGGTTAAATCAATATACGTGAGTCTAGCTCTGATACCAATTGAAGAACCGGTAGGTGAAATTAAATAAGTTAAAAGATACTCTAGAAGGGGGGTTGAATAGAGTATGAGAACTTTTCACAAACCCAATCTCAAGGCCTTGAAACTCATTTCAAGGGTCTTGATGTCGATTTGTGCTCTTTGTGAAACTTTGATTTCAAGGGCTTTGAAACAACTTTCAAGGGCCTTGACTTCGTGCTCCTGCAAAACAAAGTTAGTCACAATAGCGAGATATAGTGCGGAATGTAAAATATTGACACGAGGATATGTTTACGAAGTTCGGCTCTAAATAACCTACTCTCCGTCCCAGGGTATAGCCTTAGGATCTAATTATCTATTATCAGCTTCAAAGAGTCCTAGATACAATCTAGAAGAAATCCCCTTCTTCTCTCACTGTAGTCAATGCTACGATCTAGCTCCAACTCTTCACCTTACTATAATAGCCTAGTTACTTCGCAGAGTAACACACACTCTAGTATAACACTATTTAGATCTTCCAATGAAGCTCTTGTGTTTTATCTCTCTCTAAGGGGATAAAGCTTTTTCGAAAAAGAGAGAAAGAAAAACAATGAATCAAATGAAGATGTTTGGGTTGCTTAAAGACGTAATGATGTTTCTGTGTAAGCTTGTGTCTCTTCTTCTTCAATCATCATCTTCATTTATACTCTTCTATGGAGAGGTCTTCTAGCCGTTTGGAAAGATGACCGTTTGAAGATGAATCTTCTTCTCCATGAAGATCGCTTCCTGTTTTGAGATGAGGTAGACGTTATAGATCTTCAACTCCTGAGAACACTTCGATTCCTCAACTCCTTAATCTTCTCGTTTTCTATTGAACCGAATTAGAAGAAATCTTGATGCTTTTCGGTTTAGAAAATCTTTTGGAAAGATCTTCTAATCTTCGGTTGAAAAAAAATCTTTACTGAAATCTTTTTGTTGAGCAAATCGTTCCTGGAAAATCTTCTTTGTAATTTGAATCCTTGTTTCGTGCAACTATATTTCTTCAAGGCCTTTGAGATCATCACTATCTTCCTTGTGTCCTTGAATAATATTTCAAGGCCCTTGAAGTCCATATCAAGGCCTTTGAAATCTTCAATAAGTCCTGCACTGAATTCAAACCAACCAAGTATCTAGAGAATATAATCAATACATTGTTAGTGTATCAAACTACTACATTTGTGTTAAATCTTCCATCATCAACACCTGTAAAACATTATAAACAAGGTGGAGTTTTCAAAAACCTCTTAAGGAAGAGCTTACCTTAGCCCTCACTTCTTTAACCTTACACAAGTCTTCTAAGTAAGATAACCACAAGGAGTGACTAATATTGACCAGGAGCACCAACCTTCCTACAGATTAATACACAGAAACACAATCTAGCAAGGACTTCATAATGATCAATCAAGACTCTCTATTTGATTGAATAGGAATGAATAAAATACAAACTTCATAAGCGAAGCTGTAAGTTCACATGATATATGTAATGATACCAAATATAATCTATCTTACAATCTCTCCCACTAAGGTTATTTATAAGGGAGATCTTCTATGTAAACTTGGAAAAAGATATCTTCTAAAAGATAACCTAAGAAAGATATCTTTAAAACATATTCTAGGAAAAAGAAATAATCCCAAAGATAGGATTAACAACTAGCAATCACCTTAAGTTGCTTGAGAGATTTAAGGTAATAAAAGATAATCATAGTTGCCAAATCCAAAAGATATTCGGCCGGATCTTCAAGCGCGTGGCAGAGAGAAAATCTCGGATGGAATCTCGGCCTAGATTCTTGTAGGAGGCCCGAGATTTCTTCTTTGAGACTCTTTCTTCGTCTTAGCCAACTTCTATCCTTGTTGGCTCTTCTTGGTCGTGGCTTGGCTCTTCTATAACAGTCAATAGTGTCACCAAAGGATTCCTAAGAGTGAGTAGGGTCTCTTTGAGTGTACATGTTGTGAGTATGCTCATAACTTCATCTTGAATAGTCTTTGATCTTGACCTTTTGATTGCACCTTCCATGATGGAATCCGAAGAAGGTGCAACTGGATTATCCTTTAATGCCTTAATCCTTGATCTAGTAACTGGTCCTTGAGGTAGTGTTGGAGATGGTCACGTCACATCAATAACCCAATTTAAACTCGTCTCATAACTTTAATTACTTCAAACATATCAAATACTCAAACCAAAGATAATACAAACATAAAGTTCTTAAAAATCTTAGTAACACTTAATCGAGAATTTTCACAATATATAAATATATACAAACTTGTATAAAGAGGGGTATGACGGGCACACCGATGCTTTTCATTAATGCACGACGGTTATAGGATGCGTGACCGTGACGATCACGCATCCCGTAACCGTCACAAAAAGTGACCGTTGAGATTTGAATGTTGTAATTCGAACGTTGTGTAACGTTAATAAAAGTGACCGTTGTAATTTGAACGTTGTTGATTTCCATTGGTTATATATAGAGAGTAAAAGAAGAGGTGAATAACGCCACAAAATCTTCCAAAAACAGTTGCGAGAATGTCAACACATGTGGATGATGAGATGATGATTCCGTTCGACGATACAAAATTTAGTGACCCTGACGAGTTTTCTTCGACATTTCGAGGTAAGTACTTTATAACCGAAAAACTAGAAATGTTAGATATAATTGTAGGTTTATGTTAGAAACATTAGACATAATTGTAATTTATGTTAGAAACATTTGATATAATTGTAGGTTTTATGATTGTTATTTATGTTGTGTAAAACTAGTAATCATTGAGGATTAAACCGAAAAAGTAGATTATGCTTTTCTATTCTATGTGAACTAGGGTCTTCCGAATTATTCTCGTGACGAAGGGACTGATTATACACAAATGTTTAAAATTCACGGTTTTTTTCAAAGATCGCGAGACAATGATGGATTGGGCTTGACTCATGGGAGGAACTATGAACATGGTGTTGGTTACTAGTAGGACGTGGAGAAATGCTAGGGGATTCGTTACGTTTCGTTTGACTTGTGACCGTTTCGGAACCCCTCGTAAGAAGAAAGACGTTGATCCTAATACCGAGTCGTCTTCAAGCCGAGCACACAAATCGAGAAAAGACGGATGTTCTTTTGAGCTCAAGTCCGTATAAAGCGAGGTTGAGAAATGGGCATTGCATGTTATAAACGGTGCACAATCATACACTTCCTGAGCAATTAAAGGGACACACATATGTCGACCGACTGACGGAGAAACAGTTTCGGAGGGTGGGACGTGAGCTTGGGTCGGGTTTCAAGCCGAAAAATATTTTGAAGTCACTAAAGTTAGATGACCCCTACAACGTCAGCACAATAAAACAAATACACAATGTTGGAATAAAGATTAGGAAGCTACAAGCCGAAGGACAAAGTTATCTCCAACAAGCAGTCCATATGTTAGAGCAACATCGTTATTACGATGATGTGAGAAGATGCTCGGATTCGGATGAAATTCAGATTTTTCATCATGCATCCGGATTCAAGACATCTCCTCAACCTATTATCTTATGTCATCATAATGGACACGGCGTATAAGACGAATGAGTAAGTTTTATTATACATGTTTTTATGACTCTTTATATGTAATATCCGGAATTTTTATTCCATTTAATCCCAAATCAAATCGGACTTCGAGCCGTTGACGGTTTCCCATTCTATCTAGTATTTCTTTCTTCACAAATTTTATCATTTTATGTAGAATTTAATTCACATAAAATGATAGAATTATATCAAACCCTAATTTTTATAATTATTTATCATTTAATGTAGAATTTAATTCACATAAAATAATAGAATTACATCAAACCCTAATTCTTATAATTAATTCTTAACGACGACTTGAGACGAGATTATGACAAGATGAGATCATGACAAGGCTGAGACGAGATCATGACAAGGCTGAGACGAGACCATGACAAGGCCATGACACATTTTGACAAGGCTGTGACAAGGCCAGGACAACCTCATTCTTTCCTTGTTTCAACCCACCTCTTTCTGCCTTGCTTCAGCCCATGCCACACACCACACTCCTCACCTTGTTTGGGCCCATCTGGCTTTATTTCCCTCCTTGATGTCACCTTCTACACCAGCCCAGCAAGGGAGATGTGCACCAGCCCAAGCTGGTCCGCCAGCCCTCCATGAGCAGCTCCTTGGCGCTACACGCCTCCTAGGCCGGCAATGAAGATCCTCCTGTTACGCAACAGTTCTGCTCGATCTTCAATGTTCCTCTTCACATGGTAAGTATCGACAACCGCCTCATCTCCCTTCTGCAGCGTGCATCCGACCGGGCAAGCTTTCCAGCCCCGACCTTCAACGCCCCAACCATTCCCGATATTCAACGCTCCAACCCTTCCCAGTCGATTCCAGCGGCACTTCGAGCCCAGCAAGAAGAAGAAGAGCAGCGGCCTTCACTCTCCCTCTTAACTCCATGTAATGGCTGTTGAGTAGGATCTTCACGTCGCAGCAATCCCTTTCCCCTTGCAAGCAGCCCACGTTCTGTACTCTTCCTTCTACAACAACGCTAGATTTACGTACCATCCCTTGCCTTCCCTTCTGTATTCGGTTACACCCAACATCTCCCATCCTCATCGCCTTACCTTCTCCAGAAGAGCATTCTCTCTCGTACAGCAGAACCAGCCGTCCCCTTGGTGCAGCCCACGCAGCAAACGCTGCTTTCTCTTCTGTAGTGAGGTTGGCACGCACAGCAGCAACGAGGCCTTGATCCGACCAGACAAAACTTTCCCTTGTATTGACAGAAGGGAACTAAAACCAGAGCCAAATCTAGGTGAGTTCTTGTCCCTCCTTTGCCTCGTTTCTTTTCAACCGAACAATGTTTTTGATGAACGAATGTTGTGATGTCCTATGGCCTTTGACAGCCTCGTCTACCCTCCCAGACGTAGCAAAACTCTAACAATCGGTTGATAACATCCCTAGGAGTCTTCTTGCATCATTGCTGAGTAAGTTCCCCATTCTTTTTCCTTACTGTTATGTTATATAGAAGAGAGGGAATTAGTTAGTAGATCCTTTAATTTTATGGATGATGAGCTAGGATGTATAGCAATTGTTGATGCTTATGAGGGTTGAGTCATGAGGTGTGTAGGTAGAGAGTAACTGCTGAATTGTGCTAACAGAATGGTAGAAACAAGGGCTGCTGTAAATAATTTTTGTTTTCTTCAGTTTGGAAGTGGGAAAATGTCAATCTTATAGATCAATGTTAAGGAGTTATATTGAAGATCCACCGTTGAATTTTTGATAGGTCGTAGATGGATATATGTAGTTTACTTTGTGAAAATTTGAGAACAAATGAACGGTCGGATTAAAAGTTATAACGTTCCAAAGTAGAGTAGTTGAGCTGTTTTTACAGCAGTGAGTTTTGGCTAAGTATAGAAAATTTTAAGTGTTGCGACCAACTTTAGAAATTTTTGTAGAAGTGATGGTTGAACAGTTTTAAGAAATTCTTGCTCCTATGAGTAGATTGGATATCATAGATGATCCAGAGAATTATTTCGGAATTTTTATAAGTTTATTCGAATTTAATATTTGAAGCCGAAGTTGGACCTTAACGATCTTTCGGAAAATGGGAAAATGAGTAAATTACCAGTTTGTAACCAAACTCATCTTTAAGAGTTAGAATATGACTTTTTAGTCTCAAATAAGAGTTTAGGCATGAATTATGGAAATTTTGGAAGTTTCGGGACCATGGGTAAAATAGTCATTTTACCATAAATTGGTATTGTATTAAATTCTGTTCTAATAGGATCTACTATCTTAGAAGTCTTGGACTTCTAATTACCTAGGAAGTGTGCTGACACACTTGCCTCCTTTGACAGGCTACTGAATTCCTACAGTTTTACCGATTGAGTTGTGATTAAGAAGAGTCGAGATTTGATTCTGGTAAGTCCACGAACTTACTTAGCCGGCTTCTTGTATGAGTGTAATGTGTATAAGTGGTGTTTGTTAGTTATGATAAACAACGAAACCGGATTAGGCCGACTTTATTATTTACGTAATTGACCCAAGTGTATGATAACGGGTCGTGACATCATCTGCCTAGCTCTTGCGAGAGTCTAGGAGGTTCCCTGCGACCAGCCCCGTCAAGTAGACGGTCAGATGCATTAGTACCATTTCGTGTTGGGAAACGGGGACAGGGGCGAGGTTTGGGAATCCCTCATGTCACAAAATAAGTATCATTAGTAATAACCTATCACCTAATTAAAGATAATAAAAGGACTGAGTGTTGCATGTTGATTATGTATGTTGTGTGTTTGTGCTTTTACCTTTATACTTATGCATAGAATGTTAGCTAAGACTTATAAACCGCTTGTAGATGCCTTGCAGGTGAAGACAATTGTAGAGAGATCCGGAGGAAATGGTCAGTCGGGTCCATGTACTCATTTAGTTGGGGACGGGGATGTCTTCTTTTCTTCATATGCGTCATTTTAGTATCTTTCCTTGTAAGGCTGATACATATTTTCCATGTATATATTGTTTACAATTTTCAAATTTTTTAAATACTTTTGTGCCTTGTTGTAAGATCCAAGTAAAATTGTTGTCAAACTATTGTCGGGACCCATTGTGAGGTCCTAACCAGTAGCTCCCCGAGTTCTCAGAATTTGGAGTGTTACATTATATATTTCATGCACTTTTGGTTTGAAGTCCAACAAAACTCTTAATGTGCCCTCTATAGGTACAAGATATTATTGTTAGAGATTATCGGCATCACTAGAACGAGGTTGACATTTGCAATAGCATTTGTTTTCATGGCCAAGGAAAACGCCAATCACTACGAGTGGACATTACGAAGACTCCGACATGTATGCGGAAATGTTACACCGGGGTTGATTGTGACAGACAGAGAGCTAGGACTTATAAGTGCACTCGGTGTCGTTTTTCCGGATGTGAAGCACATGATTTGCACCTTTCATATAAAGTGCAACATTCAACATAGATCTTGGGCGGTGACACGGTCAAAGAAATTACAAGCAGTTTTTGCATCACACTACCATGCTCTTATTGAATCTAGATCTCCTGAGAGTTACGAGCGGCGTTTGGGTGAGATGAAAGTGTACTGGCAAGGTTATCCGATGTTGATGGAGTATTTGAAAGTGTACTACCATGCTCTTCTAGTGTTGATGGATGGGATGAACCCTTTCGTGATAGATTTAAATTATTCGATGAAATCCGGCGCAAAGAGTGTCCTAGAAAAGTAACAATCAATGTTGAATCAATGTTGATTCAATAGATTGTTGATGTATGTTAGTGTTGTTGTAGGTTTATGTGTAATTCATCGATGCTTGTTATGTTGTTATTTTCAATAGTTTACAACGTTGTCTTCTATTACTCTTTTTCTTTTAAGTCTCATTTCCCTTAAGTCTCATTTTCTTTTTGATAACAATCAATGTTGATAGAGAGTAGGCTTTCTGAAGTTGAGAACAATCAATGTTGATTAAACGTTGTCCGATCTTTTGAATGAGATAAGTGTTAAGGCAACGTGAAAACAAGACATAAAATATGGCATATTTACACTAAATCTGAACACGAAAGCATAAATAATGTAATATATACAACAAAAGGTAAAGTGAAAACAAGACATAAAATGTAATAATTACAACAAAAGGTAAAGTATAGAACAACGCATATAAAACACAAATCAATCTCGTATGCGCTGCGACGCTCTGACTTGAAACGGCGCTATATGAACCTCCTGTACCACTGACTCGTCATATATCGTCTATAGCTCCTCTACAATCGGTGCACTATGGCTAATAAGATCTCGGAGGCGGGCCTGGATGATGTGTAGCCTCTGTATTGGAATATATGATTGTCGGCGCAAAAGGTTAAATATATAATTTTGAAAACAATCAAATAACTACAACAACACGTACTCAAGTATCTAAAACAGGGACCGGAGAAGGACGATTTGTTGTTGGAATCTATATAGCTGAGCCGGGAAGTAGAAACGGATGGCACCGCTCGCTGAACCAAGACATGCAATCCTGAGATAAAATCCATGGGTCAGGGGCCCTAATCCATCCCTGAAGCGTAAATCGGCTCGCATCCTCGTGTCTAGAAGCCCACTAACCATCTGTAGAATGAAATCTGACCCCATACCCCTTACTGCTAGTAGGGGGCGGAACTCCAAATACGGGACGATCATCTCAAGCGGGATCATTTGAACATAGCCAAACTGATGGAGGACCTGATCCGACATGTATGGCTCGACGATGTCTCCAATCTGGATCGTCCCCCGGTACGTGGAAACATCAAACTCACTTTCAAAATCTAGCAGTCTGTCTCCGTAAGGCATGAACTTGATGTCCTCTACTCTCATCTGATCCAACTATGAGCGCAAAGATCTCAGCCTCTCAAGTGTCTGCGGTGGGGTCTTCAGGACAAAAAGTCTCAAAGCCCACCTCGCTAGACCATGACGTCCTGGATCCTCCGCCGCCGACGAACAATCCAATGACTGGAAGTGGGCATAAATCCAGAATCGCAACCTTTAAGTTAAGAAATAATAAAAATTAATATAAAAAAAGATAGTTATTATCAAAGACTTATTAAATTAAAAAGTGACTTATTGAATGACAAATCTTACTTGTAGCAGTGACGTACAATCTCCGATCGTCTTCACCTTCAGCCGTGAAGCGTTACCCATCATACTGTACGGAAGGTTCAGATGTGTCATTCATAATAATAATAAAAAATAAAAAATAATAATTAGTGAAGTAGAGTGATAGTAATACGTACGAGTACAAATACGCTAATACACCGGTGCCCCAAGCCAAGCCTCCTCTATGCTGGTGATCACGTACTAAATCTATCAACCAAGGTCGAATCTTGTTCGTCGATTTATCGACGAACAAGGATGACCCCAAGAAGAAGAGGAGGAATACGGAAGCGATATCCTCATCTGGGGTGGTTGGGTCGCGTTGAATAATATCAAAAGCTGTCCTTGACGGATCGACATGCAGCATTGTCTAGTGCCACCGAGCCTTGGCCTTTGGTATATGGAAGACGCCACTCAACCACCGGGTACGATCTCGTGTAGACAATGGTGTCACTAGAGCGTCCCCATCAAACCTAGGCCTAGGATGATGGCTACGTCGTGGAGTCTGATGATCATATCACCCCATGGAAGGTGGAAGCTAATGGTCTCCGGATGCCACCGCTCAACAAATGCATGTATGAGGGCGTGATCAACTCCAGTGAAAGAGACGTCAAGCAAATCTGTCAACCCACTCTGAGATGCAATAGCAAACCAAGAAGTGGGGTCGTCTCTGTCAGCATTTGAGATTCATCTACTCAACACAACGATGTGCTCTATCCGCCGCAACACGATGATGGGCCTCCTGTAGTCCTTCTTCATAAGAAATATTGATTCAGTTCAACGTTTTATTAATTTAGCTTTTGTAACATAATGTGTTACAACTGTGATTTAGTTATCTACCTCTCCCATCGAGACACCGCGAGCATGGTGACTGGCGTAGCATGTCAACACATCGCTGATCAATGGTGCCCCTATGTCTGCAACAACACGGCCTCGATCAGCCGGTATAAATGGCTCATGTGGCGGTTCTACATGCTCCTCAGTTGAAACATCGTAATGAAACTCAGCAACCTCGATACGGTCGTCAGCTGGTGGATCGACGTCTACGTTTGCTGGTCGCTCTACTTGCTCGTCGGCACTAATATTTATATGCTCGCCAACTGGTGGATGTATCTCCTATGACTGTACAAAAGGAGCGTCCTCCTCACCCTCCGTCTCTGCCGCATAAGTCGACTTTGGAAGAACGTCCATACGAACATCTAGAGATGGATCTGATAGGCAAGACCCCACTAGTAGCTGAGCTGGTGGTATTTCGGCCGCCGGACCAACAACCTGAGAGCTGCTCTCCGTCGTCAAAGCTCTAGCTCTACGAGCGGAGGCCGTAGGACGCCTCCGCCTCTCCATGCCCTATGATATCTGTAGTTTTGTATTTTAGTGTAGTTTAATTATTTTTATTTAATGTAGTTTAGTTTAGTTCCATTTTGAATGATTATAAATAAAATTAAATGAGAAGAAATGAAATTAAAAGTAATTAAATTAAATTTATTTAGTTTATTTTCATTCCATTTTAAATGAAATTAAATGAGATTAGATGAAATTAAAAGTAATTAATTAAATTTATTTAATTTAGTTTATTTTCATTCCATTTTAAATGAAATTAAATGAGATTAAATTAAATCTAAAGTAATTAAATATATTTTATTTAATTTAGTTTATTTTTCATTCCATTTTAAATGAAATTTAATGAGATTAAATGAAATTAAAAGTAATTAAATTAAATTAATTTAATTTAGTTTATTTTTATTCCATTTTAAATGAAATTAAATGTGATTAAATGAAAATAAAAGTAATTAAATTAATTTTTTTAAATTTAATTTATTTTCATTCCATTTTAGATGAAATTAAATCATATTAAATGAAATTAAAAGTAAAAAAAATTTATTTTATTTTATTTAGTTTATTTTCATTCCATTTTAAATGAAATTAAATGATATTAATTGAAATTAAAAGTAATTAAATTAATTTTATTTAATTTAGTTTATTTTCATTCCATTTTAAATGAAATTAAAAATAAATTAAAAGTAATTACATTAATTTAGTTTACTTTCATTTTAATTTAATTAAACGTCAATTTTAAAAGAAATTAGGAGTAGTTACCTTAAAATTAATTTAATTCTTTTTTTATATGAATTCCCTATGTTTAATTAAGAATTAAAATTAATTAAATTAGAATGATATTAATTAAATTAATTCATCCGAATTATTATTAATTTAAATTAACTCAAATTCAGTTTTTGTAACTCGAAATTGTATGTATATAATTTAATTTTTAAATTAATTATATTTAATTTTAATTTAAGTTGATTTAATTTAATTTTAACTTTTTAATTTAAATTAATTATCTTTAATACAATGGCGGATTTGCGAATGATTTTTTTTCAAAATCCGTTCATTTCCGCCACAATCAGCCCTAATCTAAACAAATCTAACCTAAAACAAGCCACATTATCACCATAAATCCATTCCGATTTCAAAAAACAAAAAAAAAAGCGATGAATCCAAAAATCGTAAACTCGTAAACGTTATACCTCGGTTGGGTTGTGTTTACACTTTTGGAACGATCCACTTGCTTCACCGCTTTGATCCATTGCTAAACGTTGTGTGTTTGCTTGGATTTCGCTTCACAGTCGTCTCCTCTCCTTCGCCGTTTTCATTTCGATTTTGGGGAGGAAGATGACGGCCACACATTGCGAGCCCGTAATAAGGCAAACAGTTCACGGTTATGTAATGTGTCACCGTCACGGTCACGCATCTCGTAACCGTGAATTTTTTGCCACGGTTACGCAATGCGTGACCGTGACACAAATTGGTTTATCTGTCCAAGGCATTGTCACCACAAAAGGTACACTAAGTTCTATTTAGACAAAAAATATCATTGTCACCACAATGAGTTCTATATTGACATAAAAAACTAGAAGGTACACTAAATCATCAAATGTCCAAGGCATTGTCACCACAAAAGCTAATATTTGCCAAATTTAGACGGAAACAAATGACACAAATTGTCACCACAGAAGGCACACTAAATTGACCAAAATAACATAAGGTAATAAAATCTGGCAATGATAACAATGTCACCACATAAATTTTTACCATAAATAGTAACATTGTAACCACAGAAGGTACACTAAATCCAACCAAGGGTTTTCCATCTGCCAAATTTTCACCACAAATAGTAATATCATTGCACAAATTGTAACCTCACAAGGTACACTAAATTGACCAAAATAACATTGTCACCACATAAATTGACCAAATTTAGAAGGTACACAACTAATGCCAGAAGGTACAATTACAAGCAATTCACCACAATTACAAGCCAAAAGATACAATTACAAACCAGAAGGTACACTAAACATGTCTTTCATAAGGAAGTATGATCATGCTCTTGTTCTTGTTGTGACCTTTCTTCATTTCTCTTTGCACATGCCTTCTTGTTGTGTCCTTTCTTCTTGCATATTGAATAAGTGACTTGCATATAGTATGCCTTGGACAACTTCTTTGCACTAGGTGGTGGAGGGATCTCACCTACAAAACAAAAACAATAGCAAAATTCATTAAACTTAGTTAGAAAATAATTATAAAAAACATTTGGTGAACTTAATCTTACCTTGAGACGGAGTCCTTAAAACAGGAGGTCTTCCAAGTTGCCTTCTATACAATGGAGGTACAATAGGTCTACTCATCTTCTCCCATTCTCTAACCCCTGAAGTTGGATTCATCACAGGCTCATAGGCTCTCATGTAAGCTTCTTTACTGTAACCTTCATCCACAAATTCATTTGGAGTTTTCCCAAGTAAAAAAATTGCATAACATGCATGTCCACAAGGCAATCCTGACAAATCCCATCTCCTACATGTGCATCTCTTCAAGTTTGAGGTCACTGTGTGTTGAGTAGTTACTCTATTTATGCAGGCAACTCCCCTTCCATGAATCTCATACTTAGCACGACTAGATGCTAGAACCCTATACTCATTGCTCCATCTCACTGCCTTTCTCAAGATCTTTTCAGCCCTTGGTCCCACAATTATTTTTTATCTATCACTTGATAATCTTCTATTACCCATCCTTACTATTGTTGCAGTTCTAATCTCCTCTAGACACCCTAAAATACCTTTTTTCCTTGCACTTGCAATGCTCTTGTTGTAGCTCTCACTATGGTTATTTAGCAAGATGTCACACTTGAACTTTGGATCAAAGTGAGACAAGCTCCAATGAGTTGCAACCCTTTCCTTGCACCACTTTCAACCCCTTTTTGTAGTCAGCCTCATGTCCTCCATTGCTTCTTCATATGTTTTTAAAGTGGAGCTTTTAGCAATTGCCCAAAATTTTTTCAGCTCCAATCCTTAGACAAATAAACAAACAAGCATATCATTAAAGACATAAAATCAAGAAAAAGTATTAGACAAAGATATTACAAGAAGAAGAGTATACCCCTGAATCCATCAAGCTTGAAGTTATTGTGTAAATGTCTGACACAATGTCTGTGTGTGGCATATGAAAAGAGATCCTTGATTGCCTACTCTAAACCCTTTTGCTTGTCACTCATAAAGAAATAATGAGATGATTGATTCATCTCCAAGTCAACCTTCAAAAACTCCAGGAACCAAGTCCAACTATCTCTACTCTCTTTCTCAACCACTGCCCAAGCAACTGAAAAATCCCATTATTTGCATCAATTCCTACTGTAGACAACAATTGTCCCTTGTGAATAGATTTTAGATGGGTTCCATCTAAACAAATGAATGGTCTACGTCTTGCCTTCCAACCCTTTTCAATGCATCAATGCATTTGTAAATTCTCTTGAACCTAGGAATTTCATTATCCAATTCAGTTTGAATCAAAACTAATGTCCCAAGATTTTTCTTTTTAAGCTCATCTGGACAACTATCCAATAGGTTATATTGATCCTCATGGTGCCCTTGTGCCATTCTCAGAGCTATCTTCTTTGCTCTATAACAAGTTTGATTGTCAATCTGCATCTCAAAGTCCTTATTAATGGCATTTTGTATACCCTCTCTACTCCAAGTAGGATCACTCAAGAATAATTCTTGATACTCTTGGGCTATGAATGGTGCATGAAAATGATACACCTTTTTGTATAAGGTACTACAATTATGCTCTAGGTTGATGCTTTTAATCCAGATTGAAGGACAACCCTTGTCTGTAGATGATGCATATGCCCTCCATGGGCAACCTGAAGAGGATACACACTTAACAACCACCTTATGTTTAGCATTTGTTGAAAACCTCAATTGCTTCCTTGTAAGCACAACATGCTTCCTGACAACATGTCTGAAAACTTTAGAGCTTTCAAATTCATACCCAAACTAAAGGTAGGATTCTTCATATGAATCTTTGGGTTATAGGAAGGAAATTCATGGAATCTTTTCCTACACTTTACAGGAAATGGTGTACCTTCCTTATCAGGATCTTCATAAAATTCATCAGTTGAAATAAACCCATCTAAACCCTTGTCATCCAATTTTTGACCATTTTTTTTACCACCATCTCCATCCACATTAGAATCAAAATATTCATCATCTTCATTCTCATACTCAGACTCTTCATAACAGCTAAAATCTTCATCATCAGAACCAGATGAAATATTAGGTTCACTTGCAGAAGACGACTCATCATCAAATACAACAGATTTGGTTCTAGAACTTTCCCCTCTGCTTCTTGTTGAATATGTATGTCGTTTAGGCATCACTGCAACTGTTTTAACCCTTTTGCTAGGTGTGTCTACAACTCTAGCATCCTTACTACCATCATCTTGGAAACTGTCCTCATCTATACCTTCAACACCATTCATCACATCATCATCATTGTCCTCGATGTCATCAACATTGCCTCCCAATTATACACTATGATCAATGTCCTCCCCAGGCAGAGTTAATTCATGCTCTGTGAACTCTCTCCTAGGTTTTTCAAAGACAACAAACAACTCTAACTCCCTATTTTTGTTAGTTACATAAGAAGACATTTCCAATACCTCCTTATCACAACTAACAGACAAGAAACCAGAGGCATCTTCACTACCAGGTATCCTAAACCAAAATTGAATTTGTGGAACCTCATATCCAATATCATAGGCCCAAGTAACTATAACAGGCATAAATATCATATCTATGTCTACAAAACAGAGTGCAAGACTTCCCCTCCAATATATCTTCAATTCAACCCTCCCTTACTGTAAAATCTAACCCCATGATATATCTTCATACTAAAGAAACTATCATCTACAACAAACAACACAAAAACAAAGATTAAACCCTAAACTTACACAAACCAGAAATCAGAAGAAGCAAATAGTAAACAAACCTAATCATCTAAAATCAGAAAAATAAGGGTTACTAGAGTAGCTTGGCGTTTCTCCTCCAACACGAATTCAACTTCACAAAATCACCTATTTCCATGGCATTCTATTCGGTTTCATTAACAGTATGTGCAGGTGTAGATGTAGCAATCGTATCTGTTGTCTGTGCAACTGTTTCGTACATCTTTCCAGTGTATGACCGTATAACCCACATTTGTGGTAGATGGAGTACATACCTTCATATTCCACATGAACACGCGAATCACCCACAAGTATGGTTCCGATCAGTGGCTTGTCCAGTTCAATCTCGACATACTCTTGCAAACTTACCCCTTGTGGCATATAGTGTGTTCAATTCCACTTTTAATGGGGTTCCGAGTGCAGAGGTCAGTCCATACAACACCCTCTCATCATACAGTTGCATTGGAAGTTCGGAAAGCCTAGCCCATACAAACATGGTACGAATTGTATCACTGAATGCGTTGAAGTGAGAAGCCCAAGGCCTAACTGTGATGTAGTGTCCAAAAATTTCCCAAGGTCCCTCAGTTAGAGCTTTGAGATAATCCCCCTCGCAAACAACCTGGACAGCATAAAAACTGTTAGGGAGATCCAAAATCGTCATTGGGCTGGATGGGCGCCGGATTTGGTATATCCGGCGTTCTAGTAGTCGAAAGGTAACGTTCCTTCCAAGGGCCTTAATGATGGTGACAGTTTTCCATTTATCCTCGAGTGAAGAGATCAGATCTTGATCAATCTTAGTGATGGCAAGCCCTTTGGTACCTTCGGGGAAGGATATTCACATACGACCGGATTCAATGAGTGAGTCACAACTTAGTGGGGCAGTGAGGGGTTGACAAGGACCAACAACAGTGGCATATGAGCGGGGTGGTTTATTTGGTGGTTGAGGAGGTTGTGGGTGTGTGATTGGCGTAGTGAACGTCGGGGGAGGCATAGAGTTGCTCATGGAAAAAGAGCGTTAGAGAGAGAGAGAGTGTGTTACAATATTTAAATGTGAGTCTTCCATACAGTTTCGGATTTGCTTCATGTTCTTGTGCTAAAGATGTACTCAATGCAAATTTAAGATTCATCAAAGTTAGACTTGAGTTATGTGTTTTCATCTTAAGTATATACATTGATCAAATGTATCCAAGATACCTTTGTCCCACTCGCCGTATGCCGCAAGTTCCTCGTCCCGAAAAGAGTTTTTCCTGCTCATCGTGTCTTGTTCAACCTTGCCTATTTCAAAATCAAAGATTTGTATCCAACTTTCTTTTATTGTTGCAAATGAAATTTATTTTCCCTTTTTAGTAGAATATAATTTTAAAGTTTATATCTAGTCTTGACGGAAAGGTCACGGTGTGAAAAGTAATTAGAATGTAGGGGTAACGTGAGGAAATTTATGAAATTCAGTCCACCACGTGAATAATGTAGAAGTAAAAGGGTGTAGGGAAAAAACACTAAAATATAAAAGAAAAGGAACGTTGTCGTTTCAGTGTAGTTGAGATTTCAGTTCAATTCCAACTATTAGTAATCTCTACATTTAGAATCACTTTATTAATATCCTTTAACGCTTCCCATCACTTTTTCTTCTCCGTTTTTCGTCTAAGAAAACCCAAATTCTATAAAATTGTATCAACTACAATGGAGATGACGAATAAATGGAGCAATTTATTAGAGAAATGTTTCTATATATCTCAAGGAAGAGGAAAAAACCCTAGATGCGTATCCCGGGAACCAAGCTTTAACAATAAGAGCAATATGTAGGATCCGATCAAGAACAAGAAGTTCAATTCGGAAGAGTCTGATGAACACCTAAAACCCTGAACCTATTATGCAATAACATTGAGAATTTCAAGGCCGATACCATGAAGGATATCGTTTATTTGGAGGCTGAACATGTGGCATCAGCATTGGCTGTCAAGAAACGTTGTTTCCGGCTGTTTGGTTTTGATATTGAGACTTTGGATAACCATGATTGTGAATCTTGAGGTGCAATTGCCACACCATCGAATTCGATTCTACTTGCACGGGATGATAATAGAGCAATGGCTCAGTTATGTCCGTAGATGTGTACCCAAGGAGGGCACCAAGCTTTAGCAATAAAAGCAATTTGCGGGAGATGCTCAATTCGGAAGAGTATGATGAAACACCTAGGGATAATCTGGAGTCTAAACGTGTTTGATCCGCCTCGGCTGTTAAGAAACGTGGTTTCCGGCTCTTTCTTTTGATATTGAGCCCACTATGCATAACGTTGATTGTGAATTTTTAGGTGCAATCGCTACGCCATCGGATTCGACCCTAGCTGCACCCGATGGTAATAAGAAGTCGGAGATGATTGACTTGGTTCCGTATCAGTAATCCAAAACTTACTATGTTGCGAAATGTTTGTAATTTAAAAAATATAATCGTTCCCCCCAAAAAATTATAAGTATTTCGAGAAAAAAAAGAAACTTGAAATTGTTCAAACAATAATGTAATTAAAAAACAAAAGAGTTGATGGCTAAAAAATAATTTTTAAAAAATTATGTCATTAATAATGGGAGCTGCATTTCAAAATACTACTTGCACAACTCATCACGTCAGCATTTTTTTTACATTGCTTTAGCGGTTATATATAGAATAAATAGATATAGATTATTTATTTAATATCAAACTCTCTATTTACCCTAATTCTCAAACTATCACCCTAACTTGATAATCAATGTGGGATAGAAAACTCAATAAAAATTTTAACCAAAATAAATTGAGCTTATAATCCTTAAAAAAATCATTAAAAAAATATACTATTCGGTCAACGACTCACAAAACAGTAGGTCGACGACCCATATAACGAATATTTACCGGATATGTATAAAAATTATACTTGAGCTTAGCCAAAAGTAAATTGTATGATTTGGTTAACCTTCTAACACTCTATTTATACAAGTTCTCAAATTGCCACATAACATTAGATCAACGACACACATAATTGAAGATCAACGACCCACAAGAAATAGGTCAACACCCCACATAACGAATATTAATTCGATATGAGTAAAATTTATACATGAACTTAGCCATAAGGCCAAAGAATGTATGGATTATTTAATCTTTAGACAATCTATTTAATCAAGTTCTCAAATTATCAACCTACCTTGATAATCGATGTGGGATAGCAAAATATCTAATCGTTCCAAGAATTAAAAAATGTGAAATTGTTAAAAAAAAAGAAATATTGTAATTTAAAAAGTATAATCGTTCTTCGGAAAAAAAATATAATCGTTCTTCGGAAAAAAATATAATCGTTCAAAATATAAAATCATTAATAAAAATCAAAATCCCAAAAAAGTATAATCGTTCTTCGGAAAAAAATATAATCGTTCAAAGAATAAAAAGTATTGTGAAATCGTTCCTGAAATAATATAATTTAAAAATAAAAGTTTTGATGGCTAAAATTTATTTTAAGAAATATTTATATGGTGTTAATTGGGAAAGCTCTATTTCAAAATATTACTTCCACAACTCATCAAATCAGCATCTTAAAACATTAGGTCAAGGACAATATAATAGTAAATCAACAACCTACAAGAGAGTAGGTCAACGACCCACATAACGAATATTAATCCGACATTACAGTAGATCAACGACCCACAAGACAGTAGGTCAATGACTCCATACCATATATTAACCCGATATGAATAAAAATTATACTTGAATTTAGCCAAAAGGCCAAAAAATGTATAATTTGTATAATCTTCACCTATATTCATACAAATTCTCATATTATCAGTCTTACTTGATAATCTATATGAGATAGCAAAATATCTAATTTTTCCAAGAATAAAAAATAACGTAAAATTGTTCAAAACATAATGTAATTTAAAAACAAAAGAGTTGATGAGTAAAAATTATTTTTTAAAAAATTATAGGGCGTTAATGTGGGAGCTCCATTTCAAAATACTACTTCCCCAACTCGCCATGTCAATATCTCCGCACATTGCTTTAGTAGTTATGTATAGAATGTATAGATATATAGATATAGATGATCTATTTAATAATCAAACTGTAATAAACTGGAACACATACAAAACGTAACATAGTCAGATTTGGATTACTGATCTAGTATTGTGGCATTCATTTCCGACTTCTTATTACCGTCCGATGCAGCTAGGGTCCAATCCGATGGCATAGCGATTGCACGTGAAGATTTACAATCAGCGCTATGCACGATGGTCTCAATATCAAAACCAAAGAGTTGGAAACCACGTTTCTTGACAATTGAGGCGGATCCAACACGTTTAGACTCTAGATTATCCCTAGGTGTTTCATTAGACTCTTCCGAATTGACAATTTCCCGCAGATTGCTCTTATTGTTAAATCTTGGTTCCTCCCTGGGTACAAATCTATGAACATGTACTGAGCCATTGCTCTATTATCTTCCGGTGTATATAGAGTTGAATCCGATGGCGTGAAGAAACGCAGCCGCGGAAACAAAAGGCGCAACTTGCGTGCTGAAGCTCACGGCCCCCGCGGCGCCAAGAGCTGCCCCCGCGGCATCTGGTCCCGCCCCGCGGTAGAACTCTAGAAACATCGTTTTCTTCATCTTTGACTGTGGATCTTGAGCTGCAATGGCTTCCTTCTCTTATTGGGTCATCTCCAAACATCAGCCATGGTATCAAGACTCTTCCCCATGACCTAATCGAGCTAAGAACACATGCATGCAAAGGATCAAGAAGAAACCTCTTCCAAAGCTTCATCCATAACAATGGAGAAGGAGAGAAGAAGAAGATTTCAACAAGGAAGAAGAAGAGAGGGAGGGGGAAGTACTTACCAAACTGAAACCCACAGCTCTCCAATGCTGGCCACACTCCAAGAGATCCAAGGGGAAAGAGAGAGAAGAGAGCTCAAGTGAAGGAAGATAGAAAAGTGTAACGTGAATGAGAAGGAGAAGAGGAGAGAGGGAGACAGGGACAAGGCTGCAAACAATAGACGGAACCCAAGAGTCAGTTGACCCATCCTCCCACTTTACGCTAGGAACCGAGCGGTCCAAAAGTAAGGGTGAAATAACGAGAGGTCAGAACGAGATTTGGAATAAAATCCGACGCTCAGCACTTCGTGCTTGCGGGGAAACTGAGCCGTTACCGCGGGAAGCTCGATAACTCACTCACAATCCGAAATAAAAATTCCGGATGTTACATTGTCTGAGCTAGTCGTAGAGAACCTCCAATCTTATGTCAAAGTTGTGCAATGATGTCACCGTTCGTTAAACATACACTTGGGCCACAATACAATAAATGTCGTCCTATCAGGTTATAATCATTAAGCACTCAAAGTACCTACCACTATCACCATTCATGCTGACATGCAGAAGCCAGCTAAGTAAGTCTAAGAGACTTACCTGAATCAAAACGATCCTTCAACTAAATCCCAAAAGTTTTGAGGAAATTCCTAAATGCACCATGCTAAGTCCACTCTTGACTAGAATGACAACAATCCAAAAATAATCAACCACGAATTTTACACACAATCCGAAGTTGTCTTAAAGACATACAATTCCCGTACTTAGCCAATCAAATCCCTCTTTACCAAAACTACACTACAACTCTACTTCGGGACCTTAGAACTCCAAATTCGACCGTTTGATCGTTATGAAATTTTGATACAATAAACTAACCATATCAAACTACAACATATTAAAATTTCAACGGTAGAAAATAATTCTAAAGCATCGAAACCTATCCCCAAGGCCTGCAGTTTCAAACAAAACTATTATGGAAATTAAGAGGAATTACAATCAGTCTAGGGTTCGAAGCTCCTTTCCAACATCCTTTACCGTTTTTCTTATTTTCTGAATCAACCCTCTATCTATATGTCACAGGTTAGAGACTCCGCAACATCAATAAGAAGAAAGAAAGATCTCGATCCCCACTGATACACTCATCCTATCGATCCCTCAAAAAATCAAGACTTCTAACTCATCTTCTTCATGTGTGCTTAGACAAGACATGAAAAGAATCTACTCACAAGGCTTCACAAGGAGGGACGGGGTTTGCTGTCTGTCGGCGATGAAGACTTCCGACGGCTCGTTATCTCTACACTTGGGAGATCAAAAAGGAAAGGAGTTCCAAGAATGCGCGAGGCCGGCGTCTGTGTGTAGCAGTGGGACGGTGATGGGCCAGGAAAGGAAAGGAAGAAGGCAAGGCCCGTCAACATGTGTTTTAATGGCCTGTTAAGCTTTGGAAACATAGGAGGGAAGTACTTTGATATTGATCCAATAATGCTAGATCCGATCCAATAAAATTGTAAACTCGGTCGGATTTCCGGGTTTTACATCAGTTCACCCTTAAGATAAGTTTCATCCCGAAACTTCAAATGAAGGAAGTCATCAATATAGCCCTCTATATATATAAACGAAGTATCTATCTTTTATTCTAGAGAATCATCGTTCTACTCTTATAACCATAAAGTATCACTCACAGGCCATAGAAATGCAACACATAAAAGACTAATCACTCAAACATGAAGGCAAACACATAGTCAATTAGTTCACAAGAATATAGGTTTGAGTACTAACCCGACAGTCTTGAGGTTGCAACTAACTCAGCATAAAACTCAGAATAAATCTTCCTAATGCTATTATCCGTTTCTCATGTAGCCTCATCGGCTCCTCGTCTAGACCGTTGAATCCGCATCATCGGTATATCCTTAGACCGTAAGCGTCTAGTACTACGCTAAAGAACGGCCACCAGATGCTCCACAAAAGTATGATTTGGCTCGACTTTCAAATTCTCGTAGCTGATGATTTGCCTCAGATCCGGCACGTACTCTCAACTGGATGGACACCCTCTAGTGTCGGCCGTAGCGCTAGTCGGTATGCGACCTCTCCAACTCGCTCCAAGATTATAAAAAGTCTGACATATTGGGGACTCAACTTTCCCTTAATGCCAAAACGCCAAATGCATCACATCGGTGACACTCTCAACCAAACCTGAGCACCCACTCTAAACTCTAGAGGTCGGAGCCTCTTGTTAGCGTAGGATTTCTGACGATTCTGTGCTGCCAACATACGCTCCAAAATTAGAGCAACTTGAGTGATGTCCTCCTATATCTGATTTGATGCTACTCACCAACTCTCCTAGGTTCATCCCAGCACAATCGTGTATGACAGCGCCGCCCATACATCGCCTCATATGAAGCCATCCCAATAGATGCATGTCAGCTATTATTATATGAAAATTCTACTTAGGGAAGATGGTCTGGCCACACTTGTCCCCAATCTTGTACACACGGCCGTAGCATATCCTCTAACGTCTAGATTGTCCTCTCAGACAGACCGTCGGTTTGAGGGTGATAAGTTATGGTAAAGTGGAGACTTGTCCCCAATGCCGTATACACCTACTGCAAAATCTCGAGGTAAACCGACCATCTCTATCGGAAATGATAGTCCTTGGTACTCCATGGAGTCTCACAATCTTCCTGGTGAACTCCTTAGCTAAACGACTCACCGGCCACGTCTCCTTGATAGGAATGAAGCGTGCGATTTTCATCAGTGGATCAACTACTACCCATATAACATCAAAGCTCCGGCTAGGTAATAGACATGTGACAAAATCCATGGAAATATCCTCCCATTTCCACTGTACCACTGACAGTGGATGAAGCTCTCATCCGGACCTGCGATGCTCAATCTTGACTCGCTGGCTGGTCACACACTGAGCTACATATCTAGCCACATCGGACTTCAAACCACTCCACCAAAAGGAACATCTCACGTCCTTATACATCTTACTCACTCCAGGATATACGGAATATGGTGTAGCGTGAGCCTCGCCAAATATCTTCTGTATCAACTCTGTGTTCTATGGTACACAAATATGCTCCTAACGTCTCATCATTCCATATATTGGCACCTTTAGCAAATTGCGGTGCCTTATGTTACTCTAGAAATGTATAGCAAAAAAGTCTTACAATTTATAACTCGATCTAATTTCCTAACTCCTAGCGAACCCACAGTGTATTGGTCATTTTGTAGCAAGGATAGTATTCCGAGGTCGAACACGAAGACTAAGGTGAAACAAATCAAACAAGTGATCATGGATAGTGCAAATCTAGTCTAAGAAAAGAGAAGGAAATAAAGAAATAAAAATCATGATATTTTTGGGTTTGGTTTTTGTGGTGATCAAGCAAAGTTCACAAATCATACAAGATTATAAATCAAACAAACAACTCAAGCTAGCAACACAAACTAGCAACACAAACACAAGATATGTAACCAAAGAGAGAAAAGCAGATTCTAGGGGTTAGGACTTCCGATTATGGCATTGGACTCAAGCTTCTAATCAACCTTGCACAAGCTACGTTATGTTGAGAAAAGGGTGTTTCTCTAATGGGATCAATTACCGGGTAGGTCTCATGGTCCACTAATCCCTCACCTAAGGTCCTATTACCGGGTAAGTCTCTAGGAGCTTAAGGTTGGGAATTCTACATAAACCGGATTGCTATCTAGGGGTCAAACCTCTCCTTACCGGGTAAGTCTCGGGAAGGCAAGTTCTAAGTATCAATCCTAGCACACTCAGTCCAATAGCAGCTTGTGAGGCTCACTACTACCTAGAGTTCATCATCTTTGGTATCTAAGATCAAGAATTACCGGGTAAGTCTCTTCCCTCACTTAGTTTGCTAGCACTTGGTCACCCTAGGCTAGATTATGCTTAACAAACACTAGGATTTCAACAATCTAACATCCTAACATTCAGATTCATCAATACAAGCACAATAGAAAAAACCACGGGTAGATCATACAGAACCACGGGCGTAGAATCACATGAACATGCCGTGGTTTTCATCAAAGGTTAGGTTCGAGCAAGCAAATCATCCAAAGGTACATTCAAGTCTATTCTATCACAGTCCAAGCCATAACCATCATTTCATTACCCTAGAATCACAACTATTTAGCCAACAACATGCATTTTAGATTCAAACTCAACAAGCAAACATTCATGGCTTCCATAGCAAGAAATTGAGATGAAAATGAAAATGAACAAGTAGTCTTAGCTGAATATGAGGTTAAACAAGACTTACAACCCTTCAAACACAACTCCAAAACGTTCCTTACAATGCTTTCAAACGTTCTCAACAAAAGTTCACTCTAAATCTCTATCTTTATGTGTTGTTCTTCCTCCAAAATGAGAGTGTTTTTCTTCTTCTCCAAGAATTCCAAATGTGGATAATGATGAGGTGTGAGAGAATGTTGGAGAATCCCCTAGCAACAGCCTGCAGGACCACTTATATTCTCCACCAAGAGCAAGGGTCGGGCAAAGAGACGTGGGACACGTGTCAAAACTGTCCAGAGAAAACCAAAGCCAAAACCACAGTCGATATATTTGCATCTGGGCCGTGGAATTCCCTGTTCAGCTCTCTTTGGATCATTAAGCCATGAGTTGGTGCAAGGCATGCACCAACAAGGTCCTAAGTGTTCTCCTTTGCTCCTAGCTTGCTCCTTAAAGAGTCCGGATGTGTGCCACCACAAGGAATGATCCTCGAATGTATCGATTAAGCTCTAAAAGCTCCCCAAAATACCTACAAAACCGACAAGAGTTTGTGTAGACGTCTATTTCGACAATATGCATGAATTAATCGTAAACGTCATGAACTAATTCCCAAACCATGCATGAATAACGGGAAAAACTATCTAAATGATTGCCTAAAGTAACGTCATAAATCATGTCATTAAAATACTCCATACTTGTCACTTGCTCGTCCCCGAGCAAGGTCCAACTATAGGCTACGAGATGACATGATTTATGAATGCAGAAAAATAGAAAATATTTTTGGAATTGTGCTTCTAAAATTGATCACCTTCATAGTCATGTTTTATGGCAATGGACAAGCAATCATGTATTAAATGAATGAAGGCACGGAAAGACAATTATACTTAACTCGAAAGCATGCATGGAAGGTGAAAATGAAGAAGTCAAGATGATCATGAGAATATCCAATCTAGATCACTAAGTCATACACATATGCAAATAGGTCACAAGGACTTAGGAAAGAAGGGGCCATGAAACGTTGTTATAGGTGGGAACTTTTTTTGGTCATGTGATGCTAATCCGGGAAAGGAACTAACTCCACAATTTCATTTTTGATCAACTTCCCCACAAGTGTATATTTTTCTCCATCTTTTCTTTCATTTCTTTTCTTTTTCATTTTCTTTTTCTTTCACTTATTTTTGAGACAATGACATTTGTGTACAAAAGCCGAAACCTTGGTGATTAGCGGACCTCGGTATTTTTCCTAGGTGCCTCACACCGGGCACACATACCAAGGCTCGTTAGGACATTCGGTTTATCCGACTTTGGCAAGGCACACACACCCGATTACGTGAATGGTGCTGAGTTACTCGTCATCAAAACCAAAGTCCCCAAACCTTTTTTTTTACACTTTTTACAACAAATTCAGCACTTCATTCACAACATTCATTCATCAACAACTTCATCCCACACTTGCTTTTCACACACTCAACACACTAGCATGCTCCTATTCCCGGATGGGTCAAAAGAGGTCAAATTTCATATCAAGTGAGGTGCTCAAATAACATGATCAAGATGAGAAGAAGAGAGATGAATTGCCTTAATCATTCCTAGATGATGTGCAAGAACTAGCATGTAATTTCAACCATCAATTTTCAATCCAATCAAGACAAGCATCATAATCACAAATCATGCATAGGATTCAAGAGAAGTATTTCAAGTCCACATATTCATAAATCCATTCAACACACAAGGCCATCCATAGCCAATTCACAAAACAATTTCATCATAAGGGTCATATCCAAACTAGGAAGCACAAAATTTTTTTTAAAATTTTCTGATTTTTTGAAAATTTTGAGATAAATATGTACAATGCAAGAACTAATGAAACATGTGACAATATGAAACTATCCTAGATGCAATCATGCAAATGATCATGAAAACCCCACCCTATAATTAAAGCCACATTGTCCCCAATGTGCAAATTAAATAAAGAAGTGAAAGAGAGTCCTCACAATGTAAAAATGGTATTTTCGGTATTTTGGTTCACTCATGTGGAATGATGGTGGATGATCAATCAAAGGTGGTAGAGAGCTCTTGATGTTCATTATGGCGTCGGGACCCGCGCTAAGCACCGCAAGCCGTCCAAGTCCCACGTCCGCTCCACCCACGTTTGATGCGGGATCATCATCATCAATTCCATGCTTTTCAAGACTTCCATGTTTCCTAGACTCTAGCACACAAACACCAAACACACACAAATAAAAACAAAAACAAAAACAAAAACAAAAATCAAAAACGAAAACAAAAAACGAAAAGGGAAAGATATGTACCAATGGGTTGCCTCCCATTAAGCGATTCTTTAAGGTCATTAGCTTGACCAAATTTGGGAGCGTTTCACTCAAGGTGAAGTGGGGAAATCATATCCATCGGAGCTTCCGGGATATACTTCTTCAAACGGTGCCCATTCACCTTAAAATTTCCACAATGCTCCCCACCTATCTCAACCGCTCCATGGGGGAAGACCTTCCTCACCACATAAGGACCCATCCATCTTGACTTTAGCTTTCCGGGGAAGAGTCGCAACCTTGAATTGAAGAGAAGGACTAAGTCACCTTCACTCAACTCCTTTGGGATTAGACGTTTGTCATGCCAACGCTTGGTTCTTTCCTTGTAAATCCGGGCATTTTCATAAGCATCCAACCGGATCTCCTCAAGAGTATTAATGTCTAGCAACCTCTTCTCACCAGCTTCCTTGAGTTCAAAATTCAGCCACCATATGGCCCAATATGCCCTATGCTCCATCTCCACCTGAAGGTGGCAAGACTTGCCATAAACTAGCTTGTAGGGAGTGGTGCCAATTGGTGTCTTGAAGGCGGTTCTATATGCCCACAAAGCATCATCAAGCTTTATAGCCCAATCTTTTCTTGTCCTAGAAACCGTCTTCTCAAGTATCCCTTTTATCTCCCGGTTGGAGATCTCCAATTGGCTACTAGTATGGGGATGGTAAGGTGTGGCCACCTTATGAGTCACCCCATACTTAGCCAAAAGTGTCTCAAAGTTCCTATTGGTGAAATGCTTCCCTCCATCACTTATGATCACTCTTGGTGTTCCAAATCTAAGGAAGAAGACTCGGTTGAAGAACCGCACCACAACTTTTGCATCGTTTGTGGGAGAGGCGATTGCTTCCACCCATCTCGACACATAATCCACCGCCAATAGAATATAGATGTGGCAACATGAAGCGGGGAATGACCACATGAAGTCCACACCCCAAACATCAAAGACTTCAACCTCTTGGATATTGTTCAAGGGCATCTCGTTCCTTCTTGAGATGTTGCCCGTCCTTTGGCAAGCATCACAAGCTACTACAAAATTTTGCACATCCTGAAACAAGTTAGGCCAATAAAAACCAGATTGCAATACCTTTGCACACGTTTTGTGTGAGCTAGCATGGCCTCCACATGGCAAGGAGTGGCAATGACGGATCACACTCTCCATCTCGTCCTCCGGAATGCACCTCCTAAAGACTCCATCCGGTCCTCTCTTGAACAAGAGAGGCTCACTCCAATAATAATGCCTCACATCCTTGAAAAACTTTTTCCTTTGGGCATATGATAAACCGGACGGCACCTCTTCACACACAAGGTAGTTCACTATATCCGCATACCATGGCTTACTCCCTCTAGACACTTGAAGTAAGCACTCCTCCATCATTTGCAATTGCTCATCCCGGAATGAGTCATCAATCGGTATGTTATCTCTCTCAATCTCCAATGGTGGTAGCCTACCAAGATGGTCCGCTACTGAATTTTCGAAACCTTTCTTGTCCCGAATCTCCAAGTCGAATTCTTGGAGGAGAAGGATCCACCGAATCAAGCGAGGCTTGACATCTTTATTTGTGAGAAGATAACGGATCGCAGCATGATCCGTGTACACAATAACCTTTGCTCCAACAAGATATGATCGAAACTTCTCAAAGGCATACACTACCGCAAGCAACACCTTCTCGGTTGTGGCATAGTTGAGTTGGACATCATCTAGCGTCTTGCTAGCGTAGTAGATGGCATGTGTAAGCCCATATTTCTTTTGTCCTAAAACAGCCCCAACGTCCACATCACTTGCATCACACATTATTTCAAATGGTAAGCTCCAATCCGGAGGTTGCATGATAGGGGCGGAGATCAAAGCATCCTTCAACCTACAAAACGCATCAAGGCAATTCTTGGAGAAAACAAACTCAACATCCTTCATTAGTAGGTTAGTGAGAGGCTTAGAAATTTTAGAGAAATCTTTTATAAACCTCCGGTGAAAACCGGCATGCCCTAAGAAACTCCTTACCCCCTTCACCGAGGTAGGTGGTGGCAACTTCTCTATCGTTTCTATCTTTGCTCTATCAACCTCAATGCCACGGTGGGATACCAAGTGTCCAAACACTATGCCTTCACTCACCATGAAGTGAAATTTCTCCCAATTCAACACAAGATTAGTTTCCTCACATCTCTTCAATACTAAAGATAGATTAGCCAAGCAATTATCAAATGAAGAGCCATACACCGAGAAATCATCCATAAACACTTCCATAATATTCTCAATATATTAAAAAAAATAGCCATCATACACCTTTGAAAGGTGGCGGGTGCATTACACAACCCAAATGGCATCCTCCTATATGAAAATGTTCCCCAAGGACAAGTAAATGTTGTTTTCTCTTGGTCATCCGGGTGAATAGGGATTTGAAAGAACCCACTATAGCCATCTAGGTAACAAAAATGTGAATGTTGAGCTAACCTTTCTAGCATTTGGTCAATAAAGGGAAGAGGGAAGTGATCGTTCCTAGAGGCCACATTAAGTTTCCTATAGTCAATACACATTCTCCACCCCGTAACCGTCCTAGTTGGGATTAGTTCATTGTTCTCATTAGTTACTACAGTCATACTGCCCTTCTTAGGAACAACATGTACGGGACTAACCCATTTACTATCCGAAATCGGGAAAATGATTCCCACATCTATCAATTTTAAGATCTCTTTCTTGACAACCTCTTTCATAATAGGGTTCAATCTTCTTTGAGGTTCAATTGAAGGTTTATGGTTGTCTTCTATCAAGATTTTATGCATGCACAAGGAAGGTTTAATGCCAACTAATTCATCAATGGTGTAACCATTAGCTCTCCTACGCAATTTCAATTCATTCAACAAGCTATCAAGCTCAACATCATTCAAAGATGCATTCACAATCACGGGATAAGTAGAATTTTAACCAAGGAAAGCATACTTTAAATGAGAAGGGAGAGGTTTGAGATCAAGTTTAGGAGGACCTTTTTCGGTTGGATGTGATCCATATAGCTCCACATTAGATGAATCCAAAGCCATTGAAGACTCTCCAAGACTCCTTGAAGCTTTATCAACAACTAAAGGACTTTCTGGAGAAACCACGAGAAAAAACCACGACCTTTGGCATAACCCTGGGCGTGGTTTTGGAAGAGCTGACACAATCGGACATTACAGAAAGTTCCACGGTTGAAACCACGGGCGTGGTTCTTGGTGTTAGGTGGTGGTTCTTACAGTGTTTCAACACTCCTTCGTGCACTTCAAATTCAGCACTTGTCTCCTTTTCTAATGCATCCAAAGCTCGGATTTCTTCATTGCAAGCTTCCTCAACTCCTTCCTCCATGATACTCAAGCTAAGAACCTTCTCAAGTGGATCCTTTATCAAGATTGAGCTCACAACTTCTCTAGACTCCTCTTCCTCAACAATATTGAAGACATCTTCGCCAAGGGCTGGCCCCTTCATCATTGTAGACAACTTGAACTTGATGTTTTCTTCTCCTATGTTGAAGGAGAGGATCCCATTTTTTCAATCCACTAAGCATCCGGATGTGGCTAAGAATGGCCTCCCTAAAATGATAGGATCCGGGTAGTCCACCGGGATGTCCAAAACAACGAAATCGATTGGCACATAGAACTTCCCAAGCTGGACCGGTATGTCCTCTAGGATTCCTACGGGGTGAGTGATGGATCGGTCCGCCATGTAGAGGGTCATTGTTACGCTAAGATCGTGATGCACAAATGGGTTTTAAATTTATAACTCGAACTAAATCCTAAACTACCTAGCGAAACCCGCAGTGTACGGGACGTTTGTAGTAGGGATAGTATTCCGAGGTCGAACACAAAGACTAAGGTGAAATTGATTCGATTTGTGATTGAGTTTAGTAAAGACCTAGGTTGAAAGAAAAGAAAGAAATAAAGAAATGAAAATCTCAAATGTTTTTGGTTGGTTTTTGGTGATCAATCAAAGATCACAATTCATGCAAAGTCAATAATCAACTAACTATGAATCAACACAAATAAACAAACTAAACAAGATAATGATCAAAGATAGAAAAGACGGATTCTAGGGGTCGGAAGTTCCGGTTATGGCATAGGACTCAAGCTATCTATTCATTCCTTGGATTAACTATGATATGCTGGGATTAAGCGTTTCTAGATTGGGATCAATTACCGGGTAGGTCTCATGGTCCACTAGTCCATTCCTAAGGTCTCATCACCGGGTAAGTCTCTAAGAACCTAAGGGACGGAATTCTACACAAACCGGAATGTTACCTAGAGATCTTAACCTATCCTTACCGGGTAAGTCTTGGAAAGGGAAGTCCTAAACAACTATCCTAGCACACTAAATCCAATGGCGGCTTATTAGGCTCACCACTACCTAAGGTTTGTTATCTTTGGAATCTAAGAGTAAGGATTACCGGGTAAGTCTCTCCTAACACTTAGTTGCTAACACTAGGTCACCCTAGGGTAGATTTAACTCAACAAACACTTAGGATTTCAACATCCTAACAATCTAAGACAAGATCCATCGAACCAGGGAAAATCACGGTTTGTTCTACACAAACCACGGCCGTGGTTAGGCAAGAACTACCCGTGATTTCTAACAGCAGCTACGTTCATACTCACAAGTCATCCAAAGATAAATCTAAATCCGTCCTATCATAGCCCTAGCCATAACCATTCTTTCCTTACCCTAGAACCTCATCTATTTAGCCTACAACGTTCATAATAGAAATCGAAACAAACAAACATAAAATCATAACATCCATTGCAAATGATGAAGGGAAAGAGATGAACAAGTGAACTAAAACAAAACCAAGCTGAAAATAGAATTAGAGTAACTCACAATCCTTCCAAAAGAAGGTTCAAATGATTCATACAACTCTAGAAATAGAATCCGGAATTCTTCAATACAAAACTATCAAGTGTGGTAATGGTGTGTGTTCTTCTTCTCCTCTTCAATGGAGCTCTTCTTCTTCCTCTTGGACACTTTCCTTCCTAGAAAGACTTCTTGTTGAGAGAATATTTTTGTTAGAGGATAATGGATAATGGAGAGCTGCTCCAAGATACCCTTCTCAGCCAATGAAGGATCACTTTTATAACAAATTTTGCATGAGCTGGCCATGAGAGTCGTGGCACAGCTGTCACAAGAATCTGGCAAAATCCACGGGTGATTCCACGGCCGTGGAGTGTCAGAGAACCGTGATTTGCTCCAGAAACTTCGCTTTGGATCATTAAGTTGTGATTTGGTGCATGGCTTGTGTTGGTAAGGCTCCATGAGTCCTCCTTAGCCTTTAGCTTGTGTCCTAATGAGTCCGAGGGTGTGTCATCTAGATGAACGATCCTCAAACATATCGTTTTAGCTCCTAAATCTCCCGAAATACCTACAAAGCAACGCACAAGTCCGTGTAGACATCTATCTCGACAAAGTACGTGATTTGAGTGCAAACGTCGTGAACTAATGCTAAACCATGCATGAATGAGCGGAAAATCTATCTAAATGATTACCTAAAACTAAGTCATAAATCGTGTTATCAAAATACCCCATACTTAAGGTTTGCTCGTCCCCGAGCAAATTCTCAACTTATAGACTAAGAGATGACATGATTTATGTATGCAGAAAAATGGCAAAATCTTTTTGGGTTTGTGCTTCTATTATTGGTTCACCTTCAAAGTCATGTTTCATGGCAAAGGACAAGCAATCATGCATCAAACAAATGAAGACATGGAAAGACAATTGTACTTAACTCAAAAGTATGCATGAAATGTAAAGATGAAGAAGTCAAGAAGATCAAGTGTACATCAAATCTAAATCACTAAGTCTTACAAACATGCAAATAGGTCATAAGGTCTTGTGACATAAAAGGGCCAAGAAATGTAGTGATTGGGTAGGGATTTCTAGGTTATGTGATGCTAATCCGGGAATGGAACTAACTCCACAATCTTGTCCTCGATCAACTTCCCTCAAGTGTATATTTTCCTCTATCTTTTCTCTCTTTTCTTTTTCTTTGACTTATTTTTGAGACAATGGCATTGGTGTACAAAAGCCGAAACCTTGGTGATTAGCCGTCCTCGGGCTTTTTCTTAGTTTTCGAGGTGCATCCACACCGGGCACACATACCAAAGCTCGTTAGGATTATTGGTTCATTTGACTTTGGCAAGGCACCAACACCCGATTATGTGAAGTGTACCGAGTTACTTGTCATTTAAGTCAATGTCCCCAAGCCTATTTTTTGGCTACACTTTCACAACAAATTCAGCATTTTATGCATGATATTCTTTTCATCAACAACTTCACCCCACACTTGCTTTTCGCACACATCAACACACTAGCATGCTCCTATTCCCGGATGGGTTAAAAGAGGTCAAATTTATCTCAATTGAGGTGCTCAAGCAATCATGATTAAGATGAGAAGTAGAGAAGGATGAATTGCCTCATTCATTCCTAGATGGTGTGCAAGAACTATCATGTAATTTCGATCTTCACTACTCAATCCTTTCTAGGCAAACATCATGGTCACAAATCATTCATAGAATTTCAAGAGAAGTACTTCGAGTCCACATATGCGTTCATCAATCCTAACACATGAGGCCATCCATCGCCAATTCACAAGACAAGATTCATCATTAGGATCATATCCAAGCCTAGAAAGCACAAATTTTTTTTTAATTTTCTAATTTTTATGGTATTTTCGATTTTAGTATGTACAATGCAAGATATGTGAAAATTTTAAACTATCCTAGATGCTCATCATGCAAAGGATCATGTAAACCCCACCCCATACTTAGAAACGCATTGTCCCCAATGTGGTATACAAGTAAAGAGAGTGAAAGAAGGTTCTCACAATGTAAAAGTGGTTTGCTATGGTATTTGGGATTTCTCAATAGTGAATTGATGTTTGATGATCCTTTCAGCAATGGTAGAGAGCTCTTAAGCATCCATCTAAGCTTTGGAACCCGCGCTAGGCACCGCTAGCCGTCCAAGTTCCGCGTCCGCTCCACCCATAATTGATGAGGGGTTCATCATCATCATTCCTATGTCAAGTAAGGCCTCCAATGCCACTAAGGTTCTAGCACACACACAAAGTATACAAAACACACACAAGATAGAAAAGTTTAAAAACGAAAAACAAAATGAAAAAGGAAAGATGTTACCAATGGGTTGCCTCCCACCAAGCGCTTCTTTAAGGTCATTAGCTTGACCAAACTCGGGGGCGTCTACTCAAGGTGATGTGGGGCAATTATCTCCACCGGAGCTCCCGGGATATACTTCTTCAACCGGTGCCCATTCACCTTAAAGTTCCCACAATGTTCCCCTCCTATCTCGACGGCTCCATGGGAAAAGATCTTCTTCACCACATATGGCCCGGTCATCTTGATTTGAGCTTTCCGGGAAAGAGCCTTAGCCTTGAGTTGAAGAGAAGAACAAGATCTCCTTCACTCAACTCCTTGGGGATGATCCTCTTGTCATGCCATCTTTTGGTTCTCTCCTTGTAAATCCGGGCATTCTCATAAGCGTCCAACTGGATCTCCTCGAGGGCATTCAATTCAAGCAATCTCTTTTCCCCCGCCTCCTTGAGGTCAAAATTTAGCCACTTAATGGCCCAATAAGCTCTATGCTCTATTTCCTCCGGAAGATGGCAAGACTTTCCATAGACCAACTTGTACGGAGTGGTTCCAATTGGTGTCTTTAAGGCGGTCCTATACGCCCACAATGCGTCATTGAGCTTCATAGCCCAATCCTTTCTAGTCCTAGACACCGTCTTCTCAAGGATGGCCTTGACCTCCCGGTTGGAGATCTCCACTTGGCCACTAGTTTGGGGATGGTAAGGTGTTGCCACCTTGTGAGTCACCCCATACTTGGCCAAAAGCGCCTTAAAATTTCTATTGGTGAAGTGCTTTCCTCCATCACTAATGATCACCCTTGGTGTTCCAAACCTAGGGAAGATCACCCGGTTGAAGAACCGCACCACCACCTTGGCATCATTTGTAGGAGAGGCGATTGCCTCTACCCATCTTGACACATAGTCCACCGCCAATAGGATGAAGAGATTGCCACATGAAGAAGGGAATGGTCCCATAAAGTCCACACCCCACACATCAAATATTTCGACTTCTTGGATGTTGTTCAAGGGCATTTCATTCCTCCTTGAGATGTTGCCCGTTCTTTGGCAAGCATCACATGCCGCTACAAAACCTTGCACATCTCTAAACAAGTTAGGCCAATAAAAACCGGATTGCAATACCTTCGCACACGTTTTGTGTGAGCTAGCATGGCCTCCACATGGTAAGGAGTGACAATGCCGGATCACACTCTCTACTTCATCTTCCGGTATGCATCTCCTAAACATTCCATCCGGGCCTCTCTTGAACAAGAGTGGCTCACTCCAATAGTAATGCCTCACATCGTTGAAGAACTTCTTTCTTTGTGCATATGTCAATCCGGGAGGCACTTCCTCACACACTAAGTAGTTCACAATGTCGGCATACCATGGCTCATTTCCTCTAGACACTTGGAACAAGCATTCCTCCACCATTTGCAATTGCTCATCTCGGAATGAGTCATCAATTGGAATGTCATCTCTTCCAAGCTCCAATGGTGGGAGTCTACTAAGGTGATCCGCCACCGAGTTCTCGGATCCCTTCTTGTCCCGGATCTCCAAATCAAATTCTTGTAGAAGAAGGATCCACCGAATCAACCTAGGTTTGACATCCTTCTTTGTAAGTAGATAACGGATCGCAACATGATCCGTATAAACTATGACCTTTGCTCCAACAAGGTATGAGCGGAACTTCTCAAATGCATACACCACCGCTAGCAACTCCTTCTCGGTGGTAGCATAATTGAGTTGGGCATCATCTAGCGTCTTGCTAGCATAATAGATAGCATGAGTTTTCCCATCTTTCCTTTACCCCAAAACAGCCCCAACGGCTACATCGCTTGCATAACACATGATCTCAAACGGTAAACTCCAATCCGGAGGTTGCATTATAGGTGCGGAGATCAAGGCGTTCTTCAACCTACAAAAAGCTTCAAGACAATCTTTGGAAAAGACAAAATCAACATCCTTCATTAGTAGGTTAGTGAGAGGCTTAGAAATTTTAGAGAAATCTTGAATAAACCTCCGGTAAAAACTGGCATGCCCTAAGAAACTCCTTACCCCTTTCACCGAGGTAGGTGGTGGCAATTTCTCTATCGTTTCAATTTTGGCCCTATCAATCTCAATGCCACGGTTAGACACCAAGTGTCCCAACACAATGCCTTCACTTACCATGAAGTGGCATTTTTCCCAATTCAAGACAAGATTTGTCTCCTCATATCTTTGCAATACTAATGACAAGTTAGCCAAGCAATTATCAAAGGAAGAACCATAAACAGAGAAATCATCCATAAACACTTCCATGATATTTTCTATGTATTCCGAAAAGATAGCCATCATACACCTTTGGAAGGTGGCGGGTGCATTACACAACCCAAATGGCATTCTCCTATATGCAAAAGTACCCCATGGACATGTAAAGGTTGTTTTCTCTTGGTCATCGGGGTGGATAGGGATTTGGAAGAATCCACTATAGCCATCTAGATAGCAAAAATGAGAGTGTTGAGCTAAACTTTATAGCATTTGGTCAATGAAGGGGAGAGGGAAGTGATCTTTCCTAGAGGCCATGTTCAATTTCCTATAATCAATGCACATCCTCCACCCCGTAACTGTCCTAGTCGGGATTAGTTCATTGTTCTCATTAGTTACTAGGGTCATCCCACCCTTCTTAGGAACTACATGAACGGGATTAACCCACTTACTATCCGAGATAGGGTAGATAATTCCCGCATCTAGCAACTTAATGATTTCCTTTTTGACTACCTCTTTCATTATAGGATTCAATCTTCTTTGATGTTCGATAGAGGGTTTGTGGTTATCTTCCATCATTATCTTATGCATGCACAAAGACGGCTTAATGCCAACCAAATCATCAATAGTATAGCCAATGGCTTTCCTATGCAATCTTAGTTCATGCAACAACTTAGCAAGTTCATCATCACTCAAGCATGCATTCACAATTACCGGATATGTAGAATCAACACCAAGGAAAGCATACTTTAAATGAGAGGAGAGGGGTTTGAGTTCAAGTTTAGGAGGACCTTTATCGGTTGGAGATGATCCAAACAATGTTGGATGAGATGAATCCAAAGCAAATGAAGACCCTTCAAGGCTCCTTGAAGCTTGATCATCAACGAGGTCTGATTCAGGGTAAACCACGGTCGGAATCACGGTTGGTTCAACTTCCACGGCCGTGGTTCCTGCCAAGCTTGCTTCTCGGAGTTGTCCAGAAAGTTTGACGGCCTTGGAACATAAATCTCGACCGTGGAACTTGCAGCTGTTCAACACCTCTTCATGGCTTTCAAATCCAACTCTTGGCTCCTCTTCCAATGCTTCCAAGGCTTTGATCTCTTCATTGCAAGCCTCCTCAACACCTTCCTCCATCATACTTGAGGTAAGAACCTTCTCCAAGGGATCCTTGATCAAGATCGAGCTCATAACTTCCCTAGATTCTTCTTGCTTGACTATGTTGAAGACATCTTCATCAAGGGTCAGCCCTTTCATCATTGTGGACAATTTGAATTTGATGTTCTCTTCTCCAATGTTGAAGGAGAGAGTTCCATTCTTGCAATCCACTAGGCATCCGGAGGTGGCTAGAAAAGGCCTTCCCAAGATGATGGGAACCGGATAGTCCGCCGGAATGTCCAAGACTACAAAATCGATTGGCACATAGAATCCTCCTAGTTGCACCGGAATGTCCTCTAAGATCCCAACCGGATGAGTGATAGAACGGTCCGCCATGTAGAGGGTCATCTTGACCGGTTTCGGCTCTCCTAGCCCCACCTTTTTGCTAAGTGCAAGCGGTATGATGCTTACACTCGCTCCAAGATCACAAAGAGCCTCATACTTCACATCTCCCACTCCAATTGGGACACAAAAGGAGCCCGGATCTCTTAGCTTGGGAGGCATCTCTTCCTTCATTGTTTGGATCAATTCCGAGGATCTCTTGGTCATTCTTATCTCCCCATACTCCTCCAACTTCCTTTTGTTGGAGAGTATTTCTTTCAGAAACTTGCCATATGCCGGCATTCCTAAAATGGCATCCATGAACGGAATGTTAATATGTAATTTGGACATTAGTTCAAGGAACTTACCAAAGTGATTGTCCAAACGAGCTCTTGCTCTTGATTGTGGGAATGGTAGTGGTGGCTTTTATGGAGGCGGTGCCACATAGGTTGGCTCTACATCCTTGCTCTTGCCTCCATCTTCTTGCAACTTTCCCTCTTCTACCACTACTTGCTTTCCCTTAGCATTGTCCTTGGGCAAAGGATCTTTCATACTCAACCCACTCCTTGTTGTAATAGCCAACACTTGGCCCCTTGGGTTGTCTTCGGTTCTTCCGGGAAGCTTTCCCAGATCTCTATGGGCTTCACCCGCCTTTTGGAACACTTGTGCTTCCAAAACCTTTTGAGCCTTAGAAATTGAAGTCACCGTGCTCTCAAGACCACTCAACCTTCCAAACAATTGCTCAAACATTATTTCAGTTCTATCCTTTGGAGGTTGAGTAAATCCGGGTGGAGGTTCTTGTAAAGCTCTTGATGGTGGAGTTGTGCTTGTGGAGGAGGAAGGGTTCAAGGCTCCATCCAGGTTAGAGTAAGAAAATCCGGGATGGTTATGGTTGGGCCGGTAATTGTTGAATTACCGGTTGTTATTGAAACTCCTTGGGCCTTGGTAATTGTTGAAGTTGCCCCTTCCCATATAATTCACATCCTCCTCCTTGGAAGACAAGTTGGCTTGTGGAAGCACTTGAGGAGTTGCTTGGTTCTTCAAAGTTGTAGCACACAACTCCCTCAAGGACTTCAACTCGTTGTTGATGGCGTCAAGCTTGAAGTTGCTCATGGTGACTTCACTCACCTCATAAGCTCCCGCCCTTCTTCCTTCACTCTTCCTATGGGAGTACTTCTCAATCACTAGAGCTTGCTTCTCCACAAACTCCCAAGCTTCATCTACATGCTTCTCCATAAAAGTCCCACCGGAAAGAGATTGAAGCTTGATTTGGCTATCTTCATCAAGTCCTTTGAAGTAGATCTCCAATAGCTCAATTTTTGGTATGCCATGGTGTGGACAATCAAGGAGAAGATCTTTGAACCTCTCCCAAGACTTGAATAAACTCTCTCTATCCTTCATCACGAAGGCATTGATCTTCCCTCTTAATTCGGTAGTCTTGGAAGGTGGGAAGAACTTAGTCAAAAACTCGGTTGTCATCTCCTCCCAAGTACCAACTCGCCCTTGTGGAATAGATTGATACCAAGCTAAGGCTTTATCCTTAAGAGAGAAGGAAAAAGCCCTAAGCTTATGATTGTTGCTCTCCAATCTTGGCGGTCTAAGAGTCTCCATCAAGATCTCATAGTTCATCAAGTGTTGATGAGGAGACTCTCCTTCCATCCCTCCAAATTGATTATGCCGGATCATTTGTAGAACTTGAGGGCGGAGCTCATAGTTGTGGGCTGCGGGATCTCCTAAGTTCACACCCGGACGGTGTGCTCTTTGTGCCGGATCCATACGTCTCCCTAGGGTTTGTAGCTCTTCAATGGCAATGGGCACAACCCTAACATTAGCCGCCGGCTGCGGTTGTGGTGGAGGAGGTGGAGGTTGTCGGCGATTAAGCTCTCCTTGGACAAGGGCTTGCCTAATCTCATCAATCTCCCTCCTAGTTTCCTCTTGCCTCTCATTGGCAAGTCTCCTTTCTTCCTCCAAGAGCTCATCTCTTAGCCTTATTTGCTCTAAGGCTTCATCCAACTCAGCTTGGAGGTTTCTACCGGCCATCTCTTTCTCTTTTCGGATGGTCTTGGATCTAGATCGAAGGGTTTTCTCTGGTTCGGGATCGAATGGAGCTAAATCCTTGCCACGAGATCTTCGCATACACCTAAAGAGTAATAGATGTCCTGAAAAGCAAAGACACAAACCAAAAAGAGATCAAAAGCAACAAGAAAGATCTACACTAGAAATAATCACAAAATAGACTCAATCTTGACCTAGTCCCCGGCAACGGCGCCAAAAACTTGTTACGCTAAGATCGTGATGCGCAAATGGGTTTTAAATTTATAACTCGAACTAAATCCTAAACTACCTAGCGAAACCCGCAGTGTACGGGACGTTTGTAGTAGGGATAGTATTCCGAGGTCGAACACAAAGACTAAGGTGAAATTGATTCGATTTGTGATTGAGTTTAGTAAAGACCTAGGTTGAAAGAAAAGAAAGAAATAAAGAAATGAAAATCTCAAATGTTTTTGGTTGGTTTTTGGTGATCAATCAAAGATCACAATTCATGCAAAGTCAATAATCAACTAACTATGAATCAACACAAATAAACAAACTAAACAAGATAATGATCAAAGATAGAAAAGACGGATTCTAGGGGTCGGAAGTTCCGGTTATGGCATAGGACTCAAGCTATCTATTCATTCCTTGGATTAACTATGATATGCTGGGATTAAGCATTTCTAGATTGGGATCAATTACCGGGTAGGTCTCATGGTCCACTAGTCCATTCCTAAGGTCTCATCACCGGGTAAGTCTCTAAGAACCTAAGGGACGGAATTCTACACAAACCGGAATGTTACCTAGAGATCTTAACCTATCCTTACCGGGTAAGTCTTGGAAAGGGAAGTCCTAAACAACTATCCTAGCACACTAAATCCAATGGCGGCTTATTAGGCTCACCACTACCTAAGGTTTGTTATCTTTGGAATCTAAGAGTAAGGATTACCGGGTAAGTCTCTCCTAACACTTAGTTGCTAACACTAGGTCACCCTAGGGTAGATTTAACTCAACAAACACTTAGGATTTTAACATCCTAACAATCTAAGACAAGATCCATCGAACCAGGGAAAATCACGGTTTGTTCTACACAAACCACGGCCGTGGTTAGGCAAGAACTACCCGTGATTTCTAACAGCAGCTACGTTCATACTCACAAGTCATCCAAAGATAAATCTAAATCCGTCCTATCATAGCTCTAGCCATAACCATCCTTTCCTTACCCTAGAACCTCATCTATTTAGCCTACAACGTTCATAATAGAAATCGAAACAAACAAACATAAAATCATAACATCCATTGCAAATGATGAAGGGAAAGAGATGAACAAGTGAACTAAAACAAAACCAAGCTGAAAATAGAATTAGAGTAACTCACAATCCTTCCAAAAGAAGGTTCAAATGATTCATACAACTCTAGAAATAGAATCCGGAATTCTTCAATACAAAACTATCAAGTGTGGTAATGGTGTGTGTTCTTCTTCTCCTCTTCAATGGAGCTCTTCTTCTTCCTCTTGGACACTTTCCTTCCTAGAAAGACTTCTTGTTGAGAGAATATTTTTGTTAGAGGATAATGGATAATGGAGAGCTGCTCCAAGATACCCTTCTCAGCCAATGAAGGACCACTTTTATAACAAATTTTGCATGAGCTGGCCATGAGAGTCGTGGCACAGCTGTCACAAGAATCTGGCAAAATCCACGGGTGATTCCACGGCCGTGGAGTGTCAAAGAACCGTGATTTGCTCCAGAAACTTCGCTTTGGATCATTAAGCTGTGATTTGGTGCATGGCTTGTGTTGGTAAGGCTCCATGAGTCCTCCTTAGCCTTTAGCTTGTGTCGTAATGAGTCCGAGGGTGTGTCATCTAGATGAACGATCCTCAAACGTATCGTTTTAGCTCCTAAATCTCCCGAAATACCTACAAAGCAACGCACAAGTCCGTGTAGACGTCTATCTCGACAAAGTATGTGATTTGAGTACAAACGTCATGAAATAATGCTAAACCATGCATGAATGAGCGGAAAATCTATCTAAATGATTACCTAAAACTAAGTCATAAATCGTGTTATCAGTCATCTTGACCGGCTTCGGTTCTCCTAGCCCAACCTTATTACAAAGTGCAAGCGGGATAATGCTTACACTTGCTCCAAGGTCACATAGGGCCTCATATTGCACTTCTCCAACTCCAATTGGCACACAAAAAGATCCCGGATCTCTCAGCTTAGGAGGCATCTCCTCCCTCATGGTTTGAATCAACTCGGAAGATATCTTTGTCATCCTTACTTCTCCATACTCCTCCAACTTCCTCTTGTTGGAGAGTATCTCCTTCAAAAACTTTCCGTAGGCCGGCATACCTAGAATAGCATCCATGAATGGAATGTTAATATGCAATTTAGACATGAGTTCAAGGAATTTACCGAAATGTTTGTCCAAATGAGCTCTTGCTCGTGATTGTGGGAATGGTAGTGGTGGCTTGTATGGAGGGGGTGCCACATATATTGGCTCATCATCTTTGCTCTTGCCTCCTTTTTGCAATGGTTCTTCTTCCACTACTACTTGCTTTCCCTCTTCATTCTCCTTTGGTGAGGGATCTTTCATGCTCAGCCCACTCCTTGTGGTAATGGCCAACACTTGGCCTCTTGGATTGTCCTCGGTCCTTCCGGGAAGCTTTCCCGGATCCCTTTGTGCTTCACCCGCCTTTTGGAACACTTGTGCTTCTAGCACCTTTTGAGCCTTCGAAATGGATGTCACCGTGCTCTCAAGTCCACTCAACCTTCCAAGCAATTGTTCAAACATCATTTCAGTTCTATCCTTTGAAGGTTGAGCAAAACCGGATGGAGGCTCTTGTGAAGCCTTAGGTGGTGGGGCTACGCTTGTGGAAGCGGGAGGGTTCAAGGCACCATCCGGGTTAGAATAGGAGAACCCGGTATGGTTGTGATTAGGCCGGTAATTGTTGTATTGCCGACTGTTGTTGTTGACGTTCCTAGGGCCTTGATAATTGTTGAAGTTACCCCTTCCCATTTAGTTAATATCCTCCTCCTTGGAAGCCAAATTGGCTTGCACTTGCACTTGAGGACTTGCTTGATTCTTTAAGGTTGTGGTGCACAACTCCCTCAAGGACTTAAGCTCATTGTTGATTGCATCAAGTTTGTAGTTGCTCATGGTGACTTCACTTACTTCATATACTCCCGGTTTCCTCCCATCACTCTTCCTATGGGAGTACTTCTCTATCACCAAGGCTGGCTTCTCTACAAACTCCCAAGCCTCATCCACATTCTTCTCCATGAATGTTCCTCCGGAAAGCGATTGAAGCTTGAATTGACTATCCTCATCAAGCCCTTTGAAATAAATCTCCATTAGCACTATCTTCGGTATCCCATGGTGTGGCCAATCTAGGAGGAGGTCCTTAAACCTCTCCCAAGATTTGAATAGGCTCTCTCTATCCTTCATTACAAAGGCATTGATCTTCCCTCTTAGCTCGGTTATCTTGGAAGGTGGGAAGAACTTTGTCAAGAACTCGGTTGTCATCTCCTCCCAAGTACTCACGCGTCCTAGTGGAATGGATTGATACCAAGCCAAGGCTTTATCCTTAGTGAGAAGGAAAAAGCCCTAAGCTTGTGGTTGTTGTTCTCCAATCTAGGAGGCCTTAGAGTCTCCATCAAGATCTCATAATTCATCAAGTGTTGATGGGGAGACTCTCCTTCCATCCCTCCAAATTTATTGTGTCGGATCATTTGTAGCACTTGAGGGCGGAGCTCATAGTCATGGGCTGCGGGATCTTCTAAGTTTACACCCGGACGGTGCACTCTTTGGGCTGGATCCATACGTTGCCCTAACGTTTGTGGCTCCTCAATGATGATCGGCTCAACCCGAACATGGACCGCCGGTTGCGATGGTGGTGGTGGTGGTGGAGGTTGTTGACGATTAAGCTCCCTTTGCACAAGAGCTTGCCTAATCTCTTCAATTTCCCTCCTAGTTGCTTCTTGCCTCTCATTGGCAAGTCTCCTCTCATTCTCCAATGCTTCATCCCTTAGCCTAATTTGCTCTAAGGCATCATCCAACTCAGCTTGAAGATCTCTTCCGGCCATCTCCTTCTTCTTCTTAATGCTCTTGGATCTAGTCTTAAGGGTTTTCTCCGGTTCGGGATCGAATGGAGCTAAATCCTTGCCACGAGATCTTCGCATCCACCCAAAGAGTGAGAGATGTCCTGAAAATTCAAAGACACAAACCTAACAAGATCAAAAGCAACAAGAAACACCTACACTATAAACAATCACACACAATGATTCAATCTAGACCTAGTCCCCGGTAACGGTGCCAAAAACTTGTTACGCTAGAAATGTATAGCACAAAAGTCTTACAATTTATAACTCGATCTAATTTCATCACTCCTAGCGAACCCACAGTGTATGGGTCGTTTTGTAGAAAGGATAGTATTCCGAGGTCGAACACGAAGACTAAGGTGAAATCAAATCAAACAAGTGATCATGGATATTGCAAATCTAGTCTAAGAAAAGAGAAGGAAATAAAGAAATGAAAATCATGATTTTTTTGGGTTTGGTTTTTGTGGTGATCAAGCAAAGATCACAAATCATGCAAGATTATAAATCAAACAAACGACTCAAGCTAGCAACAGAAACTAGCAACGCAAACACAAGATATGTAATCAAAGAGAGAAAAGCGGATTCTAGAGGTTAGGACTTCCGGTTATGGCATTGGACTCAAGCTTCTAATCAACCTTGAACAAGCTACGGTATGTTGGGAAAAGGGTATTTCTCAAATGGGATCAATCACCGGGTAGGTCTCATGGTCCACTAATCCCTCACCTAAGGTCCTATTACTAGGTATGTCTCCAGGAGCTTAAGGTTGGGAATTCTACATAAACCGGATTGCTATATATGGGTCAAACCTCTGCTTACCGGGTAAGTCTCGGTAAGGCAAGTCCTAATCATCAATCCTAGCACACTCAGTCCAATAGCGGCTTGTGAAGCTCACTACTACCTAGAGTTCATCATCTTTGGTATCTAAGATCAAGAATTACTGGGTAAGTCTCTTCCCTCACTTAGTTTGCTAGCATTAGGTCACCCTAGGATAGATTATGCTTAACAAACACTAGGATTTCAACAATCTAACATCCTAACATTCAGATTCATCAATACAAGCACAACAGAACAAACCACGGGTAGATCATACAGAACCATTAGCATGGAATCACATGAACAGGCCGTGGTTTTCATCAGAGGTTAGGTTCGAGCAAGCAAATCATCCAAAGGTACATTCAAGTCTATTCTATCATAGTCCAAGCCATAACCATCATTCCATTACCCTAGAATCAGAACTATTTAGCCAACAACATGAATTTTAAGATTCAAACTCAACAAGCAAACATTCATGGCTTCTATAGCAAGAAAATGAGATGAAAATGAAAATGAACAAGTAGTCTTAGCTGAATATGAAATTAAACAAGACTTACAACCCTTCAAACACAGCTCCAAAACGTTCCTTACAATGCTTTCAAATGTTCTCAAAAAAAGTCACTCAAAAATCACTCAAAAGTTCACTCTAAATCTCTATTTTGATGTGTTGTTCTTCCTCCAAAATGAGAGTGTTTTTCTTCTTCTCCAAGAATTCAAAATGTGGATAATGATGAGGTGTGAGAGAATGTGGGAGAATCCCCTAGCAACAGCCTACAGGACCACTTATATTCTCCACCAAGAGCAAGGGTCGGGTAAAGAGATCGTGGGACACGTGTCAAAACTGTCCAGAGAAAACCAAAGCCAAAACCACGGTCGATATTTTTGCCTCTGGGCCGTGGAATTCCCTGTTCACCTCTCTTTGAATCATTAAGCCATGAGTTGGTGCAACGCATGCACCAACAAGGTCCTAAGTGTTCTCCTTTGCTCCTAGCTTGCTCCTTAAAGAGTCCGGATGTGTGCCACCACAAGGAATGTTCCTCGAATGTATCGATTAAGCTCCAAAATCTCCCCAAAATACCTACAAAACCGACAAGAGTTCTTGTAGACGTCTATTTCGACAATATGCATGAATTAAACGTAAACGTCATGAACTAATGTCAAACCATGCATATATAACGGGAAAAACTATCTAAATGAATGCCTAAACTAACGTCATAAATCATGTCATCACCTTACCTCAAGACATCTTTTCTTGGATCCTCGTCAACGTCGGACAACTCTCCTTCTTATGTCGAACCTCTTCGAACATATTAGGTAACAACTCTAAAGTGGACAAGCGATTGTCCATGTCGGGAAACTGGATATCCAACTCTAGCCAAGATAGATCTCTCTACAACTGAGGTTGCGTTGTCAGACGAGCTATCGCCTTCTCTCGAGGCGTCTTCCTACTAAGGGCATCGGCGACCACATTTGCCTTTCCCAAGTGATATATAATCTCCAAATCAAAGTCCTTAATCAGATCCAACCATCTCCTCTGATGGTTATTCAACTCTCGCTGAGTAAATATATACTTTGGAATCTTATGATCTTCGAAGATTTGGCACGTCGCTCCATAGAGATGGTGATGCTTGATCTTAAGGGCATGTACTACTACAGCTAACTCGAGATCATGGGTTGGGTAATTCTACTCATACGTCTTTAATTGTCTAGACACATTTGCAATGACCCTTCTTCGCTGCATCTGAACACATCCCAATCCCAACTTGGATGTGTCATTATAGACTACAAAGTTCTCAATACCCTATGGCTGTGCTAGAATCGGAGAGGAAGTCAATCTCCTCTTCAGCTCCTCAAATCTCTACTGACACGGCTCGGACCAGATGAATCGAGTAGTCTTCCTCAATAGGCAAGTAATTGGTCGGGCGATCACTGAAGACCCTTCCACAAACCGGGGGCAATATCCCGACAAATCAATAAAGATGCGAACCTCATTGAGATTACTCGGAGTTTGTCACGAAGATACCAACTCGATCTTCGCCGTATCAACCTTAATCCCACTTGACCAAGAAAGACCACCTCAAACATCCAAAACTCGCACTTAGATAGCTTAACATACAACTCCTTATCATGCAACACTCGTAATATTGTCCTGAAATGCCTTGTGTGCTCTTATCGGTTCCGAGAATACACCGGGATGTCATCGATAAACACCACCACAAACTGATCCAGAAAGTCGATGAATAAATCATTCATCAACTCCATGAACACAACGGGCGCATTCGTAAGCCCAAATGACATCACTACAAACTCATAATGGCTATACCGGGTCCAAAATGTTGTCTTAGGCATGTCATGCTCTCTCACCCTCAGCTGATGATAGCCCGATCTCATTTCGATCCTAGAAAAAACCGTCGCTCCATGCAACTGGCCAAGCAAATCATCTATATAGGGAAAATGGTACTTATTCTTAATGGTCAACTTGTTCAGCTCTCTATTGTCGATGCATAACCTCACTGGCCCGTCTTTCTTCCTCTTAAAAAGTACCGATGCGCCCCATGGAGAAACGTTACGACGGATGAAGCCCTTATCAACGAACTCCTCTAAATGCTTCTTCAACTCCAACAGCTCGATAGGCGCCATGGGTAGGGCGCCTTCGATATCAGTCTCGTGCCAGGATCCAACTCAATGTTGTAATCGATGCTCCTTTGTGGAGATAAGCCCGGTAGATCGTGAAACACATCTAATACTTTCAGTGCGAGAGGGATGGTTGTAGTAGGTGGTGTTAGAAAGCCCTAAAATCTTACTTATACTAATTGGTGTGAAAATAATAGGCGTACCTTTGACCACTGATTCTAGGGTTAGGGTTCGCCTATCCCTTTTTGCCGTTAGATTCACATAAAACAGTCCACCTCCCCTGGGATAAGTATTTTCCAGACATAGTAACCCCCTAGCAGAGCGATGTATGGCAACCGTAGTGTTTTCAAAAACTCTAGATCGACGGAATCGCACATGCAAATTTTCCGGAAACCTTGTGTGAGTGGAGATCTCAACATTCTCCTCAGGAAATGGATATGCCGATTCGGAGAATATGTGAGCCAAAGTATCTTTGGGTGGTGTTGGTGAAGAACCTCTTGGATTTCTGGCGGTCGATGATGAAGCAACACGGTTTGAGATTCTCTTGGGAGCCATGGATGAACGTTTGTGAGAGAGGTTTGGAACCGAAAGTGTGAAGTGTAAAAGTGGGTTATAAAGTTTTGAACGAAGGAAGGGAATGATTGCTTTTCAAAAAAGGAGATGTCAAATCAAATTAAGGCACATCGTGATCTTGATTGAATCAAGAGCATGATAACCGAAATTTGATTTGCATATCTTCCCTCATAAATCACAACCAAGTTTCAAAACAAAGATTTTGAATTTTGAAAACATGTTGATCAAAATTTTTGAAATCATTTTAAAAACTTTTTTAAAATGATTTAATGATCAAATATCTATAAAGATGAAAATCATAAATCCGATCCGGGTTTATCACTTTTGACTTTAGAATCCGTTCAAGACCTTGTATTGCATTTCAAAGCCTTGAAATGGAAAAGTAGAGTACATTATAAGGAGAAAATAAATCGATTTACTCCCCCTAAGACAAGGCTTCCTTTTTCAACATACCAAGCTCCAATCTAATAAAATTGAATTGATCTTCAAGTAGATGCTTACTGAATATATCCGCAAGCTGCAAATTAGTCGAAATAAAATTTATCGATACGTCACCTTTTTCAACATGATCATGTATGAAGTGATGTCTTACGTCGATATGATTTGTTCTTGAATGTTGCACAGGATTTTTGGTTATCGAAATAACACTAATATTATCACATTTAATAGGAATACCTCTGAGATCAAAACTAGGATCACGATGTTGTTGAGCTATCCATAGAATTTGTGAACAAGAAGCTCCGACAGCATGTATTCGGCTTCAGTTGTGGATAGGACGACAAAATTTTTCTTCTTGGAGTGCCAACTGATTAGGTATGACCCTAAGAATTGGAAACATCCAGAAGTGCTATTTCTATCAACCTTATAGCCTGCAAAGTCTGCATATGAATAACCAATGAGGTGAAATGTGTTTTGATGTGGATACCATAACCCTAGATCCTTAGTGCCATTTAGATAGCGAAATATACTCTTCACAACTATCAAGTGTGACTCTTTAGGATTAGTTTGAAATCTAGCACACATGCACACACTAAACATAATGTCAGGTCGACTAGTGGTTGGATATAACAAAGAACCGATCATACCTCAATACTCCTTTTGTACGACACTCTTACCATTCTTGTCTTGATATAATAAAAGAGTAGAACTCATTGGAATTTTTGCTACCTTGGATTGATCCGTTTTATATTTCTTGAGCAAATCCTTGTTATACTTGCTTTGGTTTAGAAAAATTCCTTACTAAGCTTGAGTAACTTGAAGACCAAGAAAGAAATTTAACTCTCCCATCAAGCTCATTTCGAATTCTCTACATATAATATCTGAAAATTATTTGCATAGAGAATCGTTAGTAGCACCAAATAATATATCGTCAACATAGATTTGTACTACTAATAAATCGTTGCCTCTGGTTTTTACAAACTAATTTTTGTCAATCAAACCTCTTTTAAATTCATTTTCAAGAAGATACTTTGATAATCTTTCATACCAAGCTCTAGGAGCTTGCTTAAGACCGTAAATGGCTTTGTCCAATTTAAAAACATGATCCGGAAATTCATCATTTTCAAAACTAGGAGGTTGAGCAACGTAGACTTCTTCTTCTAAGAAGCATTAAGAAAAGCACACTTAACATCCATTTAAAAAAGCTTTATGTTCATGAAGGATGCAAATGCAAGTAGCATACATATGACTTCTAAACTGGAAACCGGAGCAAAGGTCTCCTCACAATCAATACCTTCTTCTTGGTTACAGCCTTGAGCTACAAGTCGTGCTTTGTTTCGAATGACTTTACCATGTTCATCCAACTTATTTCGGAATACCCATTTTGTTCTTATGACAGATTGGTGCTTAGGTCTAGACATGAGGGTCCGAACTTTGTTTCTCTCAAACTCATTTAGCTCATTTTGCATGGCAATGACCCAATATGGTTCTTGAAGTGCTTGAACGTAGTTTTGGGCTCTACAAGAAACACAAACGCAGAAAAAGCACACACATTGTTTACCCTAGATCGGGTTTGCACACCTTCTTTGGATTTGAGATCACATTCTCTTGTGGATGATAAGAAGAATGTTGAAACTTTCTTCTCTTGAAGAGTGACACAGATTCTAGTGATTGAGGCTCACTGGCTTGACTAGATTCAGGTACCGTTGGAGTTATGCCCTTGTTTCCGATGTCAAGGCCTTGAAGTTGTGTTTCAAGGCCTTGAAATTGATTTTCAGCAGTGTTGATATTTGTCATTTCAAGGTCTTGAAGATGTGTTTCAAGGTCTTGAGAGTGTTTTCCGTTATCCTGAATTTGTTTGTGCATATTCTTATCTTGAGCCTTAGGATCTTCTTCTCCGTCAGAATTTTGATCTCCATATCGATTCAGATGAAGATCTGTAAAGCTATCACTCAAAGTACCACCATTTCTTTCGTAAAAAATAACATGAATACTTTCCTCGACAATTTTGGTACGTTATTGTAAACCCGATAAGTTTTAATATTTGAAACATATCCTATAAAGGTAGCTTCATTACTACATGTGTCAAATTTTCCAAGGCTGTCTTTGCCATTGTTATGGACAAAGCACATACATCGAAAGGGTTTAAAATAGGAAATATTCCTCCTTTTAAGAGTTCATAAGGAGTGTTTTTCAAAATAAGGCATATTAAACATTTATTTAAGATATAATTAGTCGTGTTAACAGCTTCAACCCAAAAGCTTTTTGGCAAACTATTTTCTAAAAGCATAGTCCTAGACATGTCCTCCAAGGTGCGGCTCTTACATTCCACAACCCCGTTTTGTTGAGGTGTTCTAGGAGATGAAAATTTGTTTGAAATACCATATTTTGCACAAAAAAAATCAAATTTAATTTGGTCAAATTCTCTACAATGATCACTTCGAATAGAAACGATAGGTAGGTTTATCAAAGATTGCAACTTCTTACAAGGTTTTGAAAACTCATACAAAGCTTCCGATTTTTCTCATAAGAATGAGATCCATGTAAAACAAGATAAATCATCCATAATGACAAGGATGTATTGTTTTCTCTTGGGAGATTTGATGCGCATAGGACCACATAAATCGATATGTAAAAGTTCAATAGGCCGAGAAGAACTTACAACCTTTTTTGGTTTGAATGAACCTCTTGTTTGTGTAGAAGCCTTACATAGTTCATCAACCTTAAAGTTTAGGCTTGGTAATCCACGTACCAAATCCTTTGAAATAATTTCTTCATCGTATGCATGCTTACGTGACCAAGTCGTCTATGTCAAAGTCTTGGATAATCCATCAAGGCCGTGAGACATGTTAATCTTGTTCCTGAAATTTGGTTAGTGCTCATAGAATATACATTGTTGCATCGAGGAGTAGCAAGCACGACATCACTAGATAATTTATTTTGAACTTCACATTTTTCTGAATCAAAGATCACTTTGCTACCTTTGTCACAAATTTGAGAGATACTAAGCAGATTATATTTTAAGCCGTCAACAAGATAAACATCATCAATAAAGTTAGATGAATTGTAACCAATTTTACCAATATCAATGATGTTACACTTCCCTTTATCACAAAGAGTAATAGATCCAGATGATTGCTTCTTTAAATCTGAGAACAATGAACTTTTTCAACTCATATGTCTTGAGAAACCACTATCTAATATCCATTTATGCTCCTTAACCTTTGTGATATCCTACAAAACAACAAACTTCAAACTTTCTGGGTAGACCAAATGGCATATTTTGGTCCATACTCAATTTCAATCATGTTAGGTGGTCTAGTACCTTTAGGAACCTAGATTTGCTTAACCTGATTTCTTAGACATAGAGGATAAGTGTTTTTATGATGTAGGGATCATTTCTTTTATCTGGACAAGTTGATTTTACATGTCCCTTTTTACAACAATAGAAACATGTGGGTGTACGTGAACTTCCTTTAACTTTATCAAAAGTGGTAATCGTTTTTCTTGGAAAATTCTTGTTATAACCATTACCACTCTTGTTAAGTGAGGATTGTTGTTCACCCATCATTCTTTTGAGATTAGCTTTCGAACGAGTGAATTGGATAAGTGCAGCCTTCTGGTCTCTACACGTCACGGTTATATCAATCTTCTCTTTATCTAGATTAGTATAATCTTGAAGTAGAGAAGATATATTTTCCTTAAAAATCGCATTTTCTGATTTCAAGGCCTTGATATTGTCATCAAAGTCTAACTTTTCAATGTTGAGATTTTCAATTTCTAGAGACAAATCACTTACTTTTTTTTTTCTCTTGTTTGATTAGCCTTTCTCTTAAGATACTTATCCTAACTCTATGTTCTTTATCGCTTATGATAATATATTTAAGAAACTCGATAAGTTTGGATCCTCTTCTTGGTCAGCCATTAAGCATAAGTTTGCTTGATCATTTTCATCATCTGACTCATTTATAGAATCTGAGTCACTTCATGATGCTACCATAGCCTTCTTCTTTCGATCATTCTTCCTAAAATTGTTCCTCTTCTTTTCTGGACAATCCTTTACAAGAGGATGTGCTTCACCACACTCAAAACAAGTCAATACTTTACTTTTCTTATTAGGGCTATAAAACTTACCTTTGGGTCTTGATGATCATGGATATTCTTTGTTTGTAAATTTCTTCTTCTTTGTAGAATTTATGAAAGACCTCTTGAAATCAAGGCGAATGGATCTTCCTCTTCATCGTCACTCTCTTCATCATCCGATGGAATGTTATCCTTCTTGGATCTTAGGGCAAGGTTCTTTATGTTTGAAGATGGCTCTCCATCTTTTTTCACAAAGAACCATTTCACGGGTGATTATTTTTCCAAGTAGGTCATTGAGACGTAATGTTGTGAGATTTTGAGCTTCTTCAGCGGCTGTCACTTTTGGTCCCCACTTAGCTTTAGGCAAGCTTCTTAGGACTTTCCTTACTTTTTCTTCATTTGTGAAGACCTTTCCAAGTGAATTAAGATTATTCACAATCTTAGTGAATCTTGTAAACATCTCCTTGACCATTGATGGGATGAAATATGACGTAGTTTAGATGTGCATATAAGTAGTTTTTTCCTTTCTTTTGAGTGCAAGGACATGCATTCAAAGCGCTTATCGAGCATATTCACCTATTATCTTGGAATCGAGATCTACACAAACTTTGTTGTGATTTCAGGTGAATTGGAGCTGAAATGGAGTAGAAAGAGAGCATTCACTGAGCATTGGTTGATGAGAATTTCATTGGAAGCATTGAAACATCATTGGAAGGACTATGAAGTGAAGGAAAGGTGAAAAGCAGTGAAAAGGAAGAACCACGGCCAAGAACGAAGTTCCACGGCCGGGGTTTTGATAATTAATTGAATTTCACACATGGAAACAAAGGTCGAGAGTCGCCACAGGAGGAACCACGACCGTGTTTTTGTGATGTCACCCGTGGTTTTCTTCGGAAAAGACCGTTACGTTAATTGCCACGTCAGTAAGAAAGGAAGGAGCCTTTTAACCTAATTTTATTTTATAAAAGGAGGTTGACGGCTAAATTTCAGAGTACGGTGCTTTAGGACGACGATTGACGTACTTGGATTCCATTTTCCATACTTCGGAAAGGATTGCTTCACCATTGGAGGAGATTGAAGAAGTTCTTAATTCCGCTTTAAGGATTTGTAGGATTTTTCTAGTCATTGATTATTATCTTTGAGAACACATTCTAGAATTATATATTGTTTGATTGAGTTATTGAGTCCTTGAAGCTTGGCTTTGTTCATCTTTGTGTTCTTCTTTATTGCATGCCCTTCTTGATTTTCTCTCGTAATCTTGAATTGATTATGATGATGATTGTTGGCTAAACCCCCTGCGATTCTAGGGTGAAGGTTTGATGATTGTGGTACAAATGATGATAGATTGAGCCTTAACAGATCGGGCCCTGAGAGATGTGAGACGAAACCCTCGAACGAGGATTTCCACGGCTTGTTCTTCAAGAACCACGACCGTGGTTTCCCAAGATCTACCCGTGGTTTCCTCTGTTTTGCACGTTTCGCTTTTGCCTTTATCAAAATTACAAGATTTTTTGCTTAAATCCTACCTTTGTTAACCCTTTCTAACCCTTAGCCTTGTTTGGGTGTGAGTGTTTACGAGTTCTAGGTAATAGGGGATTCAAAACCCTCTATTAAGGTGAGGAGTGACACAGCCTTTGCCTTTATCTTTCTTTTCCTTGGGTTTTGGTTTGGTATGAGAGCTAAATCCTATCCTTATAACCTCTTCTTGATGAGACTCAACATCCGTTAAGTCGAATCTTTTGGTTGGGACAAAAGGAAGTTGGATCTTCACCGGACGACATCCTACCGAAGAATCTAAACCTTGTTATCCAGCTCTGTCCGTACACCTTCTTAGATATCTTGAATCGAACACCGCAACCGGATACTTGGATCTTTAGAATCTGCATTCCCATTATTCTTGCTTCTATATTCTTTATTGTCATCATTGCGTTGCTTGCTACCCAAGTTGGATTACCTTTACTGCTTTGTTCTCACCGATTCTCTGAGATCGACTCCGGAATATCAGCCCATACTATTATTGATCCATACACTGTGGGTTCTCTATCGTTAGGCTTAATTCTTGGATATAAATATAAAGCTTATTTGCGCACACACCCTTTGGAGCGAACAAGTTTTTGGCGCCGTTGTCGGGGAATTAATCATGACTAATCCAGTGCACGGTTGTCTAGCTTGGTAGCTTCTTACTTTGCTACTGATTACTCTTGCTGAGTGTTCTTGCAGGATCTTTCTTTAGGTTCATGCGAAGAACGCGAACCAGTAAAGAAATCATTCCTTACGATCTTGAACCCAAAAAGACATACAAGAAAAAGTTGAGACGGGCTAAGAATATGGCCTCTAACAACAATCAAGAGTTGGAGGATCTTAGAGCTGAACTAGCTACAGCTCGAGATCAGATAAGGTAACAAGAAGAATCCTTGAGAAAAGAGAGAGCTGATCAAACTGATCAAGCTACTCTACAAGAACAACTTCGAGCCGATATGGCCAATGTGCTAGCACAAGTCCAACCGGCAAACCAGGAGAGGGACGCGAATGCTAGAGTTGTGATTAATCCACCTCCACCAGCACCCGCTAACATCTTATCACCGCCAATTTATGTGCCACCGCCACCCCCACCAAGAGTGGAGCCAACTGATCCTTTTGCGGGTGTTCCACAAATACTTGGGCAACAGATGAATCCGGTCCAGCAAGCTCGCCGTCCTGACATGTATTTGGGAGATCCAATTGATCTTGACTACGAGCTTAGACCTCAAGTGATCACCATGATCTAGCAAAATCGCTTTGGAGTAATGGAGTGAGAGTCACCGCACCAACATCTTCAAAATTATGAGATCTTGATGGAAACATTGAGACCTTCAAGGTGCGAAAAAAATAATTAGAAGCTGTGTGTTTTCTTTTTCTCTTTGAGGGACAAGGCACTTGTGTGGTACCAATCACTTCCCACCGGAAGAGTGAACACATGGAAAGAGATGACCTCGGAGTTTCTTACTAAATTCTTTCTGCCATCGAAGACGGTAGAATATACAGCTAAGATCAACACATTTGTGATTAAGAGTGGTGAAAGTCTCTTCACCTCATGGGAAAGGTTTAAGTACCTCTTATTGGATTGCCCACATCATGGGATTGCAAAGATTGATTTGCTTGTGATCTACTTTAAGGGCTTGGATGCGGAAGCGCAATGCAAGCTACAATCACTTTCAGGCGAAACTTTTATGGACAAGCCAGTAGATGAGGCGTGGGAATTTGTTGAGAAGAAAAATCTCACAATTGAGAAGTACTCACATCGAGGTGAAGAAGCGGAGAGTCAAAGCTCAAGAACTCCGGTGTTATATCTTACCGCCTCTAGTGTCAAGGAGCTGAACGCTTTGAATAGTGAAATGAATCCCTTAAAAGACCTTTTGACAACTCATGTGAAACATCCCAAGGAGCAAGATGTGGGCTATGTTGGAAGAGGAAATCAACAAGGGAATAGGAACAACAACAATTGGAGCAACAACAATAACAACCGGAACTACAACAACAATTGGAGATCCAATCAACAAAATTCCGGTAATCCTTATTCCCATGCTAAAAATTCACTAACCCCTCCTTCTTCTTCTTCCTCTATTCCTTTGAGAAGTCAGGGACAAGCTTCATCAAGTTCGAGCCAACCAACAAAGGACAAGCTTGAAGCAATGATGGAAGCCTTGTTGGGGAAGATGCAAGGATTAGAGAGTTCCGTTACTTTGATTTGTAAGGCACAAAAAGCCTTAGAAAATCAAGTGTTTAGTAAGGCCGGAGAAGCTCCTAGAGATCAAGGGAGGCTTCCCGGAAAAACTGAAGATAACTTGAAAGGGCAAGTGATGTTGATCACGACAAGGAGTGGCACGAAGACCACCATGCTACACCAAAGACGAGTGATAAGGGCGAGAAGCCCGTGTAAGTCAAGGTTCCAGCTGAGAAAGAAAAGGAGAATGTTGCCGTTTATGTTCCTCCTCTAGTCTACAAACCTCCGCTTCCGTTTCCATAAAAAAGAGCGAGAGCACTTCTTGATAAACACTTTGGTAAGTTCATTGAACTGATGAGAAAACTGCATATTTACATACCTTTTATTGATGCAATTATAGGTATGCCAGCTTATGGGAAGTTCTTAAAGAAAATCCTCTCAAACAACAGGAAGCTAGAGGATTTTGGTGAAGTGAAGATGACTTCCGAGTCGTCGGAGCTCATCAAAACGATGACGGAAAAGATGCCACCCAAGCTGAGGGATCCGGGTTCAATTTGTGTTCCCATTGGCATTGGAAAGCTCAAAAATGATCCTCTTTGTGATCTAGGAGCAAGTGTGAGCATTATTCCACATGCATTGTGCGAGAAGGTTGGCTTAGGAGAACCTAAACCGGTGAAGATGACGTTATACATGGCGGATCGATCCATCACTCGACCCGTTGGCATTCTTGAGGATATCCCCGTAATGCTTGGTGAGTTCTACATTTCAATTGATTTTGTAGTTTTAGATATTCCTGCACATTGCCCAATCCAAATCATTCTTGGGAGACCTTTCCTAGCAACGTCCGGTTGCTTGGTTGATTGCAAGAACGCCAAACTACAATTCAACATTAGAGAAGAGAAAGTTGAGTTTGAACTCTTAGCCTTGATCAAAGAGAAAACTCTAGGAGAAGAAGTCTTTAACATCCATGATGAAGAAGACTTAAGGGAAATGGTTAGTTCTATTTTGCTTAATGATCCTTTGCACAAAGTCATTAGTATGAGCATCATGGAAGGAGGAGTCGAAGAAGGTTGTGACTCCGAGGTTAAGGCTTTGGAAGTGCTGGAAGAGGAGCCAATTGAAGCCTTTGAAGAATTGCACGTTGACTCGCAAAATCGCCAAAACCATGGCCAAACTCGAGATTCCACGGGGGTGGAAAAAAAATAATTTAATTAATTCTCCCGTGGAAGCACAAGTCGAAAGCAGCCAAGGGGAGAACCACGTCCGTGGAAGTAACAGTAGGGTCATGGAATCTGAAATTTCCGAGACTTCTTTCCCTCTTCTTGAAAATATTCTTGGACATTCTCCAACCTCTCCTAAACCCTTGGATACATCCAAGAACACTTCGGAAGGGATCAACATACCAACAGAGGAACCGCCAACATTGGAATTGAAGCCTCTCCCAGCACACTTAAGGTACGTTTTTCTTGGACCAAACGATACATATCCGGTCATAGTTAGTGCTGCCTTAACTGAAGACGAGTATGCTAGGCTTGTGAATGTATTGAGATTACATAGGAAAGTCATAGGATACACAACTAATAATATAATAGGTATCAAACCTTCTTTGTGCATGCATTAAATATTAATGGAGGATGACCATAGACCTTCACGTGAACCTCAACGACGGATAAATCCGATCATGAAAGAGGTTGTGAAGAAGGAAGTCCTCAAACTTCTTGATGCAGGTATCATCTTTCCCATATCCGATAGCAAGTGGGTGAGCCCCGTCCACGTTGTTCCAAAGAAAGGGGAATGACCGTTGTGACTAACAAGAACAACGAGTTAATCCTCACTAGAACCGTTACGGGATGGCGTGTTTGCATTGACTACCGGAAGTTGAATGTTGCAAGTAGGAAGGATCACTTCCCTCTACCTTTCATTGACCAAATGCTTGAAAGGTTAGCACAACATTCTCATTTTTGTTATTAGGATGGTTATACTAGTTTCTTTCAGAATCCCATCCACCCAGACGATTAGGAGAAGACTACATTCACGTGCCCTTGGGGTACGTTTGCTTATAGGAGGATGCCGTTCGGCTTGTGCAACGCTCCAACCACCTTTCAAAGGTGTATGATGACGATATTTTTTTGAGTATATCGAAAACATCGTGGAGGTTTTCATGGACGACTTCTCCGTTTATAATTCTTCTTTTGACAATTGTCTTGCTAACCTTTCCTTAGTCCTGCAGCGTTGTGAAGACACTAACCTTGTTCTAAACTGGGAAAAGTGTCATTTTATGGTGACCGAAGGAATTGTTTTAGGTCATTTAGTCTCAAATCGTGGCATTGAAGTTGATAGAGCCAAGATGGAGACGATCGAGAAGCTACCTCCAACATCATCGGTCAAAGGGGTAAAGATTTTCCTTGGAAATGATGGATTTAATAGAAGGTTCATTAAAGAATTTTTTAAGATTTATAATCCATTGACTAACCTACTAATGAAGGATGTAGTCTTTGAACTTTCGAAGGAATGTCTAGATGCCTTTTACAAGATTAAGGAAGCGTTGATCTCAGCACCCATCGTTCAACTTCCGGATCTGAATCTTCCATTCGACGTGATGTGCGATGCAAGTGACGTGGTTGTAGGAGTGGTATTAGGACAAAATAAGGATGGACGTACTCATGCCATCTACTATGATAGCAAGATGCTAGATGAAGCTCAACGCAACTACGCCACTATGGAGAAGGTATTGCTCGCAGTTGTTTATGCTTTTGAAAAATTTCGTTCTTATCTTGTAGGAGTGAAGGTGATTGTCTACACCGATCACGCAGCCATACGGTATTTTCTTACCAAGAAGGATTCAAAATGCGGCTGATTAGATGGATTCTTCTCCTCCAAGAGTTTGATCTAGAGATCCAGGATAAGAAGGGATTCGAGAACTCCGAGGCAGATCATCTAAGTCGCCTCCCCCACATCATAGAGGATGACTTACCTATAGACGACTCGTTCCCTGACGAGCAGCTGCACATGATGGAAGAATGTCTCCATTACATTTCTAGAGGTAACGAACTGTGGTTTGCTGATTTTGTAAACTATTTAGTTTGTCATGAAATACCTCCCGGCTTATCCTATAATCAAAGGAAGAAATTCTTCAACGATGTCCGACAATACTATTGGAATGAACCTCTACTCTTCAAGAGAGATCCAGATGACCTTATTCGAAGGTGCATACCGGAAGATGAAGTCAAAAGTGTCATCCGACATTGATGTTCTCTACCTTGTGGAGGACATGCTAGTTTTCACAAGACTTGTGCCAAGGTATTGCAGTCCGGTTTCTTTTGGCCTGCTTTATTTAAGGACGTGCAACGGTTTGTTTCTTGTTGCGATGCTTGTCAAAGAACAGGAAACATTTCACGGAGGAATGAGATGCCTCTTAACAACATCCAAGAAGTGGAGATCTTTGACGTATGGGGTGTGGACTTTATGGGACCGTTCCCATTTTCTTGCGGCAACCAATTCATACTTCTGGTTGTAGACTACATTCAAGATGGGTTGAGGCGATTGCTTCTCCCACTAATGATGCTACGGTGGTAGTGAAGTTCTTTAATATAACGATCTTCCCAAGGTTTGGGATGTCCCGAACCATCATTAGTGATGGAGGAACGCACTTCACCGCCCGTAAATTTGATGCTCTACTAGCCAAATATGGGGTGACTCACAAGATTGCCACCCCCTATCATCCTCAAACCAGCGGGCAAGTAGAGATATCAAATAGAAAAATCAAGGCCATTCTAGAGAATATTGTCTCAAGAACAAGGAAAGATTGGTCACAAAACCTCGACGATGCCCTTTGGGCATACCGGACAGCTTTCAAGACTCCTATTGGCACCACACTATACAACCTTGTGTATGGGAAATCTTGTCATCTCCCTGTTGAGCTAGAGCACAAAGCTTAATGGGCAACTAAGTGGCTGAACTTTGACATCAAGGAGGCTGGAGAGAAGTGTCTTCTTGACATTAATGACCTAGAAGAAATCCGCTTCAATGCATATGATAATGCACGGATATACAAAGAAAGGACGAAGAAGTGGCATGACAAGCACATCATTCCGAAGGATTTGAAAGAAGGAGACCTTGTCCTTCTCTTCAATTCCCGTCTTCGTCTATTTCCCGGTAAGTTGAAGTCTCGTTGGACCGGACCATTTGTAATTAAACATATTTTCCCCCATGGTGCAGTTGAAGTATGGGGTGAACAATGCGGAGCTTTCAAGGTCAATGGTCAACGACTAAAGAAGTACATACCGGAGGTTCAAATTGAGGAGATCGCACCTATCCTCCTCACATAAGCAATGAAAAGGATTGGTCTAGCTACGGACCCTAAACAAAGCGCTTCTTGGGAGAAACCCAAGGTATTGCTTCATTTCCCTTTTTTCTAGATTAGCTTAGATAGTTTGTTTTTGTCGTTTTCGTTGGTTCGTTCCTGGTTTTTCTTGTGTCTTTGGATGACAGGAACTAGGAAATTTTAAAAAATGTGTAAAGAATAATAGCAAAGTCGGAATTATCGAAAAAGGACGTAAAAGTGGATTCCAAGAGCATACATAGGTTTTCACGGCTGTAGTTCCCTATTTTTGGCCATGGAAACACAAGTCGAGAGGCGCCACGGTTAGTTCCACGCCCGTGGTTTTTCCAGGGGGCCGTGGTTTTCCAAATTTCCACGAACGTATAAAAGGCCACCTTCACTTCAAAGCTGCACAAAATAAAGCCCCAAAACCACGCCCTACGCAGCGAAAATCACCGACCCATAACCCCGGCTCCGATCTTCGCATCCGGCAACCCTTGCAACGATTCTCCTTCCTAAATGGAAGTTCTCATCATTCTATAGAGGATTCTATGCTCAAACAGCATAAACGGACAGGAAATCAGCAAGCATTTTGGATTTCTCAATCCAAAAACCTAGGTTTTTCTCTAAACTTGATCTTGGTTCGATTCTTTCGATTTTGTTGAAGATTTGCTAGAGAACTGGACGGAATTGGAAGTAGAAATAGCCTAGAATTTTGTTGTTGTTGAGTTTGTTGTCTGTTGTTGTCGATTTCTGAAAAATCGACAGTTTCCACGGGGTGTACTTGAGTTCCACGGGCATGGTTTGTGAAGACCGGCCGTGGTTTTGCCAATTATGGACAGTTTGCGTAGAAGTGGCCGTAATTTGTTAAAAAGGAGTAAGGGAGCCTCTTCCTCCTCCCAACCACCACCACCATAACCCCCACAACAACAAACACCACCTCCTAGACTCCCCCGCATATTAGAAGTACACAAAAATTCTTACAAAACCATCCAACATCGCATCATTGTAGCCCCTTGGTACCTTGTACTTCAAGAGCTTGAATGCTTGAATGTTTTGGATGATATCAATATGATGATTGACAATGCTGGGCTTAGGGAGTTCATTGGTATTAGAGAGCATGCTTATGAAGAGCTTACCATGGAGTTTCTTAGCTCCTTTGATCATGATGCTAGGGAGAGAACATTTAAGTTCAGGATGATGAATCAAAACTTTAACTTGTCTATCGGGAGGTTTGCTCAGATTTTCGGGTTTAGTGATACCACTCATGGGGCATTCCCTAGACCTACTAGACCTCATGCCTTTTGGGAGTGTATTGCTATGGTGGTGAGTTCTATATATAGATGGCACCCGGCCAACTCTAAGGACAACTTGATATACAATTTGTCTTTCAAGATAGCACGTCGGATTATGTCGTAATGTCTTTTTCCTAGGACCGAGACGCCACAACGGCTTAAGGCCGATGAGTTGTTCATATTGTTCTGCATGGCAACCAGTACCGCTCCTGACTGTGTCACACTACTAGCTGATAGTCTGAGAAAGATCAAAAATAAAGCTAATGGAGATATTTGCGTAGGAGGTATTGTGACTCATATTTCTCGCCATCTAGGAATTGACTTTTCTGCTTGTGAGCTTGCTGCATAGGCTAGATCTCTTGGTCTTGAGCTTTTCATTCATAGGGGTATTGTCACGCTAAGACTGTGTAGCACAAAAGTCTTAAATTTATAACTCGATATATTTTCCTAACTCCTAGCGAACCCACAGTGTATGGGTCGTTTTGTAGCAAGGATAGTATTCCGAGGTCGAACACAAAGACTAAGGTGAAATCGAGTCAAATAAGTGATTATGTATAGTGCAAATCTAGTCTAAGAAAAGAGAAAGAAATAAAGAAATGAAAATCATGATATTTTTGTGTTTGGTTTTGTGGTGATCAAGCAAGGATCACAAATGATGCAAGTTTATAAAACAAACTAACAAATCAAGCTAGCAACGCAAGTAAACAACACAAACACAAGATATGTGATCAAAGAGAGAAAAGCGGATTCTAGGGGTTAGGAATTCCGGTTATGGCATTGGACTCAAGCTTCTAATCAATCTTTGGACTAGCTATGGTATGTTGGGAAAGGGTGTTTCTCAAGTGGGATCAATCACCGGGTAGGTCTCATGGTCCACTAATCCCGCACCTAAGGTCCTATCACCGGGTAAGTCTCTAGGAGCCTAAGGTTGGGAATTCTACACAAACCGGATTGTTATCTAGGGATCTAACCTCTCCTCACCGGGTAAGTCTCGGGAAGGCAAGTCCTAAGCACCAATCCTAGCACAATCAGTCCAATAGCGGCTTGTGAGGCTCACTACTATCTAGAGTTCATCATCTTTAGTACCTAAGATCAAGAATTACCTGGTAGGTCTCTTCTCTTACTTAGTTTACTAGCATTAGGTCACCCTAAGCTAGATTAGGCTTAACAAACACTAGGATTTGAACAATCTAGCATCCCAACATTCAAATTCATCAATACAAGCACAACTGAGAAAACCACGGGCCGATAATCCAGAACCACAGCCGTGGTTAAGCAAGAACAAATAGCTATCCTATGAAGTTTTATGATTATCTTCCATCAAGATTGTATGCATGCACAGGGAAGGTTTAATGCCAACTAAATCATCAATAGTGTAACCAATAGCTATCCTAAGCAATTTCAACTCATGCAACAATCTATCAAGTTGATCATCATTCAAAGATGCATTCACAATCACGGGATAAGTAGAATTTGAATCAAGGAAAACATACTTTAAATGAGAAGGGAGAGGCTTAAGTTAAAGTTTAGGAGGACCTTTATCGGTTGGAGACGCTCCATACAATGTAGGTTGAGATGATTCCAAAACCAAGGAAGAATCCCCAAGACTCTTTGAAGCTTGATCAACAACTAATGCACTTTCTGGAGAAACCACGGGCAAAACCACGACCTCTGGCACAACCACGGGCGTGGAATTGGAAGAGCTAGCACTTCTGGACATTACAGAGAGTTCCACGGGTGAAACCACGGGCGTGGTTCTTGCTCCCTAGCCGTGGTTCCTACAGTGATTTAGCACTATTTCATGCACTTCAAATTCAGCACTTGTCTTATTTTCCAATGCATCCAAAACTCGGATTTCTTCATTGCAATCATCCTCAACTCCTTCCTCCACGATACTCAAGCTAAGAACCTTCTCAAGTGGATCATTGATCAAGATCGAGCTCACAACTTCTCTAGACTCTTCTAACTCGACAATGTTGAAGACATCTTCACCAAGAGCTGGCCCCTTCATCATTGTGGACTGCTTGAACTTGATATTCTCTTCTCCTATGTTGAAGGAGAGGATTCCATTTTTGCAATCCACTAAGCATCCGGATGTGGCTAAGAATGGCCTTCCCAAAATGATAGGAACCGGGTAGTCCGCCGGGATGTCCAAAACAACGAAATCTATTGGCACATAGAACTTCCCAAGCTGAACCGATATGCCCTCTAGGATTCCCACGGGGTGAGTGATTGAACGGTTCGCCATGTAGAGGGTCATCTTGACCGGATTTGGCTCTCCTAGCCCAACCTTGTTGCAAAGTGCAAGCGGGATAATGCTTACACTTGCTCCTAGATCACATAGGGCTTCATATTGCACTTCTCCAACCCCATTTGGCACACAAAAAGATCCCGGATCACGCAGCTTAGGAGGCATCTCCTCCCTCATAGTTTGAATCAATTCGAAATATCTCTTTGTCATCCTTACTTCCCCATACTCTTCCAACTTCCTCTTGTTGAAGAGTATCTCTTTCAAAAACTTTCCATAGGCCGGCATACCTAGAATAGCATCCATGAACGGAATGTTAATGTGCAATTTAGACATGAGTTCAAGGAATTTACCAAAATGTTTGTCCAAACGAGCTCTTACTCGTGATTGTGGAAATGGTAGTGGTGGCTTGTATGGAGGAGGCGCCACATATGTTGGTTCATCATCCTTGATCTTGCCTCCTTCTTCTTGCAATGATTCTTCCTCCACTACTACTTGCTTTCCCTTGTCATTCCCCTTAGGTAAGGGATCTTTCATGCTCAACTCACTCCTTGTGGTAATGGCCAACACTTGGCCTCTTGGATTGTCCTCGGTCCTTCTGGGAAGCTTTCCCGGATCCCTTTGTGCTTCACCCACTTTTTGGAAAACTTGTGCTTCTAGAACCTTTTGAGCCTTTGAAATGGATGTCACCGTGCTCTCAAGTCCACTCAACCTTCCAAGCAATTGTTCAAACATCATTTCGGTTCTATCGTTTGGAGGTTGAGCAAAACCGGGTGAAGGCTCTTGTGAAGCCTTAGGCGGTGGGGTTGCGCTTTTGGAAGCGGGAGGGTTCAAGGCATCATCCGGGTTAGAATAGGAGAACCCGGGATGGTTGTCATTAGGCCGGTAATTGTTGTATTGCCGGCTGTTGTTGTTGAAGTTCCTAGGGCCTTGATAATTGTTGAAGTTACCCCTTCCCGTGTAGTTAATATCCTCCTCTTTGGAAGTCAAGTTGGCTTGCACTTGCACTTGAGGACTTGCTTGATTCTTCAAGGTTGTGGCACACAACTCCCTCAAAGACTTAAGCTCATTGTTGATTGCATCAAGTTTGTAGTTTCTCATGGTGACTTCACTTACTTCATATACTCCCGGTTTCCTCCCATCACTCTTCCTATGGGAGTACTTCTCTATCACCAAAGATTGCTTCTCTACAAACTCCCAAGCCTCATCCATATTCTTTTCCATGAATATTCCTCCGGAAAGCGATTGGAGCTTGAATTGACTATCCTCATCAAGCCCCTTGAAATAAATCTCCAAAAGCTCTATCTTCGGTATCCCATGGTGTGGACAATCTAGGAGGAGGTCCTTAAACCTCTCCCAAGATTTGAATAGGCTCTCTCTATCCTTCATTACAAAGGCATTGATCTTCCCTCTTAGCTCGGTTATCTTGGAAGGTGGGAAGAACTTTGTCAAGAACTCGGTTGTCATCTCCTCCCAAGTACTCACGCGTCCTAGTGGAATGGATTGATACCAAGCCAAGGCTTTATCCTTAGTGAGAAAGAAAAAGCCCTAAGCTTGTGGTTATTGTTCTCCAATCTAGGCGGCCTTAGAGTCTCCATCAAGATCTCATAATTCATCAAGTGTTGATGGGGAGACTCTCCTTCCATCCCTCCAAATTTATTGTGTCGGATCTTTTTGTAGCACTTGAGGGCGGAGCTCATAGTCATTGGCTGCGGGATCTCCTAAGTTTACACCCGGACGGTGCACTCTTTGGGCTGGATCCATACGTTGCCCTAACATTTGTGGCTCCTCAATGATGATCGGCTCAACCCGAACATGGACCGCCGGTTGCGGTGGTGGTGGTGGAGGTTGTTGACGATTAAGCTCCCTTTGCACAAGAGCTTGCCTAATCTCTTCAATTTCCCTCCTAGTTGCTTCTTGCCTCTCATTGGCAAGTCACCTCTCATTCTCCAAGAGTTCATTCCTTAGCCTAATTTGCTCTAAGGCATCATCCAACTCTGCTTGAAGATCTCTTGCAGCCATCTCCTTCTTCTTCTTGATGCTCTCGGATCTAGTCTTAAGGGTTTTCTCCGGTTCGGGATCGAATGAAGCTAAATCCTTGCCACGAGATCTTCGCATGCACCTAAAGAGTGAGAGATGTCCTGAAAATTCAAAGACACAAACCAAACAAGATCAAAAGCAACAAGAAAGACCTACACTATAAACAATCACAAACAATGATTCAATCTAGACCTAGTCCCCAGCAACGGCGCCAAAAACTTTTCACGCTAAGATTGTGTAGCACAAAAGTCTTAAATTTATAACTCGATATATTTTCCTAACTCCTAGCGAACCCACAGTTTATGGGTCGTGTTGTAGCAAGGTTAGTATTCCGAGGTCGAACACAAAGACTAAGGTGAAATCGAATCAAATAAGTGATTATGTATAGTGCAAATCTAGTCTAAGATAAGAGAAAGAAATAAAGAAATGAAAATCATGATATTTTTGGGTTTGGTTTTGTGGTGATCAAGCAAGGATCACAAATGATGCAAGATTATAAAACAAACTAACAAATCAAACTAGCAACGCAAGTAAACAACACAAACACAAGATATGTGATCAAAGAGAGAAAACCGGATTCTAGGGGTTAGGAATTCCGGTTATGGCATTGGACTCAAGCTTCTAGTCAATCTTTGGACTAGCTATGGTATGTTGGGAAAGGGTGTTTCTCAAGTGGGATCAATCACCGGGCAGGTCTCATGGTCCACTAATCTCGCACCTAAGGTCCTATCACCGGGTAAGTCTCTAGGAGGCTAAGGTTGGGAATTCTACACAAACTGGATTGTTATCTAGGGATCTAACCTCTCCTCATCGGGTAAGTCTCGGGAAGGCAAGTCCTAAGCACAAATCCTAGCACACTCAGTCCAATAGCGGCTTGTGAGGCTCACTACTACCTAGAGTTCATCATCTTTAGTATCTAAGATCAAGAGTTATCGGGTAGGTTTCTTCTCTTACTTAGTTTACTAGCATTAGGTCACCCTAAGCTAGATTATGCTTAACAAACACTAGGATTTCAACAATCTAACATCCTAACATTCAGATTCATCAATTCAAGCACAACTGAGAAAACCACGGGCCGATAATCCAGAACCACGGCCGTGGTTAGGCAAGAACAAACCGTGGTTTGTAATAGAGGGTAAGTTCGAGCAAGCAAATCATCCAAAGACACATTTAAGTCTATTCTATCATAGTCCAAGCCATAACCATCATTCTATTACCCTAGAATCACAACTATTTAGCCAACAACATGCATTTTAAGATTTAAACTCAACAAGCAAACATTCATGGCTTCCATAGCAAGAAAATCAAATGAAAGAGAAGAGAAACAAGTAAACACAAGAAAACCAAGATGAATATATATTTAAGAAAGACTTACAACCCTTCAAAAGAAGGTCCAAATCGTTCCTTACAAATCCTTGCAAATGTCTTCAACAAGTTCACTCAAAAATCACTCAAAAACCATGAAAACTCTAAGTTGATGTTGTTCTTCTTCTTCCCCAAAACAAGAGTGTTTTTCTTCCTCTCCAAGAGTATCCACCAATGGGAATGTGTAATGAGAGAGTGTGGGAGAGAATCCCTAGCAACAGCCTGCAGGACTATTTATATTCTCCACTAAGAGCAAGAGTTGGTTATGGAGATCATGGGACAGCTGTCACAGTTGTCCAGAGAGAACCACGGCCAAAATTACGGGCGTGGTTTCTTGGTTTGGGTCATGGTTTTGCATAAACAACTCTCTTTTGATCGTTAAGCCATGAGTTGGTGCAAGGCATTCACCAACAAGGTCCTATGTGCTCTCCTTTGCTCCTAGCTTGCTTCTCAATGAGTCCGGAAGCGTGTCATCATGAGGAATGATCCACAAATGTATCGATTAAGCTCCAAAAGCTCCTTAAAATACCTACAAAACCGACAATAGTTCGTGTAGACGTCTATCTCGACAATATGTATGAGTTAAGCGTAAACGTCAAGAACTAATGTCAAACCATGCATGAATAACGGGAAAAACTATCTAAATGAATGCCTAAAGTAACATCATAAATCGTGTTATCAGGTATTATGATCCCCTAACTCAGAGGACCACCACACGCAGCTATGCCTTGGGAGGGCAAGGGCACGAGTGGGATTCCATGGAAGGTTGAATACTCCATCAAGAATCCTCACAACTGGAAGCTGACATTTGAAGATATACACGCTGGTATGGGAGGTCCGGAGTATGAAAAGGATGATGGTGCAGCTGAGGCGGCAGGAGGACAAAGCCAGGATTACATGGATACTAGGACGGACACCGGTCCCAGTGATTATAGGGCTGACGGATATTTTGGTAGCTCTCAGGAGCTGTCATCTTCATTTCCATCTATGGGGGAGCAACGCGAGCCTCCTAGGAGGTCCACCGCCCGTCGTCCTCGAGCTAGTCCTTCCCAGCGACAAACTAGCACTTCAGAGCACCCCTCATGGTTCGATGAGCAGCATCCATGGCCTCCCGCATTGCAATAGCGGATGGATAGCATGGACAACCACCTTGGCACCGTGGAGCAGGGACAACAGATGATGCGGGACCTTTATCATGCCCAGTTTAACCGCCCCTATGACCCGACATGGCATCCATTCCCGCCTCCGCTTTGCTGATGACCTTCACTCCTTAGCTGCTTTACCAAACTTGTGAGTTTTTGTACTTTTACCTCTACATTTATTGCACGTTGGGGACAACGTGTAGTTCAAGTATGGGGTGGTTGAATACTATGGTCTGTAATAACTTTCTAATACTTGCTTCTTTGAATGTCAATCGTACTTTGCATCTTTCATTATCTTTGTCACATGTTTCGTTATGGCATTGCATTTTGATAGCTTTCAAAAAACCAAAAAAATTGGAAAATTTTAAAAATATTTGTACTTCTAGGATTGGAGATGACCTCAATGAAGAAAACTACTTGTGAATTGGATTTTTCATGATTTTTATGTGTTTAAAATGAATTGTGAAGGATTTGAATGTTTTGTTGAATTTTCTTGCAAGTTTTATAATTTGGAAATTAATCTAAATCATGTTGAGAATTGAAGGTTGAAACCGCTTTATAAGTTCTAGCATCTCTTATTGATATGATTAAGGCGCTTCGGTTTTGATTCCTTTCTTCTTCTTGATCACCTTTTAGCTCCTTGTGAATATCATTATTTTGCCTCTTTATTACCTATCCGGGAATTAGGATGCAACTGCCGCAAAAGTGTGAAGTTTGAAGTTGAAAGTGGCGAAGTGTGTTAGAAAACAGGTTTGGGGAAGTCAATCATAATGATGAGTAACTCGGCACCATTCACATAGCCGGGTGTTTGTGTCTTGCCAAAGTCGGATTGAGCTATATTCCTAATGAGTCATTGTATGTGCATTACGGTTTGAGGCAACTCGAAAAAATTGAGTTAATGATGATTTCCTAGGCTTCGGTTATTGTGCACCTCTTTCCTTGATCTCAAAAAGTAAAGTCGAAAAATTATGCTAAAAAAGAAGAGAAAAGCTCCTATTGGTGAAAGTTGAAGTGTACTTGAAAAGTTTTTTATGTTATTATCCTCCTTCCCGGATTTTGCACCACATATCCTCTACGTATCCCACCCTATGGCTTTGTGGTCCAAATTGGAATTTTTCCATGATTGATTTTGATTTTGCTTTAGGTTATGATGCTTGTTTGGAAACTTTTGCAAGATGTGATTGTTCTTTTCAAGACATGACTCTTTTTGTTCACATAATAGTTTTCGGAAAGCTATAAAACAAGTGTAGAGAGCGATCTTTGAATAGAAGCACTAATCCAAAAATATTGTGTTTTTCCTTGTCATTGCATTCATATTTCATACATCTTTATATTCTAGATTTGAACCTTGCTTGGAGACAAGCAAGAGGCAAGTATGGGGTATTTTGATAGCATGAATATGACGTAGTTTAGATGTGCATATAGGTAGTTTTCCCTTTCTCTTGAGTACAAGGGCTTGCATTCATAGCGCTTATCGAGCATATTCACCTATTATCTTGGAGTATAAAGAGAGCATTCATTGAGCATTGGTCGATGAAGATTTCATTGGGAAGCATTGGAACATCATTGGAAGGAGTATGAAATAAAGCAAAGGTGAAAAGCATCGAAAAGGAATAACCACGGCCAAGAAGGAAGTTCCACGGCCGGGGTTCTGATAATTAATTGAATTTCACACGTGGAAACAAAGGTTGACAGTCACCACGGGAGGGACCACGGTCGTGTTTTTGTGATGTCACGCGTGGTTTTCTTCGGAAAAGACCATTACATTAATTGCCACGTCAGCAAAAAGGAAGGAACCTTTAAACCTAATTTTATTTTATAAAAGGAGGCTGACGGCTGCATTTCGGAGGACGGTGCTTTAGGATAACGCTTGACGTACTTGGATTCCATTTTCCATACTTTGGAAAGCATTGCTTCACCACTGGAGGAGATTGAAGAAGTTCTTGATTCCGCTTTCGAGATTTGTGAAATTGTTCTAGCCTTTGATTATTATCTTTGAGAACACATTCTAGTATTATATATTGTTTGATTGAGTTATTGAATCTTTGAAGATTGGCTTTGTTCATCTTTGTGTTCTTCTTGATTGCATGCCCTTCTTGATTTTCTCTCTTAATCTTGAATTGATTATGATGATGATTGTTGGCTAACCCCCCCCCCCCTTGCGATTCTAGGGTGAAGGGTTGATGGTTGTGGTACATATGATGATAGATTGAGCCTTAACAGATCGGACCCTGAGAGTTGTGAGACGAAACCCTCGAACGAGAATTTCCACGGCCTGTTCTTCAGGAACCACGACCCTGGTTTCCCAAGATCTGCCCGTGGTTTCTTCTGTTTTGCACGTTTCGCTTTTGCCTTTATCCAAAGTTCAAGATTGCTTAAATCCTACCTTTTCTAACCCTTTTTAACCCTTAGTCTTGCTTAGGTGTAAGTGTTTACGAGTTCTATGTAATAGGGGATTCAAAACCCTCTATTAAGGTGAGGAGTGTCACAACCTTTTCCTTTATCTTTCTTTTCTTTGGGTTTTGGTTTGGTAGGAGAGCTGAATCCTATCCTTATGACCTCTTCTTGACGAGACTCAACATCCCTTAAGTAGAATCCTTTGGTTGGGACAAAAGGAAGTTGGATCTTCACCGGACGACATCCTACCGATGAATATATACCTTGTTATCTCGCTCTGTCCGTACACCTTCTTAGATATCTTGAATCGAACATCGCAACCGGATACTTGGATCTTTAGAATCTGCATTCCCATTATTCTTGCTTCTATATTCTTTATTGTGATCATTGCATTGCTTGATACCAAAGTTGGATTACCTTTACTGCTTTGTTCTCACCGATTCCCTGAGATTGACTCCGGAATATCAGCCCATACTACGATCGATCCGTACACTGCGGTTTCGCTATCGTTAGGCTTAATTCTTGGATATAAATATAAAGCTTATTTGCGCACACACACCCTTTGGAGCGAACAACCGTCTCATTTGAAGTCATCTTGAATAACTCGTATTGCTTGAGGAAGATGCTAATCTTTGTCTCCTTGACTTGACTTGTTTCTTCATACATAACTATTAACTTGTCCCATATTTCCTTTGCACTTTTGCACGATGAAACACGATTGAATTCGTTAGCATCCAATCCACAATAGAGAAGATTCATGGCCTTGTAGTTTTTAGACACACTATCCAAGTCCGTTTAAGTGAAGTCAGCTTCCTTCTTTTGAGCTTGGACTCCTTCAACCGTGGTGGTTAGGACTTTTGGTGCAATTTGAATAATGCTTCATAGTTCCATGTCTTGATCAACAATAAACATTTGCATTATTGCTCTCCAATGGGAAAAGTTGTTACCGCAGAAGAGGGGTGGTCGAGATGTGGATTTTCCTCCAACGCATCCTCCATCGCCTGCAAAGTTCATGATTAGTCTCACTGATGGTTAAATCAATATACGTGAGTCTAGCTCTGATACCAACAGAAGAATCGATTACGAGATTAATAAGGAGATAAATACTCTAGAAGGGGGTTGAATAGAGTATGCGAACTTTTCGCAATATCGTATATAAAGGCTTTGAAACTAATCTCAAGGCCTTGAAATCGATCTCTGTGCTTAGTGACAAAACTGCTTCTCAAGGCTTTGAAGTGGATCTCAAGACCTTGACTTCAAAACCTGCAGAAAGTTGTTAATCACAACAAAACGCGAAATAAAGTGCGGAATGTAAAAGATCGACACAACAATATGTTTATGAAGTTCGACCCAAACAACCTACTCTCCGCCTAGGGTTTCCGGCACTAGGATTCTAACTATCTATTATCTGCTTGTTGTGAGTCTTAGATACAACCTAGAAGAACTTCCCTTCTTCTCTCAATGTAGTCTCAATGATACGATCTAGTTAACTGTATTCTAGCAATAATAGCCCAGTTACTTCGTTGAGTAACGTTCTTGAATATAACACTGAAATGATATTTCAATGGAGCTCTTGTGTTTATCTCACTCTAACCGAATCAATTTAAAGTATGCTCAAAGAGGAAGATAAATTTTTGGATCGATGAAGATTTTCTTGTATGATCGCTTGAAGACTTGGTTACTTTCACTTGTAAGCTCTTATCTTCATCTTCAATCGATGTCTTCTTTTATAGTCTTCTGTGGAGATCTTCTTCTAGCTGTTGTCTTGCAGCCGTTGTAACGTCTTCTTTCTTCCATAGAATCTGATGTTTGTTTGAGCGAGATCTTCTCACATTGTTTGAGAAGTAGCCGTTGCAAATAAGATCTTCAAGTTGCCGAGACCTTCTCTTCAACACACTTCACTTGAAAGCCATTGGATATCTTCAAGGGTTCTCCTCAACAAACTTTTGCAGCCTTTTGAGATCTTCGGCCGAAATCTTCTCACAAGATCTTCTCTTATGTTCAAACGCCTTCAACCGAGATCTTCTCTCCTAGATCTTCACGTTGGTTTGTTTTGTTGTCGTTCAAGATCTTCTCCTAGATCTTCTCCTTTGGTTGTAGTAGATATGTTATTGTAGTTAATCTCTTAGCCGAGATCTTCCCCTAAAATGTTATCCAAGACCTACACACATTTTGACAAAAAAAAACAAGACAAGCAATCTAGAAATATAATCAATATTTATTCATTTATAAAACTGCATTTATATGTTAAGTCTTCCATCATTTAAATCAAACAATTAATATCAAAGGTGGAGTTATCACATCCATCGAATTTTTAAAACTTGGTCAACCTAATACATGTTAGTAAGTTTTTTAAACTTTGTGAGAAGATTTATGTATAAGGATCTGTAAAACAAGAGGCACTCATAGGCGGGATTCCGGCTCACAACATATCTTACAACCCCATACTCGGAGCCTAGTGATTGTGCTTCTCTATCGATTGATATCAATTGTTGCGAAGGCATTGGACACATCATTTTGGGATCGTTCCATGAATTTCAGTAGCTTAGCTCATATATACTTCTATTGTTCCTGCTTGTTCCCTTGTTTTTCTTTTGGAGTGCATTTTGTATCTAAGCCGGTAGACATTATGTAGTCTACATTATCACGAATATAACATAGATGACCATGCATTTCATCATATTTTTTATAAGATATTCAGATGAGTGGATCTTCACAAACAAGATAAGTGCTAGAGTGAAAATACATTTAATTTTTCACACCATTGCATAATAATAAATATTGCATCTATAGTTCTGATCCAATTAGAGGTAAGAAGAGCAAAGTTAATTAGAATAAGAAGGAGACGTTTTGGTCTGGTATAGTAATAGAATTCAGGAGTGCCAGCGATACGCAACTTGACAATAGCTAAATATAAAGTTGATCTACAAAGATTATCGAAAATGATGAATTTCAAAGCAATTATGTTCACAGCCCAATCACACATTTTGATGCAAGGTTCACAATGTTAGCATTCATATGTTTCATAAGCCATTTGCTAGCAACAACCTTAGTAAAATTCCATCCTGCCTTAATTTCCAATTTCTTGTGGCTTGTATGTTGTAAGATGGTCCAAGTAACACTATATATTCATGAATTTTATAGTATAACTTTCTATGTAGCATACTTCTTGGTAGGCAACATTGATTATAAACATGACACTTAATCAACAAATTGTAATGCTAGACAACATTATGAAGATCATAATTACTTACACAATTCATGTTAAGGTATGTTAGTTCAGACCACAACGTCTTATTGTTGTGATTTGGAGGAATTAATCAATGGAATATATTGAGAGAAGAGAAAACATTGTTGGTTTTGCCGCTTAAAACTTGCAGATAAAGTTTTTTATATACTTTTGTGAATAAAAATAATAAAATCCTAAAATCTATCTATTTATACTTCAATAGAAGAAAAGTACTCCCTTTGTTTTTAATTAAATGGCGTTATAGATTTTGGCCCAGTTTTTAAGAAATTTAAACTTTGTCTAAAAACCCCTCTTAGTTGTTCAGCTTTATCCATTGTCTTGTACAGAGTATACAAAGTATAGCTATTTATAGTTGTTGTAGTGTTACAACCTACAAAATACTAGCTTTTTTCAAACCTGAAATAAGGGTGAAGTTGGAAAATGAAGGCAAAATGTATCTAAACGTCAATTATTAATTTACAAAGCAAAAAGGTCAAAACGTCTTTATCAGTCTACCTAAATTTATTGTCTTATTACAACACTTATAATGATATAGATTTTTAAAAGGTGAAAAACATATTCAAAATTCAATGCAGATGAGCTTTGCTATCATACTGATCAGTTTGAGAGTTTTCTGATGAAATTTTAACTTTATACCCTGAGGAGTAGAATCATGATTTTCATTCCTTGATCATGCTTTTCTCAATCTCATTGTTGTTCAATCCTTGCGCACAACCTACATTCAACGTCCAGCTGAAACAAGAAAAGCAGCAACCTATCAGGAAAGTAAAAGGATACAAGCCCAATAAGGTATTTTTTTATATAGGTTGAAGCAGTTACATGTGGAAATTTCCAACAACTATGATCATGCTAAGGTGGCTTCTATCCCAACATGAAACTAGAGATGGAGACCAAGTTTTGTGACTGCGGAAGAGACAATTAGATTCATTGCTGCATGGATCAGAATTTCAAATCTCTCGATGGAGTATTTTGAGAGCAGTATACTCTCTAAGATAGGAAGTCATATTGGAAAAGTTCACAAATTTGACAGAACCACAGCTCAAAGAAAACAAGGGAGATATTCTAGAATTTGTGTAGAACTTGATTTACACAAACCTTTAACTTCTAAGTTTTACATGCTTGGTTGTTACTGGAAAATACAATATGAAGGACTAAAAGTGATTTGTTTTGATTGTGGAAAAATTGGACATAACATTGATCAATGCCCGCATCAAGAAGACCAGGGAGGAACCATAGATTCGATGAATCAAGAGGGATCTAAATATGAAAAAAAGTCAAAGACTAGAAAACAGAAAAAATAAGGGGATTGGATGATAGCAAAACGACCGGTACGACAAAGATGGGACAATCAGAGCAAAGGTCCATGATGGGGAGTTAAAATTTTGTAGAAGGACGATCATACCAATCTGGATCCGATAGTGAGACAAGAACTCCGGGAGAATACCGGCGGAGAAAGTGAACGGAGGTTGGCATTAATTAGTCAAAAGATTGTTGTGAATAAGAAAGGCAAGAATATTCAAAATGAAAACATGAATAGCCTAATTTCAAGCGGATCCCGATTCGATATTCTAGCTAATCTTGATGAGGAGGAATTGGGAAGTTAGCTGAGAGGGAAAATTTAAATGTTGGAAAAGTTTAAAAGTTGAATAATGTGAAAAAGGAGACATATAATGAAGCAGCGTACATATTCAGATATAAGCTAAAAGGGAAAAAAATTAAGGAATACGAGATTGCTAATAAAGGAGACAAAGCATACAGAAGGCAAGAAGAAGATTTTGAATTAATTGCCAATAAAGGAGACAATTTCAAAGAATGGGAAGAAGAAGGATACGGTGAAAAAATAAGAGAAGAGAAAGAAAAGGATAGGTTTTACAAGGAAAGAGTTGGGAGTCAAGAAGAAAATATAAGAAGATATTTTACGAAGAAGAAAGCAGAATTTAAACAAAACCACCAGAAAATTGAGATGACAACATGGAATTGGTTGCTTACCCCCGGACAGTGAGTGTGGGAAGGGTACATATGCTGATTTCGGAATGGAAATTGACGTGTAGGAGAGCGATAGGATAACCCATGGTGAAGAAGATATCCATGGAAATGGAGATATCTTCAGTTGCAGAAAGGAAAATTGAGTAGATTGTCAGGTTGATGGATCTTGATTCAAACTTTCATAAAGTTTTATCAATGATAGTGCTAGAAATAAAGATTATTACGTGGAACGTCCAAGGGGCAGAAATCGAGGAATTTATGATCACATTGAAGGATATGATGAGGGAACATGATCCTACTATACTAGTTTTTGTGGAAACCAAAATTAGTGAAAAACAAGCGGATAAAATATGTGATAGAATTGGTTTTGATGGGGTGACTAGAGCTGATGCCACTAGATTTAAGGAAGGAATTGGGGTCTTTTGGAGACGTGATAGGGTCACTATAAGTGACTTTGATGTTCATACTCAAGTGATAAATATGAAGGTTTATAGGGTTGGGGAAGCAGCAAGGTTTTTCTAAACAGTATACGTTGATCCTACACCTAACAACAGAGAGGAACTTTGGTCAAGGTTAGTGGAGTTTAATAATGCGAACTCGAATCCATGGCTATCTTAGGGGAGATTTCAACGAAACAAAATCTTTGGAGGAGAGACCTAGTAACTCGGATCGGCTCAGACGCAGATGTGAGAGATTTCAAGAATGGATTGATCAAGTTGAATTACTAGACTTGGGGTACTCGGGACCTAAGTTTACCTGGTATCGGGGAAGAGAGATTGAGTTTAGAACAAGTGCTAGGCTGGACAGAGGAATGTGCCCGATGGAGTGGAGGACACAATTTCCGGAGGCTTCTATTCGACATCTTCCATTTAATCAGTCGGATCATGCTCCCATTCTTCTCAAGTCAAAAGGATTCATAATTACTAATTCTGCAAAAGCCCGTTTAGATTCCTGGCGGCATGGATGCTTCATGATGAAATTCAAGAATTTCTTAAAGATAAATGGGAAAGAGGGTAGTTTTAATTAATGCTCTCACAAGTTTATCCTTACATCTGGATCATTGGAATAAGGAGGTCTTTGGCAATATTTTTAGGAGGAGAAAAAGTGTGTGGAGACGTATTGAGGGTGTTCAAAGATGTCTGAGTGATAAGCCGAGCAGGATGCTTATTAATTTAGATGTTAAACTGAGAAAGGAATTGGATTGTGTCCTAGAGCAAATTCATTTGTTTTGGGTACAAAAAGCTAGAACTGATGCTTTGAGAGATGGAGATGAGAACACTAGATATTTTCATGCAAGTATAATAGTTAGAAGAAGGAGAAAAAAGATAGAGGGACTACAAAACACAGACGGGAATGGATCTGGGACACGAAGCAATTGAGAGTAATGATTAAAGATCATTTTAAAGCTCTATATTCGGAAGAAGACTGAGATATTGAGCCGGTTGATGCACCTCGGGCCATGTTTCCTTCTCTAACTGAACAAGAAGTAGGAAGACTTTGCGTGGAGTTTTCTGTAGTGAATGTTAAAGAAGCAATTGATAGTATGGATCCTCTAAAGGCTCCAGGTCCAGATGGAATCAAGCAGTGTTTTATCAAAAGAACTAGTCTTTGATAAGGAAAGAGGAAGAGAAAATAACAATAGATACCTTAATAGGTAAGATATTTCCGCCTGAATTGAATAAAATAGTACTTGCTCTTATTCCAAAGATTGACAATCCAAAGAATGCAAATCATCTAAGACCCATCAGTCTTTGTAATGTTCCATATAAGATCATTACAAAGGTCATTGCTGTAAAGATCAAGCCAATCATGAAAACTCTTGTGTCACCAAATCAAACAAGCTTTGTGCCAGGAAGGCAGATAACAGATAACATTATTGTTGCATAAGAGATGATGCATGGTATGTGAAAGGATAGAGGCGACAAAATAATGGCGATCAAGGAGGATCTTGAGAAAACATATGATCGAATTAACTGGGAATTTATGAGAGATGCTTTAATGGAATGCAGGTTGCCATCAAAGCTCATTAGTGTTATTATGGAATGCATGGCAACAACTACAATAAAGGCATTGTGGAATGGAGCTCTAGGAGAAACTTTTGTGCCAAAAAGAGGATTCAGACAAGGAGATCATCTTTCTCCTTACATCTTTGTATTATATATGGAGAGGTTGGGACATATCATTGTTGAAGCGGTTAACTATGGAGCTTGAAAACCGATTTAGATTGCAAATGGAGGGCCTCAAATAGTTCATCTATTTTTCGCAAATGATATGATATTATTTACAGAGGCATCTACTATTCAAATGAGAGCAATTAAGTTCTACCTTAGGAAGTTTTGTGAAGCTTCAGGAAGTAAGATTAGCTTTCAAAAGTCAAGAGTGTGCTTTTTTAATAGTGTGGAGGATGAAGAATGTGAACAGATAGTGATAGAAGGAGGCATGCCTTGTACTGAGGATATTGGAAAATATTTGGGGGTGAATATCATCAAAAAGAGAGTCTCTTATACTCAATACAGTCATGTTATGGATAGAGTCAACTCTAGACTTGCAAATTGGAAGAAATTTTTTTTATCATTGGCTAGTAGGGTAACTCTTGCGAAGAGTGTAATAGAGACTATCCCCTACAAACTGCTTCACTGCCGTTGAAAATATGTGATGATATAGAGAAGAAAACTCGGAATTTTGTGTGGGGATCGACCAATGAGAAAAGAAAGATACACTTGTTGCATTGGGAGGAGGTACGTAGACCAAAAGAAGTTGGTAGTCTCGGCATAAGAAGTATGAGACAAGTTAATGGTGCTTTCATGGCTAAGCTAGGTTTCCGGTCACTTAAGGAACCTGAAGCTTTGTGGTCAAGGGTTCTTAGGCACGAGTATTATAAAGGTAGATGTGATGTGGATATGTTTCAGAATTATGCGGATGCCTTAAGGCCATGGAAAGGTATTGTAAAGGCCAAAGAAACTCTACTTTTTGGAGTGGGAGCAAGAGGTAAGGGATGGCAGGAAGACATTTTTCTAGTCACATGCTTGGGCAATGAGCATTCCACTGGGAGATATGGCTGAAGTAGACATCGAAGAGGAGGATCTTGGAAGGACAGTGGCGGATTATTGGAATGGAGAAAATGGAAGTGGGAAGAGTTTGCTCATCTGTGTAACAAAGAGAGTTTACTGAAGATAGTGGAGATTCGTTTGATGGAAGGAGTAAGTGATAATTTCATGTGAGGTGAAACAAGCACAGGGAAATTCACTATCAACACGGCTATAGGAATTATGAGGAAGGATAATAATGATGATGAAAACTCCACCTTGATTATAAAGGTTTTACCGGTGCTGTTGATGGAAGACTTAAACACAAATGAAGTAGTTTGATACACTAACCAATGAATTATTATATTTTGAGATGCTTGATTGGTTTGGATTTAGTGCAGGTTTTGTCAAAGATCTCAAAAGCCTTGAATTAGATTCCAAAGAAACAAGGAAGAAAAGGCTGCACAACGAAAAGATTTCAAATCACAAAGATCTTTCACGAGAGATTCGCTCAAACAAGAAGATTTGAGAAGATATGAAGATTTGAGAAGATACGATCAGGTGAAGATCTCAACCGACCAGCAAAGAAGATCTTACAAAGATCCTTAACCGAAAAGCACGAAGATTCTCTCATCTGGATTTAAAGATTGTTACAACAATTAAGGAGAAGATTAAGGAGCCGAGAGATCAACGTGTTCTCAGGAGATGAAGATCTACAACGTCTATCTCATCTTAACTAGGAAGCGATCTTCATGGAGAAGAAGAATTATCTTTAAACGGTCATCTCTTCAACGGCTAGAAGACCTCTCCATAGAAGGTTATAAATGAAGATGACAATTGAAGAACAGATAACAAGCCTGCACAAAAATATCTATAGTCTTCAAGCGATCCAAAGTTATCTTCATTTCGAAACATAGTTTTTCTTTCTCTCCTTCTAAAAAGCTTTATCCCCTAAAGAGATAAAATTCGAGAGCTCTATTGGCATATCTAAAGAGTGTTATATTTGAGTGTGTATTACTCTGCGAAGTAACTAGGCTATTATAGCAAAGTAAAGAGTTGGAGCTAGATCGTAGCATTGACTACAGTGAGAGAAGAAGGGGATTTCTTCTTGTTTGTATCTAGGACTCTTTGAAGCTGATAATAGATAGTTAGATCCTAAGGCTATACCTTGGGACGGAGAGTATGCTATTTAGAGCCAAACTTCGTAAACATATCTTTGTGTTGATCTTTTACATTCCGCACCATATCTTGTTTATTGTGACTAACTTTGTTTTGCAGGAGTTCAAAGGCAAGGCCCTTGAAAGTTATTTCAAAGCTCTTGGAATCAAAGTTTCACATCGAACTGAGATCGACATCAAGGCCCTTGAAATTGATTTCAAGGACTTGAGATTTGGTTTTTGCGAAAAGTTCTCATCCTCTATTCAACCCCCCTTCTAGAGTATCTTTTAACCTTTTATTTCACCTATCATTTCTTCAAATGAGATCAAGACAATATGGTCGAAAATCTAGAAAACTAGAGCTCCTAAGAGAGCCAAACATTTTGTCTGGCTTACAATGCATGATGCGATTTTATCTAATGCAAATAAATATCGGAGGCATTTAACTACACAGGCTGAGTGCAATTCCTGTGGGAAGAGGATGGAAACTACTCTTCATATTCTTCGGGATTGTCCTAGAGCAAAGGAGGTGTGGATTGAAATAATGAGAGGAAAAATACTTGTTAAGTTTATGGAAGGGGATATTCAATGGATTAATATGAATTTGAACAAAAGCATGGAATGGAGAACTGTGTTCACAATTGTTGTATGGTGGATGTGGCATTGGAGAAATGCGAGAATATTCGGTAATGAAGGAGATATACCGAATGATAGAGCTGAAATTTTAAGCATAAGAGTTTTAGAGTATGAAAATGCAGAGATGAGAAGGGAGGGTGATGCGTCCTTGGACACGTCAAGGAAATATTCCGGATCTAGATCAAGCTGAAACGTCAACAACTCCTTAGTTGAAGTGCGGGTGCGTTTGAAGGTTTGAATGTGAGTTGCGGAAGCTTAGAGATGGAGGCGGAAGTTGATGGGTTGAGTCGATCTAAATTGATCGATCAAGCCTTGAAGTGGATCGGTTGAGTTGATTCTTGAAGAATCCTCAAAGATGGATGAGTTTGGATCAAATATCGAAAAGAAGAACTTTGAGAGGATGGAAGAGGGATTGATGCTGAAGAAAGTAGGAGGAAAATACTTCTCAAATACTTAATCAAATTGAACATGTTTTACAAATGAGTCAAGCATCCCCTTATATAGTGGATGTGGCCTTACAAAGAGTTGGAAAAGTAAATGACGGAAATAAAGTCGGAATTAAAGTTCCGAAAATGAAAAGCCTAAAAATGTGAAAGGTTTGGAATTTTTGTTCGGAATTAAGTTTCCGAATTAAATTCCAAAACTAAAAGTCGAATCTTAAATTCGGAAAATTAAGTTCGGAAATAAAGTTCCAGAATTAATATTCTGAAAATAAAAAGACTTATTATTACAAAAATGCTAAATACGGAAAATGCACCGGAATGTTGCCGACTTGGCATGACTCATAACACAGTGGAGTATAGACACGGTATGCTACTCATGGGCCCGTGACAAGCAACGGAGCGGAAAATGATGGATCCGGTAGCTTGAGTGATGGCCTTAGCACGGGAACGGGTGAGCGGTCCATCGAAGCGAACCCGTAGTGCATCGTCTTCCTCATCTTGGGACATAGGGGTCAAGGGCGCATCAGTCCCCCCATCTTGGATGTGATACATCCCCATTTCACCTTCGTCAAATAGGGGCTCAATGTATGGGGAAAGATCCTTGACATGGAATGTCGGGTGCACGCCATAGTTGTCTAAATGCTCCAACTTGTATGCATTCGGGCCATGGCGGGATAAGATGCGGAATGGTTCATCACTGTGGTCTGAGAACTTGCCTTTGCGGCAAGATGGAAAACGCTTATTCCTTAAGTGGAGCCAAACAAGATCACCGGGCTCGAATGAGATGTCACGGCGGCTTTTGTTGCGTTGTGAGGCAAGTTGATCGGCACGCCGTTGGAGTTGTATCCTAGTCCGCTCATGAAGCTCGATGATGTGAGCGGCACAATTTGCGGCGGTGATGTGTTCCTCCGTCTTTGAGTGGGCGTGGAGTGAAGTCCATCGGGGTGTGCGGATTAAGGCCGTAGACAACTTCAAAAGGTGAGAGCTTTGTTGCCGAGTGCCTAGACCTGTTATAAGAAAACTCCAAGATATAAAGTAAGTCCTCCCACTTATGTGGGTTGTTCCTAAGGGTCGCTCTAAGTAGAGCATCGAAGTCCGATTGTTCACCTCCGTTTGACCATCGGTTTGGGGATGATATTGAAAACAACCATTGAGTTCCAAGTTTTTCCTATAACGTCCGCCAAAAATGACTCACAAACTTTATGTCCCGATCACTAAGGATGGAATGTGGTATCCCATGTAAGCGCACAATGTTGTCAAAGAAAAGTGTAGCGACTTCGCTAGCATTTTGTGTGCTCTAATATGCGATCAAATGGGCCATTTTTGGAAAACGGTCGACTACCACAAAAATGGATTCTTTGCCTCGTTTTGAAATGGGTAGGCCAACCACAAAGTCCATAGAAATATCCTCCCAAAGTCCCATTGGTATAGGCAAAAGAGAATACAATCCATCCGGACCTTGGCGCGATTTTGCATGGTGACATGTGATGCAACTTGTGCAAAACTGTGTCACATGCTTGCGCATCCGGGGCCAAAAGAAGTGCTCTTGTAGAGCGGCGAGAGTCTTGGTAGCACCGAAGTGACCACGACCCTCATTGGCCTCCTTTATTAACAAATGACGTACAGACGAGCGCGGGATACAAAGCTTGCCCGCACGGAATAAGTAACCATCGTTAATAAAGAAAGACTCATGCTCTCGGAGGTCAAGGCATTGAATGAATATATCCTTGAAATCAAGATCCGTGGCATATAACTCTTTGATAAGAGTAAAGCCATGGATCTTGGCGTCCATATGCACAAGAAGGATATATCGTTGAGAAAGACCATCGGCTACCACATTCTCTTTACCTTTATTATGTCGAATGACATAAGGAAAGGTCTCAAGAAATTCTACCCAACTTGCATGGCGCCGACTCAAATTAGTTTGACCTTTGAGATACGAAAGAGCCGCATGATCCGAATGAATCACAAACTCTTTTGGCCACATGTAATGTTGACACGTTTTTAGACAACGAACTAAAGCATATAGTTCCTTGTCATAAGTTGGATAGTTGAGTGAAGGACCAGAAAGTTTTTCGCTAAAGTAAGCAATGGGTCAATTCTCTTGTAGAAGAACCTCCCCCCCCCCCCCAATTCCCACATTAGATGCGTCACACTCCACCTCGAAGGTTTTCGAAAAATTTGAAAGTTGGGGTAGTGGTGCATTACAAAGACAGTCTTTGAGCGACTCAAACGCTCGAGCATGGGTGTCATGCCACTCAAATGTGACACCTTTTTAAGTAAGCTCATGTAACGGTGCCGCTATCAAGCTAAAGTCCTTGACAAAGCGTCAATAGAAGCCCGCTAAGCCAAGAAAGGCTCGAACCATGGTGGCTGCAGTAGGAGTAGGCCACTCCCGAATGGTGCAAACTTTTGATTCATCCACTCTTAGTCCGTCCTTAGACACGACATAGCCAAAAAAATAGTAGTGTCTGAGCAAAAGACACACTTATCAAAATTAACATACAATTGCTCTTATCTAAGGCACTCGAGCACTTGGCGAAGGTGCCCGATGTGTTCATCCAAAGACTTTCTAAAAACAAGGATATCATCAAAATAAACAACTACAAATGTACCCGAAAATCGGCACAAGACATGGTTCATGAGGCGCATGAATGTGGATGGGGCGCTGGAGAGGCCAAATGGCATGACAAGCCACTCATAGAGGTCATTCTTCATTTTGAAATCCGTCTTTCATTCGTCACCTTCGGCCATGCGGATTTGGTGGTACCCGCTTTGGAGGTCAATCTTGGAAAAGATGTCATCGAGGTGCGGGATCGGATGACGGTACTTGACGATTATTTGATTGATGGCTCGGCAATCAATGCACATTCGCCAAGATATGTCTTTCTAGGGCACAAGTATGAACGGTACAGCAGATGGTGATAGGGACTCACGAACATGTCCCCGATCTAGGAGCTCTTAGACTTGGCGTTGTAGCTCCTTAGTCTCTTCCGGACTTGCACGGTAAGCGGCAAGGTTGGGCAAAGACGCGCCGGCACCTAGTCGATTTGGTGCTCAATTCCTTGGATTGGTGGCAAGTCGGGTGGTAGTTCATCGGTCAAGATATCCTGAAATTCGAACAACAACAAGGACACCTCGTGTGGCACATTATTTGGGTCATGAGTAATAGATAAGAAAAAAGGAACAAGCAAGAAACAAGGAACTTGTCTTCCATGACCGGTGTCAAATCGTGTCGTCGGGCTAAAACGATTTGCGGCTCACACCGTCCTTGAATGGTAGGAGCCGGAGGTGGCAAAGTTGCATGCGTAGGAACGATGCAACTTTTACTACCTCTCGACTCGGTAGCATGGAGATTAGGGGTGGAGTTACAGGACCCGGAAGTACGAACATCCACAACATTGGAAGAGCTCCGAGGAGGGTCCGATGTTGCCGGCGCTTTAGTGGTATAATCTATGTCTTGTTGCCTCTTCCGTTCCGCATAGTCAACTAAACTTTCTTGCGGAGTCATGGGCAGAAGTTTGATCCGTTTTCCATGAAACAGAAACATGTACGGTTAAGATAACCATCATGAAACGATCGACGATCGTATTTCCATGGTTGTCATAACAATACATGGGTGGCGTCCATTTTGATAACATCACAAAGGACCTTATCAACATAGGCGCCAATAGAAAACGTCACCACGCTTGTTGTGTGACGGTGTAACATGCCTTATCGGAAATCCATTGGAGTCCATAAGGTTATGGGTGGGAGGTTGTTGGAAGCTTAAAGTGTGTCACCACTTTTTCATTGACAATATTACAACACGAACCCCCATCGATGATAAAAGAGAGACTAGTGTTATTGACTAAGTAACAAGAGTGGAAGAGATTCTCGCGTTAGTCAATAGGGAGTTGCTCTCTTATAGCCAAAATACGACGAGAGACAAGAGCAAACTTACCTGGTTGTGCCGGACCGCAAGCAAGTTGGTCGCCGTAAGGCTCCATGCCATAGTAGGGGTCGGCATCTTGGTCATCTTCTATGATGATATCATCGTTATCTTCATCTTCGCCATCGTCATATGATGGGTTGGAAAACATCACCCGCTTGGTGTTTGGGTAATCACGTTGGACATGACCAAACCCGCTACATTTGTAACACATGGGTTCTCTTGGGCGGGACACCATTTGAGATCCTTGTTGGGCTCGGCCCGGAGGCGTTTGTAGTGGATGTAACGGGGCCACGGTATGGTATCTTCTCGGTAGCCGCTTGTCGGGTGGGTTGACCCATCCGTGGTGGTCCTTTAGCGGCTCCGGAATCTTGAGAAGTAGAAACATCTCGAGAACGGGAATTAGTGTTATAAGAATATTGACTACAGGAAGAATTATACATTGAATATCGAGGTGTTTCGAGTTGTTGCTTGTGAAGTTTCATGGCGGCATGACATAAGGCTCCCAAGTCCTTGTATGGGAAAATCTCAAGGGGGCGCCGGATTGACGAATTAAGGCCGCTCATGAATTTGGTTCGAAGGGCGGAGGCGGAGGCCGAGATTCCGGTCTTCATATACATGTCATCAAGCTTGGCTAAGTAAGCCACCGGAGTAAAACTTCCTTGTTGGAATTCGGCAATTTGCAACCGCATGTTTTTTTTGAAGTCGTCCGGCACGTACTTCTTCGTCATGACATAGATCAATTGATCAAATTTCACAACCGGTGCCCATCCTCTATTCTCACGGTTGGTCTAGTACCGGTTCCACCAGGATTTGGCATCACCTTCAAAGTAAAGGGTTGCCGCTTCGATATTCTCGTACTCCTCATAATGGCAATGCTTTAAAGCTTGTTTCATATCTTATGCCCAATTAAGAAATGCACAAGGGTCATATTCACCATAAAATATCGGAAACTTAACCTTACCTTCCCTATGAGCTTTGTAGGGATCCGGTCGAGGTGGTGCATGTATGCCTCTTCGCGATGGGCTCGTTGGTGGCCGTCGTTATGTCGTTGGTGGCCATCGTTATGTCGTTGGCGCCCATGATTGGGTTGTGCACGCCTTGGTGGGTTAGGAGGAGGCAACCGTTCTTCTCCTCTATCTTGGTTCTCAAATGGCTCTCGGATGGGCGGGTGCCATGGACGGACATGTGCCACCCGGTCCAAGTCCGAATCATCGTCGGAGAACTCGTTAAAGTCATCTCTCTTGTCATACTCTTCATAATCATGGTATGTCGGTTGCCGACTATGCCGTTGGCGACGTTGTTTAGACCGATCATTCTCGGGACGTTGAGAGAGATTGTTTGTTTGATGATGGTACCGGGGCTCAACCCGGGAGGGACGGTTGGTACATTGGGCACTAGATGGAGGAGAAGAAGTTTCATACCTACGTCGGTTGTGCTCATAACACTTGTGTCAATTCTCCGTTTCAACATAGAGCAAATCATTCGGAGAAGGGTCAAGGTTCATGTCGCCCTCATTGTAGGACTCATAGTTGTCATCTTGTAAGGGCCGTTGATTTTCAATGACGGAGACAAGTCGTCGACCGTTAGACGGTTCGGCTCCCAAAATACATTTGCCTTTGCGACGTCCGTCAGATGTTGAAGTATCGACTAAGGTTTCATTTGGATTCGGTGGGGCGGTACATGGCGCGGTCGTAAGGACAAGCACTTGTGCCTTCAAAACTTCAATTTCTTGCCTAAGAGCGACAATTTCTTTGGAAGAGGAGGCATTGAGCTCTTGCCTTTCACAAGAATCTTGAGAAATTTCCATTTCAAAGTTAGTCATAACTCCAAACTAACACACACAATTGCAAGCAATCAAATGAGCAAGGTGACACGTTAAGTCAACGTTAGGGTTCTACCTTTAGGAAGGCCATGTGGCGGTTAGGTAAGGAAGGAAAATCCAACAAATTTGAAGCAAAATGCACACAAAATCAAGAGATAATTTGCAACGTGTAAGAAAATGGAGAGATAAGAAATGGACGGATTGTTTAACGGCAAGTACTACTTGCTTTGGTCTTTTGACCTTTTTTAAAAATCCGATTTTTCGGATGGACCGGTTTGTCGGACGTCTTTTAAACTTTGTTTTTGTGGAATTGTTTCTTTTTGAAACTTTTAAAAGCAACTTTTGAATGCAAGAGATGAATGCACTTCTCTTTTTGAAACAAATCCGTTTTTTGAAGAGTTTTTGCTTACTTTTGTTTTTTGGAATATCAAAGCTGCGGTATCCGATTTTGTCAACAAAAAATCCAAGAAATTGGTGAAATCGATTAACAAAGTTGTCGGATTGGGTGAGGAAAAACGTTTTTGATTAATGGTTTGATGGCAAACCAAAAATCTCCTAAATTTGCTTTGCAAAATAGATCGAGAAGAACTTTGAGAGGATGGAAGAGCGATTGATGCTCAAGTAAGTAGGAGGAAAATACTTCTCATATACTTAATCAAATTTAACATGTTTTACAAATGAGCCAAACATCTCCTTATATAATGAATGTGACCATACAAAGAGTCGGAAAAGTAAATGACGGAAATAAAGTCGGAATTAAAGTTCCGAAAATGAGAAGCCTAAAAATGTGAAAGGTTTGAACTTAAGTTCGGAATTAAGTTTCAAAATTAAATTCCGAAACCAAAAGTTGAATCTTAAATTCGAAAATTAAGTTCGGAAAATAAAGTTCCGAAATTAATATTCCGAAAATAGAAAGACTTATTATTACAAAAAAGCTAAATAAGGAAAATGCGCCGGAACGTTGCCGACTTGGCATGCCTCATGTCATGGTGGAGTATAGACACGATATGCTACTCATGAGCCCATGACAAGCAACGGTGCAGAAAATGATGGAGCCGGTAGCTTAGGTGATGGCCTTAGCACGGGAACGGGTGAGCGGTCCATCGGAGCGAACCGTAGTGCCTCGTCTTCCTCATCTTGGGACATAGGGGTCAAGGGCGCATCAGAGGGTCTGCAGAAATGTGTGTCAAGTGGTATTCTTGCAGCAATGAAGTGGAAAATGCCGGCTATTTCTTAGATCAAAATAAACACTGATGGGTCATATAGAAGCAGCAGTGAGGGGGTTAGTGTAGGTGTAATAGCAAGGAATCTTGAAGGCATTTGTGGCTAAGAGTGCGGGATGCTCGTCATTCAAAGCGGAGTTGTGGAGAGTAGTGCAAGGGGTGATATTTGATATGGATTTAAAGATGGTGAAAGTGTTGTTAGAGACAGACGATGAGGAGGTGGTGCAAGCGTTATTAAAGGAGGAAGACGTCTACGGTATAAATCATGAGCTATTGGCAAGAGGAAGAGGAATGCTACGAGATAGGAGCGTGAATTTTGAACCGAAACATGTACCACGATTGCTAACAAATGTGTTGGCTAGCAAAAGTTGGTTGGAATTTTGCAGAAAATTATATCTTGCTTGATGGCCCATCAAAAGAGTTAGAATTGATTATCAAATCTGATTTGAGTTGAAAGCTATGATATGTATATGTTTTTCTATTTTAAATAAAAGGGCTTATAATTATACTCAAAAGAAAAAGTTTATTATATAGGATTAGTGAGCCACTTAAACATGAAAGTGGTTCACTTTTCATCAACAACACATGTGGTTTGATTCTTCCACAATTTGCTTACTTGCATTTTAAGGATACAAAATTTGAAAACGAAATTACAAGCGACACTATATCGCGACTGAGGAAACCACTATCCACGCTTTCCATTTCGAGATCCGATCCCCAAAATAATATCTTATTCTCTGTATCTGGGTCGTCATATCTCAAAGTCTTCCATGGATGCTAGTGGCCCCCGCATAGCATCCATTATAAGACTTTCTCAGTTTGAGTCAGCCAACCAGAAACGACAACGGTTTTCTGCTGCCACCAATTTCTTATTAATCCCCCAATGTTTGACTCCCCCACCCATTACAAAAACAAATCGCAGCCGTTTCAGCTTTCTAAGCCATCCCACTTCAACTTCCCCAGTCCAATTACCATCCACATAGCTGTTGATTTGGTGGTGCTTGAAGATGGCGGAGAAAAGGTGGGTGAGACTGGTAACGGCCCAGACGCCGACCAATATAGCTGTGATCAAGTATTGGGGGAAAAGAGATGAAACCCTAATTTTGCCGGTCAATGATAGTATCAGTGTTACCCTTGACCCCACTCACCTTTGTACCACCACCACTGTTGCCGTTAGCCCTTCCTTTGACCAGGATCGAATGTGGCTCAACGGCAAAGTATGTCTTTTCTGTCTTTGCATTTGATTTTCCGGATAAATTTTGCCTCTGGTGATGATTATAGATTTTTTGTTGCTAAAACTATTGCATGTGAAGTGCTTTGTTGAATGCTTTCAATCTCTTCTGTGTTGCCCCATTTTTCAATTTTTGTGTGAAACTATCTTGATTCAGTTAGATGAGTACAAAAATGTTGGTCTCCAGTTGAATCATAAATTCTATAATCTGATTTCTAATTCATCAGATACTCAACGGCAAAGGCTTGACATATTAAATGAAACCAATGATGTGTAAGCATCTCCATTAAAGAAATGATTTTCAGGAGTTGCTAGTACCATTCTTCTAAAGTTGTTAGTACGTTTACCTTCCCATCAGCTCAAAATTTTGCATATTTTTTAAACATTGGATGATAATAGCTCTTTACCTGGATGTATAGCATGAAAATTACTCCTACTTGCTGTATTGTGATATAGAGAGGTCTTATCATACTTTCTTGGCAATAGAAGAAAGTTCTTAGAATCTTTATTGATTAGTGATGTGCTCTTTTTTTGTTTAGGATATTTCCCTTGCAGGTGGTAGATTTCAGAGTTGTCTGAGAGAAATTAGGAGCCGTGCTGATGATGTTGCAGATGAAGAAAAGGGAGTAAAAATATCAAAGAAGGACTGGGAAAACTTACATGTGCACATTGCTTCATATAACAACTTCCCTACTGCTGCCGGATTGGCATCATCTGCTGCTGGTTTTGCTTGCCTGAGTTAGTTGCTAGCACTTGTCCACATTTAAACAGCATTGCACTTTCTACCTTGATGACCACTCATTTACAGTCCAAAATTTTCCTGTTACATTAAACAATTTGTTGTCTGTATTGTTTACTTGTAGGAGCCACAAAATTCCAAAGCAATTAGCAATTAATATTAAATTTTGATCAAATTGCAGCTTTTGCACTTGCGAAGCTCATGAATGTAAAAGAAGATCAAGGACAGTTGTCTGCAATTGCTAGGTATTTCACTCCACATAATCTACAATTTTAAAATGCTGTTTCTGGTGCGAGTAACTTGCTCTGTTTTCGTGTTACATGTCACATAATCTACGGTTTAAGAATGCTGGCCTCTATTATTGATACTGATTCCACTCTCAAAAAAGGGTGAACACAAATCATAGAACTTTATCTAGATGTTAAGAAACTCAGTTTTTGTGTATTTGTTTGTATTTTGTAAACAGGCAAGGTTCTGGCAGTGCTTGTCGAAGCTTATTTGGTGGATTTGTTAAGTGGGAAATGGGTAAAGTAAGTATTTTTTCTTGTTTTCGACTGGAGAAAAACTTTATCTTCCCTAAACTAACCTATCTCTTTATATATTTGAATGTGAAAAGAATGAAGATGGAAGTGACAGCATGGCAGTCCAGCTTGCAGATGAAAAACACTGGGATGACCTTGTCATTTTGATTGCAGTGGTATGACTACTTCTTGAACTAAAACATCTTGATAAGTAAACTTTAGTGAATCTGTGAACAGTCTCTATTCTCCCTACCTTTTCTTAGGCTATAATCTGTTAGTAGATAATCCTTACATCACACATTATGTTTAAATGGTTTCATGAAATTTTCACTGTGCAACGGAACACATGGTGAGTACTGAGATCAGCATATCTAAAAGAGTTCACTTAATGTCTTTACTTATGGGCGTGTACTGAAGGAGTTACTTCCATTTAAATATGATGAAATTAGGTGAGTTCGAGGCAGAAAGAGACAAGCAGTACAAGTGGGATGCGTGATAGTGTCGAAACAAGTTTGCTTCTAAAACATAGAGCAGAGGTAAAATTAATTATGCTGAATAGCTTTCTGCTGTGTATTGGTACAAGGATCCCATTATGTTCATCATATGTTATAAATTTTGTTCTCTAGTTTGCATGATCAAGAATAAGATTGTAAAATCTCGAAAGGTACTTGGCAAACATGTCATGTTCTGATTGAATTACCAAGGAACCTAAACAAACATGCATAATTCTGTACGCACTTTTGGTAAAAATAGAATAGCAACAAAAAAAGCTAATCAAATGTGCATTTTGTTACCTTATAAGTGAGTTTTTGTGAAAATATATTTAACTCGTGTGTAGACTTTCAGTCCTTTATACAAGGGTGTTTAGATAATTAGATGTTATGTTTTTCTATTGTCTCTGTGTCTTTTTTATTGACCTGTTCGAATGTCACAGAACATTGTGCCAAAACGTATACATCAGATGGAAGAAGCAATAAAAAACCACGACTTCCCTAAGTTTGCTAATCTGACTTGTGCTGACAGCAATCAATTCCATGCTGTCTGCCTGGACACCTACCCACCGATATTCTACATGAATGATACATCACATAGGCAAGTGCACCTTTTCTCCTTTGTGATTGGACGTTATGAAGTTTGTATGGTACCATTATGGTGCTAGTCATTAGACGAATATTTTCTTACGGAACTGATTGAACATCAGGATTATTAGCCTTGTTGAGAAGTGGAATCATGCTGAAGGAACACCTCAGGTTTGTTTTGTTTCATATCTGATCTCCTTTTGACACTATTTCTTGTTCAGGTTCTTCAAGTTATCTGTATAAAGTCAAGTGTCACAAACAAAATCAGGGCACGCATGTGTGTTTGCTTGATGCTGAATATGTTCAGTTTTCCTGCTGTTCATTTGTATCGATTAACTTCAGTTTTAGAGATTTACAGTACTGTGTTGTTTGTCCGCTGAGCTCTAAAAAATGGCAGGTAGCATATACTTTTGATGCGGGGCCAAATGCAGTTCTAATAGCACGTAATAGGGAGGTTGCTGTAAAACTTTTGCAAAGGCTTCTTTTCTTCTTCCCTCCCAGTAATGGCGCTGATCTCAACAGGTATTTTTGAGTTTGTTAGATGAATGATCTGTATCTAGTATTAATGTGAATATAGAGGAGGGATTAACAACCTTCTATTCACCTCATCTATCCAGTTACATCATTGGTGACAAAAAAATCCTAAAAGAAGCAGGGATTAACAACACAGATGACATCGAATCTTTGAGCCCTCCTCCTGAAGTGAAAGACAACACAACCTCCCAGAAATACAGTGGGGATGTTTCTTATTTCATTTGCACAAGGCCTGGCAAGGGACCAGTTTTGCTATCAGATGAATCTCAAGCTCTTCTTCAACCCGAAACTGGATTACCCAAGTGACCCTTCTTTTTAGGTGCTGTGTACTCGAAAATCAGGCAAGAAATGGCTCTACATATTGCTGCAGCTTGGATCGTTCTTCTGATTGTGTTTCCCTGTTATATGTCTTGTGATGTTTTAGTGTTTGTACACTTAACCCTTGAGGTTTGACTGTGCAAAGAATAATGTCAGTTCATAATCGGGACTTCAAAGTTTCAATATTAATAATAAAATCTTATCACGTTTTTCTAATTCTTGGATTTTGCTTACTTTCTTTGAGATTCCATTATAACTTGTCAATGCAGTTGTTCTGTGTCGATGTTGTTCAGGAGGTTGTATCGAGGGTTATGGCTATATGATTCGAAAATGTTGGAAAAAATAGCGTTTTCCAATGTCACAACTTGGATCGTTTCTTGAAGCTCGTAGCCCTAATCACACCCCCTCTCTAGCCTTGACGGTCAATGTCATGGCTTTTTCCGTAGACACGCCCCTTTGAGCGAAGCGGTTTGCTTGAGATCAAATGAGATATCCCAGATAGGAAAAATAGTACGGAAGCGAGAGCGGAGATATAGGAAAAGGGAATAGAGTTTGCCGTTGAAATGATGACTTCTGGCCTTGCCAAATGTCGAAATGCTAGCCGCCAAAGTTCCAGTGCTATTGCTCTGCCGAACCCTTTCCTTTTGGGCCGCATTCAAAGAGTGCCTTCTCGGGAAAGGCTTTGAGTAGAGCCAGCCACCGACCTTACGGGTGAAACAAAGGTTGTTTAGTATTTAGAGGCAACCAATACTTCTGGTGAAGCAACGAACGTGCTTTCTCCGCCAGGAACTCATCTATCTAGCTTCGCTAAATTTTACCATGAGGCTAATTCAGTTGCGGACTTTCTTGTTAGTTATGTGTTTAGTTTTTCTTTTGTAGCACCCCGATTCCGTGGAACTCGGAGCGCTACGGGTTAGGACCCCACAATGGGTCCCGACCCTTAGCTTGACAACAATTTCATCAGATCTTGCAACAACGCACAAATAAAAGTAAAAGCGAAATAGATTTAATGCAACAATGTCATGATCTCAAATACCACAAAGAAGACTCACAACCGAGTTCTTACATCAACAACAAAGTACAAACGACAATAATATAAAACACAATCCCGCCCTATAATGTACGGGAACCCCAGCTGCCCATTACCACCGGATCACTCGGTAGCATCCCTAACTTGCAAGGCATTTACAACATTGGTTTACAACCGTTAGCTAACATTCTATACAATAGAATAACAGTAAAGGCACAACCACACATGAACAATATAAAACACATAGCATGCTTGCACACAATCCGGTTATTATCTTGTTTTAAGTTATTCTCCTTACTAATTCAACTTAGGTTGTGACATGAGAATCCCCAAAACTCGTCTTTGTCCCCGTGTATCAGCAAGGAAGGGTTTAATGCATCTAACCATCTACCTGTCTGGGCTAGTCACAGAGAACCTCCTAGCTCTCGCAAGAGCTAGACAATGATGACACCGCCCGGTTGTCATACACTTGACCAAACACGATCAAACTAATACATAGAAACTAGCTAAGTAAGTCCAAGAGACTTACCTGTCTCAAAGATAATCCCGATAATAATAGCTCTCGGCTTCCCGCAGGAAGATACTCAACACCTGACCAAACAAGGCACAAGATCAACAACTAACCGATAAGCTAGAAGTCCAAGGACTTCTAGTCTCCAAGATCTCTATAAGATCAGTACTCAAAGCATGCAAGGGCCCAACTCCTAGTCTCACTATCTTTACCAAACCATATACCATAATCAAACTTAGGATAACAACTCCTAGTCTCGAAAACCATCCCAAGATCATACCAAAAACTTCTCAACCTCAAATCATAAACCATCCAACAATGCCACTAATAGGTGATGGAATCACTATCAATTAGGGTAGTTTTTAGAGTCTTTTTATTGCATTAGTGTCGGTTTATGCTACTAACTCCTTGGTCCAGAAGAAGAAGATTAAAAGAAGCTAAAGAAGGAGTTATAAGCACTTAGGAGTGAAGATCGATCACGAAGTAAAGCTTTTGTTGCCTCACCGCCCCTGCGGATCCTTGCAGCCGCCCCTGCGGGTGACGCCTTACATCGGAGCGCTCCCTGCGCCTTCACCAACGCCAACCATGAAGCATGTCACCGCCCCTGCACCAATCCTTGGCGCCCCTGCGGTGTCCTCCATTGAAGAAACGAAGACCAGCTCCCCTGCGCCTTCCACTGCGGCGCTGCCTGCGCCTCAACTTGGGAGCTGGAAGACGAAGAGGTTGTGTCACCGCCCCTGCGTTGACATAGGGACGCCCCGGCGGCTTGGCATCAGAAACGCCAGGAAAGAAAAAGGTCAGGGTTGAAGTGCATTGAAGATCCGCCCCAGCGGAATTGTGTAGCCGCCCCAGCGGCTCTGAAGAAGATCAACCGATTTTGCCTAAACCGCCCCTGCAGTTCTTGAAGGCCGCCCCTGCGGTTTAACGCCAGAAGCTTTACTCCGGCTGTTTATACCACCTTTATGGCATTTAAGGTGGCTGTTTTGGGCCGGCCATTTACTCCTATTTAGTGTCTTTTGTAGTATAAATAGTCCTTGGATTATTGAGGCATATCATCATCTTGTTAATCAACAAATTATCCACTTAGATTGTCTTGTTACCTTGTAATGAGTTGCTAACTCCCTTGCTACATTGGGTTGGTTTGAAGATGCATTGTTACTTTGGTTGTAAGTACTTTATAATATAAGTTTTCATTCAGTAATACTTTGTGTTTCCTTGATCTCCATTGTCTAATTGCATGTTTACTATTGCTTAAGATTGATCACCTTAGATTCTAAAGTGCATGTAAACAACTAAGATTAATAGGTTCCGGGTTCGGGTCTTTAATCTAGTATCAACTTTAAGTAATAACGGGTTGTGATTACTTAAAGAAAAGGAACACAAATATAAAGATAAGTTTAACGGTTTTAATCTTCTCTTTATATCCCTTAGTCTTTGTTTGAAAGCTAACTTGTTATTTGTTCTTGTAGGTTTACGGAACTTTAACCTGTTAAGTTGTGTTGATGCCGGTTGGCTCAACACATATATACGATCGAGACAGGAGATTACTTGAAAACTTGTAAAAGGAACTCACCAAAGTAGCAATTGCATGCTTAGAATCAACCTAGTGTAAATTCATCCACTATTGTCTTACTTGTCGCATTAATCGTTTTCATAAGTTTTTGTGCATCAATTCACCCCCCCCCCCCCCTTGTGTCACTTGTCACTATAATCGATAATTGCATCTAAAACACCTTAACTCTCTTGGGTTCGACCCTTACTTAATCACTATACTTGTTCTTAGTGCTAAGTCGGGATTTACTTTTGATTGGGTATAGACGACCATAGAAATACTTTCGGTCAAATTTTGGCGCCGTTGCCGGGGAGTTTTAGTGTTTTATTATTATTATTGATTATTGGTTTGAACCATTTTCATGGTTCAAACCCGTGCTACTAATTCCGGCTTTGCTTCTTTTGATCCAGAAATAGAGAGGACGTACATCCGGCAACGAAGACAACAACAACTTAACCAAGAGATGGCTGACCGTACTCTTCGTCAACTTACGCAGCCCACCTTGGCTCAAAACCCTCTTGTGGTCACTATACCGGCACTAGGAGAAGGAGCCAACTTTGAGCTCAAGCCGGGCCTCATTCACTTGCTCCCATCCTTCCATGGGCTAAGTGGTAAAGACCCCATCAAGCACCTTGGGAAGTTCCATACCGTGTGTATGAGCATGAAGCCGGCCAACATTACCGAAGAACAAATCAAGATGAGGGTATTCGGCTTCACACTCAAAGATTCGGCGGATGATTGGTATTACCACCTTCCATCCTGGAGTATCGACACTTGGGAGAACCTTCACAAAGCGTTCTTGGAGAAATACTTTCCAGCTAAGAAGGCCAATAGCTTGAAGAAAGCTATAAGCAACATCGAGCAAGAGGCAACCGAAACTCTCTACGAGTACTTCGAAAGGTTTGCACGCCTCCGATCCAGCTGTCCTTTTCACGGATATTCAACTCAAGATCTAGTCTTGTACTTGTACAATGGCTTGCTAGACAATGAAAGGAGGATCGTCGATGCGGCTTGCGGAGGTAATATTCTTAACTCTACTTCTGACCTTACTTTGGAAAAGATACAGGAACTAGCGGAAGGAACTCGGAACTTTGGAAGGACCCCGGCTAAGAAAGGAGTTCATGTTGTGAGTTCCGGGAAGAATGAGATTTCCACAGAGCTCGCGGAATTGAAGGAAATGGTGAAGAGGCTAACACTTATGGGAACACCGCAACAGCTCAAAGCTTGTGGAGTTTGTGCTGAACCGTATCATCCAACGGACATGTGTCCACAAGTCCAAGATGACGATGCTGAGGTAAACGCAATGGGATATGGACAACCGCAGCAGCAAAGACCTAGGAACGATCCCTATGCACAAAATTTCATGCCAAATTGGCGTGACCAACAGAATTTTCGTTGGAGGGATCAACAAAACCAACAACAACAGCTCCGCCAAGGTAAGTACCACTCAACTGAAGATATGTTGCAGGTTTTCACTAAACACTTTGCTACTCATGTCCAAACAACAGTATCTAGCATCAAGAACCTTGAACAACAGGTTAGTCAAATGGCGGAAGCTATTTCAAGGACCGAATCAAGGCTTTCCGGAGGATTGCCTTCCCAGACGTTTATAAACCCCAAGGAGAATATTAGTGTCCTAACATTAAGGAGTGGGAAGCAAATCCAACAAGAACCAGCAAAAGAATCACAAAGCAAACCTTCTATCGTTTTTTCCGCACCCACAGCCGCCCCTACGGCTGTAACTGCGCCCAGCACAGAACGGATGACACCCCTGTGGCTGGCTGTCCCCACCCCTGCGATGACAACCCCTAAGCCACCCCTGCGCTTTCAAGTTGACGCCCATGCGGAAAACACAACAGAGGGTACTGCTGAAAAGGATACTTACGTCCGGCCAAACTTTCTGCCACTGTACTCCGAGAAGCCACTAGCTCCTTTTCCTGAGGCTTTGAAGGAGAGAAGAATCAATGAGGACAAGGATCTCTTTGATACTTTCTCCAAATGCGAGGTAAACATTCCCCTCCTTAAATTGGTGAAAAGTATCCCTAAGTATGCTTGTTTTTTGAAGGAACTTTGCACTATCAAGAGGAATTAGAAGCTAAAGGGGAAACAGAAAGTGCAAGTGAGTGAGCATGTGTCGGCAGTTTTCCAACGGAGAATGCCCAAGAAGTGCAGCGATCCGGACATGGTAAGCATTCCTTGTGTTATAGGGGAAACCCGCTTTGACAAAGAAATGCTTGATCTCGGTGCTTCTATCAATGTTTTACCATATTCGATTTACAAATCACTTGGCCTTGGGCCATTAATGGAAACTAGGACTGTAGTACAACTTGCTGATAGATCTAATCTGTACCCGAAAGGGATAATTGAAGATGTATTAGTAATGGTAGACAACCTAATATTCCCGGCTGATTTTTTTGTAATGGATATGGAAAATGATTCACATGCTGCACCCATTTTGTTAGGTAGGCCATTTCTGAAAACGGATAGGACTAAAATTGATTATGTTAGTGGTAAATTGACCATGTTGTTTGATGGAGAAGTAGTGGAATTTGACATCTATGATGCAATGAGATTTCCTAGTGATGATCATTCTGTATGTGCTATTTGACATTGTTGAACCTTTTGTGCAAGATGTTTTTGATAACTCTGACGTGGATGAATTAAGAAATGTGATTGAGCATGACATTGATGGTTTCAAATCAGATTATGTGTTAACATCTAGCATGAAAGAGGTCCTAGCCCAATTAGATGGGCATAAAAGGCTACCTATCTCCAATTTGGCCATTGGGCCCACTTTACTAACCCCAAGCGAGAAGCTTGTTCCGTCCATAGTGCAGGCACCTGAAATAGAATTGAAGGACCTTCCGTCACACCTCAAGTACATTTTCCTTGGAGCACACAATACCTTGCCGGTGATTATCTCCAACAAGTTGACCACCGGACAAGAAGATAAGTTGGTGAAAGTACTAAAAGAGCACAAGACAGCCCTTGGATGGACTATTGCGGACATCAAAGGGATAAGTCCTTCCACTTGCATGCATAGGATTCTACTTGAGGACGAAGCCAAGCCCTCTAGGCAACCTCAAAGGAGGTTGAACCCGCCAATGATGGATGTGGTCAAAAAGGAAGTGTTGAAGCTCCTCCAAGCGGATATGATCTTTCCTATCTCGGATAGCACTTGGGTTAGCCCTACCCAAATAGTTCTAAAGAAGGGAGGCATCACTATGGTGGAAAATCAACATGGAGAGATGGTCTCAAGTAAAACACAAACCGGATGGAGAGTTTGCATTGACTACCGCAAGCTCAATAAGGTAACACGAAAAGACCATTTTCCATTACCTTTTATTGAGCAAATGTTGGAACGTCTTGCAGGACACAAGTACTACTGTTTCTTGGATGGATATTCGGGCTATTTCCAAATAGTCATCGCACCAGAGGATCAAGAGAAGACGACGTTCACTTGCCCATTTGGCACTTTCGCATATCGCAGAATGTCATTTGCACTTTGCAATGCACCAGGCACTTTCCAACGGTGCATGATAAGTATTTTCTCCGAATACATAGAAATTTCATTGAAGTCTTCATGGATGATTTTACCGTCCATGGAGATAGTTTGGACGCATGTTTAGGGCATTTGAAACTTTTTCTTGAAAAATGTGTTGAAACCAATTTAGTTCTTAATTCGGAAAAATGTCATTTCATGGTCGAACAAGGAATTGTGCTAGGACATGTAATATCCTCAAAAGGGATAGAGGTAGATAAGGCAAAGGTTGACGTTATTCAAAATTTACCTTACCCTACTAATGTTCGGGAAATCCGATCTTTTCTTGGTCATGCAATTTTCTACGGACGGTTCATCAAAGAATTTTCAAAAATCTCGGCACCCCTGTGTGAATTGCTCAAGAAAGATGTCACCTTCATAGTGGATGAGGATTGCAAGAAGGCTTTCGACACTTTGAAGGCATGTCTCACCACCGCACCAATCATCCGTTCCCCGGATTGGGAGAAACCTTTTGAAATCATGTGTGACGCCAGTGACTACGCCGTCGGAACTGTCTTAGGACAAAAAGACGGACGGGCCTCCCATGTAATCCATTATGCGTCTATGACACTCAATGGAGCGCAAAGGAATTACTCTACCACCGGGAAGGAGATGTTAACAGTGATTTTTTCCCTTGAGAAATTCCGGCAGTACCTACTTGGGGTAAAGGTAATTATCTTCACTGAACATGCAGCTCTTAGGTACCTCATGGCAAAGAAGGAGGCAAATCCACGATTGATCCGTTGGGTGCTTCTTCTAAGCGAGTTTAACCTAGAGATAAGGGACAAGAAGGGAGTTGAGAACTTGGTGGCCGATCATTTGAGCAGACTAGTGCAAGAGGAGGAAGATCCAGAAAAAAGAGAGATAGCCAGAAGTTTTCCAGACGATACATTCTACACAACTCTCTGTTGTGTAACCGCCCCCGGGCCTCACACCAGCCGCCCTTGCGGCTCTGTCTAGGCGCCCCTGCGGAATTGTCGACAGAGGTTTGTCTTAAGCTCCAATCTTTTAAGCCTTGGATTGTTGACATTGTGAACTTCATTGTCAGGAAGGAGTATCCTCCAGACTTCACCAAGGCACAATGAGAGAAGGTAAAAGCTGAAGCTCGACACTACGTTTGGGATGATCCTTACCTTTGGAAGCATTGTAGTGACCAAGTGATCCGGCGTTGCATTCCGGATAATGAGGTACAATCCGTCCTAACTTTCTGTCATTCTGAAGCATGTGGGGGGCACTTTGGGGCAAACAAAACTGAAAGAAAAGTTTTGGATGCCGGTTTCTTTTGGCCACACATTTTTCGAGACGCTTTTGCAATTTTGTAAAGTGTGTGATAGATGCCAAAGGGTAGGAAATCTTTCAAGGGGACATGAAATGCCCCAATCCTCTCTTATATTTTGTGAAATATTTGTTGTTTGGGGAATTGATTTCGTGGGGCCGTTTCCTACTTCATTCGGGAACAAATATATTTTTCTTGCGGTGGACTATGTTTCCAAGTGGGTGGAAGCAAAGACCACCAAAACTGATGATTCAAAAGTAGTTGCAACTTTTCTGAAGGAAAATATCTTTGCAAGATTTGGAATCCCAAAAACCTTAATCAGTGATAGGGGTACCCATTTTTGCAATAAGACGATCACGACTCTCCTTAAGAAGTACCACTTTCACCAAAGAGTATCAACAGCTTATCATCCACAAACAAACAGTCAAGATGAGGTGTCCAACCGGGAAATAAAGACCATCCTTGAAAAGATGGTTTCTCTCGGGCGGAAGGATTGGAGTGCAAGGCTAAATGACGCCCTATGGGCATATCGGACAGCCTACAAAACTCCTATCGGGATATCCCCTTTTAGGCTCGTGTTTGGGAAAGCTTGCCACCTACCGGTGGAGTTAGAGCACAAAGCTTGGTAGGCAGTAAAGAAGTGCAACATGAACATAGAGGAAGTGGGAGAATTCCGGAAGCTCCAATTACAAGAGTTGGAGGAACTGAGGCTAGATGCATATGACCATGCTACCACATACAAAGAAAAGACCAAAGCATGGCATGACCGTCCCCGCGCCTGCACAGCCGCTCCTACGGAAATCACACCAGAGAGGTTGTTTTCTTTTCCTTATTTCGACATTTGCTAATCCTTTGCTTCAATTACTTTCAAGAATGGAAGCCCCAAGGAAATACAAGATGACCGACGCATAGAAGGAACGTTATAGGATTGTGCAGGATCGAGTTGTGTATGCAACTCGATTTTTGCATATTCCCACTTTGGAGAAACTAGGCATGCTAGAGAGCACGCAAGCTTTTTTGGCAAATGCCGGGCTCGGAGACTTCCTCCAGAAGAGTGCTCCAACATATCCCGAGCTGAGCAGACAGTTTATGTCCACTTTCACAATGAAGAAGGAAGACCACGTGTGTATCGGCCTCACCTTCAAGTTCAACAAGGTGAAATACACTCTTGACTACGCCGATCTACGGGAGGCCTTTGGGGTGACTCTAAACCCCTCTGCAAACTGGAGGGATCCAATCCCGGTCCCGGACCTGTGTGAGTTTTGGCAAGCAGCTACCGGGTCAGAATTCCATGCTAGGGGTGAGTACTCTAACAAACTCAATCACCCCAGCTTGAGGCTGATTTCAAAGATCCTCATGAGTGTCTTCTGTGGATACAAAGAGGAAAACAAGGTCGCCCTCAAGGACCTCCCACTAATCTACTCTTGCCTTCCATAGAGCGAGAAGGTGATGGATTGGCCCTCTCTTCCTTGCCGCTTTGAAGCGGATTAGGAGGGGCGAGCCAAGGGATATTCTCAGCGGTGGGTGATCTCTTTGATCGCCTCACAAGTGATGGACCTGTCCGAGTTAGAGGACGGGATGGAGGCTCCTCTCTACACTGAGGGGATGCTTAGGAGGTGCAAGCTCCTCCGGCGGGACAAGGAGAACCTATTTTGGATCTCCCTTGCAGATGGGAGCCACCTCACCTATCCCCTTGGCCTTTACCATTAGGAGGTGAGCTCTCCGAGCTCTACATTCCGGCAGATCCTTTTGTGCCGAGGAGGCCACTAGTGGCCATTGTGGAGAGGCATGCTGCCAGCTCCAGCCGGGCTCATCAGGAGGAGCACCTGCCCATTCCCGATGATGACGAGGAGATACCCACTGTGGTCGAGAGGAGGACCCAGCCATGGCGAGCCTTCAGGCTTAGATGGCTGTCATGACCACCCAGCACCGGACATGGCAGACGGAGTATCAGAGGACCATGTTGGAGCAGTAGGAGAGCTGATAGACGAGTTTTGCTGCCTCCATGACCTCACACTTTGACCAGAGGCAGAAGGCCTAGCAGGCAGCCCAGCAGCAGCAGCTAGAGGCTCAGCAGCTGGCTTGGCAGGCCAGTTTTGAGACCTCTTTTGGCCGCCGAAAGACTGCCCAGCAGGATCGCATTGATGACATCTACCGCCAGCAGGAGCACTTCTTCCGCCATTTCCCTTACCCACCGGAGGAGGGTCCAGGTGGTCCATCCGGACCACCTCACTGAGGGGTACATTTCTTTTCCCTTCTCCCACATTTATCTTTGACTCATTTCCACTTTGAGGACAAAGTGTACTTCAAGTATGGGGGAGGGATATATCATTACTTGTACAGTTCATTGAGTTGTTTTTGGAGTTTGTTTTTGCACTGTTGAATTCAGTTTGATATTAAAAAAAAAAAAGCCAAAGAAGTGAAAAAGGCATGAAAAACCTTGGATAAACCGAAAACCCGAAAGGGCGGTTTAGGCAAAAAGAAGGTAGTCCGACCAACCTTAGGTTGGTGCAAAAATTGGACTTGAGGGATGTGAGTTCAAGTGAGAAAAGAAGAAGAGTGGAGAGGTAAAAACCCAAAAGGGCGCCTTGGCAAAATGAGCGACACCGAGTGTAGGTTTTCCTTCCGGCGTTTGACGACATAAGAAGGGGAGTCATAAGGAGGTTGTCCGGGTAGGCCACTCTTGGAGCAATAAGGATGGTAGTTTCTCTCTTTTTCTCACATTTCCTCTCTTTTCCTTCTTTCCTTCTTGGCTTTTCTCTTGTTTTCATTGTCTTTCTTGCTTACCCATGCTTCCTGAGGCCTCTGAGTCTATTTGCTTTCATTTGTTTTACTCGGGACGAGTAAAAGGTCTAAGTATGGGGAGTTTGATAGGTGATGGAATCACTATCAATTAGGGTAGTTTTTAGAGTCTTTTTATTGCATTAGTGTCGGTTTATGCTACTAACTCCTTGGTCCAAAAGAAGAAGATTAAAAGAAGCTAAAGAAGGAGTTATAAGCACTTAGGAGTGAAGATCGATCACGAAGCAAAACTTCTGTTGCCTCACCGCCCCTGCGGATCCTTGCAGCCACCCCTGCGGGTGACGCCTTACATCGGAGCGCTCCCTGCGCCTTCACCAGCGCCAACCATGAAGCATGTCACCGCCCCTGCGCCAATTAGGGTAGTTTGAAGCTGCATTGTTACTTTGGTTGTAAGTACTTTATAATATAAGTTTTCATTCAGTAAGACTTTATGTTTCCTTGATCTCCATTTACTATTGCTTGAAATTGATCACCTTAGGTTCTAAAGTGCATGTAAACAACTAGGATTAATAGGTTTCGGGTTCGGGTCTTTAATCTAGCAGCAACTTTAAGTAATAACGGGTTGTGATTACTTAAAGAAAAGGAACACAAATATAAAGATAAGTTTAACGGTTTTAATCTTCTCTTTATATCCCTTAGTCTTTGTTTGAAAGCTAACTTGTTATTTGTTCTTGTAGGTTTACGGAACTTTTACCTGTTAAGTTGTGTTGATGCCGGTTGGCTCAACACATATATACGATCGAGACGGGAGATTACTTGAAAACTTGTAAAATGAACTCACCAAAGTAGCAGTTGCATACTTAGAATCAACCCAGTGTAGATTCATCCACTATTATCTTACTTGTCGCATTAATCGTTTTCATAAGTTTTTGTGCATCAATTCAACCAACCCCCCCCCCCCCCTTGTGTCACTTGTCACTATAATCGATAATTGTATCTAAAACACCTTAACTCTCTTGGGTTCGACCTTTACTTAATCACTATACTTGTTCTTAGTGCTAAGTTGGGATTTACTTTTGATTGGGTATAGACGACCATAGAAATACTTTCGGTCAGCCACTAAGATCCACAACCACTAAGTGGCATTCACACTAAGTTATACTAAGTTATCCTAACATAATGCTACCGTATGACACTACTATGATAAGGGAAAGATCACGAGTTAAGGAATTAGGGAACTTACTAGAGGAAAGACGCGACCGCGGTGAGTGAACGGTGCGAACACAGTGACAGGCGTCTAAGAAGTTGCGACCGCGGCGGTCCGAGGCGCGGGGCGGGTAATACTGTATAGGCGCGACCAATGCTGGAGTGAGGCACGATCGCGGGAGAACTCCATAAGCGATTCCTCGAGGGTTTTTCGTGCTCCTTGGTTGGGTTAGCTCAGCCTCAACTTCTTCCACTTGTATCCACAACTCTCTCAAGTTCTCTAGACATGTTCCACCACCGCAATACAACAACTACAAGGGGGAGAAGCTAGAAGTGAGTTTTAACCCTAAAGCTTACTCATAAGAATGAAGGAATGGAGGAGAAGGAGAAGAAGAAAGGAACTTACTGTCAACCTTGCAGTTGCCCAAGGGTCGGGCTACAAACGAGGAGTCGGAAACAAACGGATGGGTCGAGGGGTCAGAAAAAAGACAGATGGGCAGTCACCCGACCCGTCGGCATACCACGCCCACGGCTGAACTAGTCACGGTCGCGGTGACACTGATGACCGTCACCCGCACCCGCGACAAACCTAGCCGCAGGGTCGGTGACTCCTATACTAGAACCGCTAATTCTCCGTAGGGGTGGAGGTTCCTACTAGCCACACTACTCTACTCCACAAGAACCCGACACGAGTTGTGATTTTCCGGGAATGAAAATTTCGGTGGTTACACCTTTAGACTTTCATAACTTGGAGCACTTGCTTGATGGCGTCATGCTATTTATTTCTAATAGCGTCACTAGTTAAGTTGCTTTTGCTTTTAATAAAGCATGCTCAGACTTGCGAAGGTTGAGGCCTTTCTCTCATAAAAATAAAGTTATGTTAGACATACCAATATACATTATTTTTAAAAATTATCCAAATTTTTCACATCGGTTGCGGAATCGAATCGGTCATTTAAAAAAAAGTTTTTTTTAATATCGGTTTTGGGTCTCATTTGCGGAATTAATTAAAGCCAATTTCGGTATCGGGGCCCAAGTACGGAATCAATTATTAGTCAATTTCGGATTCAGGACCCAAGTACGGAATCAATTAAACTCAATTTCGCTTTCGGACTCCAAGTACGGAATTAGTTAAACACTAATTTTGCAATGTAGAATTAGAAAGATATTTAAAGAAAATATATGAGTTTGAAAAAAAAAACCTACATCTTTTTATGAATGTGACCCTCGCTTAGAGGCTTTTATCACTTTATTCGGCCCAAATGAACACATATATGAGCACATGTCAACTAAGGTCTTCTTATCAACGAGTCTTTAAAGCGAGGTTTTGGATCACTTTTATAATTTTTCTTGAACAAAATCTTATAACCTTTTTTTTTCAATTTATCAATGGATCTTCCTTTCACGTCTTACCTCGTTTTTCTCACCCACCCATTTATTTCCTCATGCCATATTACAAATATACCCTACTAACTTTTTAATATTATAATTATTTTAACTATATTAATAACCAAATTTCTATTATTATAACATTATATAATCATTTAATTATTTTTTGTTAAATTTAAATTATTCAGTTGAATTTAAAATAATATTTAATTATGAGAAATACTTAACTTTATTAAAATTAGCATAAAAAGCATTACACAATAAGATTCATAAAAATTAAAACATGAAACAAATATAAATAAACATGAAGCAAAAAATTAAAATAAGACAATCTCAAGTCGATAACCTAATTTTCACGATTAAATGCATTTCCAAAGTTTTTCTAAAATTATTTTAAATAAGCAATGAAGAGATAAATTATTGCAATTTAAATGACCCAACACATATATGCAAAAAATAAGGAATGATGTTTTATTATTTATTATTCTATGCCTTAAAACAAAATTTATTAATTTTTGTATGTATTTTGATATTTCTAGACCTAAAAAATTTACTATATACAAAGTTTTTATAAAATTATTTTAAATATATTTTAATGGGTGTATGTAGGTAGATGAAAAAACTTATGAATTTTGGTATAATTTTTTTTTATATATTTAAACCGGAAAACGGATTTTTTAATTGATAAAAAAAAACCATTTTCGCTGGCCAATTAGAGAGCGTCACGCGTCGCCGCAGGCCGCACGCCAATCAGCGTGCGACGCATGGCGCCTGCAATGGGGTGACACCTATCCCCCTCTGACGCAGGGAACGGGTCTTTATAAAACTCAATTAATTATATTCCACAACCCAATTTTAACAATATTAACAAGACTCACCCTCTAGACCCATTAAAATGCTCTAACACCACCTAATGAACTGACCTACAAATAGATCTAGATAGATAATTACTTTCAAAATTAATGACATATTTGGACTATTTCTACCTTAATTGATTCTAGGAGCTTTTTCAAAAAAAAATAACTTATGATGTTCAATGTGCATTATGAATGAGTCTCGACTCGATCTAATTAATTTTATATCTCTGGTCTATTTGAATGATATATTGTAAATATAATTTGTTCTAGTAATTGATAAGTTAATTCAAATTTTTAAGTATCCATGTGGTATTTGAAAATGTCACTGTTCGTGAATTCTTAGTCTTTTTTCTACTACATCTTCTTGCATTGACACTCCTTCTAAGAAGCAAAATTCATCACATCTTTACGGCCTCGTGCAATAAGCATATTTTTTTGAACACCTTGCATTAACTCCTTGTGCCAAAGAACCTATACCCTTCCATTATCAACACACTTATGAGATAGCATTCACGTTATGGATGACATGTTGACGAGATTTAAAATGTGAGCATAAAATCTCGCATACAAATACAAGACACGTTGTAATAGTAGGTTGATAATAAATGTATATCAAAACTCGAATAACCACAACAATGCATAATTAATATCAATTAACAATAATCCATATCCAATCATATATAATCATGTTATGAAGAAGATAACCCTACGTAACTCTCGTGTCTTGTGGGACATCAAAACATAAATTCACGCCGCTCTAGCCTAATGTAAATAAAAATTTGAAGGACAAAGATAACCAAAGAATGTCAATGATACATTTCTCGCATCTTGCATTAGACAAAGCTTAGGCTCTCATAAAATATACATAGACATAGAATCAAAGAAATAAGTTCATCAACAACATCATAAACATATCATGCAAAGTTGGACTATCTAGATCCTAGAACAAGGAATTTAGCAATAGATCGAGTTGATCACTAGTGATGGAAGTTTATGCCTTTGAAGGTTGTCGACAAGAATTCAATGCAAAATTAGATAATTATATTAACTTAATGGTTTAATGACTTCATTCATAGGTTTGAGGCTAATTCTACTAACCCTATATTTGTGACGCTTGGAATTTTAATTCCGGTTAGTGAGTGGCTTAGCGGTCTTCCCGCAGACGCGACTCAGTCATTCTGCAGGCACGGCGTGCTGAGTGGGCGAGTTTTTATCTCGTTTCCGTTCCAACCTTTTCGTTCCCCCTCTTTTAATGAGTGACCCCTCGTTCTTTGGCCTAAGGTGACCTTTGGGGGTTGTTTGACCCTTTGGTTCACTCAAAATTGCATCTTTCCCTCTTTTACGTTACTCTTTTAATTTCCCTCATTCCCACTTCTCTTTGCTTCCTCTCTTCTATCCCCTCTCTTGGTGATTTTTCTTGTGGCTGCCCAGCAAACGAGAGGTCTTGTATAACGACCAACTTTTGGCTGTCACCGCCCCCGCGGTCACAGTGGCCGCCCCTGCGGTAAGCTGCGGTCGCGGCGGGGTCAGGCCGCGCGCGGGTGCGATGGACTTCCAGATCGCACTGATTTGTTTTTATGCCGTTTTTATGCCGTTTTTATTTCTCTCCTAAGATAAAAGATCCGATCTTCTATCTTATGGGCCGGCTTTCCTTTGATCTAGTAGCCCTAAAATGTCCTTCCTTATCCTTTCCAACCGTTTTCTATAAATTTTAGCCTCTCTTCCTTTTCCATTTCTTGCATACATTTTCCTTGAACCTCGAGAAAAGCTGCAGCCTTTCCTTATGATCTCCTACAGAACATGTAATTTCTTCATCCCTTTGATCTTCCGTACCTTCATGTCACATGCAACATGCTTCTCCTCTATTTTCTTATTCTTTCGTTCATCTTATTTTCCATCACAAGAATCAAGATCGAGTCTTGATTCTTGTTGGCCTTCCGTCGTTGATATGTTGATATTCAAAGGCTCCTTTGGTCGAGTGTTGTCGTGTGTGTGGATTGAAAGAACCAAGCTTGGGTCCCTTGTTGTGGTTCTGCTGTCAAAGGAGAAGATGTAACATTTTGTGCCGAAACCACCCCCGCGCCTGCTCAGTGCCACCCCGCAGAAATTCTCCAGTGCCGGCCCTGCGGTGCTGTCTGACCGCCCCTGCAGTTTGTGTGTAGTAGCTCCCGTCTTTGGTGAGCTGCGTCCTTTCCTTGTTTCCTCGCTTCTTCCTTTATGTTTTTTAGATATTGTTGACCCTTGGGGATCTGTAAGACTAGGGTTTGTGACCTAGCTTGTGGAGATCTCTTATAGATCATGGAGACTAGAAGTTATAGACTTCTAGCAATCGTTTCGTTCCTGATTCGTTATGCCTTGTTGAGCAGGTATTCTTTCATTTCTTTCGGGAAACTTAGTTGTTGCTAACCTATGAGTTTACCTTCGAGTGAGGTAAGTCCATTGGACTTACTTAGTTGCGTTTCGTGTATTAGATTGATTGTATTGGATTATTGATGTTGTTGTTTATTGTTAACTCACAAAGGCAAGAGGAAGGCATACTCAAACCTAAAAAAGGATAAACCTTTGTTGCCTAAAACTCATCGTCTTTGGTAACCAAGCAAGGGAATCACCGGGTAAGTATCTTCCCAAGCTTGAATATAGGTTAGGAAAGTTCAACAAGGCTAGGGTTTAGGTAATCTTTAACCAAAGTTTAAGGATAAACATGCAAGGTACGACAGAAGAAACCATGGGTGGATCTGTGGAAATATCGGCCGAGATTCTCAAGAACAACCCAAGATTTGTCTCATGCGAAGGTAAAAACACAACTCTCAGGGTCCAATCGGTTTATAAAGGTCAATCTATCATCATCTGAACCACAACCTTCAACCAATCGCCCTAGAATCACAAGGGTTTTAGCCAACAATCATCATATTCAAATCAAGAATCATATATGTAATCAAGAATGGAATGCAACCAAGTAAACCAAAAGAAACGCAAGAATCGTGACCCAAAGCGTTCTCTAATAACATACTCTGAATCAATCAAACAACAAACTCCGTTCTTGTGTTCTTAAAGAAAGAAACACAAAAACTAGAAAATTTCACAAAATATCTCTCAATCTCCAATGTGAAATTAAGTACGGGTTGTCAATCCGGTTCCAAGTGCGAACCCAATGCTCCTTCTTCAAATCCGTTGTATTCCGCCATGTGAGATGTATCGAATCCCTCTTACTTGTTTTGTGTTCGTCCTCCCTTCAACTTGTTGCACTTTATATTATATAATAAGGTTAGGGCTTGAAAGATTTTTTTTTGGGCTGAAATGTTGAAACCAAGGCCCGGCCCGAAGCAAATCTCAACCGTAAAAGGGTGTACTTGTCCGAGATTTCTTCTCTGAGGTGTATTTTCTCTTTGTTCTTCTTTGCATCTTCCAAAGCCTGACTTTATACTTCTTCTTAAGCTCTCCAATGCTTCCCTTGAGGTCTACTATGATCAACCGTTCATGAATGCTCTATTTCCACTCCAAATCAGCGCCAATTCACCTGCAATCATCATAAAGCTTGTGTAGATCTCGATTCTAACATAATAGGTGAATATGACCATCAATGTCATGAATATATGTCTATGTACACAAAAGAAGGAGAAAAATTACTTATATGCACATCTATACTAACGTCATATTTCATGCTATCAAATATCGTTTTCAATTTACCAACATGATACAATTTTGGTCATCTTTATCTCACTTAAATTTCTGTGTTTGTAGAGCAGTTCATGTGTAATACAAATGGAGTTTGTCAAAGTGGAGAGTGTGTTGAACCACCCAGGATTATAAATGTGTAGAATCACCGGTAATGTTGAATTTTGGCTGGTAAACCGGTCTTGCTAAAACCGTGAGATGAAGGACTTTTGTGTGTTTGTTCAATGTTAATGCAGTGTCTTTGTTGCTACATGGAATGTTGGAGGAAAATTGCCTCCTAGTAATATGAATCTTGATTGGCTTCACAGTGCTTCTTCGGCGGATATATATGTTCTTGCTTAATAGTATGAATGAGCCTAAACTTGAAGATGAGAAGCCCCGTGCACTTGCTAGGAATAATGCTATGAATGTCATATTGGTTGCTACTGAATGTTCTCCTTTTTCAAAATTTGGTATTATTGATTACCCTTCGCATAAATATTTCTTAGTATATTCTTATACTTGTGGAGTTGTGATATTAAGAGTGGTATATCATACAATCACTCTATTTGTATCTGTTGAGTCACCTCATCTTCTTGTTCTTTGTTATCAGCATATATCTCTAATAGTCTTAGCATATAATATTGAACTAGATCCCATGCTTAGTATTAGGATATCTTTACACCACTCAAAACAACTACTTCCTGCAAACTCCATCATTGACCATTTTTATTCAAAGCCTTAGAGTACAATATTTGTCTAACAGTCTTCTCTTTGCAAACAGAAGAGAAGACTCTGAAACACCAAGCATGATAAAAGCAATGGTTTGAATATTTATGTTTATTATATCATCAGTAACTCATAATGATGAGTTATCTTAGGTGGGTTTGGAGATGTGGTTGGATCAGTAACTAGGACTAATGTTGAGTTGCAGGAAGGGAAGCGATCGTGCAAAAATGGAGGTTTGATAGCTAGCCGGATGGTGTTTATTACATGGTAATCTTCTTTCCCAAATCCCAATCAAGAAAGATGTTGAAGTTTGTACAATATGATGATTGTTGTATGTGACACCTATTTCATTTCTAGTTGATTACCAGTTAATTAACCCTGTTTAAAGCAATAAGCGGAAAAGCGGAAATGTGGAAAACGTAAAATTTTAAAAACTACAACATATATATACATACTAACATACGTCATAAAACCCTGTTTAACAAAACACAACTGTTTTAAACCACACAAAATATCCTAGGCGGCAACATCCTATAACATCCCACCTAGTATGATCTCAAATCCAGGTGTTGGGTCCAACGTTCTTGCCTTGATTAGACTGAGTCTGAGCAGCTGAAAAAAATGCGGATATAACAAAAATGAGCCACAAGCTCAGTAAGGGTGTACAAATCGCACTCCCCCAATAAATACAAGTATCTAATATCCCATCCCCAAATGACAGTATATACCCTTTTCTCACATTCCAAAGCACACACATACGTATCCACATTCACATTATATTCCACAACCATCCACATCACATAAACATAAACACTCAAGCATGTTATCACACGTCACATAGGAAGAATCATAACATAACATATAACATGCTAGACTCGATCGCATCGATGCATATGTGATAATTAACTAACTAGCCCCAACTGATCGTACGATATATTTTCTGATGTGCTTTCATATTTCTTTTCTTTCTTTCTTTCCTCTTCAGGTTGGCCAACCCGATACCGTCGTCGGCCCCTTGTAGATCAGGTAGCGACCTCGGCTATCTTGTCATGAGACACCCTGTAGATCAGGTTGCGATCTCGGACTATCTATCTCATCTTGAGGCCCCTTGTAGATCAGGTAGCGACCTCTGAGGCTCCCTGTAGATCAGGTAGCGGCCTCCTCCCCCAGAAACCCGTGTGGGACCCAATTGGACTAATTAATCAATTATCATCCTATATTATCACTTTCATATCACATTTCCTTTTCATGCTTTTATCTCATCAAAACCATACTTCTCATGCATACATTACATTTCATTTATATATCATCACATTCTCACATTTGAATGCTTCACAGTCATATATAACATAACATCATTTTAAGCATACAATTCATTCACATAATCCACAAGACATGCATAATATCACATCATATCATAACGCATTTATTTATTTCCGTATGCATGCTTAAACTAAACTCATATTAAATACATAATATATATTAAACAAGTGTCATTCATATGCACTTACCTTGCAAATAAGATAACCCTAATCCGCTCTCGATCCAAACCTAAGTCCGTTTCTCGCTCCGCACTATATCCCCTTTCTCTTACCTTAAAAAATATACCAAAATATATTCTTATCAATACCTTATAACCAAACAACCCCTTAACCTTTTCAAACATATGTAACATAGCCAAAAATGACCTTTTCTCACCAAACTCAACCACAAAAATGAGTTGTTCAGCTCATGTCCTGAAAAATTCGTTGACATAAAACCCATGTAACCTTCGATCCTGCCGTTAGATCGACTCCAAATTTTAATATGATCTAGGAGAATGTTAGTACTGAAACATATCAAAAATTCAGAAAGATCGGACCATGGGAAGACATTTAAATAATTGCAGCAAGTTGACAGCTCATATCGAAAACTCCGCAACTCAGGCAACCAAACCAAAATCTGATGTTATATTCTTTTTTCTAACATCTCAAAGTGTATGTGGTTAAAATTTTGTGAACTTTCATGGAGTTTTGATACCTTAAATGTATTTCTCAAATCAACACCTCCATTTTCATACCTTATGTGAACAACCCACTGTTTCTGCAGATTCCGGCGAGACTCCGGAGACTTCTCCGGCCTCCTGCTGGTGGTGTACAGGTGGTTGCAAGGTGGTAGTGTTGGTTGCTTGATTTATCCAGCCTTGGCTCTTGTTTACCCTTCTCCCTCTCACGTATAAGTTTACAAAGCTTGTGTGACATATGTATATGGTTTTTGCTTACAATCCAAGGAACAATGATGAAGAAGGCTTATTCAGCCTTAAATTTAACCCCCCCTCTTCCATGTAAAGGGCTTGCAGAATTTAAAGCTTATCTAGTGTAAAATTTACACATTCCACCCTCTTATTTCCATTATCCAAAGTTCTTTATAGAAAATTACACCGACATACCAAAGTCGATAGGATTTTATGAAACTTTCGTAAATCCTTCATAACATAAAATAACAATTTTCCATCGCTTCACTTTTGGGAATTTTGCTCATTTCCAATTATTTTATATTTCTCTAGGGTTTAATTTCGTTAAACCCGTTTAATTCCTTAAAATTCTCAATTAGGTTGTCTTCGATTTTTTACCGTTACACTGTTGAAGTAGTGAAACATTGTGAATGGTTGGTTTTTCAGGTAAGGCTTACATTCGAGGAGCCAGAACCAGGAGTGACAGTTATTAAGCTGCTCCAAACTGATGTGCCAAAGGAAGACAGGTTAGTTAAGCTGAAGACTTGACTATAGCAGATTACATGTATTGGAGATTAATGTTATGGCTTTTGTGAATATATGACTACTGATAATATGGGGATGAGACGGTGGTGGAGAACACTGAGAGAGGGTGAAGGGATCTTATATTCCATAAGAATCGTGCAATCTTTGGATTTGGACTCTAGACTTTAAAGATTGAAGGAAGATTAGAGTAGATAAACCAAGAATGATAGTTTTGGCTTTAGAAGAGGCAATTGATACAAAATCAGTCATGCGCTAATATTTTACTCGTATGATGTATCAGGTTTGGTTCCGACTTCGGTTTACTCATATGTTTATGTCCTCCTTTCCAGGTGATAATGGAACCAAGGCGCCACAACGTCAGCTCCGGATCCTCATTCTCCTTGGAAATATCGAGTTCGTCTCATTGCTTGTCCATGGATGATGTACGTGTCCATATAAGATACCATTCCCGATTCTAGGTGATCTTACTCTGCACGCACCGACCACCCCGATAGTTCCCTCTTGCTGACCCATTTATCGACCTCTTATAGGGTGAGATTGCAGATCTACTATAGCGAGTTGCCATTATGCGCCTTGAGGTTCCTATCCACTTTATCTTATCAACTCACATGAGGATGTTGACCATATTTCCTGAATTGTGAAATTTTGTCTAGGTGACAAGGTTTGGATATTGTATGATTGGGGGATGCAGAATTTTCAGATTTTTGGTTTCTCTTAGAAAACCACAATCGAGTACACAAGTTCCCGCTTAGTGAATGTGATTGCTGTTAGCATGAAATATGACTATATTTTAGGCACCTGTTTTAGTTGTTTTTCCCTATTTTATGTGTACATGGACATGAGTTTGAAGCATTTGTGAGCTCATTTACCCACTTTGTCGATATAGAGATCTACACTAGCTTTTTTTTGTTTATAGGTGAATAAAGGCTTAAATTGGAGCAAAATGTGGAAGGAAAGGAGTATTTGATCATGTTAGATGTCAAGGAGATGCTTTGGAGTAGCTAAGGAAGGAGCATGAGTGAAGAACATCACGAAATAAAGGCTTTCACAAAGGATTTGGACTTTCACGCCCTAAATTACGGCCGTGGACTTGGCCTTTGATCGTGGAGAGTGAATTTGGAGCACAACAGAAAGTTCCACGCCCTAAACCACGGCCGTGGAAACTTGTACTAGACTGTGATTTCTATGACGAAGTGACGTGTCATATTTGCCACGTCAGTGACGGTTATTGGGTTTTTCTCGTAACCCTTTTGCTCTATAAGAAGGCTTGAGAAGGGAGTTTCGAGGACGGTTGCTTAGGGTTTCATTTTGACCTTCGCTTGCCATTCGGTACCTCATGGCAAAGAAGGAGGGAGTTGAGAACTTGGTGGCCGATCATTTGAGCAGACTAGTGCAAGAGGAGGAAGATCCAGAAAAAAGAGAGATAGCCAGAAGTTTTCCAGACGATACATTCTACACAACTCTCTGTTGTGTAACCGCCCCCGGGCCTCACACCAGCCGCCCTTGCGGCTCTGTCTAGGCGCCCCTGCGGAATTGTCGACAGAGGTTTGTCTTAAGCTCCAATCTTTTAAGCCTTGGATTGTTGACATTGTGAACTTCATTGTCAGGAAGGAGTATCCTCCAGACTTCACCAAGGCACAATGAGAGAAGGTAAAAGCTGAAGCTCGACACTACGTTTGGGATGATCCTTACCTTTGGAAGCATTGTAGTGACCAAGTGATCCGGCGTTGCATTCCGGATAATGAGGTACAATCCGTCCTAACTTTCTGTCATT